>CM048754.1:79970760-80667447 GCA_026315105.1 Locusta migratoria | reverse complement strand
GCCAGTTGTCCCAATTGAAGGAAGGTAATGTTGACTTCGGTGCTTGTTGTTGACATGCCGACTCATTGCTCTACAGTTCTAACATCAAGCACATCAGTACGTAGCATCACTGGTTACTGATCATCACGAACGTGCTTTTGCAGTCTGTGCAATGTTTACAAATGCGGAGTTGGCAGATGTTCATTTGATGGACGAATTAGCACGTTTGTATCTAGACAGATTGGTAGAGGCGAACCAATTCCATGGCCTCCACGCTCTCCTGATCTCGACCCTTTTGACTTTCATTTATGGGGGCATTTGAAAGCTCTTGTCTACGCAACCCCGGTACCAAATGTAGAGACTCTTCGTGCTCGTATTGTGGACGGCTGTGATACAATACGCCATTCTCCAGGGCTGCATCAGCGCATCAGGGATTCCATGCGACGGAGGGTGGATGCATGTATCCTCGCTAACGGAGGACATTTCGAAAATTTCCTGTAACAAAGTTTTGAAGTCACGCTGGTACGTTCTGTTGCTGTGTGTTACCATTCCATGATTAATATGATTTGAAGAGAAGTAATAAAATGAGCTGTAACATGGAAATTAAGCGTTTGCGGACACATGTCCACATAACATATTTTCTTTCTTTGTGTGTGTGGAATGTTTCCTTATTGTAACACCCTGTATATACATAACTAAAATCTTTCAAGCAATCAAAAATCAAATGATGCCAAAATTAGGGTAAGGGCTGCGATACGAATGGCGTTAAAGATAAATGTTTTGTATACCGACCTCACAGAAAACCCTAATTAGTTTGGTCCTACTTCAAATAGGTAAACGGGTCGAAAACAGATACTCTGTAATGGAAAGGTGTTCAGAGGAGGACACACTAAAGGCCAAAATTTCAAATGACTTTGGGAAAAAAATTTCAAAGAAGAAGATTGAGGGTTGTTCCACCTCTAAACCAATACACGAACGACAGAGTGGCAGATAATGGCATAAATGTGAGATGGATAGAAAAGCAATTGAAATCGCTCAACGGAGGATGAGTCGCTGGACCTAATGGGGTACCACTTCGATTTTACAAGTATCAGCAACATTCTACAAAAGGTCTCTACAAGAGCGAAGCGTTCATAAGGATTAAAAAAAAAAGACAGGGTGATTCCCGATTATAGCTACATATATACTCCGCAATCGACTGTGAAGTGCGTGGCGGAGGGTACACTGTACAACTACTTGGCATTTCCTTTTTTATTGCACTCCAAAGTAGAACGAGGGAAAAAAGGATGTCTATATGCCTCCGTACCAGCCCTAATTTCTGTTATTTGGTCTTTGTGATGATTACGTGAAATGTAAGTAGGCGGTAGGAAAACGAACCTAGCTGCTAACTTCTGAACTGCTTCCATGTCTTCCTTTAAATTGATCTGCTGCGGGTCCCAAACACTTGATCAATACTCAAGACGTTTTATACGCGGTCTCCTCTACAGATGAAGTACATCTTCCCAAAACTCTCCCAATAAATCGAAGTCGGTTGTCCGCCTTACAACTGTCCTTACATGTTCGTTCCATTTCATATCGCTCTGCAATGTTACGCCTAGATAGTTGAACGAAGCATCAGGAAGCTTCAACTGTCGGCGGTCTCTGTCAGTCAACAGACGAGGTCGTCCTGCAACAGACGAGGTTGTCCTGTACGCTTTCTGCTGTACGTGTTCCTTCACGTCTCCACTTCACTACCACATCAGAAACAGTGGACCTAGGCATGTTTAGGAGTGTGTAAATCTCGCGTACAGACTTCTGACGCAAGTGACACCCAATCACGTGACCACGTCTGAAGTCCGTGAGTTCCGCGGAGCGCTGCATTCTGTTCTCTCACGATGTCTGATGACTGCTGAGGTCGCTGATATGGAGTACCTGGCGGTAGCACGTAATACGTAAAATGTGAGGGCACCTGGAGTAGATGATACTCCCTCGGAACTGCTGACGTCGTTTGGAGAGCCAGTCGTGAAAAAATTGATGCAAGATGTATGAGACAGCGGAAATAATCTCCGACTTCAACAAGAATATCGTAATTCCAATTCCAAAGAAAGCAAGTGGAGACAAGTGTGAAAAATACAAAACTATCCGTTTAATAAGTCATTGTTGCAAAATAGTAACACGAATTATTTACGGACGAATGGAAAAACATTTCGAATCCGACCTCGGGGAAGATCAGTTTGGATTTAGGAGAAATGTAGGAACACCAGAGGCAATACATTACGACGTATCTTAGAAGATAGGCTAAGGAAAGGCAAACCTACATTTTTGGCGGTTGTAGATCTGGAGAAAGCTTTTGCCAATGTCGACTGGAATATACTCTTTCAAATTCTGAAGGTAGCAGGCGTAAAATATAGGGAGCGAAGAGCTATATTCAATCTATACAAAAACCAGACAGCGGTTATTAGAGTCGAAGGGCAAGAAAGGTACGCAGAGGTTGGGACGGGAGTAAGACAGGGTTGTAGCCTCTCCCCAATGTTGTTCAATTGAGCAGGCAGTAAAGGAATGGAAGGAGAATTAAAGTTCAGAGAAAAGAAATAAAAAGTTTGCGGTTTGCCGATGACATAGTAATCCTGTCAGAGACCGCAAAGGATCTGGAACAGCAATTGAATGGAATGGGCAATGTCTTGAAAAGAGGTTATAAGACGAACATCAAGAATAGTAAAACAAGGATAATGGAATGTAGCGTCAGAAAATCATGCGATGCTGAAGGAATTTAATTAGGTAATGAGACAATAAAAGTAGTAGATGAATTTTGTTATTTGGGTAGCAAGATAACGTCTGATAGCCGAAGTAAAGAAGATATAAAATGGAGAATGGCTATGGGAAGAAATGCGTTTCTAAAGAAGCGAAACTTGTTAACATACAGTATTAATTTAAATGTTACGAAGTCCTTTCTGAAAGCATTTGTCTGGAGTGTAGCATTGCATCGGAGTGAAACGTGGACGATTAGGAATTCAGATAAAAAATGATAGAAGCTTTTGAAATGTGGTGCTACAGACGAATGATGAAAATTAGATGGGTAGATCACGTAACTAATGAGGTGCTTAACCGAATCGGGGAGAAAAGGAGTTTCTGGCATATCCTGACTAAGAGAAGGGATAGGTTGGTAGGTCACATTCTGAGACATCAAGGAATTGTCAACTTAGCTTTAGAAGGAAGCGTGTAGGGTAAAAATCGTAGAGGGTCAGCGAGGGACGAATATAGTAAGCAGATTCAAAATGATGCAGGTTGCCGAACGTATTGTCAGATGAAGAGACTTGCACAGGACAGGGTAGCTTGTAAAGCTGCATCAAACCAGTCTACGGACTGAAGACCGCAACAACAACAACAACAACAACAACAAGTCTTTGGTAGCGTCCGGATACTTCTTATCACATACTGTGTATGAAATCTTATATACAATGAAGGGAGATGAACAGTGAGAGGGGGGGGGGGGGGCAGGTTCGGACAGAAGGCTATTAGCAGAGAGCGAAGACAGTAATGACAGATGCAGGGTGATAGATATGGTGAAGGAAGAGGGGGAGGAGATGACCGAGGTAGGTAGGTATAGCTGAGGAACGAGGTGAGGGATTCGTAAAGTACTGGAAGAGCACGGACTCAACTTGTTTGTGGAATTCCCCTACAAGAATAATGAGCCATGTTTACACTATAGACGCCAATAACATAAAGAAACCTACGTCAATTTTACTGTATAATGAAACACACTGGATTGGTTTCATCTTCGATTAGTTAAACCCGTCCACGCAGCACTGTGGCTCAGTCTGTTATTAGATGAATGCGAATGTAAGTAAAAGCTAAAGTAAGTGAACGTCAAAAGTTTTTGATACGTCGTGTTTTGCAGCTCTTAAATGCAATCAGAGATATAGCAATCAGTAATGGCTATAACCCAGAACTAGTCAATAATCTATATAAATCGAAATTAAATTCAAAACAAAAAAGTATTAAAGATGAAATCACTTTAATAAAAACTGCAACAAGAAAGAAAGAGAAATTTGTAATATTGCCATACTGGGGACAAAATTCAGATAGAATAAATTATGCACTGAAGAAAACAAATCTTAAAATAGGCTTCAACGCTAACAACACTTTAGGAACCAATATCATACATAAAATACAATAAATTGATCGCTATATTCAATCTGGAGTTTACAAAATCGAATGCAGTAAATATGACAAGGCCTACATTGGACAGATTGGCAGACATTTCAAAATTAGATTTAGAGAACACACAAACACACGCGAAAATAATGTCTCAGCATTCGGCTCACACCTCAGAGAAAGTAAACATTCGACTGGAAGTATAGAAGAAAATCTCAAAATTTTACAAAATTCAAATGTCTGTAAATCTATCGGACCAAACTGCGTGATCATCAGTCCGAAGTTTACAAACTACTTAAACCTGGGTAAACTAACCTAAGGACAACACACACACACACACCCATGCCCCAGGGAGGACTCGAACCTCCACGGCGAGCAACCGTGCGCTCCGCAGCAAGGCGCTTTAGACCGCTCGGCTACTCCACCGCGGCAAAATTTTACATATCGTATGCAAAAGACAACTACCTGACGTTTTAGAAGAATTATAAATCTATACACACCCAGAACAAATGTAAAATGAACAAACGGAAATGCGCAATAAAACATTCACCGAAAATTTCCATAGCACCTTGACCAGCATATAAAGTACAATCCATCCTACCGTAATATAGTTCCAAATATGCAACAAGACGAGATAAATTTTAGTAGCACTGAAATATTATCCCTATATTACAATATAATACACACAAGCAATTTATAACACTTAAAATAGTTCCGAATGAAATATAAAATTTATTGTACGAATATTTGCAATGGTATTGTTCATGTCACACTGCATATAACCAGAGATATTGTCAAAAACAAAATTAAGCAAAATATACTTAACAAAAACATGTTTGGATCAAAAGCTCAATAATTACACCAAACTAATTACAACAAACAGCGTGACCTAAGCAGTATCCAAATTAAACTACAAATAAATGTAAGTAATTACGACTTATACATTCAATATAACATTGCCATATACATATATCTTCTTTAAAAAACACACTTTGTTCTCTGTAATAGGTGGCTTAAGAAAATGGGCAAAGCCCGAAACTAGTCAGCATTTAAAATAAAATTAGCGCTGGTGCAATATATAAAAATCCTACAACAGGTAAGTGAAAGCATCATTTCAGTGATATTGTCTCCTTATATCGTGATAATATAAAACGATCTGCCCTTCTCTGAACTTATTATAAATCGTCAGTTTGTTCCACCTGCTGTGGACACCACAATGCGCAACAATACTCCAAAACAGAAAGCACTAGTGTGTGTAGGCAGTTTCTTTAGTACAACTGTTGAATCTTCAGAGTATTCTGCCAATTACACGTAGTCTTTGGTTCGCCTTCCCTAAAATATTTTCTGTGTATTCTATCCAATTTAAGTTATTCGTAATTGGTATTCCTAGATATTTAGTAGAGTGTCCGTCCTGATTTATCGTGTAATTGAGATTTAACGGTTTTCTTTTAGTTATCGTATGGATGACCTCGCACTTATCTTTACCAAGGGTCTGTTGCCAATTTTTTCACCATGCAGATGTCGAAATCATTTTGCAGTTTCTTTTGATTTTTTGGTGACATTACTAACCGATAAATGTCATCATTCGCGAACAGTCTAAGAGAGCTACTCAGATTGTCTCCTAAATCGTTTATAAAAATAAGGAACAGTAGGGGCCCTATAACACTTTCCTGGGGATTGCCAGATGTCACTTCTGATCTATTCGATTACTTCAAGTCAACGTACTGTGTCCTTTCTGACAGGAAACCGCGAATCCAATCGCACAACTATGACAACATTCCATAAGCATGCAATTTGGCTATAAGACGCTTGTGAGGTACACTGTCAATAGCCCTCTGGAAATCTTGAAATACGGAATATATTTGATATCCGTTGTCGATAGGACTCATCACATCATGTAAGTAAAGAGCTATCTGTGTTTCACGAGAACTATACTTTCTGAATCAGAAATGAGAGCCTATGATCTAAAATCCTGTTGTAAATCGAAGTCAATGATGTAGGCTTGTAATTCTTCGGTTCACTAGTATTGCTTTTCCTGGACGTAGCTGAACTATAAACCACAGTTACCGTACTGTACTTCGAAATACATCTACATCTACATGGGATACTTTATAAATCACATTTAAGTGCCTGGCAGAGGGTTCATGAAACCACCATTATACTATTTATCTCCCATTCTCGAATAGCGCGCGGGAAGAAAGAACACCTGAATCTCTCCGTTCGAGCTCTGCTTTGTCGTATTTTTTCTGATGATCATTTCTACTTATCTACGTGGGAGTCAACAATATAACTTCGCATTTGGAGGAGAATGTTGGCGATTGGAGTTTGTAAGTAGCCCACGCCGCAGCGATAAGCGCCGTTGTTGTAATGATTCCCATCCCAGATCCTGTATCATTTCCGTGACGCAGTCTCCCCTGTATCGTGACAATACAAGGCGAGCTGCCCTTCTTTGGACTCTTTCGATGTCCTCCGTCAAACCCACCTGATAAGGATCCCACACTGGGCAGCAATACTCCAAGTGAGGACGGACAAGCGTAGTGTATGCAGTTTCTTTTGTAATTCCGTTGCATCTTTTAAGGTTTCTGCCAATAAAACGCAGTCTCTGGTTCGCCTTTCCTACGACATTACCTACGTGTTCTTTCTAGTTGAAGTAATAGTAATTCCTAGGTATTTTGTGGAGTTCACGGGCTTCACATTCGATTGATTGATCTTGTAAACAAAGTTTAACGGATTTCTTTTCTTACTCATGTGGCCGACTTCACACTTCTCATTATTTAGTCAACTGACAATTTTTACACTATACTGATATCTTATTCAGATCGTTCTGCAGTTGGTTTCGATCTTCAGATGATTTTACTAGACGGTAAATGACGACGTCATCTGCAAACAACCTAAGGGAGCTACTTAGATTTTCCCCTAAATCATTTATGTAAATAAGGAACAGCACAGGGCCAATAACACTACCCTGTGGAACGCCCGATATCACCTCTGTTTCAGTCGATGCCTTACCATCGATTACTACTAACTGTGTCCTCTCTGACAGGAAATCCCCTATTCAATCGCAAATTTGGGGCGATATACCATAACCACGCAATTTGATTAAAAGCCATTTGTGAGGTACGGTGTCAAAATCTTTCTGGAAATCAAGAAATACGGAATCGATTTACGAACCCTTGTCGATAGCACCCATCACTTCGTGTGAATAAAGAGCTAGTTGTGTTTCGCATGAACGATATTTTCTAAATCCATGTTGACCTTGGGTCAATAGATCGTTCTGTTCCAAACCCCGGCTGCAAATTGACGTCAATGAAATAGACCTGTAGTTTAGTGGGTTACTCCTATTGCCTTTCTTGAATATAGGTTTAACCTGGGCAACTTTCCAATCTTTTGGTACAGATCCTTCTATGAGAGAGCGGTTGTATATGACTGTTAAGTAAGGAGCTATCGCTTCAGCATACTCAGACAGAAATGTAATGGGTATACAGTCCGGACCAGAAGACTTGTTCTTTTTTAGTGATTTTAGTTGCTGCACTACTCCGATGATATCTATTACTACGTTTCTCATTAGGGCCACTGTTCGTAATTCGGAGTATGCAATAGCCACCTCTGCTTAGCTACGAGATACGTGTCCTGGAAACTTTGCACGAAGTGTTCCTTCATGGTTGCGTTTAGAGGCCTCGTCATGTTTCCTTGGACGTCAGGAGTATCTTCAAATTTGCTTACTTTAAAAGCGAAATCGAGACGAGAGAATAAGAAGTCTGGAAGATTGAGATCCGGCGACTATGGTGGATGTCGAAGTTGCACGACAACACGCGCCTTCCTTTTCACTCGCCTCTGCCTCGCTGTGGAAGGAAAGAGATTTGACGATAATCCTGACATCCAGCGAAACGTGACGAGAGTTCTGAACACTACCCCAAAGCAGATTCCTGAAAGGTTTATAATGCAGGGCTCAGCTGTGCATAATTATGGAATATGACTCTTGAAGGACAGGAAGGTAACTGTAGTTCATAGTTCATCTATGTTGATGGTAAAGCACTACTCACCGAAATTTGCCTGGGGTTCTTCATCCATTCAGTCTTTGTGAATGAGACCACTCAGCGACTCAAAGACCTTTACACATAATTTTAAAATGAAAAATCGCACTGAAGTGTTTTACGGCCCAGAGACTTCATCCGTTTCTGTAATCGCCCCCCTATCGCGTGTAGCTGTATTTCATTCGCTTCCTTATACAATTATAAGCATTTCTATGCGTTGCATGCTGTAGTTAATTTTCTTTATTTTTCGAAAACTGAATTTATTCAATTTTATCGGTTTTCGGAACCACGTGGGTCAGAGTTCCGACTTCCGGGGTTTGCAGCTAGTCGCCTGAGTTCACGCCACTTCTCATATAAAACCAGTACCTAGATCGATTTCTAACAGACTGCAACTTAAAAATCCATCGTGATTTTGTATAATGAATCCGATTTTCAACCACTTCACCTGCAGTGCACTGCCTTCATGTAACGTAGTCGTGCGTCGCCGTTAGTGTGTTTGCTCGCAGTACAATTCAGTTATAATTTAACTTGGCTATACATGTGCACCATCTAAAAACACATATTGTGTTTTGTGCTACCTCCGACTTGCTGAATTACAAAAAAAAAAAAAAAAAAAAAAAAAAAAAAAAAAAAAAAAAAAAAAAAAAAAAAATGTTCAAATGTTTGTTATCTTAAGGGACTTAGCTACGGGGTCATCAGTCCCTAAACTTACAAACTACTTATGAACTACCTACAACTAAGGACGGCACAAATATCCATGCCCGAGGGGGGATTCGAACTCCCGACCGTAGTGGCCGTGCAGATCGTGACTGGAGCGCCTCAGTCCCCTCGGCCACCGCGGCCGACTGCTGAATTTCGCCTACGATAGCGGCGCCTGCTTCCGCCTCGTCTAAGCACGCTGATTTTGGTGAGTTTCGTTGTGCCATTGCGTGTGTGTGAGAGAATGAGTGTTGTTTGTGAATCCTTCCCCCCCA
Source organism: Locusta migratoria (assembly GCA_026315105.1). Lineage (NCBI taxonomy): Eukaryota > Metazoa > Arthropoda > Insecta > Orthoptera > Acrididae > Locusta > Locusta migratoria. The sequence continues at coordinate 80,658,326 of CM048754.1, read as the reverse complement.
GTAACGTTAAATCATGTATAATTTAGTCTGGGCACCGTCCGCATTAATCCATGCAAGAGATGCATTTTTATTGTATTAACAAAATTGGTTCCCCATTTTGCTTGTTTTCTATCTGAATAAACAAGTCTAAGTTCAGCATAATCCGTGAGTTGCTATAAATTGTAGTTTTAGAGCACCTTCCCTCTTTTATTTAATATTGTTCTTCACAAGTGCTAAGAACAAGCTCAAATGCAATGTTTCTTACGACTAAATTCCGTTGCGCCATAAATGTTTTCTTAGCCTCCTTTCTAAGATAACTTTAATTGTGGTGACTTGCTTATTAATGTCTGTGTTTATAACGTGAGAGTTGCTATGTATATTGACCCCTGTAGTAGGCCTATTAGCTTCCTGTTACTGAAGTAATTTGAAACGAGTCTGCTCTCAGTTTGGGCCAGGGAACAAGGCTTTATAGCAGGGAGTAACCGGTAGTTCACACGGACCTCATTTACTAATTTTAGTCATGAAACAAGGCTCTTGTTTAGTACAGTGGTCGACTTTTAACTTTTACCTCTTTGAACTATCATTTTAATATCTCTCCCACATTTTCATTATATTTTTCCGTTAAAATATTATCATCTGACTTGCCTTGGTAGTTCAAAGTTTTTCTTTGCCTGTACTGGTTAGGAAAGACTGTAGGCTGGAACGAACGTAGCGTACATTTGGCGTTCTGACTAGTGACTATAGCCTGGATGGAACACAGCGTACATTTGGCGTAGATGCATTGATTCTAATTAATGACTTTCAATATATTCCACAAATAGTGAATAAACGCTTAGAAAAAAATAAACAAGGTAATTTGTTGCAATGTATACATTTCCCTTCTGTTTGATTAAGTAACTACACATAAATCTGTGACTTTGTTTATGTACGAAACTACCTGTATCAGCACTTTGTGCAGAATGTTCATTATTACAGTATCCTCCCAGTTTACGTGCATATGCTTCAGAAGACCATTGTTCAATTCGTTGTTACGTATTTCTCGACATGTTCACGAAATAGAAGAAACAGCCATTTTAGAGAGAGCATTTTTACATATGCACAATTCTAAACATTGAAAAACATAGATAGCTCTATTTAATTAATAAGAGTGTCTGAAGCCCTTTTAGGAAAAAAAATTAGGTAGTGGCGGGTTTCGAACCACTGACCTTCAGCATCACAGTCCAATGCATTGACCACTACGCTACAGATAACAATAAAAAGTTCCGTCCTTTAATTTTGTACTATTGATGGCAGTTGTTAACTGATGCTAATATGGCATTTTTAGACACTAGCTTATCATTTATCGTACGAAAAACGACGTGTTTTTGTTAATTCTTCAGTGCGCCATTGCTCTGAAATGACAACGTGTAAGTTACAATAAGAAAATCATCAGATACGCAACGCAAGATGGCGTACGCCAGAGAGTTCTGAGCGAGGAATGTCACATGATATCTCCGAACGGCTGGTTTTCGTTAATTCAATGGAGGGTATCAAATCTCCGTTATTTTTGCAAATATCTCTTAGACGATACGAGATATGAAAAAAAAAAAAAACCATAAGGGAGCAAAGTTGTAGAGAATTTTCTACTCCACAAATTCGGTTATTCAATTGTGGTGTCAGATGAATGGTAAGCCGTTATTTTCATTTCAATTTCGAGCTGCACTTTTAGTGTTACTACCGTAACCTTAAGTGGGCCAAAAGGAAAATTTATTGCTTGTTACACAGGGTGATTATTTCCACCGTGCAAAAATTTCAGGGCTTGATCTAGGAGAGGATACGGAAAGAAAGATAGCTAATTAACTACTTCCGGAAATGCATGGTTTCCCTGCTGGAGACAATTTCTTCATTCATACGTCGTTACAGACTCTGAAGTCCAATAAGCACTATAAAATGCAAACAGAGTTACAGTGTGTCCTGAAACTGGTTTCGATGTGCCTTAACGCACGAATACGCTGCTCCACTGTCTTCACTCGTGGAATGGGCTCTGCCTGCACGGTACTTTTGAGATGGCCCCGTAACCAGGAAAGACACGGGTTGAGATCCCGTGATCGAGCAGGCCATGTAACCGGACCTCAGCGTCCGATCCATTGACCAGTTAAGACGTGACTGAGATGTGTCCTGATGTCAACGGCCAACTGGTCTGCAGCACCACCGTGTGGCAGACACGTAACGCTTCGAATCATCAATATCACAGTATAAGGAACAGAACCACATTCTAAGAGAAAAAACCGTACATAGTGTAAATGAGACTGCATGCCACAGCCCGTATTATTAAATCGCAGTCTCAAAGTTGGAGGTTTGGAAAGTAGGAGGCGAGGTACAGGCAAAAGTAAAGTTGTGAGGACGGACCGTGAGTCGTATCGGGATAGCTCAGTGGTAGAGCACTTGCCCGCGAAAGGCAAAGGTCCCAGGTTCGAGTCCCGGTCCCGGCACAAATTATAATCTGCCAGGAAGTTTCATATCAGCGTTCACTCAGCTGCAGAGTGAAAGTTTCATTCTCGAAATCACAGACTGTTTAACAAAGTATGACTTAGTAAATGGTCTCTACCGTTGACACAATGCATTTCCGGACATAAGATCATTACACCTTCCTCGTTGCATATCCTTTCCTCTCCTAAAATTTGCACACGCTGGAAAAAATCACCATGGATTTCGCTGATTGCACAGTAAAATTTCAGCATCAGAGATTTTAATTTATTGCCTCTTTCAACTGACACTGTATTTTGTAAGAGTATGCGCTGATAGCTTTGATGTATCTTGAAAATCATTTATTGTGCTACACGTAGTTTAGCATATATCACGTGACAGACGAGATTCGTGAAAAGTTAGCTTTCCTTGACATTCGGCGCACATTACTCAGAAAGACCCTCATCCAGTGTTTAATTATAACAGCAAGTATATTCTTTCAAACATATTCAAACATAGGTTATATTTCAAATATTTTGAGCCTTTTCTCGTTTATATGATGAAGTTGTTGAACGGATGTTTGAGGTTTCTTACACATGGAGGTTTGATTTTTATTTATTTATTTATATAAATTAATTTCGTCTGGACGAAATTGAGGAGCAAATTTCAACGGTAATGAAACAAGTAAGTACACAAAATTGTAACCAAACAGTAGTAAGAGGTAAAATGAAACGCATAGCAATCATATGCACACGAAGGCGTAACAATAAGTAAAAACTATCAACAACGTTACACAGAAATTAGCTTCTTTAAATTTTTACAGGAATTCGTCGACAGAGTAGAGTGAGCCAAGTCTATTTTCAACTTGGAAGTGCGTGGATTACTACTAAGCATTTTGAATTCTTGTAGCAGCTTAGAGAGAATGGATGCGGCGGTATACCGCGCGCCTTTCTGCATAAGGTAGTCTGATCCAAATACAGACTGAATTTCTGTCTAGTATTAAATGAGTGAAAGCGGCTAGCGGGAATAGCCAAATATTCTTAACAACAAATGACTTTAAAGATAACATGTACTGAGAGAACAATGCCAGAATTCCCAAGCTACTGCACAGGGGTTGACAAGAGGTTCGTGACCTTGCGTCGCATACTGCTCGAACCGCCCGTTTTTCCGCGATAAGTATGTTTGAATCAGAGGAGTTACCCCAAAAATAACAGCATATGTCCTAAGCCGGGGGGCAGCAACACATCAGTCGCGATATACCGGTAGATCGCCATTGCTTATTTGGTTGATCGCATGAGTACTTTGAGTGCAGAATAAATAAATAAATATATATATATATATATATATATATATATATATATATAAATGAATTGCTGTTCGTTAGTCTCGCTAAAACTCCAGAACGGCTGAACCGATTTGGCTAATTTTAATCTCGAAATATTCGTGTAAGACCAGGAAAGGTTTAAACGGTGATAAAATACGGAAAAGTTGTCGGGAAAAGAGGAAAATTGGGAAAAACTGAAACAGCTTCTTTCCAGTGAGCTATCAATACCGTTGGTCCAATTGCGATAAAATTTTGTACATTTCACGTGAAAAGCAAGAGGAAGTTCGCATCAAATAAAAATTTGGGAAAGTCGCCCAGAAAGTAGGAAAATTTAGGAAAAACCGAAAGCTATTTTTTTGTATGTATGTATGAAATAAATTTTTTGGAAAATCTTACGGAAAATTGGAAAATTTGAGAAAAAATCGCATTTTTCAATGTGTTTTTGATTGAATTCAGCACTATGACTCTTCGCACGACACAGAGGGTTAACTTTTTTTTGTTTTCTCTATTGTTGTGCCGTCAATCCACGTTTTACAAAAGGGGCAATGCATTTTTAAAAGTTAATTATAACTTCTGAAAAATAGTGAAGAAGTCAAAGAGTAAATAGCTTTTCCCGAGAGTAATTATTGTTCGCTATTTCGTTTAATAGACTTCAAATCAAAAATATATCTTCAATTACACACTTTCTAAAGTATTTTATCTGGTACTGCAGAGCTCTAGCTGTCTGCACACTATATTTCATCACAATACATTCAGTGGTTTATGTAATAATATATAGCCAAATCGGTTCAGCCGTTCTCGAGTTTTTGCGAGACTAACGAACAGCAGTTCATTTTTACCTTTGAGAGTTCATATATGGGTTCAGATCGTGTAAAGCGAACTTTACTATTTTCGAGTATATTTCCCAATGCACCCAACACAACAACCAAGTCATTATTTTACATGTTTTAAATCTAAATTTTCCTCACAATTTTTCCATATTTCATCACCGGTTAAACCTTCGCTGAACTTCCACGAATGTGGCGTCAACATTATCCTGGACATGTGTACGCGATTTGTCCAATCTTTCCGCCCACTATCGAGCCGATACTTAGACTATCCGATGATGCCTTTATAAAGCTACTGCGTCTAAAATACGTATGATTTAAATTATTATGGTTTATATTAAGAGGTAAGTGATACGAAGTTCACTGGGTCATCTAGTTGTAGAATAAAAATGACCATTTGCCATATATTGATTATTACTGTCGCTATTGCTTCGTGCTAAGAAATAGAGACCATGGCAGATAACAGGCTAAAATGGACACATATAGCTTACGGGATGTAGGCGGTAAAGCAATCTTGTTGTGAACTGCAGATGTCCTCAGTCACCGTCTCAGGGTAGAGGGTTTCTTTCGGAGAATAACAACGTAACTTCTAGGTGCCTTTCAGATGAACAATGATGCTACCAAGTAGGGAGTCTGTCAGTGCAAAAACGTGTCACATCCCCACCCAGGGAATGGCAGCGGGCACAGGGCTGAAACGTGTTTCGCTAGAGGACTCGGGGAGGTTAAAACACGTCCACTGATGTGTGGTCGTGTTCCATTTTGATTCATTAACTTAGTTTTTCTGCAATATTAATGTTATCTGTGTGTTAAATATTTTATTCTTTTTAATTATGATCAATGCCCATGTTTATATATGTTTGCCCCCCATTTATATATGTTTCCACCCGTGTGATTGAACTTGCGTGTTCATGTGAATGTGAACGTGTGCTCTTAATACTGACTGACCGCCGCGCAATGGGTCGTAGCCGCCGCCTCCCGCTTTAGGTCTCGTTCTGCTGTAGTTAAGAACGCGTGGCTTCGTTTGTCGTCTGCGCTGGCGTCTACTGGCTGGCCAGGGACAAGCTTACTTGGCAAGGTGGCGAGGTGGCAGTGTTTTTAGTGTCGTACCAACCTAATCTTGGACGAAAGAGGTGGCAGGAGACCTCTCTGGGAGCGGTGGTAGAGGGAATTGTCTTGGCCAGGTAGCAAGGGTTGGCAAACACTAGTCTCTGAACGCACTCTGAGTCGTGTTTAGTGCGCTCTACATCCAGTGTATGGCGGAGGGAGATTTCTCCGAGGCCTTAGAGCTTGTCTTCACTCTTCATTCTGGTTCCGACGACGGTGGAAGTCAATACTCCGCCAAATCATGCTGAGGGGAAGGAATGCTTTTAGGACTTGATTTGTGATCAAGCAGTCTTGGTTTTTCAGTCTTTCGCTATGTGAGGCGAAGTGTTTCTTAATTACAGAACTCGAGTAAATTCAGTGTAAATTTATTATTTGCATTTTCATTCCAGTGATGATTATGTGTCCGGTTTTGCTCAAGTTAGAATACATGTGTGTGGCCTTCAGCCTTTGTGAAAACTTAGTATGTTTGAATTTCCTTGCTGTTTTTAACTGACTTTTCACATCGTTACTTTATGAGCAAGTATACCTAACATTTCTCTGATTTTCCTATTTTATTCCATCTTTCCAGTCTTGCATTACCAATTGCACCACATGCTTTTGTAACAGTCACTACTTCGGCCTTCAGCCATGCTTTTATTAATACTAGCTTTCTGCTATAAGAAATCTCATGTCTGCTTTACTCGCTTATTCTAAATTAATTTCTGTTTGAAAATGATATGTAATTCACTGTGGTTGCACATCACATGGTACTTAAGAATAGTGAGGCACTGCCTCGCCCCACATGAGTTAGTTTGGGGGACAGTATAATTTACAATTTGTGATCAAATCACGCACCATCTCGTCAAGACACCACCAACGCTTCGTTTCGCTGCTGCTTTCATGGGTTCCAGCTTGTAATGTACCGCCTAGCTTTATGCACGAGTCTGTGGAATTTGCTACCCATTGTGTGTTTGAAAATTGCCTCCCAAGTTACCTCAATAATCATAAATGGCAGAAACAATTTTAATATGGCAATAATTATATGATTTGATCCACTTTTGTATAAGGCGTGTGCTTAATTTGGTCTCCCCACATCTATTTGCTTGTTATTTTTCTGAATAGATTATGATTTTAAAGTATCAAACCTCTGCTTTACGATTTCATGCTCCCTGTCCTATGTTTAATTATCTATTCATTTATTTTTAACATTAATTTTGTGTTTGTTATACATAGCCTGCTCCCTTAAGGAGTGAATTTCCGTTCCACATCTACTGTGGCCACACATAAAGTAATTTAGAGCAGCAGTTGTAACTTTCATTTGCGGATCTCAACTGCCCGAGATTTTGCTTATATTAAGAACAGGCTACTTTCAAGGTGGCAAGCCACAAGTTTATTGGTTGAACATAGCAGTGGCCAATAGGAATTTGTTAGGTACCACAAAGACAGTGAGCCCACACTGGCCTTTAAAACCCCCTGGTTTTTCGATCGAGCGGGAAGTCTTCTGTCAGACGAGTTGGACCCAGGATCCGTGTCATGCCTTGGGTAAGCTTCACAACAGTCTGTTTCTCTCAGGGAGTGCGTCTATCATGAAATGCTGCTATGAAGGGTATCTGTATCAGGCTCTTTCCCAGGGAACATAAACACCAACTTCTGTTGTGGCAACAGAAGTATCTTCTCGCTTTTCTAAACGATTAGCCTCAGTGTAGTAGTATTAGAAGGTGGGATGCAATAAATAAATTTCCATTTACCTCTGGGTTCCCTAAATATCCGGAACAAGTATCCTCGCGAGTCCTGAAACCCACATCTCTCGTAGATGCATGTTACTTGTCTTTCTGCAGACACTCCTTTCCGCTCGGGACTTGCAGGCTGACGGACAACACCTTTTCCACTTTCCTGTGTTGTTGTTGTTGTTATGGTCGTCTTCACTCCGGAGACTGATTTGATGCAGCTCTCCACAATACCCTATCCTGAGCAAGCCTCTTCAACTGCACATAATAACGGCAACCTACATCTGTTTGAATCTGCTTACTGTATCCATCACTTGGTCTTCCTCTGCGGTTTTTACCCCACACACTTCCCTCCAACGCTAAATTCACAATTCCTTCGTGTCTAAGAATATGTCCTACCAATCGATCCCTTCTTTTAGTCAAGGTATGCCAGAAATTCCTTATCTCCCCAATTCTGTTCAGTACCTTCTCAATAGTTAAGTTACATGATCCACCCACCTAATCTTCAGCATTCTTCTGTAACGCCACATTTCAAAAGCCTCTATCCTCTTCCTGTCCGCACTGCTTATCGTCCATGTTTCACTCCCATACGAGGCAACACTCCACACAAATGCATTCAGATAGGACTTCCTTAGGCTTAAATCAATATTCGATGTTAACAAATTTCTCTTTTTCAAGAACGCTTTTCTACCCATTGCCATTCTGCATTTTGTATCCTCTGTACTAGGACCATCATTTTTTATTTTACTGCCCAAGTAACAAAACTCATCTACCTCCTTTATTGCTTCGTTACCTAATTTAATTCCTTCAGCATCACCTGATTTTCTTACACTACACTCCATTACCCTAGTTTTGCTCTTGTTAATGTTCATCTTATATGCACCTTTCCGCACACTGTCCATTCCGTTCAACTGCTCTTCCAGGTCCTTCGCTGTGTCTGACAGAATTATTATGTCGTCAGCAAAACGCGATGTTTTTAATTCTTCACCCTGAACTTTAATTCCTTCTCCAAATTTGTCCTTGCTTTCCTTTATAGCTTGCTCAATGTACAAATTTAATAGTATTAGAGAAAGGCTACAACCCTGTCTTACTCCCTTCCCAACCACTGCATCCCTTTCATGCCCTTAAACTCTGTCTGGTTCTTGTACAAGTTGTAAATAACCTTACGCTCCCTATATTTTACTCCTGCTTGCTTCAGAACTGGAAAGAGTTTATTCCTGTGTTAGGATACGACAAATTGTTTTTCGAAGCAGTAAAAATGCACGCTTCGTCGTCACAAGTATATTCATTTACAAACTCGTTGAATGTGTAGCAATATCTGCCTTGAACTTCTAAAACTGTTTATCTCGCATTAGGTGGATGCGCCCCACTCGCTGCTGCACTATTTCATTCAACTTTGTGTAGTGCTTAGTGGTGGTTCGGTACGTTTTTGTATAAAGCGATGAGTTTCGTGACTCGTAATGTTCAAGGAGGTAAGCATATTATCTCATTTGGTGCCCTATATTTGGAGAAAGCTTTTGACATTGTTGATTGGAATACATTCTTTCAAATTCTCGTCAGCAGGGGTAAAATACAGGGAAAGGAAAGTTATTTACAACTTGTACAAAAGCCAGACCGCAGTTGTTAGACTCGAAGGACATGAAAGGGAAGCATTAGTTGGGAAGGGTGTAAGACAGGGTTGTAGCCTTTCTCCGATGTTGTTCAATTTGTACATCGAGCAGGCGGTAAAGGAAAGCAATGAAAATTTTGGAAAATGGATTAAAGTTCAGGTTGAGGAAATAAAAACATTGCGTTTTCCTGATGACATTGTAATTCTGTCAGAGACAACAAAGGACCTGGAAGAGCAGTTGAATGGAATGGACAGTGTGTTGAAGAGAGCGTATCAAATGAATATTAACAAGAGCAAAACAAAAATAATGGAACGCGGTCTTAGAAAATCAGGCGATGCTGAAGGAATTATATTAGGTAACGAAACAATGAAGGTGGTAGATGAGTTTTGTTACTTGGGTAGTAAAATAACATGCGATGGCCGCAGTACAACTGATATAAAATGCAGAATGGCAATGGGAAGAAAAGCATTTTTGAAAAAGAGAAATTTGCTAACATCGAATATTAATTGAAGTGGTAAGAAGTCTTTTCTGAAGGCAATCAGTGTGTTGGAGTGTTGCCTTGTACGGGAGTGAAACATGGACAATAAGCAGTGCAGACAGGAAGAGAATAGAGGCTTCTGAAATGAAACTACGATATTCCATTCTGTTTCAGTGGAGAATTTCCGTTAAGTACTATCATATCATGTATTTATTTCATTTGTATATCTAAAAAGAGGTAATTTTGTGAAAATACGATACTTATTTCACTTCAGAGTAAGCCGGCGAAGTTACTTAAGGGGACCATTTTGACATGTTAGTGTCGGTTTGAAAGACGTGTCGTTGGGATGGACGACTGTGGAGTCGCTTGAGGACTTCTAAAATTTCAGCGAAATGTTCTAGTGTTCAAATGTTTGTTAAGCTTAAGGGACTCAAATGCGGGTCATGAGTCACTAAACTTGAAAGACCACCGTTAATTGTAAAATTAATTCTATCTAAAAGGAGCCAGTTAAAAGCTTACTTTAAACATGTAATTCTGGCCGTAAAAAATCAGGCAGAGGATTCGCGTGAACTACTAACGACTTCCTGCAAAAGAATCTTGTTCCCTGGCCCAGAATTTAGAACTGACTCTAAATTTACCTTAGCAGCAGGAAGACAAAGAGACGGTGGCCAACACACAGTGTAGATCACGAGAATTACACACAATCATTAATATACAAGCCACCCCGAACTAAACTATCTCATGAATGTGGCTGTGAGAACATAATTTTATGGCGCAACGGAATTAATAATATGACAATTGGCTTCTGAATTTGTTCTCAGCACTGGCGAAAAACAACATTAAATAAACGGGAGGGTAGTCATTAACTAAATTTCATAATTATAACAAAATTTCTCTGTCAATAAATTATTTATTCAGTTCAAACATGAGCAAATGGGGGAACCAATTTTGTTAAACAATAAAAATGCATCCCATTGAAGTAACTTAAAGTAATCTGAACTGAACATCGTCGGGAGAGGGATTTACAATCAACAGGCATTCTGCCACTCACATGCGCGAAGTAAAGCGAAACTCAACCAACTCAGCGTGCTGATACGAAGCAGAAGCAGGCGTCGCAATCGTAGGCGAAATTCAGCGAACAAGGATATACCACACAACACAAGGAAAATAAACTTCGTAGGTGGCTCTGGTCTGTCTTTCTTTGCTTGAGATGGTACGCGTTAATAGCGGGATTAATTCAATGTAGCAGACACGGCACATGTCTGCTACGTTACATATATCGCACCCCACTGAAGGCGAAGTGCTTAAAGATCGCATTCATTTCAACAAAAATCAACGGAATCAAGATTACGAAGCAAGAATGCACAATAGTTAGGCACTGGTATGTGAGCAGTGGCGAGAACTCAGATGACTAGCTATAAACCCTTGAAATCGGAGTTCGGAGCCTCGTGGTTCCTAAAACCAGTAAAAAATATAAAAATTCCATTTCTGAAAAATAAAGAAAAATAGCTACGGTATGCAACCCTTAGAAAAGCGAAGGATACCATAAGGAAGTTACAGAAATACAGTTAGATTCGATTGGGAAGGTCTTACACAGATGGACGAAGTCCAGTCTTTAAAAAAATCAGGAAAGTGGAATAAATTCAAAGTCGGAGTTAATCATCTAAGAAATACGGCATGCAGCCCCTAGAAATACGTAGTATTTTATAAGCAAGCTAATAAAGGGAGTTGTACAAGGCTAGAAGAGGATTTATTGGGGGAGTCTGAATGCAAAGTACAAACATGGAAACTTAACAACAATTTAAAAATAGATGGAGAGGAGAATGGGCATCAGAAAGATACCTACATAATATATTGCCTAAAGGGCATAGAAACAGACAGAGGAGTAGCTGAAGGCTTTGTTGTAAGAACACACCACGTGGAGTACATATCACTCACTGAAGGAGGAAACGAGAGAATATTTCACATGCACTACACAGAATCAAAATATTCCTGCGCATTAGTAGCATCCCACAAAGCTAGAAAGAAATTAAAAAGAGTTCATACGCCACCAGCTAGTCTCATACAGGTTACCGATTCCCACCTGTTCTCAAACCGAATTAGTTGCATATTCACCACTTTTACCTATGCAAAATCACTGAAATGAAATTGAATACATGATCGGAGGAACCTATCCCAGAAAATGAACCTAAGATCTGAAGTCTAACAAACCAGACAACGAATCGCTACCATCTCATGGGAGGAAAGAAAATCAGAACGTCCTACCAGGTCGAAGCGCAGCCACAGAATTTCCTATCGACCCACGAGCCCGCCACCAGTGGCCGGAAATCGGGAAAACCCACGAAAACCGAGGTGTTGGGGAAGCCTAAAGTCGCGCCTCCAACCGAGGCTCGCTACTAGGCGTTGCCAACCCAACTTGTAACCAACGGGTGGAGGAACCTCTTTGATAGCATCAAAAGCAGAGGTTGGTAACGACTACCTATCGACTCGAAGCCAGAGATGCAAAGCGCGCAGCCAGCAGCCGACGATGAAAATTCCCATACATACACTCAGACTCCCATGCTAGAAGATACTCATACATGCTCATACAGAACAAAGCAAGTACACATTCTCACAGGGACAGTGGCGTCACGGAGAAACCGTTCAACTTGCCACATTCATAGACACAATGATAAATTATTAGCATAATAAAACCCCATTTCCCAGCCAATCACTTCATCGTCTATCTGCCGAACTCATTCTCCACCTTCTCAGTTCATTTTCTCCTCCATTCTTGAAAATGTATTCAACTTTCAACTTCCACAGTGCTCAGTCAATGCGCTTATTGCCAGGTACCCTCCGCCATGCACCGTAAGAAATCTTTAGTAGACAGTAAGAGGAAGAATCGGCTTAGGAGAGGAATTCGTACCGGACCGCCTTAGTAATTAGTAGATTAGTGATTCAAAAATAAAATAATTGAAAATAAAAGAGCAGTTGGTCCTAATGTCCATCTTTTGATTGATGCAGACGTATCACGAAGTCGTTATGGGGCGCGTCTGCTGATTACAGGTAATATTGTTCAAGAAGAGAAATTGGAGCCACAATGAGTGAAGTGAAATCAGATGGAGCGCTGTTTCTCGATCCTTCGGTTCACTCCTCCCGCCCTACCCGTTCGAAATATCCTGGCGTCCCCCTCCCCCTACCTCTTCGAATTGTAACATAATAGTGCGTGTAATTTCAAATGGAACGATTTTTTGTTCTGTTGATCCAACGAACTTAAAGTACGTATTTTTCTGAGTGGAACATCCCATTTTAGATGAATTCAGAGAGAAAAGTATTTGAAGCGCACAAGGCAAAAATGGTGATAGTCACTTTCTAGTACCGTTTCAGGACGACGAATTTACTGCTCTAGTCTCTCGTATATCATAGACATTCACCGGTTAATTATTACAAAACATTTTGATTGTTTGGTGTCTATTTGTTTAGGTAATGAATGAAATACAGTAAACACATTTTCAATTTTAAGGTGCTTTGTTAATTAAGAACTTAAATAGGTACACAAAAACCATGGTAAGAGTGATGGTAGTCATAACAAACTATGTAAAAACGGCGAAAGTCAACTATCTTTCTGTTCTTCCGTGGATCTTGTAATATGTAAAGAGATTCTGTTTACTACTTATTTTATAAGATTTATAATATTCCGTATTTCAACACATTAGGCCCATATAGATTTTATTTTCATAATGTTACTTACAACTTACGTTTTGTCAATGAGGACGTTATTCAAAGTCTTTTCAGCAGATCGACTGCAAAACTACTTCGGCTGCTGCAGGTCTTTGTACTTTCCAGGTTTTAGTTTAATCAGATCTGGAAATAAGCAAACATTTGGGCTAAAACAAGGGAAACTGCCGGTGGTTTTTGTCATAAAATAGTAACCTACCCACTTACAAAGCGTATGAATGTAACTAATAACCTAACTAAGTATCTGTTGCAAGAACGGCAAAAATATTTCCTGTACTGATAAGTTTTCATTACTTTCGAGGTTACTCTATTGTTATGAGTTATTACTCTACAACTCATTATAGGTCTATGAGTCATTTTCTCTTACCTTCACGCAACGCAGAATTGGTGGTAAAGAGAAGGACATATTGTCACTAGGGTCTTCTGTCTCTCTTGAAAGCTTGGTAAGTTGGTGTTGTGTTAGCATGGGTAACGTGCGTATCTGCTGCGGCGGAGTAGCCGAGCGGTCTAAGGCGCCTCCCTGCGGAGCGCGAGGTTGCTCGCCGTCGGAGGTTCGAGTCCTCCCTGAAGCATGGGTGTATGTGTTTGTCCGTAGGTTAGTTTACCTAGGTTTAAGTAGTTTGTAAGCTACGGACTGATAAACACGCAGTTTGGTCCGATAGATTTACAAACATTTGAACGTTTTGTTGCGTATCTGTTCTATACAAGATAAACCTTCGCCTGTTCTTTTAGCCGACCTGTCAGGACTTTTGAAAGGTTTATATGTAGTGGAGCCGATACTCCAAATAACGAGTTGCTAGTCCAAAATTGCGATAGTAATTTCTAAGCCAGCCGCAGTGGCCGAGCCGTCTGCGGCGTGCCAGTCACGGTATGCACGGCCGCTGCGGTCGGGGGTTCGAATCCCCCCTCGGGCATGGATGTTTGTGCCGTCTTTAGTATAAGCTACTTCATAAGTAGCTTGTAGGTTTCGGGACTGATGACCCCGTAGTTAAGTCCCATAAGCTATACAAACATTTGAACATTTTGAATTTCTAATTGATTTCAGCCTGAAAATGAATTTTTTCAATGTTGTCCCAATTAACTGCATAAGTTTGGGGGAAAAGAAGGGGTCTCACTCAGCAATGAATTGTTGCAGAACAAAATGCCTTTCATATTCAGAAAGAGGAAGGTTAAATCTATGAAACTAACTTTCATTTAGACATTTATTAATGGAAGAAACAGCTTTGGTCGCATAAAATCTTTGACTATTGTATATCGATTTCCGTCATCGAGTGACCATCTTCAGTGCTAGAAACGAAGCCCAGTGAGCTCATATAGACAAGCAATTTGCATTTTAACACGAGATTGTAACTGTATACAGTCAACGTCATGCCCAGTACAATACAGTAATAGTCTTGTGTATGACGTTGAATGTATACAGTTACACACCCACATTGAAACTCAAATTGCTACTCTATGTGGGCACAGAAGGATTCGTTGCTAACACTGACGATGCCAACTCGGTAACCGAAATCGATATGCAATAGTTAAATATAGATTTTTTTTACGAACTAAGCTTTTTTTCATTATTAATGTAATTGTGGTCGCTTTGCACGGGGCTACAGATGGAGTCATCTGTATTTAATCATTTAACCCCCGCAATACTAAGCCATTTTCAGTAACGTGTATTACCAAGGGCGGCCGGGGGAGGGGGGTTACTTTGTGCTCACCGTAAAGTTTAAAGATTAAATAATATAATTATTCTTGAATTACATTAATAACATACTTTTGAAAGATCTATTGGTGCCTAATCAGGATCAAAAATATGAATATTTAATGTAAACTGTTTTCAATAATGCATTTCGCATCTTTCACCTAATTCGGACTGCACATACTCTATCCCTGTCCTCATCCTCGCGCACAACAGGTTCGCTTACTGCGTTGTCAATTTCATCAAATTCTGTGTCAGAATTTGTAGATTCTTCCAAAATCTGTGATGTTTCTCTGACAGTAAGTACTGTCGATACAGCTTCTATCCAAGTGGTATCAAACACTGGACTAGGCAGTGCTGCCAACTAGTTTCGAACCATGTCCCTACAAGACATGTCAAAAATCCCTATGTTCATCAGGAAAGTCCCTACGGACGAAAATGATTTCTAAAAAAAGAAAAAGAAGCTATTTATTGCGTGGCTTTCCCTGTATTAACATTATTGTACAATGAGTTGTTGCTGTTTTGAATAAAAAAGAAAAAAAAGCTACTTTCATTCTGCATGGACCCTGAGAAAAGTCCCTACGTTTTGCAAATCCATACCTACAGTTTGAAAAAAAAAAAAAGTCAAAATTCCCTACGCGTAGGGACATGTCCCTACTGTTGGCAACACTGGGACTAGGTGCCGCTCAACAGGAAAGAATAAGGAATCGAAGGGAGATGAATCATTATTGAGATTAAGATTAATCGAAAAATGTAAAACAATCATAGCATCTGGAAGACCACTTCATTAAAGACTAATATTTTTTTACAAAATTTTCAAAAACAAAGTATCCGAGTAGATTTCAATATTTTCAAAACGTGGACATAAAGTACGCCCCCTCCTCATTGGAATTGAGAGGGTTAATGCAGTAAACGGTTTTAGAACACGAGGAAAATACTAAAATGCCTCACAAAGCTGGCCCATTTTACGATACTTCAGTCTTCGTCTATTTATGTAATGATCTGAAGAGGTGATATCTTTCGAGGTGTGACGAAACTAGGGTGACCAACTCTCCCATATTATACGGGTTCTCCCGTATTTTAGCAGTTATATATTAATTCTCCCGTCTCCCTTATTCTCTGCTTGTTTCTCCCGTATATTTCGTTAGTGATCACTGTTATATCAGAAACCTGTGAAGTACTATCAATACTTTAAATTCTCTCAGTGAGATATCCCGAATAACTTTTCTTACAATACGATACTATTCCCGATTACTGTTCGCGCTTCTACGGCTTTGTAATGCGTGGGGCTGCAAGGATATGCTCATTTGTATCTTTGTAAACACTGGTAACTCAAGGATGCGATCGCGTCGAACGTATCAGCAGTTAACATTCTCATACCACAACAAACGCGGAAGAATTGACCCGCCAAATGGGATTATAGACAGTAAACAAAAGCGTACCTAGTTATTTCTCGGCTGAGTCACACATTTACTCATCGCTTCGAAAGAACCAGTATTAATCGATCGTTTCTCAGCTATCGAAAACAGAGGAAAGTTGTTGTGTTGTTGTTGTTATGGTCTTCAGTCCGGAGACTGGTTTGATGCAGCTCTCCACCCTACTCTATCCTGAGCAAGCCTTTTCATCTCCTCATAAGAACGGCAACCCACGGCCACTTGAATCATACAGTAGAGCTGCATGTCCTCGGGAAAAGTAACGGCTGTAGTTTCCACTTGCTTTCAGCCGTTCGCAGTAACTGTGTGGTAAAGCCACATTAGCTGATGTTACAAGGCCAGCTCAGTCAATCATCCAGACTGTTGCCCCTGTAACTACTGAAAAGGCTGCTGCCCCTCTTCAGGAACCACACGTTTGTCTGGCCTCTCCACAGATACCCCTCCGCTGTGGTTGCACCTACGGTACGGCTATCTGCATCGTTGAGGCACGCAAGCCACCCCACCTCGACAATGTCTGTGGTTCATGGGGGTGGTTAGCATCAAATATTTCGATTTGGTTCAAAAAATGTGCAAATGTTTGTAAAGCTTATGGGACTTAAATGCGGGGTCATCAGTCCCTAAACTTACAAACTACTTACGAATTACCTTATACTAAGGACGGCAGAAACATCCACGCCCGAGGGGGGATTCGAACCCCCGACGGGGAAGGGCCTCACGCATCGTAACATAGCGCCTCAATGCGCTCGGCCGCTCCGCCGCGGCTTTCGATATGGGCTATTTTCTTTGGTTTCGCGTAGTACCTTCTGTGAGGTATTCGTGTGTATTTTCATTCCGTTTAAAGTGAATATGTTTTCATATTCTGCTCTTGCAGTGAAAATGAAGACTGAAGAGAGTTTTTTGTACCACTGAAAAATTATTGACCAGCTTCAATATATCCGTGGAAAAAAACGTGAGAGATGATTAACTTCTAGTATTGCTTAAGTGATTATGTAGGGTGTTACAAAAAGGTACGGCTAAACTTTCAGGAAACATTCCTCACACACAAAGAAAATATGTTATACGGACATGCGTCAGGAAACTCTTAATTTCCATGTTAGAGCTCATTTTATTACTTCTCTTCAAATCACATTAATCAGGGAATGGAAACACACAGCAACAGAACGTACCAGCGTGACTTCAAATACTTTGTTACAGGACATGTTCAAAATGTCCTCCGTTAGCGAGGATACATGCATCCACCCTCCGTCGCATGGAATCCCTGAAGCGCTGATGCAGCCCTGGAGAATGACGTATTGTATCACAGCCGTCCACAATACGAGCACGAAGAGTCTCTACATTTGGTACCGGGGTTGCGTAGACAAGACCTTTCAAATGCCCCCATAAATGAAAGTCGAGAGGGTTGAGGTCAGGAGACCGTGGAGGCCATGGAATTGGTCCGACTCTACCAATCCATCGGTCACCGAGTCTGTTGTTGAGAAGCGTCGACTGAAATGTGCAGGAGCTCCATCGTGCATGAACCACATGTTGTGTCGTACTTGTAAAGGCACATGTTCTAGCAGCACAGGTAGAGTATCCCGTATGAAATCATGATAACGTGCTCCATTGAGAGTAGTCGGAAGAACAATCAACACATCACCAACAATTCCTGCCCAAACGTTCACAGAAAATCTGCGTTAATGACGTGAATCGAGGAAGTACAGTACATACTAACGAAACAATTGGGTATTTTGACAATTGTCTGCACGAACTATTTCAATTTACATTTAAATAGAAATACTAAAATGCGCTCTAACATGGAAATTAAGCGTTTTCGGACACATGTCCACATAACATATTTTCTTTCTTTGTGTGTGAAGAATGTTTCCTGAAAGTTTGGTCGTACTTTCTTGTAACACCCTGTATCAAAAAATCGATATATCAAATGCAAATCTAATAGGTTTCGACATACCGCTTTTGCATTTGCTCCACAAATGAGTCTTATTTATGTCATAGTTCTCTTAAAAGTCACTATCAGGTTACAGAACTATCACAAAATGTAATGGATGAGTAAAAATAAGCAAATTATGTCTGATTTTTTAAAATGTTTATATCGCCATTGTTATCTATTCCAAGGAAATGCGTACAGTTATGCTGTTGAAATTTGTTGTTGTGATCTTCAGTCCGCAGACTGGTTTGATGCAGCTCTCCACGCTACCCTGTCCTGTGCAAGTCTCTTCATCTGAGAATACGTTCGGCAACCTACATCCTTCTGAATCTGCTTACTATATTCGTCCCTCGATCTCCCTCTACGATTTTTACCCCACACACTTCCTTCTAATGCTATGTTGACAATTCCTTGAAGTCTCAGAATGTGTCCAACCAATCTATCCCTTCTCTTAGTCAGGATATGCCAGAAACTCCTTTTCTCCCCGATTCGGTTAAGCACCTCCTCATTAGTTACGTGATCTGCCCATCTAATTTTTATCATTCGTCTGTAGCACCACATTTCAAAAGTTTCTATCATGTTTTTATCTGAAGTCCTTATCGCCACATTTCACTCCCATAAAATGCGCTACTCCAGACAATTGCTTTCAGATAGGACTTATTAACATTTAAATTCATATTGGATGTTAACACTATCATTCTACACAGAGACGTTAAAGGGCGAAAACTTGATCTTTGGGAAGAACTTGAGATCTTTAAACATCTAAAACTCAAGGATGGCAATTTATTAAATGATAAGTTAAATCTCGCCTGTAAACAATATTTTGAAGGTTTCAAACCCATACTGCTCACGAAATCTTACAGCTACTGATAGCCTTTACATTTTGTTCATTTCCTCAAAAATCTAAAACCTGCTTACATTTGTAATTTTCCTTTGCAATTGACATGACAGCCATTTTATCTCATTTGCGTCACCAAAGTATAAGCCACGCACTAATCCAGTTCATTTTATTCATCTGAGAGGTACACTTTTCTATTATAATTGTTCGTTTACGCAATGTATTTCAACAGTATTTGTTAGTCAGCATATTATTACAATTGACCTCTGTAATATTTGTTCCCACAGTTTCCCGCAAACTTCTCACCCTCTTTTTATCCAAATATTCCATTTATTGACATCGTTATAAATTCACTGTACATTCTGTCAATAGCTAATGGGTTATGACCCACTGAAAGTTCCACGGCGCATGCCACAGGTCCTGGTATGCACGCTCCTTGCTTCAAATCAGTAAGTGTGAAAGTCTGCAGATGCGCTGACGCATCCTTCAGTCTAAACCACATTCCCTAGATCGTAGGGATGTCCAATTCCTGTAATATGCAAGTGTAGTACGTAAGAGTTTTATTCTGATTTGTATTTCACAATGTTTTAGACAATAGGCTTTGTATGACGCATATTTCAGGCACAACGATTATGAATTTTAATTTATGATGTCACATTGTCTATAGGTATACATGTATTTCTGAAGAAGACGAGTTTATATCTGTCGAAACCGTAGTCAAAAGTTTATTAAACAACTATTATTGCATCTGGTTCGATGCTTGTTAATTTGCTATCCTATAACCGTTGCTGAGACGCAGACATGGTTAAAATATTGTAGTTTCGCTTTAGTAGAAACGCTTTTCTTCACATAGTCATTCTGCATTTTATATATTCTTTACTTCGGCCATCAGAAGTTATCTTGCTACTCACATATCAAAATTCATCTACTTCTTTTATTGTCTCATTACGTAATCTAATTCCTTCGGCATCGCCTGATTTTATTTACTGTTACTAAATCTCCCTTATAATCATGATAGCTCCTTACTTAGCAGCCATATATAACCGCTCTCTCAAAGAAGGATCTGTACCAAAAAATTGGAAAGTTGCACACGTCACACCTATATTCAAGAAAAGCAGTAGGAGTAACCCACTAAACTACAGGCCTGTTTCATTGAATTCAATTTGCAGCAGGGTTTTGGAACATATCCTGTATTCAAATATTATGAATTATCTCGAACAGAATGATCTATTGGCCCAAGGTCAACATGGATTTAGAAAATATAAAATATCGTTCTTGCGAAACACAACTAGCTCTTTACTCACACGAAGTTGTGTGTGCTATCGACAAGGGTTCGCAAATTGATTCCGTATTCCTTGCTTTCCAGAAGGCTTTTGACACCGTACTCACAAACGGCTTTTAATCAAATTGTTACGGTATATCGCCCGAAATTTGCGAATGAATAGGGGATTTCCTCTCAGAGGACACAGTTCGTAGTAATCGATGGTAAGGCATCGACTAAAACTGAGGTGATATCGGGCGTTCCACAGGTTAGTGTTATTGGTTCTCTGTTGTTCCTTATTTACATAAACGATTTAGGGAAAAATCTAAGTAGCTCTCTTAGGTTGTTTGCAGATGACGCGTACATTTACCGTCTAGTAACAGCATCTGAAGATCAAAACCAACTACAGAACGTTCTGAATAAGATATCATTATGGTGTAAAAATTGGCAGTTGACTGTAAATAATGAGAAATGTGAAGTCGTCCACATGAGTACGAAAAGAAATCCGTTAAACTTTGTTTACAAGATAAATCAATCGAATGTGAAGGCCGTAAACTCCACAAAATACCTAGGAATTATAATTGCTTCTGACTTAAATTGGAAAGAACAAGTAGATAATGTCGTGGGAAAGGCGAACCAGATACTGCATTTTATAGGCAGAACCCCTAAAAGATGCAACGGAACTACAAAAGAAACTGCATACGCTACGCTTGTCCGTCCTTTTATGGAGTATTGCTGCCCAGTGTGGGATCCTTATCAAGTGGGTTTGACGGAGGACAACGAAAGAGTCTAAAGAAGGGCAGCTCGTTTCGTATTGTCACGATACAGGGGAGACAGCGTTACGGAAATGATACAGGATCTGGGATGGGAATCATTACAACAACGGCGCTTATCGCTGCGGCGTGGGATACTTATGAAACTCCAATCGCCAACATTCTCCTCAGAATACGAAAATATATTGTTGACTACCACATACATAGGTAGAAATGATCATGAGAATAAAATACGAGAAATCATAGCTCGAACGGAGAGATTTAGGTGTTCTTTCTTCCCGCGCGCTATTCGAGAATGGAATTGTAGATAAAATAGCACAACGGTGGTTCGATGAACCCTCTGCCAGGCACTTAAATGTGATTTGCAGAGTATGCCATGTAGATTTTGGTCATCTCCCGTATACCTGTTATCAAAATGGTTCAGTTTTTATTTTAGGTTTTAGGTGTGTGAATCTGCGACGAAAACCTTCAGCAATCTTGGCGCCGGCGAGTTCAGGAATATTAAACAGCGATAGACAGATACTTAATAACGGCAGGCAGTGCGGGGGTGTTCCAGGAGGCGCTCCACCGTAGGAGGTGAGGAGGTGGAGGGGAGGCCAGGCCAGGAGGGCAGCCGGAGGCGGGGAGGGGAGGCGGGGCGGGCACTACACTGTGCGAAGTGTCCTTTAAAAGTTTTACATCAGATGTTTGATGGCCCCTCTTCCAATGTGGCAGGGCCATAACAGACGCCGCTCCCCTCCCACGGCGCTCGGCCTTCCCCCACCCCCGCGCCTCCGCTCGCGGCCCTTCTTCCCTCCCTCCCTCTCTCTCACTCCTCTCCTTCTCTCTCTCTCCCTCTTCCGTCGCTCGTTACCGTATCCGCGCGCTGTCGCCCGCCTAGCGCGCGCGCGCTTCGCTTTTTCGTGTTTCTTTTCCGCGCCGCCGACAGCGCGAACGGGAGTAGTAGAACGGCTCCTAGCCCCGCAGTAGTGTTTTCGGTATTGCTGTCGAGTCAGATTTTTTTTAGAGGTTTTTTGCTAACGAGTGTTGGAGAGGTACGGGTGTCGGGCTGTTTCCGGGGGAGTGTTTGGTGGTTGTAGTGTACTGCGAGATGAACGGGCCTGGGTGAAGTTTGTGGTGGGACGAGGCGGTGATGAATGGCAAGACAGACGAGCGGCGATGAGTGCCGGGATATGAGGTTAACGAGCAGGGCAGGGGGAGGGGGAGGGGGGGGGGGGGGAAGGAAAGACACCGCGTGCGTGGAAGAGGGACAGGTCTGCAGGAAGCGAGAGGAGAGGAAGGCGGCCGCGGGAGAGGGACAGAGAGGGAGAGATGGGGAGAGAAGGGAACGGACGAGACAGCGGGGAGGCTGACAGCTTTTCTTGGGCGCCCGCAGCGGGGCGGGGGGAGGGGGCAGTTTTAGTACATTTAGTGTATAGCCGCGCGTTTCCGACCGACCCGGCCGCGCGGCTAGTACACGGGGCTCGCTTCTCGGGGTTGGTACCGGCAGCTAAGCTCCGCCGGCGCGTCCCGAGGCATTCTAATTGGAGACGGACTTTGTTTCTCGGGGAGCGGGGGGTGGGGATAGGGCCGGTAAGACCCGGGAGCACACGCACTATAGCAGCCGGGCCGGGCCGTAAAAATGTACGCAATAAAAAAAAAAAAAAAGGCAGCAGCACGCGGAGGTGGGAGGGCAGAGGGAGGAAGGGAAGGAAAGCCGGCGGTGGCGCGGCAGAAACTGTTGCGCCGCGGCCTCCTCTGCCCCCGGCGCCGCCGCCGCCGCCTCCGCCGCCCCCAGTTCCGCCCCCCTCGCCGGCCGGGTGCGCCGCCGCCTGTCACTTGTTCCGGGGTGCAGGCGACCGACGGGTCGCCAATATGGCCGCCGCGACCGCCGCGCGAGCTACCACCACGCGTTCCGCTCCTCCGAGACGGCCTGGTTTCGGCGGGTTTCGAACTCGCGACCGCCGCCGCCGACGCCGGAGTGTCGACGCGCCGCCGCCCCCGCCGCCGCCCCCGGTGAGTACCCACACAGCCGCCCCCGCGGTGGCGGTGCGTTTCGTGTTTGTTTTCCTCTCGCGCCTACTTGCCGGCTTCGGGAGACCGCTTCTCCTTTCGTCTGGATAAAGGGGACGAGTGTGGTGACCCAGTTTCGTCAACAACGATTCTCTCGCCGCGTGTGTGTGTGTGTATACTGATTCTGACGTGACAAGGCCGGACTCCATTAGCGGAACGTGTCTCGCGCCGGTTCATTAACACACACACACACACACACACACACACATTACAGCGAACGAGATTCCACTGTACTGAATTCGCATCGGCAGTTTTGCTGCCCTAACCCTCATCTCGCTTTAGGTTTCTTCACAGTTCTCCAAGTTCACATGCCATACCTCACCACCACCTGCACCATCCTTATTAAGCTAAACTCGATTTGATTATAAAAAGGTAATCTGTCTTATGCTGACTGCAATTAAGACATTTATTTTACACCAGACGCGTTTCGCTTTTTTATTTTAAAAGCATCTTCTGTGTTCTGTAAATGATACAAAGGTTTTATTTATCGAAAACAATCATTTACAGCCCACAGAAGATGCTTTTAAAATAAAAAAGCGAAACGCTTCTGGTGTAAAATAAATCACTTAATTGCAATCAGCATAAGGCAGATTACCTCGTATAATAAATTTCAACAGCTGCTGCGGAATATCACCACACAGCCAAACATTGTAAACTCGATTTATTGTATTTTTTTTAACCTGCAACAGACTTATCCAGTATACTTTAAGTGCCCAGCAGGTCAATAAACCAACTATTTCGACTGCTAGTAATCAATACATTCAGTAGGAAAGCCACACTTAGCAACAAAACAAAAAAAATTGTATTCTATTGCTAGCAGTTCAAGTACTTACAATGCACGTTAGATCTAATTGACAGCTAATTTACAATGAACAGCAGCACGGATGTTTATTTCGTAGCGAAACACACTAGTTCAAAGAAATTTCGAGTGCTCCGCCATTTATGTGGCGAAACCTATTTTCAAATCTATGGAAAGTTCATCTCTTTCAGAAAACCACTAATGTTTGTAATCTAACCTAGGAGGCTGCAGTTTCGTTCTGATAGAAATGTAGAGACTTTTAGAGCGATGGTAATGGTGGAAGGAATTTCTGTATCGAGCAAAAGCTATTCGCGGAAATAACAAGACAAGATCTCTTTGCGAAATCCACAAACAACTATTTTTCAGTTTTACTTTAATTTATATTGCACTTGATGAAATTGTACATCGTGTCGTTTTATATCTAATGTTTCAGTAACTTTCTAGTATTATATAAACTCCATTCGTTCTTAGGATCTCCGTTCAAAACACTTCGTATCGGCTTCTGAAGGTAAATGTGGAGTAATCAAGCTCGCACATCTTTCGCAGGCTTCACAAGCGCCTATCAAGAGAAGAAATCTTAATAAGTAATTAAAAAATATATGGTTTTTCTGGTACGCCCCTACAGCTGAATGACCAATAACAGATATTGACAAACGCGTCTACATACAGAAAAAAAAACACACAAACTTTTCACACTCCAGTGCTGTACCTATTGTTTTCGTGACAATCAGTAACTTCAGATCGATAGATTAGGTACTACGTACTTCGGGAGACCACGTTTCGCTTCTACAAAATGGAAGAAACTTTAAAAAAGATTCATTTCGGTACAACAGGAAATGGAATCAAGATATGCTTGGCAAAATTTCGCGCAATTTAGAAACCCCTTGACTAAAAGCATTGAAAATATTAAATATTAAGAAGACGTAGTAATAACAAGTAGATAGTCTTCTTTTAAGCATCATAGTTTGTTGCTCATTGAGATACCCCACTAGTTCTCTATCTTCTGTTAGTCATACGACCGTCATATGTCAAACCGTTAATAGCTCTTTTATTGTGCGTAAGATTTTTTCAGTCATTTTTGTAGGGAACAATTTTGCGTCTATTGTCGTTGTTTAAGAAACACAATAACTACTGAAATGGGCATTTTTTAAAATATAATTTAAAGTTCCGTAGCTATATCTAAGTCGATTTGCAATTACTTTGGAGCTCTATTCGTAAGTAGCTGCAAGTACGAACGTAATTCATTCGGAAGACTTCACGGAAGATGTTGACAGGTTCCATCCACATGGGTTAAGTGGTTCGCTGGCGAGACCCAGGGAAGTACAGAAGAAAAAAAAACGAGAAAATGATTACGCGGCGAGAGTGAAAATTAGCGGGCCTGCCGGGCTTTCTCCTCTGTTCTCGCCTTCCTCCTCGTCCGTCGCGCCTCTCTTCCACATCCTCCTTCGCTTCCTCCTCTTCCCGCCGTCCGCTCGAGGTCACAATTATCTGTAATTTGGTCGCCCCCTTCCCCAACCCCCATGATTGCCTCATCCACTCCATCGGCAAACCCTTCACTCTCTTCTCGACCGTTCTAGCAACTGCGTAATCGATTGCGACCGACCACATCGACTTTGGAAACTTCCAGAGAACCGCCATGTCCGCTCTCGAGAGAGAAGATTCCCGTCTCGATTTCTGCGCTTCTCATTTATTCTTCTCTCTTTCTCTTCCTCTTTCAGTTATATTTCGTCTCTATTTCAATTATACCAGACGGAATAACAGCGTACTCCTTCAAACGTTCTGGCGCTTCTTAAACTAACTTACACGTAAACACGTTACAGTACTAATTCTAATCTCCATATCTGTACATTTAATAGACTGTTTTTTGTCTGCTTTCCAAACTGGTCTCACATGTTAGCAAAAACCGTTTCTTGTCCATTTTATTACGTAACTATTCACTTAAGAGTACTTGCAAAACCTACTTTCATTCTAGTCATTTGAGTAATTTCTTTCACTCATTGAGTGAACTTACGAAATTTTACACTAAATTCGAAAGCGGAATGACATTCTCTGCGAGACTTTTGTTTTACGGAATTTTTGCGGTAGACAGAGTTTAATACACAAATCGGAATCGTGTATAGGTTTTAGCTTACTTAAATTTATGTAGACTATTCTACTTTTCTTGTGTTTCAGTAGTTTCATGGGAAACAACTAAATGCAAGCAGAGAATCATCGCAGTCTCTAGAACGGAAACAATTCGGTCATTGCAGTCATCATTACGGAATATTTTTTAACACATTGTGTAATGAATTACCATGAAAACAACAGCAAAATTTCAATTGAAACTAGATTTATTTCAGAATATTTCATTAAGCGCACTTCATTTCGAAAGCATTTTAGACTGAGATAAATCCATTGTTGAAAGTGTGTTCAAATTTCCTCTCTGGTCTATGTAATTACAGCAGTAACAATTTATTCAGCAAACAGTATCTGTTACATACAAAACGACACATTGTCACATGTAGTAATTTAATTCAATAGAAATTTCAGTTTGTTGTTTCTAAATTTTATATAATCTCGACGCACTAACCACGAAAACGTTCAGCTATCATTAATATAACAAATCAGCTATGCAGCCTGCTTGATTCATAAAGAATATTTCCAGCATATCACTTTTGTTCCTGATCTGTATGTGATAAAAACTGATTTCATAGCATACCGGTACTTACCGTTTTAGCAGCAAAGCATTATGTCAACGTTTCCCTGTAAAAGAAAAAAAATCTGCACAAATTTAGTGTGTAAGTAATGACAATTTCCCTCCTGTGTATTTTTTATCATTCGAACAAAATTGCCGTTCTCCGTTTTCGCAATTACAATTTTCAAAAACGAAATCTGCCGTACAACATTTTTATTTATTTATTTGGCCTTTGAGTTTTAACTCAATGTGGCCATCTACAACACACAGTGGTAATGTGCACAAAATTAAACGAACAAAAACAGAAGTACATTTTGACAAAATGGGAAACGAAAACTACGTTCGACAGAAGAATTTAATTTTGTAATCTGCCAGATAGTTCAATCGATGTGGTGGAAAAAAAAAAAAAGAAAAAAAAAAAAAACATATTACCGGATGTTGGTGTGTGATCTACAAAGAGTTTCGTAACAAACCCGAATTTATGCACTACTTGAAGCTGCAGAGAATTGTGTAATGGACTAAAACAGCTACAATTTATAGGTCTAATGAGAAGTGGAATGATATTGCAACAGATGGAATTACAAGGCAAAGTGGCTACAATATTAACAGCTTTCGTAATGAATCTACAGATGTATTTTAAATTTATTATTCGTAGAGAATAGTGAGATTCGGAGAAAAATGTTATTATCTCGCGTTGAAAGAACTGTCTTGTAACTATTTGAATATATTTCATTCGAACATTTCCGATTCGAAGAAGGTATTACAAAAATGTGAACTACATGTGTTCTGTTCAGAGTAGGCCGAACGGAAGAAGAATCCCGCAAGACTGCGTATATTTTAACTTATTTCGAGGTGTGTCTTTTGTTCTCTCAAACCCTGCAGTTGGTTTGTATAGGGAAATCATTTACGAATGTTCAGTTTTAATCACCGTATCTCACTCTTCGTACTCAGTTTGTTCAAATGCTTTTCTATCCCTTTATCTTTTAATTAAAACAACCTTCATGTTCAATTTCGATACTTCATGATCCGATATTCTGAAGCCGGCTTTCGTTTCGAAAGTATCTTCATAATTTTGTTTCTGTACACATTTACCGCATTCTTTATAAGTTGTTGTTCAAGAATTAGTCACGGCACTGTTGTGCCTGTTTTTGTAGTTGTTGAGATCATTAACGTTTCGTTTATGGGAGTGCTAATGAGAGGGTAGTGGATCTCGTTGACGTATATAAATCATTCTACATGCTCAGTCTTCATCGTTTGTCAAAGGTTCAATTCTAACTGATAAGCAGAATTCTTCAGCTTTTCACATTATAGGTCATTTATGATAAATTTCGGACATCCATCTTGTGTTCACGTAATTACTTTGATTTTTAAATCGATCTGTTTATCTATACTGACCGATAGAATCATAAATTCTTTGGCATAAGAATGTCTAATTTAGTGTGGCAATATAGTCCACATTGCGTGTGATCTTCCTGGTTGAATTAGCTTCTGTAAGAATGAAGCCGGGATGTTTTCAGAAATGACAAAATACTTTTTAGTTTTGAGACATGGTGTTATTTTTTTCTATTTTATTTATTTATTTATTTTTCTTTTAAATGGAAGTTTACTTGTGTAATGGAAGACTATGACATCGTGTACGTTGACTGTACATAAATATTTTCAATAACCCCTTCTGAGACATGTGTACGACTCACACACACCCTTTCACGAGATTTCCTGTAGCTTGTATTAATGTAGCCGTGTTGTAAAACGTGTACCTAATTAAATGAACAAAAAAAGGAAAGCATTAGCCGAAAACTGATTGATACAAACAGTGATGAGAGTAAACTGCAGTTACAGCAAGAAATGCCGTACCTGCAGAAACTTCATTTTGCCGATAACGTTACTTAAACAAAGGACGTTCTGTGTCATAAGAACGCAAAATCAGAATGAGCCATTGTTCATTTCTCATTTCACTGATGCTGATGATTGCATTTGAGAACATTTCGGAAAAATTCAAGCCTCTGCAGTATTTTGGAAGACATTTTTGCGGTTTTTAGAGTGTAGATGAATTAATAGATTCACTGTCTCTCCGTTGGTTTAAGAAAATTATAGTAAAATACTAAATTTCTATTGCGTACGCCGTTTTTTCCTACAACGGTATTCATAGTTTCAAGCAGGTTGTTTGTTTAACTTTTGCCATTTCTCTTATTTTTATCGTTTACCGTCCTTAGTTTAAGTATTTATTAAAAACAGTGGTGGTTTTTACACCAAATAGTGCTCTCAGCTACATGCATTTATCTATTTCAGTAATGGTAATATATTATTCATAGTCTCGTGTGTTTTACGTTACGTAACTTCTATAATACGATCAAACATTTCTCTAAGTTCTTCACCGGTTTACTCCAAATTTTTGAACTAAGTCCCAATAAACTTTCGAACGGACGTAGGCTACATTATTACACGTAAAATACAAATATAATTGATACAAGGGAAACATTGTAGAAACTTTGACAAATTTATTGACCGATTTCTTTTTGTTTCTTTTTAACATACTGAAGCACACAGGTTACGTATTGTATATGTATTAACGTTTTTGCCAAAAATCTTACATGTTCTAGGCCTATTTACTCGAAACGCTCTAGTAAACATTCTAACGGACATAGGCTATATAGATGCTAGCATGTTTACTAGTAGACTTCAATAGTGTTTGCTCGAGCAACCATGAACGTATGGACATACATGTATCTTTTAATGGAGAAGATTTTTTATAATACGGAAGCTACTACGAGGTGCATGGCGGAGGGTACCTTACTCAAAATTTCGACAAAATTTGAGTAACCGTAAGCTATTGCACGCTTTATGGTGGAGGCCACAGAAGGCGGAAGAAAGCCGTGCGTATGGAGACAAATCTCAATCTAGATGTCTGTGGAGATTTGTGGGGTGGGAGTAGGTGTTCAGAGGAGGATTTGAGGAGGGTTGTGGCGGAAAGGGATGTATGGGGGTAGGGAGAGAATAGCTGGTCTAAAAGGAGATTGAAATAAATACCCAAACAACGGCGGGTGTTCAGCTAGTATTTTAGTTAATATATCCCGGAGAATATTCCGAAACAACTTGCAATGTACAAGTTTGCAAAAGTACGAATAACTGGACTCACAGAGCAGGAAACAAAGTACAAAATCGTCGTGACGCCAGTTTAACTAAGGACGATACACAGTATGACATCCCGAACGTAAAGATATCGCCTAATAGATAATTTATGGTGTGGAGCAAAACAGCCTACATATCATTTACAAATATCATGTTTATACTGTGGGTTGTTGGCCTTTTTCCGAAAAGATGACTGACAGAATATTAGTGGGCAAGAAGGAAAAATGATCAGGAGCCAATGTTCAGGCCGGAAGAAACTGTGGCAAAAGGTGGGACAAATTATTTTCACAGGAAACTGTCGTTTGCCTTCAGTGATTCAGAAAATTGGGGAAAACCTAAGTACGAGTGAAAGAACGAAAGTTAGAACTAGCGTTTTCTCAGACAAGTCTCCAATGACATATTATAGGATCATCTCTCTAATGTCCCATTACTGTCTCAACAGCTATCTCTTGACTTCACTTTTCAATCCGCCATTCCCGTCGCGCATCATACCCACCACTTTTCATTCCCCCCAGTCTCCTGAGTCCTCGACTAAGAGTCGATTTTTTCTAACAGTCATTGTCACTGTCATTTCAATCTTGGTTGGAATGCGCAAAACTAATCAATATTATCGTAACTTTTTTCTTTATTCGGTTTACTGAGAATTCGAGTAATAATTCGTTTCCTAGCTATTTTATGTTATCTAATATTTTCATTTTTTATTTTTATCCTATATTTCTTTTGTCGACATTGGGCCTGTCACATTTTCTCTATTTTCTCTCGCAAGACCAGTAAATTTTCTAATTTTGCTTCAAACTATTCACTTTGTCATATTACTTCAACATTTCTCTTTCCTTTGGTCTGGCTTAACTTTTATAACAGACATTATTGATATTTTCGGATTAGATAATCTTATCTTAGCTACCCGTTTCAGTTTTCCATAGAATACAACTATCTTGTTCCTCATTGTGTTTAATACTTTTTCTGTCCAATCAAATCTATATTACTTCTTAATTTTCAAGTACCATAGTTATTTTTTGATCATAAAATTTTTCGTGACCGTTTTTCTGTGTGTTTCTTTTTCTCAACCTTTCTTTTCCTATTAATTGTGTTTGAATGACTGCGTTGTAGTGCAACAGTTCTGAATCAGTAGGTAAAAACTTATTACATGGACTTGTTCATAACTGAAAAGCCATTTCGATTTTACTTGCTCTTGATTAGCTTGGTCAGCTTCTTTGACATCAGCAATCGGTTATATGATTACATCTAGAAATTAAAATTTCGTATCTGTACTTACTCTTCCATTATCGTGTTCCATCCATTTTGGTGGCTTTTCCACGTATTTCGTACTTACCGGGCCTTGTCTTCGGAAGTTTCGGCAAAATGTAAGACCGAAATTTGTATTAGCGTGTCTGTGATGATTAACTGATTCGTCGACAACATCAAACTCATTGTTACTCTCTGTTTGTTTATGTTCTAGGAGGCGATCCAATTATGATATTGTAGAAAGATATAAAAAAGCCAAGATCGCTGATCATCAATTTTTATTTAAGACGACCGGTTTCGCTGAACTATGTCAGCATCATCTGGTCAAACTGAAAGTATTCACACAAACTGTAAATATTTTGCATAATCTTTGTCGTTACATATTCTTCCAGATACGATGTAAGAAAGGGCAATGATATCCTTAAGACGGTCAGGTTAAATACTAATCAGAAGAACGATTAAATGCGAAAATGCTGTGTTGTGAAGGAGCTTCGTCATGCCATACGTTTCCAAATCCAAATGATGGAAAAAGTCTATCGAAAACCATGCAACTCTCACGAAATCTCGGAGGCTATTTTTCGGACTTAAGCTGCAATGCGCAACGAAAATGTAGCCTGGTATTTACGTTGCATCGCAGAGACATTTCTTGACAAGTTATGTAGACGTGAGTATTTGTGGGTGGCGGCGTTTCTTGGAACTCATGTGTACCCAGGTTTCCGTGGCAGACGTTAGCTTGGCTGCGAGGCCGGGGTATTAACATCTCTGGTTTATGCCCAGCGCGCGGTGGGCGCCGTGCTCTGCAGAATCAACAACAGAGGTGCTACCACAAAATCCACCTGACGCCATCTTAGAAATGTGCCGCGAAAATGTTTGCCCACCCAGACATGCTGGAAATAGTAGTCACTTCTCTGCCGGCATTTAGTAAGCCTATAGTTACAGCTGCTTTAAATATCTGAGAAAATATTGAATTTTCTTCAGTTGTTAATTATTATTATCATTATATAAATACGCTAACACGAAAATTGTGGTACAGATTACTAATTTATTCGTACAAGAAGGCCAATGAAAGTTACATAATTCGAAAGATTGTTTGTCGTAGATTTCACGAATATAAATATTATTTGTGCATTTAGCCATTAAAAGTGGTAAAAGGAAGTAGAAATTTTCCTATCTACAGCTTTGATCAAGTTCTACATTCTCCAACAACCAGGTTACTGATTGGCTATTCGCCTCGACCAAAGACGATGTAATGCAGCGCATCTGCAGTATTAAAATAAGTGATTACCGAAACATGGAGTGCTCCCAACTCACTTTCTTGTGCCGTTCAAATGCTTCATTTTCGCAATGATTAAGAATGGTTAAAGGA
Organism: Locusta migratoria; assembly: GCA_026315105.1. Classification (NCBI taxonomy): domain Eukaryota; kingdom Metazoa; phylum Arthropoda; class Insecta; order Orthoptera; family Acrididae; genus Locusta; species Locusta migratoria. The sequence goes on along the minus strand of CM048754.1, from coordinate 80,625,949 downwards.
AATGGATGTTTTCATATGAATGCCTACATAAAGGATGATGCGCCGGGAGAGGCATCTAGCGGTGCTCGGGTGGAACTACGAAGTCGAGAATGCCGATATAAATGATGATGCGCCGGGAGAGGTATGTAGCGGTGCACGGGTGGAACTACGAAGTCGACATGTTGTCAGCTCTGGAATTCTGAATATCGCAGTATCGAAATAACATCATTTCTTGGCGTTGTATAAATATACCAACACCGAAATTATAGTTCCATTTCAAATATTAGGCTAACGAAAGTTGTATAATTCGAAAATGGCATGAAAAGTATATACTTCCGTTTTTATTTGTTGTTATTGTCAGGCATTTTCTTTAACACGTAGAAGATACCGTTTCATACCTCCCAGTGCCAGTTAAATTTTACCAAATATCCCAGCAGCCTCCAATGATAATGTTGGGAACAGATGCTGAATAGTGAGAATACTGTGGGTCTTCATTTTAGCCCATCGCTTGACAACGCTGATGTTTTCTCGTGGAATCTTCGCTTTACGAGGGCAATTATTTTTACTGAGCGGACGAGGGTACATACAAGAACCTGTCAACCATAAAGCAGGAACAGCATTATTTGTTTACTTCATGGTCTGTACGATACACTAATCGAGTCATCCTATGTGGTTCGAACAAATGGGCAAAGATGTTCTATCGTGTTGTTCATGTTTCCAACATAATCACGCGAGGCCGCCGACATAATAAGTAAAATTTTACCCCCAGTGACCATTGTAAAAACAATTGGTCGATTTTCGACCATAGCCAATACTAGTTATTATTATTCGTAAATTTCAGGGACTGAATGTTAGAGGTCATTGGTCCATAGACTTTCAAACTGCTTAACCTAACTTAAGCAGAGTGTAACGCACAAGCATCCAATTCCGCGGGAGGACTCGAACCTCCGATGGGAGCGGCTGCGCAATCGGTGACATGATGCCTCAGTCCTCGCTCCCATTCCCGCCCGGCCTTTCTTCATGTTCACGTAGTTTGCTGAATGTCATGAAATGTCGCTGAAAAATAGTTCTATTTGTTTTAAGGAGTATATGATATTGCTCACAATTACGTCTTTCAAGTGCCTGAACTGTTAAGAGGTAGACGAAAATATGGAAATAACGCAAGTATAGCAAATTTCCCTTTTCAGTCTTATTATTCTACTTCAAGTTATGCTTTTCCATGTATTTTCAGCATCGTTTTGTTGGATTATTTCTTCCACAAATTTATGTACAATGCTTGTTTAGGAAAAACACATCGTCTTAGATCTCTTGTAGTCTTTCCTTCTCAATTTTGGTCTTCCTCTTCGCCTCGACCCCTCGATTTGCAAAATTTAAACTCTTACTTCTCCCTTCTTCTCTGCATATTCCCCTAATTCTTTCCTGTGAGCTCCAGTTTCACTGTTCTCCTGATGTAATTAGTCGATCTATCGTCTCTTGTAGCTCCCCCCATACGCCTTAACGCTCTCATTTCATCCGCTTCCATCTATCCCTCTTCGACTTTTGTGATAGGCCAAGTTACTGCTCTGTAGAGAATCGCTGGGACCCACCAAGGATAAAACTAACATTCTTATCACACAATACGTAAACTGTGGCATTGGAAGCTCCTTCCAACAGTGTTTGTGTCATATTTCTTGATGCGCCCGATATATAAAGCAGTGTGTCTGTGTGATCTACACTTTTGTTCCAAATCTTTATGAAATTTTCCACACGTAAGCTTAAATCCATGTGAACGTCGCGTTAAGTGTAAGGATGACGTCATAAATAATGAGATGAGCGAAAAACTGCTGCATCAAACGACAGTATTGCAAATTTCCTCCTAAACACTGGATCGATTTCAACCAAATTTGGTACACACATTCCTTACCGTGAGGTAACATTTGCTGCAGGGTTAAGAATCACATACAACACATGGTTCAGGAGATACAACGTCATAAACAATAGGGAATAGGAGTTGCAACAAACTTAAAACTTAATTTCAAACCTTTATCAAACTTTTTTTCGCTGACAAACACACAAAATTCTGAAGGGGAAAAAGTTTCTCGTTTACTACTTCCGCTGTTCATGGATCAAAACCACGGCTACGTTGCAGTTTATAATTTCTACACTAAAATTGTAGTCGCAGAAAATTTTACAAATATTATACACACATACAGATGAATGTAGTTTAGAAATTGTATCACAGTACGACACGTAGTTCATGAGGTACAAGGGCAAAGAGTAACGTTCATGGAAAACCTCCCCATCATATACCAGGTTTTAATCTATTACTTCTTCACACCTAACTCTGTTTGCAACATACAGCATTTATACAAATGAATTTATAACTGCAAAATTATACGATTGTACAACATTATTTACGACAGATGTGGCTTTTAGCTTCGAGAGACTGCAGTTTTTCAGTGAGACTTGCATTTTATATTACGATTAATAAACCACAGGGCAATCTATTCAGCACTGTGGAGTGGATTTGACATGGCCACGATGCTCACGCGGACAACTTTGTCACTTTGTCAGGAGTGGGCTCACCAAAGAAATTCTTCATATTAGACCCTGGACAAGAAATAAATATTGCTTATAGTAAAGTTGTGAAGTAAATGAATGTATGAATGTTACATATCATTTGTATTTTGATTACTATCTTTCTTTGTTTGGATACTGTACTTAAAATTTTGTATATTATGCAAGACAGCCTTACTTCTTATCTATATATAAATAAATTGCTGTTCGTTAGTTTCGCTAAAACTCGAGAACGGCTGAACCGATTTGGCTAATTTTAGTCTTGAAATATTCGTGTAAGTCCAGGGAAGGTTTAAACAGTGATAAAACATGGAAAAGTTGTCCGGAAAAGAGGAAAATCGGTAAAAACTGAAACAACTTTTTCCATTGATCTATCAATACCGTTCGTCCAGTTGCGATAAAAATGTGTACATTTCATGTTTAAAGCAAGAGGAAGGTTCGCATCAAATAAAAATTTGGTAACGTCGCCAGGAAAGTAGGAAAATTTAGGAAAAACTGAAAGCGATTTTTTTTTCTACGAATAAAACTAAATTGCCAAATGGTTGTGAGAGCATCACTTGAGTACGGCTTGACAGGACAGGATTTGTATGAAACAATTTTTTTGGAACATATAGCGGAAAATTGGAAAATTTGAGAAAAACTGAAATTGTGTTTTTCAGTGTGTATTTGATTGAATTCACCACTATAACTGACTATTCGCACGACGGAGAGGGGTAATGCTTTTTTTTCCTTTGTTCATTACGGTCTTGTAAAATTTTCAGTAAATAAAAAAAAAAAAAAAAAAAAAATAGCGACAGTTGAAAAGTCGCAAGATTCGAACCAAGTTCCTTCTTCAGTGTTTCCAAATGTACTCAACACTATAAGTTGAGAACCAGTCATCCAACTGCGATAAAATTATGATCATTTGACGTTCAACATGAGATGAACGTTCGTATAAATTAAACATTTTGGAAAGTTACCCAGAAGATTTGAATATTCGCGAAAAACTAAAAGAGCGTTTTTTAAGGGATATCAATATCATTCGTCTGATTGCGATAAAATTTTGCACGTTCGGCGTTCAAACCAAGAGGAAGATTTGAGTGAAGTAAAAATTTGGAATAGTTTGCCAGAATCATATGTATTTTACACCCAGTAGATTTATAAAGGCATCATCAGATAGTGTAATTATCGGATCGATAGTGGACGGAAGGAGTGGGCAAATCGTGCACACATGTCCAGGACAATGTTCATGTCAGATTCCTTGAAGTTCAGGAAAGGTTTAAACGGTGATAAAATATGGAAAAATTGCAAGGAAAATTTAGATTTAAAACATGTAAAACATCATTTTGTTGTTGTGTTGGGTGCATTCAGAAATATACTTTGAAAGAGTGAAGAAAGAATAAAGCTACTGGGTATAAAATACATATGATTTAAATTAATACGGTTTATATTAAAAGGTAAGTGGTACGAAGTTCACCGGGTCATCTAGTCTCTTCTAAATATGAATGAATGAATAAATAAATACCCGGCAACGCCGGGTTTTCAGCTAATACATATATAAAGTTGACATGATCGGTTGCACCCTAAGCCTCTTCCCATTCTTCTGTAGAAGCCACAGGAACGGTGGAGTAGCTACGGTGTGTTGGGATTCCTGTCACGTCTTGCGTAAGGAGCAGGTAGAGCTACGTGCCACCCTGGTACGTCCGGGCATGCGCGACGGTACGTGGGCGAGGTAGCCAGTGAGCGTCCAAGGCGACGCGACGATTAACACCCGCGGTGTTGTCTGCGCTGCTGGTCGCGCACACAGTGGCTGCTGGCTGCCGGCTGCTGCTTTACAGGCCGGAGCAAGGCTGTCGTGTTCTGCTCTGCAATTAGCATATCGTAAACGCCTGTGCCGCGCGATCTGCCCGCCTTGGCGAGGACACGGGGGAAGAGAACACCGAGTCGTATTTTGTGCACGGTGGCATTACTTCAGAGCGTCGGTAGTCACAGTACCGAGCAAGTGAACCGACGGCTAACCGAAAGCTTTCCGGTCGGCAGACAAAATATTTTACAGTATGGAATACCTCACAAATAACAAAAAAGAATCATTGTATTTTGACGCCAACTGTACTGCGTATCTAGCCAATTCTCGCTACAGTTGTCAGTTTCATAAAATTGTCAGAACGACATGTTTCGGGACCCACCTTATCCCATTCTCAAGTCCTAAAAATTAAAACGAATCAATAATTAGGCAAAGTCCACCTCAAAACATATGCAGCATCGGTGCATTGCCATGCAGTAATCTGACATGCTGGCGGTTTGAAGAACCACTATTAGTTCATAGTGGTTCTTCAAACCGACAACGTCAGATAATTGCATGGCAATGCACCGATGCTGCATATATTTTGAGGTGGGCGTTACCTAATGACTTGTACATTTCAATTTTTAGGACTTGAGAAAGGGACAAGCTTGGTCCCATAACATGTTGTTCTGATAATTTTATATAAATGTGGATGCCAGAATTGGGTAGATAAAAGAATCAGTCTGCAAGCAGAAATTCTGCAAATGTTTTGTTCATTGATGACGTCCCAAATGATTATTCTAAGCTTTAGCCTGAAAGGGAAGAAGGGAAAACAAATTTTTTTACGAGGTTGTAGGAGCCGCTATTAAATTTTCATCAACTTCATCTTCTTTTCCCTTAAAAATTAGACAAACAGATCGTCTGTGACTTATTGAGTCGACTAAGTATTTAGAGCATTCTGTAGCAATTGTTTTGAAATACGTTCATCGCAATATTGTCTAAGTCTACATTTTCTTTTCTTTTCCACATTCTCATCCCTTTCATTTAATGGAACAAATTGTATTAAATTCAGATATAAATTGGCCTTGATTAGACGATCAGTTCACAGTACATGAAATTTGGCGTCAGACCCAAATCCAATACAAAAGAAAATAAAGAGTTTAAGAAGTTACAGCAAAAGTCAATAGAATTTGTTTCATAAAAATATTTACAGACTTGTTTCTCAAAATGAATTAAGCCGTTCTTTTAACTAGCAAGTTACTGAGTTATTCCCGTTGGTCTCACTGTTTAAATTCTTGTTGGCCCCTGAAGTTTTCTCTTGTTTTGCAATATTCGCTCGGCCGAGAAATGATACCTCACGGTCCAAGAATCTGAAGGTGTTTCCATAGAAATTTACATATTAAGTGCTGTGAGACTCGGTATGACATTGAATTAGTTTTGTGTCTTATATTTGAAAGATTTACTTACGGATTAAATATTCCAAAACATGAAAATAATGTATTCTTCCTTGAAAATTGTAGGTATTATTATTATTATTATTAATCGAAAACAATTTGCAAAATGCAGTAGCATTCGTAACCTTTTGCTTTACCAGACATCCAACATGGAATAGTGCGAAGCATACTCTACAACTGATTTGCAAATTTTGAATTCATTTTGCATCAGCGGTAATTTTACATATTACATCCTGAAATATCAAAACATTTCCGGATCGGGATTTGAATTCAGATTTTCGCTTTTCGCCAGCACTCGCCTTACTCATTTTATTTTTATCTTTTCCTCAGTATTTTTCTTCTTTTTGGGGTAGGTGGGTTTTTTACATACCTGGGATCACGTTAGTTTAATTTTCCGTATAGAAATTTCTAAATCTGAGACCAAAAGAATGCAAATCTTGGTAACTTGTACATATTGAATGATCAATTGTATTTCGCCAATTTTCCCCTCTGCTCTTAGGTCCATGTACAGTATTACAATTGCAGATCATTTATAATGTAACGAATTAAAATGTGACATTGAAAATGCACCGAAAATTAAAAAAGAATCTCCGAATTTGACGATACTCACTGCGAAATCAACAAAATTCAACGAATATTATCTCAAATCACCGGCAAAAACATTACATGCAACTTGCAAAAAAGAAACATATAAGCTTAGGTGACAGGCACAAGAATTCCAACGAAACAGCAAAAGTATGACTTCGAAACCGGCAAAAATCTCTATAATTAAAAAAAAAGTTGTTAAATAACAAAGTTTCATAGAAATAACACCGAAAGTGGAATAATATAAACCAGGGATGGAGAAAAAACAACAAGTCTGGAGAAACACCGAATTTGTCTTAAAATACCTTATAATTCAGAAAAAAAGTACCAACAAAATAAAAAGCAATAACAACGAAATTGGTAAAAACACCAAGTCTGGCAAAAAATTTAGATTAAAAAAATTTGGCAAAATTTACAGCGAATCGCTAAACCTAACCTTATACTCGGAAGAAAATAACACAGAAATCAGTAACAAAAGTGCAATGAAAATAGCAGCGAAAATGGAAAAATTATTACGCGGAAAACTAAAGAAAATCGTCGAAACAGATACATAACTAACAGTGACAACGGGAAAATTAGTTTGTCAAATATCACTGAATTTGCTGAAAAATAGCACCGAGATTGGCCACACGATTGGAACACAAAATTGTCGATCATTATCTCCAAATAAAAATATTAAAACATTCTTTTTAGTCGCTTCATGTGATATAACGAGTAACAGTTTACGTCAACCACTGTGATTAAAAAGGACCAACCCTTCGGAAATCTGTTTCCTGCCTCGAATTTGGTATAACGAAGGAAAACATCATGTAGTCCCGCCCATTTGCCGTCTTTTGAACGTTTTAAAGGAGGAAGAAAAGAACCACGATTCTCAACCGCAAACAAAAACCAATTGTTTACTTTCGTCGTATACTGGAAGTCCTTTTTTTAACTGTTGAAATAAGTCTATTTATATTCTTTACGTTTGAGATGGAGTATACAGATTTTAAATATGGAATTTTGTGTGCCTTTCTGTGTATCTTTATCTCTCACTTCTATGAACTGTATGATCGGGTTTTTGAATACTCTTGTTTTCATATTTTTTTCTTTTCAAATGTGTATTCTGTGGTTAGCAGGAATACAAGAAGTTTGTCGCCGAAGCTATTGTGGAGATCTATAATACTAGAAAATTCAAAATAACAGTCGAAGCAACATCGAAACAGTATCGGTGTACTGCTGTGATATATAAACTTACGTATTTAGAGACAAAATAATCAGTTCATAATAAGCATTGTCAATTTTGCAAGCAGTAAATTTGTTGATGGTATCGGAGATTTCATTGACGAGTAGCAGCAAAAACATAAGCTCAGAAAATGTTTTATGAGTAGTATAGAGCATGGAAACGGGGTTTGCTTTTCAGTTTCTACGCAGCTTAAGATTTTTATTCGACGTTTGTGTATTAAGGCCTTCTCTCACAAATTCCGTGAAGTGAGATTCTTTTCCGAGTTTGACGTGGTGAAAACATTTTTTAGAAAAATCATAGATCCAAATTTCCGTAATGGAGTATTCGTATACAGGGTAGGTACTTTTAGGCGAAGAACGAAGAAGTTGCGATGTGTTCAGCGGTCTGAAAATTAAATATTCCACGGCTGAAATGGCACCTGAGTTCTTAATTCCTCAGGTACGTAGTAAATGAATTGTTTTCAATCGCCACAGCACTTTATTTAGTCGTTAGAAATAACGCTGTTGATAATTTGCATGTTGGCTCGCAACAACTTAATACATTTTTAAGAAACCACGAGATATAAAGTTTTGTAATTAATGTCTAACGCAGCTTCGTATATTTTCGGAATAACGGACTTTTCGTATTTGCTCACATGTAAAATTATAGCAGTCATTCGACAAGGAAATACTCTGATAGAAAATTCTCACACTCATCGATTCCACGAGATCCCGTTTCGTGTTCTGTGGGTGATGACGAAGCTAAAACCGAAACAAGTAATTTTGTCCTATCCCTTTTGAAAATTTTTGATTCCGTTTGTAAAATCACGCAAGATAGATTACAATCCAGTCATCTCTGTGGGTAACCACATTTTATTCAGGGCTTCTTCTATACTTGTAATTAATAAATTTCATAACAAAATCGTTTGTATGGTGGATTTCAGCGTAGAAAAAAATAAGATTAAAAACGGGGTACCTCCTTAAACATGTACTTATCGAAGATCCCTTTTCAGAAAGCCTGTTATGTGTAACTTGAGTATATGCGTATACGGCGGAGTATCATATGGGCTAGATTTAGTTGTGCCTGTATCATCGACGTTTTTTCCAAATACAGCTTTCATCGGCATGGTCTCCTGACCTAAATTTATGTTCAATTAGTAATAGCAACAGAACCTTTAACATTTGTCCTTTCTGTTGCTTTGAAATATAAGGAGTACACATTCGCATCAGAAAATATTTTTGGTTTTCTGTACTATGCTAGACGGGACGAGCGTTTGAAACAGAGTATTTTTATGTAAGCTTTGAGACGGTGCCAACTACTTGCTGAATATTTTGCATACCGGTTTATGAACATGTCCAGTAAATTTACTGCTATAGCTCCCACGAGATACGATCGTCTGGGGGCAATCGCAGTACCATTTAGAAACATTGTTGCAAGGCTGGTACAAAATCCGGTAAGAAACGTCCACAGCTACAAATATTATAGCGAGTCCCTCTCTAACTGTTGAAAGTTTATGACGTTCTAAAACCTTGAGTTCCAGCTTCTGGTGGTGTTATTGACTGCGGTACATAATCACATCCGCTGCTGTTAACTGTAATGAAGTATATAATTTGCTATGTTTATTTTTCTAGTTACTTTGTATGCCTTTTTTGTTTCTTAACAACCAGGTTTTCGATGGGCGATAATTTCTAAAACATCGCGTACTGGCTGTCGTTCACTATTGCTTCTTTTTTGTCTCCTGTAGCAGCTTTCGTAACTTTTTATGCATCTATCTGATTTTTCAAAGATAATCGACAGCCTTCAAGAAAGGAATGATTATTAAAATATTTACTAAAATTACGATGAAACACGTAGAGGAAGAAATTGGAAGATATGACATGTCCTTAAAATAATAGACACGTGTATTTAAATAATTCGTGGTGAAATCGGCTCTCCATTTTTGTAGAAGTTAGTAATCACTGTAAGCATACCTAAGTAGTTTTTAAGGCATGTATTCTGAAAAACAGCTACAACTGGTATCTATTTGTTCAATTTTGTCGTGTTACGTTCCCGGACACAATTTACATGAATAACACGTTGATTACATCTTTTGCAAATGCTTTGCTTAAAATTTACAGCACAACTTTTGTAAAAGTTGTCTTCTCAAAATCACTTTAAATGGGAGACTTTTTTATGAAACAAGAGTCGTGGTAATATTTTGACGCACTTTCAAAAGAAGTTACTATAAAGGTCACGGCCGCTCACCAAAATTTATTGAAATCTCTGATTTCAGACTTCTTACAGTATAATTTTGAAATATTTGTTCCCTTCGTTGTCTCATCTTTCAGCTTTAATAACTGTTAAAGACTAAAATGGTCCTTTCTAGCGGTACGGTAGTTAATAACAGCCGACGCAAGGCAGTTACTTTTCTATATCGTTAGTAACAACGTATTAAATAATGTCGGTATGATTGTAGAAAATGCTGTTTGCAAATACCATAAGTGGAAATTTCAGAACAATTACATTTCATTCTATTCAACCAACCAAAGGTGATTTTGCTATCGGTAATGTGTGATGTTATTCACACTGTAATTCGCAGTTCTGTTACATATCTGACAATAAAGGAAATATGCAACTTAAGGTATGAACTTCCTAAGCACTTTTCATCGTACATCGATTAGTTCTGCTTGGATATCTCGCAATAACCCTTATTAATAAAACCACTACTAATTAATGTCAAGAATGCAGTCGACAGATTTACACAAAGCCAATACAGATAACTAATTCAAATTATGTACACAATTGAAACGTATGTTGTCACTCCTAAAATCTATTAAAACTATTCCACCTTTTTTCAGTCTAACAACAGTCTCTAATAAGACTAGTTTCGGTTGATCGACTGAAGAAAACTGCGTCGCTTCTTCTTAAATCAGAACCGTCTAACCAGCGTTTTTTTTTTTTTTTCTGATTCGTTGAATTTAAAATTTATAAGAATATATATTCAGGACTGTGATATTGCTGGAACCAGCATTATTAATGTTAATAATTGCGAACTTCCTTATGTAGGAGGCGATGTAAAAAAGGTCTATCTTCCTTTTCTAAAATTACAACACACACATGTTCTTCTGAGCTCTTCAGTTATTTGCAACTATTTTTATATTGGCCATACCTCTACGTGAAACATATGAATTTCACCAACAGTTCTGTTCTCATTGTTGCAACTGTAATGTTCGGACGTTAACAGCTTGCTTATAACTGAAATAATGACTATAATAGCTCTACTGATTAAGTTACTGAAAATACCCGAGAATGTGAGTCGATTGGTTAGAATAGCCTACATTAAATCTGAATCGTTTTTCATATTCTATTGCAAAACGCTTCGTGTTTTCACCCTTATTCATTTTGACAGTGCTACCTAAGTTTTGTGGTTCTACAGGTTGCGTTCATGAATTGTTAAACATTATTAAAAATATTGCTGTGTGTACTATGCTCAAACGTTTTGTATCTCTAAAGTTATTACCATTTATAACGTAAGTACCTTAAATATTTCTCCTGTTTTTGGCAGTTACAAATTTCATGAAATGCGTTTTAATTAAATGATAACCAGAGCTGCGTTATTATATTATATATTCATTGCGCTACCAGTTTCAAGCGTGTCTAGTTTTCAAGCGTTAACTATAAACAAGCTGTTACCAGTGCATAAATCTACAAACAAATATAATATTAGGTCTAACCATAATTTTTACTTAAGCAATAGAATGCTAAATATTATTTCTAATTATGTGATGTGATAAATAGTTTGTGTAATATCGATTTGTGTCACAGATGAGGGGTTAAATTATTGTCAAAGATGTTGTACTTCTTTACTCTTATCTTTGTTCTAAATCGATTTACAACTGATGACTAAGTTAGATTTGTCATCTGTTCTGAGTCAGCCATGATCGATAAAAACTACTCGAAATTTACACGATCACCAAACACCTCGGAACGTTTATACTTCTTGGAAGCTGACAACGATTCTCAATTTTTTCCCTTTTCCATATTAATTCTTATTTTAAGTCTGGCCTTCCAGGAACAGTAAGATAGGATATTTCGCATTAATCGCACGGTCCAGAATTTTCTGCTGTATTTCCTCATCTGAAGAAGCTCTTAGTGCGGCAGTAAGACTATGACATTTGTATCGAGTTTTTATTTTGTATATTTTTCTTCTTCACTACAGGACAAACAGAAGGCAGTTGTGCCTTCGGTTTGGGGATTCTCCTGCATAAATTTAGGTAATATGTTGTATCGCTAGTGAAGCGTTATCGACGAGTTTTCGTAAGACCGGATTTGAACTTTTGAACCTGTTGCCAACTTAGTAGCAGGCATTGCCTCCACGATTTTTATTTTAACCGGGCTTGTCGATGATAATCGTAAGCAATGCTGGACATTTGCACAGGGTAGAACATGACTTTCTGAAGCTTTGTCAGTTTTCACCGGTCATGCCGAAACAGACCTTACCCGGTGTTATTAGGAAAAACGTTTTGTTTGAAGTTCGGGGATTTAGTTTATGTATTAACTCAAGCAATTCTTCATCTACACATGTGGAGAGATTGCCTGAAGAAGAATATTCCGATAGTAACAAACACGTAATACGAAACTTCCAGTTGCCTGAGCTGGTGAAGAAACTTTTTTTTTAAAGTTGTAATAACGTGCAAACTTTTACTTTGCAACATGTTGCGCAGATAGATTTCTATAAATCCGTTCCCTGAAAAGCACTAAAATATTTCTTTTTTGCTTGCCGACATATCTATCGTTAGGCCCACCTAGGAACTAACTTTTGTGAGTTTCATTTTGTTTCTCCATATCCATCATTTGCTTATACCCGTTCGAATATCGTACTACGGTGATTTTTCTGCATAAAATTTAGCATCCAGGTACATTATGAGTGTTGAAGAGTGTTGTTAACGTGTTTCATTAACGCTTGGGTTACAAGCCGCTTCATGATACAATAATAAATTAAGACAAAATATAATGCTGTAATATTGTCTGATGAACCTGAAGAGAGAATAGTAGGCCTGCATTTATAATTTTTGGTTGTGTGATCTCTGGCGCTATGAACACAAAAAATCGGAAAGGGTAAAGAAAAAAAAAATCCTGCTGAAAAATGACGAATCAGACAAACAAAGCAGTATAATTAACCCGATGGTGGAACGAAAGGGCCTCAGTTTAAAAAATCACCTTCGCGGCAACAAAATAGTAACTTACTTTGTCCTCGTCGTTCTTCCTGGGGAAGAATCCGGAAAACTGCAAAAAGTAGTTTTTAATTCTTTGATAAATAATCCAATAAACGGTTCCAAATGCCTTCAATTTTAGTGAAATCTTTGAACGTGGCGCACAAGGTAGAGACTAACGTATCAAGTTTATTTGCTCTGAAAAAACGAGTGGCTTTCTAAAGGTTTTGCAATAACTGCCTTTGTCACCTCGTGGGATCCTAATTCGAGGAGTCTTCCTTGAGATACGATGATTTTTCAATGGTTTTTAATAAATAATAATTTTTGTCAATTACATAGTCGTTTGTCACCCAAACGGAGAAAAATATTAAATTAGGTATTTATCAAGGGACAATCCGGAACCACAATAAAAAACGTGGGTTCCTATTTAAGATTTCAAATTTGACTCATGCCCAGGCCCCCTCATGGTAAACATCTGTGATCGTAAGTGCTGCCATCGGATGTCCGGCATCGAGACAGTGAAACATTCTACATTAGACAAAACGGACGTAACTTCAAAAGCAGATATGAAGAAGACACCAGACTCGCTGACAGTAACCAAAACAACTCCAATTGAAGTCCCACAGTCGTAAAACATGAAAATATCGAAACAGCAGTTAAGAAACTACACAAAATTAGGAAACAAATCGGCATGAATATTTATTAAAAATTGAAATTTTTCTACACATGAAAAGCAACCCGAAAAATTCTCAACGAGCAAATAGACCTAACGTAAACACTATTTGGAAAACTTATGTAGTATTTTGAAAAGATGAAGCAAATTAAACCATACCAGAGGCCGAATCATGCTCTGCTATAGATTACACTAATGCAAACTTAAATTGTAGAATCTTCTATACAAATCATTGATGTCTGTTCCTGCAGACGCTGATGTAAACAAACCAGTGTAAACATACAGAATATCTAAACAAAATTATAAAGCTGTCAAAATAGAAATAAGAATCAATAAATTACGAAAGAAAGACGTCATTGTATTAAAAATCAGATAGCAGGGAAATAACGACAAAGCAGATGCAATGTGTACATGCGGTATAAAGTCCTAAAGTAAGTAAATTTTTTGTACATTGTTTTATTGTAAATTACCACCTAATTGTCTACAACCATATGGCAGTATTGCGATTGCAGACTGTACTAGATAATTACAATCTCGTAGAAAAGAAGTTATGCTCCGATGCGCGAGGCTCCTCTCCGTCGGGAGTTCGAATCCTCCCTCGGGCATGGATGTTTGTGCTGTGTTTAGTATAAGTTGGTTTATAAGTAATTTGTAAATTTAGGGACTGATGACCCCGCAGTTAAGTCGCATAAGCTTAACAAACATTTGCACATTTCAATTTTGAAATAAAGTTATTGTAACAAAGAATAATACACCGGTGTCAGCCACGTGGATTAAATGAATGAATAAAACGAGTAGCTTTTGTTTGAAAGACTTCTTTGTGTCATTGGATTAATTTTTAATATTATGAATTAGTGAAGTTGAATTATACTTGACAGTTCTCACATTCCAATGATTCATAATTACAGATAATATTGCGATGGTAACAAAGATAGTATTTATATTAGTATTCGTTGTTACTGTTATCTTTACGTTTAACTGTATTCAAGCAGATATGACCGTTATAGAATCGTTACACATGGCTGTTAGGGCTATTAAATAATTCTATGTGTTATTTTTATATTATGGCATTATGTTCTCGTATTTTCGGTTTATTAAGCGGAAACGATATTATTTGCTTGGATTGCACGACCAAAGATGACCCTTACCAAAATGTAATGTATTAAATAAAAATGCAACCGAAACAAATAACGCTTCTGCTGTATAAACTGAAAATACGATTATAATACGATAATATAGAAATAAAAGTAAGGAATAGAATTAGTTAACATCAGTAACAGCCATATTTTAACGGTTTTGAGACAATAAATGTATACAATTACATAGATCACAAAATGACAGTTAATGACGTATGTACGTCACTCAACCTAGACGTTAGAAACGATTCGTTATACGTACAGAATAAGCTCTATAATTTTAAATACGTAGTTTCTACGTAAAAATAATTATACCTCCACATTTAACTTACAAACTGATATAATCCGAAACAGTCCGTTGTAAAAATAAAAATATTATTTCAACCCAGCAGTAAATTAGGACCATTTTAACAACGGTTTCGTTATGACCTATATAGTTCTGCAGGCCCCAAGGAATAATAATAATAATATCTGCAAGTAAATTTTTTCCTGAAATTAAATGTATTTTGTATTTTGCAGCTGTATCTAAACAGTCGGCAAGCCTCCTTGAAGTGCGTGGCAGAGGGTACTTCTAACCGTACCAAGCCTTAATCTCTCGGCACCCGATGAGTCAGTGCAAAGAACACGTGTTCAAAAGATTAAAATCTACTCTCCTGTATTTAATACTGCCGTGTCACGAAAGCTTCATTAGCTACCGTGTTGTAAAGAAATGTATTCACTGGCACTAGCATAGCCTCACGTTAGACAAGACGGGGGAATTCTGTTGTACGATGTAACTACCATCTCGTCCCGCACCACTCGTAAAACCAGGCCTTAGGATTTCCCGTGGGCGTTGAACAGAACCGGCGTTTGCTATCGTGATTGACGTAAGCGTTGTCCGTGCCTGGCGCACGGAAAACAATTCTCGGTCGAAAGGTACGCTTTGAATGTACGCTATTGTCATGCTACTAGGGACAGTCTAGGTACAAAGTAACCACGATTATGCGACATGTCGTGTTAGTACTCCAGAGGTTCCTGTTGCCTCTTCGTGTAAAGACTATTTTTACAGTTTACGCGAGTGTCATTGTTCGTACTACTTGTAATATACATAACACCTCCATAGTTGACTCAACGTTGTATTTTAAAGATCGCAGGAGAGTGTAGGCGTACTTTCTGAATAGGAATGGAGATACGGAAATGATTAGGACATGTATTTCATGTAAAAAGCAGAAACTAATAACTCAAAATGAGTCCATATTAAACTGCAAGTCAACCTGCAGAAATAATACAATTACTGACGATATTTTGTTGTTCTGTGTATTAATCTAAGACAACTGTACGTCAGGATGGCTGCTTTTCTCGTTTTTACTAAATCAATCTAAGAATACAAACTACGTCTTCGGAAAAAAAAAATATTCTCTTGGCCTTATAAGGACTATGAAAAATAATTTGTCTTCTTTTTTTTCCCAAATAGTTTTTTATTCAATTTCTATATTTCTCTTTCTTCTTCTGTCCAAACTCAGCAGTCTTTTTCTGCTTGAAACTCTAAATTTTTTTTTTTTTTTGCATTTGATCTGCACCTTTTCCTTTCTTCTATTTCTTCCTCCGTTATTCCTGTTACTTTCAGGTCTGCTTACCTCTTTTAACTCACATAGTTGATGTTTTTGGGATTCTGTCAAAATAGTTAAGTTTGTCATTCTTCTTAATTAAGTCTTTAGGTATACAGAGAATACAATTGTTCTCGCCGTAATTGTTTCTCATGTGTATCCTCTTTTTTCTTAATTTTTGTATTACTTTGTAGTCTCCGTTTCCCACTACCACATTTTGGTTCCAGAATTTTGCTATTTTATACCACTTTTTTATTTCTTGCTGTATTCAAACGAATTAAGATTGTTAGTGCCGTATTTCTGACGTCATAAAGAAAAAAATCTTGTTGCACAATTTTTTTAATTGAAAAAATTTTTCCCATTGTCCTTGCCCTTTCCAATTTAAAAACTTGTCGAGAGCATTTGGTAGTTTTATTTCATGACACATATTTAAATTCTGTTATCTTTCGTCTCCTTTACTCCTGTAATGTGGAGAAGTTTTTCAGAGCACATACACAGGTCTTCTTGTCTTTTGCAGGAGAGTTATTTGCATGACTGTATCGTCGCTATTGTCAGCTAAGATCAGTTTGGCATTCCCGTTATTTCGGACAAATACACAGGTTTGTAAGTGCGAAACTTGTCGTATTATGTTAAACTTCCAATAAAGATTATGCGTATTGATAAGTATGCTATGAAAGAATTTTAATTTTTAAATTCGTTCTATAATTTCGTCGAATATTGAAAATAAAATTTTTGGCACCCCTTGAAATTGCACATTTAGATGTGGTGCACGGTTCCGAGATAGTCCTTTAGTAATACATTAGCACATTTTGCATTGCTGAAACAATACGGTATTTAAGGTTTATTTCTATTTTGCATTGTTATAATTATTAATTTGGCATATTTTCCATCTTTATTGTTATTTTCTAAGTTTTTTTACCTTTATTATATATTTCACATTATTCATAATTAATGAGAACGTAATGTTATGACTCAGATATTTCTTGTTAATAACCAATTGAATAAATTCGATTTAATCATGACAACGATATAATTTCTTAATGCTACCGCAGATAAATATAGAGGTATTCATCTTCCATATTTACAATACAAAAATTTGCACTCGCATATTGTAATACAGTAAAATTAAGCCTACCATTGGGCACTAGTATTCAACAAAAACAGTAATTAGAAACACATTAATAAGGAGACATCTGCAATTTTGTGCACGTTTCCAGGTTTCGAATTGACTTCATAGATATAAATTTTATGATTTAGTATGAAGCAATCCTCAAAAATCGAAGAAAGAGGCCTTGAAATTTTTTTTGGTGTGATTATGTATGAAGTAGCAATAACTGGTCAAAGTATGTGTAGCATAATAGGTTTTCAAATATGAATTTGCTGTTATGTAATCTCCAAGAAGCAACTTTTTTACTTTAATTTGAACAACATATTTACTAACAAATGGGAATGTTAATCATTCTTAAATTAAAATAGCATCATTTTTAATTTCAGTTCTACTAGATACATAACTATCACTTGCTAATACAGATGGACGAATTGCGTTTTTCTTGAACGAAATTAATTTTACATATTACTGGAACTGTTCAGTCTCTGTACTTAAGAAAGTGTTTTTTATACGATGTTACGCATTTTAATAGTGTTTTGTGTGTACCCATAAATTTAAAAAAATAGTAATTCTAAATTAAGAGAGTATTCTTATATGCATGGTTTATATTTCTTAAGTACCACTAATTTGTTTAGAAAATCAGGAATTAAAAGAAATACGTTACATACGAGATTTCGGACCAGCGACTGATATGACACCATTACGATATGTATTCCAATAATAGGGGGTGTGATACTTTTTTTTTTTATTTTTTTTATTTTTAGTAGGCTCATTAATTTTGTAAAAATTCTGCAGCTCCTCTGGAATGTTGTTATATAACAGTATTAATTTAAGAATCTAGTCACAATGGATTGTTTCGCCTAAACGTTAAAGTTTTCATCTGAACTTCTACTTACCTAAAGTAGAACACTTGGACTTCCTATTTACGTTTTATATAGCGTATGATTATTCCTTTTCAGAATCCCATCACATAAAGAAATGTCTTCTTCATATATTTTTCTTATGGCGTGTAGAATTGTAGAAGTCCTGAAACTCAGTGCCTGTAGTAACAGTGAGTCCAATCAGGTCGATCAGACTTCTTCTCTGATTTAAAATGTATAGAAGAGATGAAGAATTTCAATCGGCATATAACGTATTAACTGAGTACACACTCCAGTTCTAGTTGAGCACTAAATAGGGGTTTATTAACCCTTAATACAACTTAAGTAAGAGTATCATCTGGTTTACACTTACATATCCTAATGTAATTACAAATATCTCTTATTGAGACCAAACACGGAATGTCTTATACATCCAAGATCTCACTCTTAACTAATTATAAAACAAACGAATAACAACTTGATTCACTCCACTTTGAGTAAACAATGAACAAAGTCTCCCCAGAGTTCACTACACCAAACAACACCTTCTGGTTGTACTTCTTTGACAAGTATGAGGTCCCTGTCTGAGCATTCGCCTGTGGAAGAAATAGCCCAGGACACTAATAGTCCAAAAATTAACCTCCATAAAAACCCAAAATAAATCAATTTGGTCATCTTGTCTAGCTAGGGGAAGGATGTAGTGCTTGAGACACTACAAGCATCGTACAAGCTTGATGATGGCACATTATTCGAGATTTTAAACAACCTGCAGAGAACAGACACTGGGAGACAATTAGAGCTACAGTTTCTGCTTTCAGTGCCCTGTAAACACCTGCAGACAAGATAAATTTTCTCTACGTCCTGTACGATGTTCACAAAGTACACGCGTGGGAATGCAGACGGACGAATTAACGCGCTACAGTGTTCACAACGCCACTAAAGGTACTATCGTTTCCACGTGGAATAAATAACAGATTATAACACAGTTTACAAACTTTAAGCGAAAGCTAAACAATTCATTACAGACGAGTAAACAGTCGTACATTGTGCACCGTTGATCAACATATACCGCTAAATGCGCTTCTAGATTTTTTTATGTGTCTGATGTTTTACGACACGAGTCGGAGAACAGGAAAGTGCTTTACGTTCCCGATAGCTGATCACTTGGGGATATCTCCCCTTCACGATCGCTAAATATGCAGGGGAGCAGTGCATTTGTATGCCCAAACATGTCACGCCAGCGTACGGTAACTAGACATGACTTTTTGTGCGGGCCTTATTCGGAGCTTATCGTGAACCGCAACAAAAACGGGACGAAGAAAATGAGCCCAGCAACAATGTGGCCACAACAGCCGCAGAATTTAATGCTACTGTTTTCAGGCGGCGTAAGATAGGGGTACTGAGTGCTAATTAGAAGCAATTTCCGTCAGGTAAATCAAAATTCTAATGGCTGCATCGCGAGCAACTGTTGTTGAAAGTGCTGTTCCACTGTAATTGTTTGCTATCTAGTGCCACATCGCGGAGATACTATGTAGCATTTCTCGTTCGTTTTATGTTTTATGTAATACTGTCTGCGCTGTGCTGCAGTTGTCTCACGACGCGAGACCCTACTTACAGAGCACATTTCAAGACATAATTTTTCTTGTGGCCTGGTTGTTATAAGAACCGAAAGAAATTATCAACAACTATTGCTCTCCCCATTTTAAGAATGCTACTGAAGTATTAGTTTTGCTGAAGCAAAGAAAAACCGTAATTTCTGTTACAATTAACACTACCATACCTGTAGAGCACACTATCGTAAAACACATTTTTGTATGGAACATTATAAAACATATTTGATCTTCAAAGTGAAAGCTAAGCCATCTTCGGGTAAATAGTGATCCACATACTGTAACGTAAATTCATTCCGACAGACGAAAACGGCCGAAAGATTTGAGTATATACAGTTAATCGTTGAAGGCAATAAACGAAGTTTGTGGCACAAGAGAGCACCGTTTATTTTTGAAAATATATCTTTGTCCTCTACCTACCGAGTTATTTAGCCCACTATTTGTTAATTCATATATTTACTAATTACATATTCAACTCACATGTTTACATTATTGTTTAGATACTTCGTTGACTTTTCTAATGAAGAATGTGGTAACGGAATCGTTTACACACTTAAAGTGGAAGAAACTCTTTTCGACCCAATAAAACATAAAATATTATAACCTTTGCTTTAATTAAGAGGCTGCGAAGTTACCGGGAAAACTTAAATTCCATTTTAGTGTAACAACATACAAGAATAGGAAATGAGCTACAGTGAAAAGTATAGCGGCTGATGAAATACAACGCTTCACCCTCAAATTACACGATGGAATTAATATCTGGAGTGGAATATTTGTTTTTCGCTGGAAACGGTCTTCATTTCATTTCAACTGTTCTGTTAGAGTATATATTTTCACTTAATACCATATTTTAAAAATCCATACATACCATTATACCGGTATAAGATCAGTTAATATTTACGAATATAATCAGTAATGTAAACATGTCTGTGATAATCAAACTTTCCAGTGGTTAGTCGTGTCGATCACTGGCAACAATTGATTGGCTTTCAATCCATCTTTAAACGAAGAATGTTCATCTACAGACATTTTAAGTACCCCTTATTTCGGTATAGGTCATGGAATAAGATGGCTGTATATTTTTATCAGTAAGTTTAGTGTCATCGATACTTGTATTAATTTAATCAACGAACTAAATCAGTTCCCATATTAGTAATCCCAAATTAAATAGGGTTCGAATAGCTAATCAGTCATAAGCAAATTCTAACAAAAATAAAAGTTTTATATTGCCAATTCCCAGTTCTTCAAAATCATTTTGGACAGATATCGAACACAGTTTTCCATCTAAGGCGCTGTAGTAAAATTAATCCTTGTAGAACACTAAACATTTCACGAATTTCCTACATTTTTTGAGAAAATAACAGCTTCGGACGTGTTTATAGGCGGTGAAAGGAAATACAGAGCAAAATACAAATAATAATAATAATAATAATAATAGCAATAATATTAATAATTGTAGTAAACCACCGGCATTGTTTTTCCCTTTTGCAAAACATAATGACAATTTTTTCAATGAAAAGCATAAAGCATATGGATCGGATACAAAACAGACAGCAAAAGACGTTGATTGTCCGTTGTTCAAAGATGCAATCCTGATTCCGGTGCTTTAAATTCAACACAGGAAAGCTCTCGTCGACTAAGTTATAACTAAATTAGTTTTCCCCCTTTTTTTAAGTTCAGATCTTCTGTGAATTGAAATGCTTCATGAATTGTCACTTTCAAGCTTCGGATATTTCGACTCAAAAGGAGAAAATACTACAAACAAAAAAAATCTGTCCCCTTTTATTTTCCTCTAATACATACATTCTTCATATTGCATAAAATTATATGAAAAAAGCTACTACTCCTTAGACAAGAGACGAAGCCTTCCGATAAAGAAAGTAGTTGAAATTCATAAAAAATCACCTAACCGAAATTGAGTCTACGCCGACTGATTTTGTCTTGCAGCATATAAAAATTAAATTAAAACCGAAATATGAAATGTTAAAAGAATTTAAAAAAAATCGCCTAAGAACTCATTGTATACTTCGACTGGAGAATAGTTACAAACGCCGCGGTGGAGTAGCCGAGCGGTCTAAAGCACCTTGCTACGGAGCGCGCGGTTGCTCCCCGTGGAGGTTCGAGTTCTCCCTGAAGCATGGGTGTGTGTGTGTTGTACGTAGGTTAGTTTACCTAGGTTTAAGTAGTTTGTAAGCTACGGACTGATGACCACGCAGTTTGGTCCGATAGATTTACAGACATTTGAACATAGTTACAAACCTTCAGAAATAACATATGTTCCAAATATGTGACCATAAACTAAACGTTAAAGTACCGACGAAATTTGAAGATATTTTTTCATTTTTCAAAGTTCGTAATGAAATAGATTCAAATGTACAGACATCGCTCTTAAAATAACTTATTTTTGTAGGGTCATTTTTAAGAATTTAACTTCAGGAACAGTTTTCAAAACACTTAAAACAATCATATACGTGTAAAATTTTTAATTGTTAAGACAGATCCTAGTCGTTACTTTAGTGTTCCAGTTGTGTGATGTGGGAAGTCATTTTTCGAGTCAGTGTGCGATTACGAGATAATTAAACATCATCTCAGAACATGGCCTATTTATTTGAGAAAATTATAAAATTGCTAAGATGAGATTACCCTAAAATTATTCTTTATCGTGAGAATTTAATAATATATCGTTGTTTGAACGTTACAAAATGTTCAGGTATCCACACTGATATGCCTAAAACTCGAAAACGTTTAACGCCGTGTTGTATTTAAATGTTTAGTGGCAAATGTACACAAAATTTTGTTTAGTTGACGAATACGGATTGTTGTGTATGTTAACACGTTACGGGGTATGTAATGGAGTTTCACCTACCACTTTTGTTTCAGACGGAGAGAAAATTGGTCATTCTCAGCCAATATTATTGCAACTATTTGCTTTGTGTACGTTAACCAACGTTAGAAGCCAACAGTGAATTGTGTTGCAACTGAAACAAAAACGACAAGTTAAACATGTAATGATGGGAAACTTACGTCAGAAAAAACGAAAATAAACTGATTGTACAGCATTACTGGCCGGGAATTCCGTGTGGGATCGTTCGGCTGTGTGAAAAAGTCCTTTCATTTGATGCAGCTTAGGCGACGTTCATGTCGATGACGATGGGACGAAAAGATTTGACGTGAATGGAAACGTACTTTCACCTCACACAAAAGGAAAATTAGGAGTCTGATGTTCGCGCGACAGGGTCATTATAGACGGATCGCAAGGTCAAAATATTTGAAGGGTGGGGAAGTAAATCGTTCTAAATAATGCGAAGTTTGTTTAGTTTCATTTGTAAAGTGACCAAACTGTTTGGTCATGGATCACTTCATAGGAAGTATCAAGGCGTTTGCAGGAGCGGTTTATGGAAATCACGCAAACTGAAATATGTATGACTAGACACTGAATTATAGACTCCCGCAAATGGGAGTCTATAATACTAACCACTATACCGCCTCTTTGTATATTCCCAAAGTAAATTAGAAGGTAGGCGAGCGCGCTACTCCGAAAACGAAACCTCCAACAAACGACTTGAGCGATTTCGCAAATATTTCTTGGTTATATTCGTAATTCTTAGAACAAGGTTTGTATGAAAGAAATGTTTGGAAACTCTACCGATAAATTTGGAACTTTGAGAAAAACAAGTGCATATTTCAGTGTATTCTTGAATGATTTCAACACAACTCAAGATACGGACGTTAGAGAGGGGTATTTTTGTTCGTGCAAATATGAAAATTTCCGTATGCATTGTCTATAAAAGATGCCGAGAAGGAAACGATGTATGTGGTCACCCTCATATTTGGCAAATACCTGTATTTTTCATCGAGTATGGTTTTTATGCTCAGCATCGCATCCTATGCTTCATGGCTGAGGATACCTTGCATTACACTTAGGCATCATTTGAGTGATCAATAGATTCCATCACTGTTTCAGCGATCGCCATGAAAATTGGTTTTACCCTCTGCACGCCGCCGCTGCTTGGTGCATGACGGAGGGTAACTTGCATAAGGCTTCAACACCGTTTCGTCAAGCTCCTTGAAAGTTGGCAGGTGTATGTAATTTTCATTAGATGGTGGTCAAAAAGTCAGTATAAATTCGAAACCTTAATAAATCACGGAGTAATATAGATAGAGAGGTAAAAATTGACACTTATGCTTGGAATGACATGGGGTTTTATTAGAACAAAAAAAAAGTTCAAAAAATGTCAGACTTATGGCGCTTCATTTGATCAGAAAAGCAATCATTAACGTAAGAAATCAAGACAAAGCAAAGATGATATTCTTTACAAGAAATGCTCACTATGTTCACCATAATTCCTCAGCAATAGTTGTAGTCGAGGAATAATGTTCTGAACAGCACTGTAAAGCATGTCCGGAGTTATGATGAGGCATTGGCGTCGGATGTTGTCTTTCAGCATCCCTAGAGATGCTGGTCGATCACGATACACTTGCGACCTCTGCTAACCCCAAAGCCAATAATCGCATGGACTGAGGTCTGGGGACCTGGGAGGCCAAGCATGACGAAAGTGGCGGCTGAGCACACGATCATCTCCAAACGACGCGCGCAAGAGATCAAGCAATCTTTCACACATATAGTAATACTTTTTTTTATCGGTTCTAATAAAACCCCATGTCATTCCAAGCATGTGTGTCACTTCTTACCTCTCTATCTATAAATTAATAAAATGCAGCAACCAGTTGCTTGTGATTATTTATTTTTGACGACCGGTTTCGGTCGCTTGAGTGCCCTTCTTCTGGTCTCTATACAGACAAACAAGTGCATTGGTATACAGTAAAGGATATAAAGCGTACAAAAGTCGGTTACAGAAATTTGAAGCAGTTTGGAACCAAATAGATTGTAATAAAAGATATGTTCATATGATGGCATAAAATTAACACTTACATTTTAGTATTGTTGTTTAATGAATTGATTCTCCTAATAGCGTGTACATTCATTAAGCAACAATACTAAAATGTAAGTGTTAATTTTATCCCATTATATGAATATATCTTTTATTACAATCGATTTGATTCCAAACTGCTTCAAATTTCTGTAACCGACTTTTGTACGTTTTATAGCCTTTACTGTATACCAATGCACTTGTTTATCTGTATAGAGATCAGAAGAAGGGCACTCAAGCGCCCGAAACCGGTCGTTAAAGTTAAAAATAAATAACCACAAGCAACTGGTTGCTGCATTTTATTAATTTATAACGTGAACAGTTGCTGAAATGGATAAAGTGCTTCACCCCTCTACCTATATTATTCCGTGATTTATTAAGTTTTTAAATTTATACTGACTTTTTGATCACCCGGTAAAAGAGAGAAACTGCGTTAATCCTGGCAAAAGTTCGGAATCTATTATATTTTTTTTATATTTTTTACCGTTTATCAACAATTTTCATTTCAATTTTGCTTTGCTGATTTAACCGCCATCTGTCATGAAACGAAAAAGATGTTTCATACAAAATTTACACATTTTTTCGCGGAGAGTCGAGGTTCCTGTTTATGATTTCAAAGTAACTTCCTCCCCCTTCCTCCCTATTCCAAAACGTATTTTAACTGCATCACCTTATATACCGAAGACAAAAAATTGTAAACAGTGAGCATAAGGAAATTTATAACCCCCTAGACGACTGTAACGTGTCCCAAGTCGCGAAAGTAGGCCAGGTTTCATTGTACATCGGCGCTGACCGAAGGAATGGCGTTCCCACAGGGGACAAGGCGCATCCCATCCCATCCCTGTCCGACTGAAATCGGGGTCAGTTTTTGCCTCTCTCCGGGGGATGGCGCGAGCCACGGGGGGTCGGGAGAGAGCGGCGGGGTTTGTAAATCTTGCAGAAGGGGTGGCTTTCTTCCTCCCCCTGTCCCAGCTCGGTGCTTTCACCGTGCCCTGGTGGTCAGCATTCCCGCGCTCTGCTATCTGGGTCACCGCCTCGTCTTTCCATGTCTGCGGCGGCTCCCCATTGTCCTGTCGGCCAGTGACATGCAAATGCTTCTCTCTCTCTCTCTCTCTCTCTCTCTCTCTCTCTCTCTCTCTCTCTCTCTCCAAATATTTTCCCCCGCGGTCAGTTTAGTCTTCCCGGCCAGTATACGTCCAGACAGGCCGTTGTGTGTCGCGTGATACGAGTTTACGTCAACCTGACGGAGTGGAGTTTGCCGAGACTTGCTTCGCTGAATTATGCTGTGGTTTTCATCTCGAGTATGCGGCGCTGCTACAAGTGTCTCTTTGTAGGCGGTGCGTTTAAGGCGCGATAACGCAGTGTTTGTGTTTGTGTGTATTTCTACTCGTGGGTACGCCGTCCGGCGTATGGGTCAAATGAAGTCGGCGTTACAACCCGCCGTCTTTCAACAGTGATATCATATCTGACTCAAAGACGATAGTTGGTTTACAAGCATAACATAGATTACGATTTTGTGTTTAGAAAGTGGTCTGCAGCTTCTCTCTAACAGTGAGGTACAGGTTAACACAGAGATTTTTGAAAACCATTTATTTTTCTTTTTTCGTCACAGTTCCAATATTTAGAAGTTGATAACTAGTTTCGGACTTGTTCGTTCATTTTCAAACCATATGCTTTATCCAACCGTAACAATACACTGCATGAGGCAAATGACTGATAAAATCTGTACGTTGTCCACTGTTAAAACATGATTACATTGAAATTTAGCCGCGGTGGAGTAGCCGAGCGGTCTAAAGCGTCTCGCTGCCGAGCGCGCGGTTGCTCGCCGTGGAGATTAGAGTCCTCCCTGGGACATGGGTGTGTGTGTTTGTCCTTAGGTTAGTTTACCTAGGTTTAAGTAGTTTGTAAGCTACGGAATGATGACCACGCGGTTTGGTCCGATAGATTTACAAACATTTGAAGATTTTTGAAATTTAAAATAGGTTAAAATAGATATTGCGTTCACCGGTCTCCAACGTGTACTCGTATTCCAATGACTACACGTTGGAGGCCGGAGAACGCAACATTCATTTTAATCTATTTTAGATTTCAATGTATCATGTTTTAACAGTGGACAACGTACAGATTTTATCAGTGATTTGCTTCATGCAGTGTATTGTTACGGTTGGAATAAGGCATATGGTTTGAAAATGAACGAACAAGTCCGAAACTAGTTACTAACTTCTAAATAGTGCAACTGTGACGAAAAAAGAAAAACAAATGGTTTTCATTACATATCCAGTTGTTGATCCTGCCCCATCTAAACGATGAATTTTCATAACAGCGATGGGTTTCTCCACAAGTCAACGCCGAAAGCGCAAATTTTTGGACTGAGGCCTGTGATCGATGGTACATTCTGTTGTAGTAATCTGCAATTTACAAGGATAGTCACAAGTTATTTATTATCTACAATACATAGGTATTACGCTGTTATCCCGTATGTTTATATTCGTTTATACTGTTTGTTCTGCTAATTGGTATATCTACGTAGCGTATCTTGCCTGCATTTAAAGGCTATGATATTATGATGAGTTTAAGTTCTTTGCTATAGTAATGTCATTATAAATAAAGTTGTTACGTATATATATCGTGTTAATGTTCCTATAGAGAGACTAACTTTGGACGATAGGGCTAATAAAAAGATATTCGAAGAGCAAGGTAGTCTTGAAAAAGTTCATATTGCTTGTAGTAATAGAATGGTTGCATTTAGTTTGAATCATACAAGTTCAACTGGTGTGCCATGGAGGAAGTATAGTTCAAAGAATCGATTTAAATTTGTTACGTACAGTAAACCAGAAAAAAGTGCAAGTATAAATGATGTTAATGGATGGAAAACGTTGGAAATAATTGTAAAGCAAAGAATAAGATGTTTCAAGGTTCGCACCAATTCTGTCTGGGTTTGCAAATGACCGGTGATATCTATGACGTCATTCGTCAAAACCGACGGGTTGTATCGCGGACTTCAGGTCACCTCGGTGTATTGTTGTTACGTATCCGTCACTGCAAAACGCAATTATTGCCTCTCTACAGGGTGTCTCAGGAAATACTCCTCAATACTCACTGATATGACGGGAAGATCATTAGAACTAGTGTCGAAGAAAACAATGCAAATTTTCATACAGTCTGGCTTTGAAACATTAGAGTCCGCTACGGCAGCGATATTCTCATTCTCTAAGGTTTATAAAGTAACTGTCGGTCTCGTTCTTTTGTCATTCATAGGTCTGGGTTTGAACACGACTTAAATTGTTACATCCGCGCTGGAGAAGGCTGCCGCTTCCTACGGAGGTTCAAATCCTCCCTCGGGCCTGGGTGTTTGTGTTGTCTTTAATTCAAATATATTGTTGTGAATAATGAAATGCCAAGATCGCGGTATTTCGTCTTTATTTACAACAGTGACCGGTTTCGATGTACATAGACATCATCATCTTGTCTCTGCACTAAATTATAACATTATTACATAAATGTATATTGTAGCCAGTTGGATAGTACTAGTGGGTCGTCACACATTAAAATATGCTGTTTGATTGTGAGATATAAAACTTGTGTAATCATACATACATACATACATATATACATAGAGAACCACCATATTGTACAATTGTAAACTCACAACTATACAATATGGTGGTTTTCTATGTATGTATGATTACACGAGATTTGTATCTGACAACCAAACGGCATATTATAATGTGTCACGGCCCTCCAGTACTATCCAACTGGCTACAATGTGCATTTATGTGATAATGTTATAAGTTAGTACAGAGACCAGATGATGATGTCTATGTACGCCGAAACCGGTTGTCTCTTATAAATAAAGACGAAATACCGCGATCTTGGCATTTCATTATTCACTAAAATATACTTATAAGATCGCTCCTTGCCATGAACAAATTAAGTTTAATTCAAATGTTTCTATTGGACCATACTGTTATCTTGTTCAGTCACTATACTTTCAGACTGCCTTAATTTAAACCAAAGGCCACACACACACACACACACACACACACACACACACACACACACACACACACGCCCGAGGGAGGACTCGAATCCCCAACGCCGAGCAACCGCGCGCTCCGCAGCAAGGCGCCTTAGGCCGCTCAGCCTACTGTAAGCAGTCTCTAACTCTACGGACTGATGACCACAGCAATATGGTCGAATAAGTTTTCAAGTTTTTTTAATTGTTAGAGTTTACATAACAGTTCGCGAAATCTCGTGATCTTTCGATCCGCCTGCGATCTAGTGACTTCTGTTAGTATTATCACAACTTTGTCTTAGAGCTTTTAAAGCTTTGTGAATTTTAATAGCTACTAAAACTGTGAAACACATGCTGAGAATTCTTCTAGGATGTACGTACGTCTAAAAACCATAACGAAGGAATAAATAAGAGGTTGCACTCATGATTTTGTCAAACTCTAGAGCTTTCGCTCGTCCTGTTACTAGTGTCGGCTGATTGAACTACATCAAAGACCGGCCGCTATAATTTATTATCGTGATTATTAATCACCATTTATTTCGCTTATCAGGTACTTAATTCTTCTTTACTTCTTCGGTATCTCATTCGAATGTTATCGTCTTATTATCAAATTGATTACAATACGGTAACGTTTCAACCAGTGATCTCTATTCTACCTGGATGTTTAACTACAGATTTCTGGGTGTGTCAGCCAAAGATGTTCATATTCTGATACAAGTATTATAAGAAAACGAAAAGGAAATGACGCGGCGGATTGGCCGAGCGCATTGAGGCGCTATGCTGCGATGCGCGAGGCCGTTCCCCGTCGGGGGATCGAATTACCTATAGGGGCATGGATGTCTATGCCGTCTTTAGTATAAGTTTGTTCATAAGTAGTTTGTAAGGCTAGGGACTGATGACCCCGCAGTTAAGTCCCATAAGCTTTACAACCATTTGAACATTTTGAAGAAGAAATGTGTTTCGCTTCCGTACTCAGGCCAGTCTGTTACTTCACATAAATTTCAAATCCACAATAATCTAGCAATTATTTGTCACGTAGTAAGTGATGGAAGTTCGTTTGACTAATTAAAACACGGCGAACAACACAAATTCGTGAGAAAACATGTGAATGTACAGGCCGCTACAGTTTTATGCAAGGAGGTTTGAATACAGGGAGACGTCCTTATGCTGAAAAAGTGAAGCCTGCTTCCACCATATTGCTAAGTTGTTGGAGAAGTGTTCGCATTGTAGAGCTAATGTTTTATGTCACTTAAAACAGGAATAAAACGTCCGACCGTTTCGTCTGATTTACAACGTATTAAAAGAGTGCAAATTAAGCGTTAAAAATTAAGTTTTCAAATATATTATGATGAGTATTTATTACTATTTATTCAAGAAAGTATATTGTTTGAAAGTACATACTTTGCAGTACAGTAAGAGGGTCGACTTTAGGCGTAGTTTTAACGGAGAAATAGCATTCCACAGCACACGAAGATGGCGGACAGGCTTCAACTGACGTATGTGCTCGGCATAGATAATGCCATCTCCCTTTATTCTAACCTTCTTGGTTGTATTCTCAGACCCCAGAGTTATACATCCAGTTTGTACAAAGATCACTGGTTTCAACCCATATGAAATAAGATCTTACGTGATCTGGTGTTTCAACCTATTATTCACTGTTTACAAGCAACACATCTTTCGGAAGACGAAAGCCCAATTTCGTAAACCGTTTTTCACTGTCGTGTTAACGTATTAAAGCACGCATCGGATTTCCTAGACCAGTCAATATAGCGCCTGTAAAAGAGATGATACAGTTTGTGATTGTAGCCATCACAATCGCAATTTCTCTTTACTTAAAATACACAGTCATGCTAACTCTAATATTTGTACTCCATTTTCACTACGGAAAAAGTCGAATATGTTCATATTAACCGAACATTATTAAATAAAAAATGCAACTCTACAAGCAAAGCACGTTATAAAACGGTTACATTTACATGGGCACGAAAATCGGTTGATGAAATGTAAAAGCGAATTTCCTGAATCGAGATTGGGGTGTTTACGTGACCAACCAAACGCGGAATTGAAAAATCTGTTCACGAAATGCAGTTTTGGGAGCCCATATAAATCGGGTGATTGTAGTATGTTACCAGAGATTAAATGCCCATTTGCAGCGCATTTATTATCGTAGTTACTTGTAAACAAAACATTGTGCTAGGTTCAGTTACATAATATTTCATTGAAGGACAACGCTTTCGCATATGTCTGTTACCTTTTTAATACCAATATAAATGTCAATATATCCATTCGTGAATGTTCAGTATGACGAATCGTATTGTTAATTTGTTGAAACACAATAGCCGTTTGTACACTGGTAGGAATTAATATTAATCTATCCATTGTTTCACGACATTTTCAGGTTAGAAAGGAAAGACATAGGTTGTTTTTGTTAAATATTACTCGTTAGCTTTTTATGCATCCCTTTGTCTTGTACTAGTAACACGCGAGTGATACGTAACGTGTCTGTTCGAACAAGTTCGATAATGTATCGAACGTTGCGGCGAATCGGGCAATCTCGAGCCTGTTCGAACGCGAGTCGGTATACTTTTGCTCTTGTTCCCCAATAGCGTGAAGCAGACGTGCGCTTCCGACTCCTTCGACTACACTGTATGAGTTCGCATGAGCATTTTAAATTAAATTTACTAAAAAAAAAAAAAAAAAAAAAAAAAAAAAAAAAAAAAAAAAAACGATTCAGGGAGTAGTGCCTCATCATTTCAAAAGTATCGTTACCTCCGAACTTTGAGAATTCTAATATTTAAAAAGCAATTGTCGGAACTGGGACGCCATTTTTGATAGTTTGGTGCAGTGCTGCCAAAACATTCGACAAACTCATGCTTCTTGTAAACCTTATTCACTTGATAACTCCTTTAAGAATCTGCAGCTTCTTTATTTCATTTCGACGTCCGATTTTTCAAGCGCTAACCATTAATAACTAAAGCAAGCAAAATCAACATTCATACAGTACACTGTCTACAATTGCTGCTTCGGGACCACCAAGCGCGATACGAATTTGTACTTACTTTCCGTTATTAGAAGAGGTGGAACGTTGAGGTTCAGCATTATCATACAGAGACAGCAAACTGTTTTTTTCCATTAACGAGTAGGAACAATGTCGTCGATTTACAGTGTCGCCTGCCTTGATTCCGGTTTTTTCGATAATTTGTCGTCTCATTCTATTCATCTAGTTCGTGCGCAGTGCTGAACCCATTAAGTAGCATACTACTCTCTACTTTTCGGTTAAATACTTACGAAACGTCACTGTTGATCAAATATTCCGTTCTAACCACGCGAATATAAGGCAGATTATGCTATAGTGGCTGAAGTAGATACCTGAGTGAGTACTGGCAGGAAACTACCATTTACTCTATGAAATTTTCTTTGTTACTTTTTCCTCTAAAACGTGTTCTATTTTTGCGCGATCCGTTACAATTTTGGCCCGATATGTCGTATGTTATTGTAATTATTGCCATATGAGTTGTTTCTTTTCTCATAATTTCGGCATATTTCTGCCATATGAAGGACGGTCCATGTATTCCAGTGTCTGAGTCAGAAGTTTTCCATTTTAGTTGTTTTCTTTTGTCGAGTTCGGTATTTTTATGACAGGTTCAGTGTTGGTTTTACTATATTTAGTTTCCAGATAAAACGGTTATTTTACAAATTTAGTTTCTTCACATCTTTGGTGTTTAAACGTATTACGAGCATTATCACAAAATTCAGGATTGCTTTTATAAACGTTTTACTCTCTCCGTCACTGTTACCAAATCTGGTGTATGTTTAACGATATTCCATTTTGATTTTCGCTAATTTCGGTGCTATTCTTGTCGTCATAACAAATTTCTATACGCGAAATGAATAAACATTTTAATGTTAGCACAGATTTAAGGCTGGAGGGGGTCTGAAGTCAAATCAGCCGCGGTGGAGTAGCCGAGCGGTCTAAAGCGCCTCGCTGCGGAGCGCGCGGTTGCTCGCCGTGGAGGTTCGAGTCCTCCCTGGGGCATGGCTGTGTGTGTGTTGTCCTTAGGTTAGTTTACCTAGGTTTAAGTAGTTTGAAAGCTACGGACTGATGAGCACGCAGTTTGGTCCGATAGATTTACAGACATTTCAACATTTTTGAAGTCAAATATCAGTTTTAATATTACATAACTATTCGTTTCGAATATTAAAAATTACCACCCTCAGATTTATTTCATGCTTCTATGGAAAAATTACAAATGCTGAATATCCTATGAAATTACCCTACGTTACGGTTTACCAAAATTGTTATTCTTTTGTGTAACATCTCAACTGTTACGAAACAAATCTACTGAAAAGTTCACGTAATTTATATATGCATTTCACAGAAATTTGGTTCTTGTTTTTGTCTCCCCTAACGCTTTCCAAAATACGGAATGCAAAGGTCTTGCAATAAAAGTAATTTGTTTACAGTATCGCAAAGATGAAGAATTGCTCATGTCTCTTAATGTTCGCATTTGAGAATCCCTGTTATATAGATTTTTAATTTTTGTCTCCTATTTTCTTTTTTATTCTTCCAATGATCATTTCTGCCGTTCCCCTAAATACTGATCACTGCTTCTGATACCCGGTCTCTATTTTGTGTCTTTACAATGTATACAATGTTACCTTTGTTTCCCACTTTTCTATGGAAGGTTCATACATACCTATGATTGAGGTACATGGTAGTTGGTACTTATTATTGTACCACATTAAGGAACCTTTCGGTTACATTCGTAGATGTAGGATAGGAAAAGTGCGTAACATACTACGAGTGTTTACAATTAGCCGAGATTCGTCTTAGCGTTTTCTTTGTGCGGTGCGATCTGCAAACTTCCTGTTCTTAGCTGCTTGTGTTTATAAGAACGCGAGATGTCCGTATACTTTCTGACATTTTAAGAAGAGGATCGCCACATTGATGGGACCTTTTCATCTGTGTGAAAATGAAAGAACAGCCAGTGGATTTAGCAGTTACGCCATGATGTTCCACATCATTACGAAATGTCGTATATACGATCTATGGTACGAGTATTAATCTAATCTAGGTTGAATGTGATCCAAATTTCAGGTCGAGTGTGCGTTGTGCTTACAAGATAGCTGTCGAGACATTGTCACCGACATGGTCAGGGATGTGCTATTCCGATTTGTAGAAAAACGTGCTGTATATTGACAAGCGCGGTTGAAACTGCCATGGCGCGGTTACGTACTTTTTGATTTTTTGTCTTGTTACGCCCTATGGATTCCTCTCGTACTCGATTAAGGTGGAAATATGAGGGATTTATTTTGTGAGGTCTAGATTTCTTTTATCATAGTAACGGAGTTGTAACTTACCCACGCAGCCCTACCGAGTTTAAACTGTGGCTTGGTGAAATAAACGGTTTGTCAGTGGTTTGATATCTTCACTGAGGGACATTGGCATTAACACTATTATCATTTTAAGAGTCACGTTGTTCTTTCTCTTCAAGTTGATTAAAAAAATCCTTTCTCTGACCCCATTCCAAGAAATCTTCTTTGCACCTTCTAAGGGGTCCAATCATTGTATACTTTTAAACACAATGTCTATAAGAGTGCGTTTTCCGGTAAGCAATACTAAGGCAGTTTTGTTCGGTTTAATGATTGTTGTGTTCTATTTTGAAGCATGTAAAGTTACCGCTGTTTACAGTCCATCATCTGAGATACTTTCACGTCCTGTGATTAAAAATATCTTACCATCGTCGTTATCTATTTTCTCACACCCTGCAGATAACATGTTGCAGCCAACGGCATATGATCAGATTCCTCAATACCGCTACTTGAAACGTTACAAGTGCGACTTCGCGAAATAGTTGGCTTCTAATTTCCCCAGCGTCTGTTAACTGGGGCTTCCAGAATTTCCGTGGCGTCACCATTCGTATGGCCCTTTTCTGTACAAAATCAGCAGCCTGACGTACGAGTTCCGTTTTGTACAGATCTCACACACTCGAGCGGTAATCGAGGATGGACCACGAAAGTGTTTTGTAGGCAATTTCTCTGTAGTTTGATCTCACGCTTTCAGTTTGCCAAAGAACTAATGCTTACTTCGAGCCTATCCACTATTAAGCTTATGACATAGTTCCAGTTTATATCCCTACAAATTGTTGCAACCAAATATTTGTACGAGTTAAATGACTAATTAAAACTAAACGATTTTGCAGTCTCCCTAATTTTCGGTGTTTTGTTTCTTTATTTCTTTACAGGTATGGGACTTCTGGCCATTACACCATGCCAGGGTTTCACACATTTAATACAATGAATGATAATAAAATAATCTTAATGTACGTACTGACATTGTAAAGAAATAATATTAACTAAGAACTTATAAATTTATCACTGGTGTTTCTCTTACCATTCCGGCCTGTGTCGTTACTAAAAGCAATAATAATATATTAATAATAATGTCAGCGATTATAACAACAATCGGGACAGAAATGAAATGTTTTATAGGGATACAAAATTGATATTTTCTGATATAGAGTGTTTGGCAAAGGAAAGTATAAGTAGACTATCAGCTAACCACACTGATAACCCGAGATTATGTGATTGGACAGATCAGAAGAACAGAAGATTTTATCTGCTGTCAGTTATAGATTTACAGTGTCGGAGCACGAATAAATTATTTCGCTGCCGGAATGTTTATTAGCACCACCTCTGTTGAAAGAAAGTAAAATGAGTCAATTTAACGAAAGTAATTGTTATCTTTAACCATGAGTTGATTATAGAAATGAAACCGTTTCATTTTTGAATGGATTCTGTTTGGGAAGTATATCAAACATAAAATTTGAATAATTAGTATTTACAACTAAGATGCGTGATTTCTGTGCATATATACAATTACTTCCTGTAACTACAGATATGTTGTTTTACCGAGTAAACGGTCACACGTTTCTACTATTGCGTATTGATTATGTGCCTCAGACAGCTGTAGTTACTGCTTCAACTGTTGTTGAATTAACATTTGTTATTCTTTCCAGATTGAACTAGCTTATTTGACTAATATTAGTGAATTCGCCTAGAGTCTACACATTTGGAAGAGGCGTCGAAAAGGTAAATTGGCGAGCCAAATATTTTTGATAAGTTCCAAGAAGGATAAAGCCAAGATCGCTAATATATAATTTTATTTTGACGACCGGTTTCGTTCTTTTTTTTAATACATATTGTTACTGATATGTAAACTTTTAACTAAAATAACATAGTGCATCTTTGCACTTTTAATTATTTTATACAACAGCTGTTGACATCACAAAATGATGGCTTTATAAAAAAAAAAATGTGGTATATGCACTATTTACGGTTGGTTCTACGTACATAGATGTCAGTTACGAATCTCACACAAATAAAAAAGAAAATGTTTTGTCCTTCTGATACGTTCTACGTGTGTGTGTGTATGAGAGAGAGAGAGAGAGAGGGAGTAGATGATTTATTGCTTAATATTACTGTCAAATTCTGGTATGACAATAACTTTTTGTTTGTAAATATCGCCACCTAAGTAAAAACTTAGCCTTCATATCCCTTCATCCAGTGAAGGAGAAACATTTATTTTACTTCCAATACAGGCTGCAACACTGTCCACAACGCTATTTTACCTTTTCTATTTTCTAAGAATAAAAAATAGATATAAATGAAGAAGTATAGGGTTTAAGGTCCCGTTTCCAGCTTGGTCATTAGAGAGGGCATTTTTATGAGTATAGGTAAAATTAATTCTAGTAAATTCATTGTAAAACAGATGCCAACATTTTGAGACTTTGCACGTCTCGTACCGTTCATAAGACAAAATGTCGCGTTAAAATCTACTTATGATATTTAACAGTATTACTAATTATTTTTAATCGTAAGTTAGATAATTTATTACATGAGTAATAGGTATCGACGTAGTACAACCGATAAATTATAATTGTTTGATGTTTGCGGGATTTGTAAAATTTCCTTTACATTTATCTAGGGGTCCCACACAATTGAAATGCAACAAAGTATGGTGATTCTCTTCTTTAGCTTATGTTTAGCTAAAATCCCACATATGCAACATGCAAAACAACGCATGAAACGTACTGAGCAGCGTAAATTTATTTTCGGTCGCGATGTAACTACTTTAGAAAAGAAAGACATTTGTCACTTGATGCGAAACATTTGTTATAGAGCCCTACAACGATAATTTCAAAGTTTTCCGGAGATTATAGAGAAGATTGGGACCTTCTGTGTTTTGTAGATAGCTTAAACATCCGAAAAATGTTATTTCATGTTGAAATTCCCATAATTAAGTTGTAAAATAAATTATTTTGTGAATGAATGTTTCCTTATTTCATGTGTGATTTCTTTAAGTACAAACAAACCGAATTATTTCAATAATTCAGCAAGGGAGGAGGTAGTGCGTGATTTTTGTCATTAACGAGTTATTATTTACAATATCATTATTATGGGATGATTTTGTATTAGGTCACACGACAAAGTGGCCTAAAGCGACAATATTATTATACATGAAACCTTAAAAGAAGTGTGCCAATGTCTGCATTTATGCACATTCCTCCGTTTCTTACGTTGGCCTAATTTGTCATTTGACTCAAAATGCGAACATGTGATAACGAAACTACGGATTTTGTTCACTTTTGTTAAGGTGATTAAGTACTCAGTATGTGAAAATATAATAATAAAAAACTGAAAATGAAACAGAAATAACCCTGTACAGGATAAAGGAATACCGATGTATTTCTACTTACATTACTAGACAGACAGAACAACGGAATTTGAGACAAATACAACTGAAATGCCCCAAGAAAATCCCCATCTAACGCAAGAACGAAATACTTCGAATTACATAAACATTTTTCGTATATAATGCTCCGAAAAGCGTTGGTTTGATTTGAAACAATGCATTCCAGCACTGTAAATCAGTTCCGCCATGAAAGAATCTTTGACGACAAACAAGTTATTCGTTCACTGTTGCCTATATTCCAAATAATGCTTTTTTTCGGCAATAGGCTAAATGGGGAGCTGGAAATCCATTAATCGCAAACACAATATTAACTTAATTTACATGAGGATATGTAGCAGCCAAGTTATATTGATACGTTGACTTTTATATGCTGCTATATTAGAATCTGAATAGGTTTTGAACACTTGCAGGCGATGACCTACAGACCGATTGTGTGAAAGTAATCCATAAGCTTTATTAAACACAATTATTTTTCAAATCGCCCTAATTTCGGTAGGTTCAATAAATGAATACATTAAAATAAAATAACTTACGTAATGAAACATGGAAACCAAAATTCTGTCTTCGCTGCTAGCAAATGATACTTATTTACTCGATAACTAATCTGTTTTCGGCATTCTAGGCCATCTTTAGATTATTAACTCGATGATTAGCTCGACAAAAGTTCCGTACTCGCCTACTGTTAGCTGCCTTACGTCAAAAACAACATTTTATTAACCAGCAAGCTGTAATATGTAGACACCGTTCTATTCTAACAGAGAATACAATATATGTATGAAGTTATTTATGGATCCATGACTTCGTACCGTTACTGCATGCCGAGCCGTTTATAATCAATTCGACCTCAACCGCTTCTCGTCCCTGATTAGGTCTACTAACTAAACAAAAAGACCGTGGTACACCATTCTTCACTTAAAAAACGCCTTATTTTGAGTCAAGAGCTACATATCAACTATTCTTAATATACTAGCTAATACGGAACTTTCGGTCAACGTAGGTGCCGATATCATTAAGCCGCGTGTGATTGACCGAGTGGTTTAAGGCGGCATGCTATGTATTGAGCGGCCGCTCCCGCTGGAGGTTCGATTCCTCCCTCAGCCATGGGTGTGTGTCTTGTCTTAGAGTAAGTTAGTTTAAGTAGTTTGTAAGTCTTGGAACTGATAACCATAGCACTTTGGACCAATACTTTATAAATGTACACATTCCGTTTGAGGCTATGAAACGTTCAGCAATGCTAATAAGCCTCATTCATTCATTCATTTACCCAGAGGAGTGCCTTTATAGTTCTCGCATGAGTACACAGCATCACTTGGTTTGCCAGTGCTGTCGGTATGCAGTCGGCCGCATTGCTCGTAAATGCAAGGGATCTGGCGACCGCGAGCGGATTAAAAATAAAACCGGTGGGAAGCGTTCAAGTGCGATAAAGCGGCGAACGGATTAAGCGAGCGGCAATCGCATAGCTGGCAGCAGATCGTCCTCTGGCTCTTTGCCGTCCGTCACACTCTCGGGTGTAACATTCCGCGCATGCGCACTGCGGCGTGTTCAGTGCGCGGGGCATTTGCATACATCTTTCCGCGTTAGCTCTCGCGGCGATTTGCCAGACTCCATTTATGTCACGAGTCTCGGTGCGAAACGAAATAAACGCGACGTCCTTGCGGAACTGCTATAAACGAGAAACAAATACAATATCTCAGTTCTGACGTCGGGTGCTATGTGAGGAAACAAGCATTGCAGCAGAGCATGGAATCCAGCAAGCAATAGCAGGACGCCAAGATACTGCTGACTTGTAGATGTTTAACTGGTAGCTGCTGAAGAGTAATAAAATCCTTTTAACATCTTACTCATCATCAAAGTATTAATCTACGATTTTGTGTTACGTTTTTAATAAATCTATTTCCACGTGATTGGCACAAAGTTTTACAAGAAATGTACATATAGGTGACGAACGAAAATTTGTCTCCGATCTGGACTCGAATTCGGGTATCCCACTTTTAGCGAATTATTGCGTTAACCATTTACACATTCCGTGCACGCCTACCTAACCGACAAAAAAAAAAATCTCCATCTCTCAACTCAATTAAATTTTTATGGGGAATTTCAGGATACATAGTGAAGGCCAAATTTAGAGCGGCCAACTGTTTTTGAAAACTCAGTGCAGGACATTTAGAGGATGTGAAGGACTAAAATAACATACCTCATTGTGCCAGTTATTCTGATACTGGGAAAGAAATTTACGCGAGCCGATTCGGCCTACTCATTTATGTGTAAAGTAACATTTCTAACATGAGTGACATTTCATTCTTAATTTTCAATCTTTGTATACAGTTCATAAATATTTTCTCATGTTCTTGTTTTGAATTTTAGAGTCTGGCAATTTTCGCGTATTCTTTCTCCGTTACGTTTTCCCGATCACCTTCGTTGTCTGTATTATTTTCATTTGTTCCAACTCGAGCATCGTGCTGCACACATTTTCATAAGTAGCTTACTCCGCGCAAAAAGTATTATGTTTTCCAATAACTTCGAATTAAATTTGATAAAAACCACTCTGCACTTCATCGCATGAACAGTGTTTAGCTGTGCGTTAGTATATGGAATACTCATTGACTTCGTTGTTGCATTTTCAGAATTTCACAACCTATTTATTCCCTAAAGACGAAAGATGATATTCTATTTGCATGTCAGATTTTAAATACGTTTGTACAGATTGTGATGATAATACATTATGTTTGTCACCTAGAGCACCGAAAAATATTTCATCGCACTTATTGAAACGTACTTTAGAAGGCACGTAAACTATGCCAAAACCGGAATTTTTTTAATAAGTCATCGTATCACCAAATGCAATACCTGCTTAAAAAAATTCTACTGCTAGCGAATTTGTCATTTTGAAATAGATTATGTGCATCATTTT
The DNA here is from genome assembly GCA_026315105.1 of Locusta migratoria. Lineage (NCBI taxonomy): Eukaryota > Metazoa > Arthropoda > Insecta > Orthoptera > Acrididae > Locusta > Locusta migratoria. The sequence continues at coordinate 80,585,635 of CM048754.1, read as the reverse complement.
TATTTCTTTTGTGTGTATAGTGAAAATGGCAAAAAAGAAATCCAGATAGGGCAATAGTACTACCGGTGCACGGAGTACTATATGACCGCTGTCGATATCGCTTTAAATCAAGAGCACCAATATGGGAAGACAGAACACCTGCCAAAAGAACTACCTGTGACTGCCACAAATCCTGGAAAACTAATTGGAACAACAGTGACGTCAGCCAACACAACATAGAGGACTGCAGCCAACAACTCGCAGGAATGCATCTTCGACGTAAAATCTGGTGCCAGCCAAACCGTGTGAGAACTGGACAAGCGCAAACCAAATCCATGCTGTACGCAAGTGGGGTGAAAATGACAATCCAATGTGTGACTGTGATACTGACGAACAAACATTACAACACGTAGTGCAAGATTGCTCGCTCAGAAAATTGTGTGGTAACTGGAGAGACTTTAGGGCTAGCCCTGCTGCTATTGAGTGGCTATCTCGTTTGGACATAACTCTTCAGTGAATTGTCTGGCCATTCTATTTCAGCTTTGGTCTCAGTTAATAATCACTGGTGTTTGTTTTGTTTATATCATGTATACGTGTATTTCTATTTATTTCTTGTGTACATTTATGATGTCAGTACCGCACTTGCACATGTAAAGCCGTACGATAAGTAATAAACTGTCATTTACTCGTAAATGTTGCATTGTGAAGTTCACTTGCAAGCAGTATGACATTGTGTGCCGTACTCATATAGTTTCGGCATGTGCTCTTAGAGCAACAATTTAAAAATTACTCGAATGCGAGACATTTCAGTAATTCTCCCAATGCGGAACTATTCCGCAGAACTGTGGCGGTTGGGCGTCTTACATTAATACCAACTGTAGGCAGATAAAATTGTTCCGCAATTTCGCCATTAGTGAAAATGTTTTTCCTACATATTTCCCCAAGGCTTCCGTTTCCCCAAAATCCGCCCCTAATAATAATAATAATAATAATAATAATAATAATAATAATAATAATGGGGTCTGGATAAAGAGACCGACAAAAGAACAGTACAAACGGACAGAGACCATTACAGACAACATCAGAAAAACAAGGTCAAAGTTCTATAGCCATATTCATAGGATGAATGAAAATAGGTTGATCAAGAAGATTTTTAACATTGTGACGAGTAACACGATAAAAACTAACTGGGCAAAGGAAACTATGGAAGACCTCAAGAAATAAATATCTCTACAGAAGAAATAATAAACAGAGAAAAATACAGAGAAAAAATCAGGAAACAGAAAGTTGAAGAAACGCCAGAAGAGAAGAAACCAGGAAAGAAGTGGACAGAAGAGAGGAAGAAGAAACACTGAATATGTGAGAGGTTTTTGGGAAAAGAAAAGAGACATAAAATGTGCCATTTTTATTTATTTCTTATTTAACATGCCCCATTTCATAGTAATATTACATGTTTGATGGTTAGATTCAGGCGGTTACATCAGGTATTTTTGCAAACACAAATACAGTACATAAGTTGACAGGGTTTACAAAGGAACAAACGATTTTATACGTCAGGAAATCTTATTGAATTACAAAAATTGTAAAAGTCTGTAGTGAATTTACGTACCAAATCATATTTACTGACGGACCACTCTCCTCCTTTGGCAGCTATTTTTCTCCTGGGAGAATAAATTGCAGCAGTCAAAAGGCACGTGGTCAATAGTTTGAACAGCACTGTTACAAATGCACGTTCCGTCTTCAATTATTTTGAACCGCTGATAGTAGGCTTTCAGTTTCCCATGACCTGTCAACGCAGCTGTAAAATTCGGAGATACTGGGAGTTTAAGCATTAAACGTTGTCGGATCGTAGGAAAATACAGTTTAGTGCTTGCTACGTTTTTTGTTCTTTCACACTCAATGACCCACTTGTTCCTAAACTCTTCTCGAAGTTTCATCTTTACGGCGCTTGTACGTATTTTGTTGTAGCGTATTGATTGTCGTGATCGAGCTGCTCTTTTAGCGAGGTTGTCAGCTAGTTCGTTTCCCCATATCCCTCGATGTGCTTTAAGCCATTCGAAATGCACCAGCCAGTTGTGTATCTGCAACCTTCTGATTTTACATATATATTGTGTTTAAACGCTCTCCTAAATGGGGAATTAACGATGATTTAAAAAGAAATGATAATAATAATAATAAAAATTCCCCAAAATTTCGAATGATTACTCTAGAAACACTGACGCCGTTCATTGTTGCCTGCATTTATCCGTGTCGAACAATGGCTCCATTCGTAATCTTTTGTCGAGTGGTGTACACCTCGTGTGTCGCGGGACAGTTGTAAATCCTGTGAGTCGCTTCGGTCGCGATAAGACGACGGCCGATGCAGGCAGATAGGTGCCGCGCAAGCGCTTTCGTCTCCGGAATGTTTCCTGCCGGCATCGGCATGTGCCGGAGTCCGTACACGCGCGACCTCGGTGCCCGACTGCCGGGGTCACGGCGACTGCCAGCCACTCGCACGCCAGGGCCTCAGCAGCTGTCGCACAACCGACGCTCGTGGCGACATTTTATAGTTTCAAGTTTATCACGAGCAATGCTTCCTTTGTTGCAGTAACGTCTTGTAGGGCTTCCCATGTTGAGGCGGCCAACCGCCCCGGATTCTGTGAGACAGTCCCGCATTTGAACTCGATGTCCCGCATTGGAATAACTGCTGAAAATGTCCCCGCAAAATTCCAGTAATTTTAAAATTCCAGAATGAACCTTTCACTCTGCAGCGGAGTGTGCGCAGATATGAAACTTCCTTGCAGATTAAAATTGTGTGTCGGAACCGGGACTTGAGCCTGGGACCTTTTGTATTTCGCGGGCAAGTTTGGAAAGTGGAAGGCGAGGTACTGGCTGAATTGAAGTTGTGGGGCGGCGCCGTGAATCGTGTCGGGGTAGCTCAGTCGGTAGAGCGCTTGCTCGCGAAAGGCAAAGGTCCCAGGTTCGAGACCCGGTTCCGGCACACAGTTTTAATCTGCCAGGAAGTTTCAATTTTAAAATTTGTCCAAGAGCACAAGCCGAAACTATTTATGTATGGGACGCTATGTCGTACTGCTTGCAACTCAACTTCATTATCCATCATCCACGAATCAATGACAACCTCTTCCATTAAGTATAAAAGGGGAAGAAAACTATACAAATGATCTATTTCAGAATGACATTGGGAAGTTGTTCCTGTTTTAAGCTGGTACTGAATATTGGTGATGGATAACGTATTAAAACAATCGGCATAGTTTCTGTGCCTCTTCAAGTACGTTTCAATGAGTGTAATGCAATATTTTTCATTTTCAGTGCTCAAAATGACAAGCATGTCATATTGTAAATAAAATTCTTCGGTTTTTTTTCTTCAAAGTGTTATATGTAACAAACTGACGCCACGAAGAAATTATAATTTGTTGTTGTCTAGGACATAAACATTGTACATTTAGACAACAATTAGAATCGTTGACGTATCTGTGAAATGTGCGTCTTCATGTTTTTTCCCGGCGCAGTGACTGTTCAAAGAAGTTTCGGACGTGCAGCCGCATAAAGGTTACTTCTTCTAATATTCTTCGACTCTCTCTGAAGATGGCTGAACGTTTCTCAGCCGAAATATTAGAAGAAGTAAACTTTATGCGGCTATCGGTGGAATGTTTATATCGTGCAAGCTACAAATAACAAAATGACCACTCGGCCAAAAGCTAGTGGATATAGATGAAAGTTTGAGAAGATTTTGTGTTTTACCGCCAAGGAATCGTGGATTCCTATACAAACAGAATGTTAGAGTGTTCGTGAAGGTAAACAGTTTTTGATGTGACTGTTCCAGAGATGGCCAAACTCGTTTACTTTTGGGAATTAGTTAACTGATGAATAATCGCTCCTTTTTCAGAACCATTCCTTTGTATTCTTTCATCGTTCTTTTTTTTTAATCCAATTACTGATAATCAAAATAATTAGAAACTACATTGTTTAAAAGGTAATTCTGAACAATAACTGTAAAGAATTCTGTTTTATTGCATCTGCTTCTTACGGAACCGAAATCTCATCCCTTCTGCTACTGAGCCAAAATCGCGCAAAGAAAATAATATATATATATATATATATATATATATATATATATATATATATATATATATATATATATATAGTGTGTGTGTGTGTGTGTGTGGGCGCGCGCGCGCAAAGAAACCTTACAAAAGGTTAGAAAACTTACAAAAAAATGGAACTATCATGTTTACTGTGAACATTCGTTCACCACAGGACAGGTTACTCTGTAACTTCACATATTTGATCTGAAGATGGGCAGCTGTCCCGAAACCGGTAATGTTCTAGAAAATAAGAGCGATCTGGAGACTGACATTCAAGAATTTTATTCATATGACGATCGCAGAAACTCCCTCGAGACCCATAGGTGTTGCTTTGATATACAAAAAGCTTAAGTTGCGAGATATGTCTTCTTCCGTTGATCAAAATTACAAGAAAAAAAAACCACATGTTGCTCGTAAAAAGTACGTTTTACATTGAATTTTTGTGTGTGACAAGTTACAAGTAAGTACTTGAAAATTGTAAATGACCAGCGATCGGCGCTAAACAGAATATGCGAAGAACCAGTTAGTCCATAGTACAGAAACAGTTTGAGACACGATGAGAATGGGCGAGCGTAGTGAACAAAACTAACGACAAATATATACGCCAAGCAGTGAGCTGGAACTGAAACAAAAGTGACTGGAACGAGACCAGTGGGTAGGCCTTCATGGAAGTAGAACGATCTCGGGGTACTTCCTGGAACTGGAAATCGTTCCGGACCGGGACCGACTAAGAGGTCCGATGTGTACTATGAACTGCCGTTCCTTGTAAGTGGTACCTCGGTCTTTCCGTTCACTTCTGTGAAACTCTCATCTGGACCTGTTAGTTCGCGAACGTCCGGTCTCTATAGACTGCTTGTTTCTTCGTGTGCAGTTGGACCGGAGCGTTGGCATCACAGATTTGCAGTGGACATCGGCCACGTGCGGGTACTTGAGGACGCCTGCCATGTACGGGTTCTTCCCACACACACAGACGCCCCACTTGATGCCTTGCGTCAGAATGGCGGCCGTTTTCGAGAAACTGCGCTGACGGCAGACGGCAGAGTGCTCGGTTAGACGGACGTGCCAGCCACGCAGTGACGGCTGGGAGATGGACGGACGAACGAGTCTGGATACGTCTCTGGTCAGCCGAGTGCGAAGTGGGCGACGCAGCCCTAGAGCAGCCAACTGCACGGACATGCTCACAGGTGACTACGGCACTCGCAGCTCATCTTATACTCATATTAAATAACTGTGGACGCTGTGTTCTTACTCAAAATGATCAAATGTTTGTAAATCTATGAAAAAGAGGACAGTTCATGTAAAAAAGAGGACACTTTAACATAATGTAATTTGCAACTTTATTAATGAACCACGTAAAACTACTACAAACTAAAACATTACCCCTGTGTGGTTGTTGGGAAACGAAAGATTATGAACCTTGACAGTTTATTCGTCATCACTAGTCTCAATTGTCTCGTTCTTGTCTTATTCACTTTTGAACCAACTATTTTTGGTGGACGACTAAATCTCTCTCAAGAACTTTTTGTTTTTTTTTAACACGGCATTTCAAATGTTTCGAATTATACTGTACACATACAGTATAATTACAGTATATTTTAAATCTATTCCTGTCGTTTGTACACGGTGTGTTTACAAGAGAAAACACAGGTTCTGTGTCGGCATTATGACTAGTTATAGAAAAAAAAAATAAGTCTACAATTTTCAGCAGTTCAGAATAACTAACAACACCAGATGACTGATTTAAATAAGCACACCACACTTGAGCTGCTGGTATCTTCTGTTTCCTTTGATAATCTTTAAAAAAATTATAAAATTACAAAGCTGATCGGAGAACAATGTATCATTAATTCTTACATTCGTTTGATCATTCTCTTGAATGATTTGTATTTCTTCAGGAGCACATATTTAACACTGACTTTCTCTTCGGTATTATGCTATATTTAAGTTCGTAATTTATTTTGAAACAAAAGGCTACGTACGACTCGAACACACAATACAGCTTTAACCTAAACCACAATGTATATCAAAAGCAACGCCATAGAACGTAATGCAGAAGACAGAATGATTGAATAAAGGGTAGACAACCGGGTTCTTTCGCAGAGAAGATCCGAATCGTTTGCAACTGTCAGACCAGTGCGGAGTGCGAAATTGTGAACGACAATTTCACTCTGTGTATGCGCGTAATAGTTGCGAACAGTTTGGAACTGTAGTGCGAATGAACATGTTGTCGCCAATGACACAAAATAAATTTTCTTTCTCTGAACCCAAAAAAAAGAGGACATTTTCTAGAAATTTATAAATTCCGGCCGGACACATTTTATGCCTCAAAAAGAGGACATGTCCGGGAAAAAGAGGACGTATGGTAACCCTATCCAGGGAGGACTCGAACCTTCGAGCCGCGGTGGAGTAGCCGAGCGGTCTAAAGCGTCTCGCTACGGAACGCTCGGTAGCTCGCCGTGGAGGTTCAAGTCCTCCCTCGGGCATGGGTCTGTGTGTTGTCCTTAGGTTAGTTTACCTAGGTTTAAGTATTTTGTAAGATACGGACTGATGACCACGCAGTTTGGTCCGATAGATTTACAAACATTTGAACATTTAAACCTCCGACGGCAAGCAACCGAGCGCTCCTCAGCGAGGCGCCTTAGACCGTTCGGCTACTCCACCGCGGCGTGTTCTTGCTCCACAACAATATATGAGGAGTGTCGTTTCAAAACGGGACAAGTCCACTCGAGGACAAAACTTAGTTTCAAGCGCATTCCTACTCTACAAAGAGTGATACATCGATCTATGATGTTGTTTTCATTCAGAATGATATTTTTAACCTTTTCAGTCAGATGCAAAATTCTGCTATCGGTTCAAAGTGCACTACGTCCATCAGTGAAACTGATTCAAATCACAAGAACATTTACTACCGATTACTAACCACTGTTGACTCTTTTTTTTTTTCAAATTGTAGGGACGGATTTGCAAAACGTAAGGACTTTTCTCACGGACGATGCAGAATGAAAGTAATTTTTTTTTTTTCAAAACAATAACAATACATTGTACAGTAGCTTTTTTTTAGAAATCAGTTTGGTCCATGGTGAATGTAAGGATTTTTGACCCGTCATGTAGGGACATGGTTGGGAATGAGTTGGCAACACTAACGAAAGTTTTTCGGTAAGACAAATAAAATCTCTGGCGTCAACACAGACTGCGTTAAAAAATTCACTACAATGTACCTGTTGTGTAACCAAACCACTTACTGTTGTGGCCAGTGTATTGTCACATGAAAAGATTGGCTGGCCAGTACCTTGTTTAACTATGAGCTTGCCGTTTGAGAAAAATATGACTGACGTATGGGGGACCACAGCTCTGGGTCCAGGGAGCTGCAGAAAGGCGTTGTGAAAAGGGAGCTAGGTCAGATGGAGACATTTGTCTGCTAAACTGACTTTACTGCACACACTAACAACTTGTATCGATTTCATTTCTGGATAGGAGTCCACGTAAATATGTACTGCCATCCGCGGTTGCTGAGTGGTCTGCTGCGCTCCAGTCACGGTCTGCACGGCCGCTACGGTCAAGGGTTCGAATCCCCCCTCGGGCATGGATATTTCAGCCGTCCGTAGTATTAGCTAGTTCATTAGTAGTTTGTAAGTTTAGGGACTGATGACCCCGCATTTAAGTCCCATAAACTTTAGAAACAAACATTTGCCTATAGTCATCTCGGAAGACCTATGCTAGTTGCTACTACTACACTCACATTACAGATATTTAAAAAATTGTAGCTGCGTTGGTGGGAAAAATTACACTTGCCTGTGGACCCTACTGACCAGTAGTAACTGTTAAAAATGTCGCACCACTGCTGTGTATATTGTAATTCACATCGTTTGACAATGGCTTGAAGGTCGGAACTATCTATAACAAGCAAAAAGGGCAACAGGACGATATAACATGGAATTATCCAGCTATAAAACAGTATTATTATTCAATAAAATAGTTTAACGATGATAATCAGTCATGTAATCATTCATCTCTGATTGGCAAACAAGTCAATGGATACGGTAGTATCACTGTGGTAGTATTGGTTTACAATCGATTGTACTCTAAGATACGAGGACAATTGAGACGTCTATTCCTGTTATTCACAATTAATGCTATAATCTTAAATGTGCCAAATTAACAGAAATTACGCACTTTTTCTAAATAATTCTACTATGATATATTATTTTCATAACTTGGAAATTATTCATTATCTCTTTACTTCTCTACAAATATTATTCCACAGTGTAGTTACAAAAACTAGTTTTGTCAGGTATCTAAATATAACGGGTATGCATTAATTATTTAAACTGTTCCGGCAAACTTCAAGCTCAAAGTATCAAATGACCTCGAATACAACTATCGTCGATTAGTCTTTTGGAGAAACAAGCGTTACCGATATTTTGCTGCAAAGGTGCGATTGACATCTTTTGTCCAAATCTACTTATAATGTCTTACGAATAGGTGTATACGTCATCTCGGAATCCATTTATTTCTCAAGAAAAATCAGTTGAACAAAGCCTATGAGAGGAAAATAATCATCTAGATATCTTCTTAAACGAATTCATATACATAAATCCTTTTCCTGTTAACGGATTCTTCCGTCGTTTCTTGGTAGAACAAATTCATTATGAAAATTGCACTATTTTGTGGTTGTTTTACAGGTTGTTTATTTTGATAAACGATTTGATGTCTGATGATGGCCTAAGAAGCCGAAAATCGATTAACAAAATCAACAAACTTGTAGAACACAAAAAAATCTGTATTTTAATTTTCATAATAAATTTTATTTAGGTTGTAATCAGTTTGGAAATGAAATAATTCTCGTAATGTTACTAAGAATACAAATTTCACTGTCGTCTATAAGCGAAGTGCTAAGTATTTTAGGCCTCAGTTTCACACCAAGACTTTTGTGTTATCAATATCAGTATACTGCTCTCTGACGTCCATAAAAATAAACGAATGGTGTTTGATACTCGTCAATATGCTTGAAATTACATGCGAATATGTCTTACGGAACTGTAACCGCACTTCTTCGTGTTGGTTGAAATGAAAAGCAAGAGAGGAATGAAATTACGATCTAATTCATTGTAGAAATTCAGTAAGCATTTTCTGAAATTAACATCTCATTCCATAAGCAAACCTCAAAAAGATCTAAAACCACGTCGGTGTCACATGGGATAAAGGAATTAGCTACTATTTTTAGTGGTAGAAATGTTTCCCGTTGTTCAGTCCATATGCATAGGTATAAATTGACGGCGTTATAGTTGCAAATGAAACGTATTGAGTAAGATATATTGTGTTAGTCATCACTATTAATTTGGCAAATGATTTATCTAGCGTTACCCAAACTATCTGAAACTGCAAATTAACACGCATTCACTTGGAACAGTTCATGAGTTTTCTTAAATGTTTGTATAGTCTATGGGACTTAACTACGGGGTCATCAGTCCCTAAACTTACGAACTACCTATGAACTACTTACGAACTAGGACGGCACAAATATCCATGCCCGAGGGGGGATTCGAACCCCCGACCGTAGTGGCCATGCAGACCGTGACTGAAGCACCTTATTCCCCTCGGCCACCGCGCCCGGTCATGAGTTTTCTTAAAGGTTTTTAAGCAAAAAGAAGGTACTTACGTTCGTTGTGGATTGCGTGAAATCCACACAGTAAAAATTGTATTATGGCTACAAAAAAAAAAAAAAAAAAAAAAAAAAAAAAAATCACCATAATTCTTTTCATCTAAAAATACAAACCTTTATTTTGTCATTGTTCTAAGCGTAAATTTTAGAAACATTGAAATAAAAAACAGTTACAATACTGATACCTCGTTTTAAATCTGAGCTGCTACTATCCTTATTTAACATTTCTCAATGGGCTGCATCGATTGAAGAGAGAAAATTACGATTTTTTTTCTAACGTTCTGAGATACTGTTTCAGTGAAGCGACATTAATTTGGTATTGAGGTAATATATTGCTGGAACAAATTTCGAACCTGCACCTAGAAATTATTTGTGCTCACTGTTTTTATTAGTAGCGGTGGTAGATACGGTATTTTGTGATGCGTTGCCTTTCGCATACGGGCGAACAGCATCCCTCTCTGTTGATTTCTAAACAGAGCTATTTTTTTGAATGTATTGGTAAGTGTTAATAGGTTCACACACTGAACATCTTAGCCAAAGCCGTCACCCTTCATAAATAATTTTGTTCCGCTAGTTTTAATAATCCGGAATCAACTATTAGAGTTCAATGCTTGTTAGAATAAGCTGATTTTTTTGTTTGTTTTTTGTTTTGTCTATTTTTTGCCGATCCAGTCATGTTTTCTGTGAGGTCCCGAAACGCATGGCATTTTTCATACAAAAAATAACGAATCAAAAAGTACTCAATATTCTGTGCCAATTTCTCAGGTTATAAGGCGACACACTCTGTTTTTTACTCATGCAGCAAACAGCTAAAACCCGGCGTGGCCCGGGTATTTATTTATATTCCTGCCTTGAGTTAGTACTGCTCCTACCCTTCTCTTTCTGGTCATCTCCAATTTTCTAAAAATGTGTTATATTTATCTAGAATGTATAAGAAATACCGGCCGTCCGAGGTAGCCGAGGGGACTGAGGCGCTCCAGTCACGGTCTGCACGGCCACTACGGTCGGGGGTTCGAATCCCCCCTCGGGCATGGATATTTGTGCCGTCCTAGTTTGTAAGTAGTTCATAAGTAGTTTGTAAGTTTAGGGACTGATGACCCCGTAGTTAAGTCCCATAAACTATACAATCATTTGAACATTTGAAGAAATACCGCTGTCTTGCATAATGTACAAAATTATATGTGCAGTAAACAAACAAACAAACAAACAAAGACAGTAGTCAAAATACAAATGTCATATAAAATTCGTACGATCTCATATGTATTGAGTTATATGTTGTACAATTGTTTTCAGTTATATATTAATTTGTGTGAGTGCTATATGAGTGTAAAATACCCTGGGAATGCAATTAGTAGTGAGGAAGTAATAGATTAAGACTTGAGAGCGTGTTGAGGCCGTTTTCCATGAATTTTACTGTTTATGTGCTCATATCTCATGAAATACGTGTCATACTGTAATAGAATTTAGAAGGTAGAGTACATTCAGCTATATGTGTGTATACTGTCTGTAAAATTTCCTGCGGCAACAATTTGTAGTGTAGATATATTAAATTGTAACGTCAAACTGAATGCCGTAGTTTTAGTCCACGAACAGCGGAAAGTAGTAAGCCAGAAACGTTTTTTTCCTATCATCATTTTGATAATTGAATAACAGAACGTTTTGACTGCAAATATTTTTTATTCCAATGACGCGTTTCGCCGGGTTAGGGCATTTACAGATATCTGACAAAGAAGAATAATGTGACAGAACTTACAATATTTACATGTCAATATTTCGAAAATTTTTAACTCCTATCCAATCTGAAACTGGTAATAAGAAATTGTGATAATGTACTATGTACACATAGTACCGTAAATTATCACAATTTCTTATATACGTTATCACAATTTCTTATTTTGTTTGTAGCTAAAAATTTTCGAATTATTGTCATTTAAATATTGTAAGTTCTGTCACATTTTTCTTCTTTGTCAGATATCTGAAGATGCCCTAACCAGGCGAAACGCGTCATTGAAATAAATATTTGCATCGAGACGTTATTTTATTCAAGAATTAAAATGAACACGGTTGCTGTACCAAAACACGTAAAAATAAAATGGGAACATTTCTATTATCATTATTTTGATGCGGTTGTCAGCGGGAAAAAGCTTAATAAAAGTTTGAAATTATGTTGAAAGTTTGTTGCAATTCGCTAAGTACTGTTATTCTCATACAGTGTGTGAATAAAGTCTAGTCACATTATGTGGCAGTTTCTCGCGTCTTGCATTGTTTATAACGTAATGTATCCTGAACCATGAGCCGTATGTGGGTCTTACTCCTACAGCAATTGTTATCTCACGTAAGAAGTACGTGTACCAAATTTAGTTGAAATCGGTCCCGTGGTTTAGAAGAAAATGAGCAGCATTGTAGCTTAATGGTGCAATTTTTTTGCACATCTTATTGTTCATGACCTCATATCTCCTTGACTATATGTTGTACATGATCCTTACACTAACGGCGGCCGTCTTCATGGATTGAAGCTTACGTGCGCAAAATTTAATATGCATTGGAAGAAAACTGTAGATTTGTATACAATACGTTCACACAAACACACAAAAATAGGGACAATCTGCTTCATATATAAAAGATATTCTGCTTATATATAAAGATGGTGCCCAAAAAACTTACGTCACTAATTTACGCAATTCCCATTCTATACCAGCCTATAACGATTTTATTGGTACCACTGCTACGCATAGACAAGATATTGATGTATTATCTTTCGTTGGTAAAACACACACGCTGTTTCTCGTTTCTAAGATTAACCGTCGCTATTTACAAAGAGCGGATTTCAAATTTGCCCCGTTTCATCAACATTGATAGTTATTAGTAAACTTCGGCACTGAAATAACCTGCCTGTGCAGAATAGCACCAGACGGCGCACTAAAACTAAATGGAGCTTGTCGCTTTGCACTTTATCCGCGCTCTAATTTTGTTTGCCTTGGGCTACGCGAGCCGGGCAAACGGAGAGATATTCGGAGGTTAGATCCGAGTGCGTCCTCAGCGAAGCGAGCCGTTGCCTGCTCTCCCCGGCGCGTGGACAGCCCGACTGAGCGTGACCGAGGTCCCGACTGCCCGCCGGCCAATCGCAGCGCGCCACGCATCCCCACTCCTCCCCCCACCACCGGCCGCGCCGCAGACAGCCGCCGAGCGCGGCCGCGGGGCGTGGCCTGCCCGCGCCGCTATTGGCCCGAGGTCACGTGACCAGCATGGCCGCCGCTCGGGCGCCGCGGAGGGGGTATGAAGTCGCGCCGCTTTGGGGAAACTTCCTATTCTGTAGACAGGCGTAAATGGCTCTATTTGGGATTTTCTGAAAGTGATTCTTCTCTGCTCCCTACCCCAATCTCTCTCGCTCTTTCTCTCTCTCTCTCTCTCTCTCTCTCTCTCTATCTCTCCCCCGCCGTCTGAAATTCTCCTCGCAGCTCCGTACATATATATTCTTGAGATGCACAAAAACACGCGCGAAATCCAGAAATGCTGGAGGAAACTTTGTGGCACAAGGTTTCTTTTTCGGACCGGCGGTAGTTAAGCTTTTCTTTCTTTTCCCCCTTCCTCTCCCCCGGGGCAATCCGTAACGTTTTCTGGAGTCTGGCGAAGGAAACTATTTCCATTCGCTCTCCTTTTACGGTTGGCTCAAGGCGAAATGCAGCCAATTTGAATGCCTAGCGTCTCATCAGATATTCCTCTGACAGAGAGGAATACAGGATTTATATCTCTCTGACTTGATTCCATTGTTCGGACGACTTTTGCCGTCTTATATTCGTCGCGGCTCTTGACCCCGATCTCAGCATTTATGCATACGAAATTTTAACCGGCGCTTCCGATGCGGTTTTGCTATTCAAATGTGAGCCTCAAATAAATCTTTCACGTGAAAGACGTAATATGGCGAAATGGAAACCGTCGTTTACTCTAAATTGTATGGATTTCCTATAACTTTGAGTTAATACATTCGACAGTGAATGATTTGGAAATTATCGACTTTCATTCCGTTTAGAATAAGATTCAGGGCTGAATTAAAATTACGTCCTTCACATTTTGGAAAAAATCTATTGTTAAATCCGACTAAACAAATGATATGGGACTATTCCTAATTTGCTTTCGTAGACTGAATTCCCATTATAGCTCACTGTGGCATGTGTTTCAAAGGGAATGTTCGGGAAAGTGGGTAAGTTAGGCCCTGTCTTCTTAAATCACTCCCCATTGTGTTTATCAATGAATTTACGATGATCAAGACAGTAAAGGGCTTTAATTCGTCGTTTTTGTTAGGTACTACTGACATTGGATATTCTGTACAGAACGGGTTCTGTCTTCATCGCTGTAAACTTAATACTTACTGCGTTAAATTGTCCATCATTATCATCATCTTACTTCAAGCGTTACGCCTTTTGTTTTGCCTGTTCGGTACCCACGCTTCCTTGTTCTTACCTGATTTCTCCCAACCGGCTTACTATATAGACAGGTAGTTTTTCTCCACTCGTGCTTTCGAGATGTTAACACCAATTCTCATATTTTCTTCTATTTAATTGCAGTATTATAAATGTTTTTTTCGGGATTTCTAAATTTCTTAATCTGCCGGTCCTTGTGCATCCTGTTACAGTTTTTACGCATCTTATTTCTCTTGATTTGCAGAAAAACATTGTAAATATTAACTGATTCACAGATATAGATTTCGATCACTGTGTGGTCAATATCAATGCTAACACAAAAAGAAAAGAACCAGTCAGATAATATGCAAGTCAAGTTAAAAACCAGTTGTACAAGGTTTCAATATTGAAAAAATATATCATTGACTATACTTTAAAGCTTGTATAGCTCGTTTATAGCTTAACATGTATATTATCTAACTGGTTCTTTTGTATTTTTTTAGCACTGATAATGCTAAGTGGTCGAAATATAGACGTCTGAATAAATTAATATTTACGACTGATAACGAAAAAAATGTTCAAAAACGAAATAAACCATCGTTGAGCACACGTTCCACCACGGAATAAAGCCTGATTATTTCTCTTGCTTGTATGTCACTCTCTTGCCGTTTGTACATAACTCACGATTCCCTCGCATAAACAAGCATTGGAACATAGTAATTTTTAATCTTGTTTCTCTCCTCATTTTAGTTTGTAGCTAGCTGTTCATTGCTCTGCATGAAGACCCTACTCAAAAACTTTAGTAATTTCTTCTCTCTGTCTTCGTACTACTCTCAACTGACATCCCAACCTAACCAGTTAGAATTTTTGACCTATTGTATTGCACTGTTGTTAACCAAACTTCTCTCCCGTAAAGGATATTTTAAGTAATAGATTTTTACTTTTTTCGAAATAAACCATATTGCACTCGTTCCCTGCCAATAATGTGGCATCGTCTGCATATAGAAAGCAATTCAAAAACAAATTTATGTTGCTGTCAATAATTCCCAGATTAAAATCTCTTTCCCTTTACGGAATATGTCATCATCTAAGTAAATGTTAAACGCTGTGGATAAAATACTGAATCTTGTCTACCACTTTTGTTTGTGAATATGGGCTGTTAGAGTACCATTTGTATTCAGAATATCAATCATTATTGGTACAGACACTCTGAACGTTTTGAAGTGTTGTTGGTATCCTATTTTCCTCGCGATAACCGTAATCTCTCTCTCTCTGGCTACCGTTATTAAATCCAAGATATTGAACAGATGGAGAGGCAATGAATCCTTATATGCAGATTGTCCGTGTTTGTATTGCATACAAATCCATAGTTTTGTTCCAATCTTCATCACATTTTGCACGTTTGACCTTCGGAACAGTAGTAACATCTCTATGTTATATTTGATAGGGTTGCGGTGGAACGGGGTACGGACGATGATAAAATATTGTCATTAAAGTCCATACTAGTTTAATAAAATTTATAACTAAACAGTATTTCTGAAAAAATGTTTGAACTAAGTCTCAGTGGGTTGATAGGTAGCTGTTACCTCGTAGTTTTCTGTTACCTAGCAACATTAACTGTCAATTTTGGCCGTGAAAATTACCAACTTCGATCCGAAGTTCCCACACCACCAGCACGATTTAAAAAAATATTCTTTTTAGTTAAATAAATTAAAATAAGATATGATTCCTAGTACGAGGGGAGCAGGATAACTGATTTTTAACTGTTACTGTAAGTTCACTCTCAAAATCAATCACAGGCACCGTAAACCTATCGATTTTTTTCTTCAACTCACACATCGAAGTTCGTTGCCTGCGAAACCTGAAGTTTCGTATTAATAGTTAACGTACTTTATCTTGCCACAACTGAAGATAAGTCAATGTTAAAATTCAATAAACCATTCAGTTGTCTTTCAATAAATCAGACTCATCTTCTTACAATATTAATAAGTTCTCTTCATGTTCTCAAGAAACTCATTCGAGACTTAAGTCTTCGCACATGCACCTCATGACCGTATAAAGTATGCATCTTGGTAGATTAAAATCGTGTGCCGGAACCGGGACTCGAAACTGGGACCTTTGTCTTTCGCGGGCAAGCGCTCTACCGACTGAGCTATCCCGACACGACTCACGATGCCGCCACACAACTTTACTTCCGCCAGTACCTCGCCTCCTATTTTCCAAACTTCACAGAAGCTCTCCTGCGAACCTTGCAAGACTAGCACTCCTGGAAGAATGGACATGGTGGAGACATGGCTTAGCCACAGCGTAAGCGATGTTGCCAGAATTTTAATCTGCCAGGAAGTTTCCTATCAGCGCACACTTCGCTGCAGAGTGAAAGTTCCGTCTAAAGCGCCTCGCTGCGGAGCGCGCGGTTGCTCGCCGTGCAGGATCGAATCGTCCCCGGGGCACGGGTGTGTGTGTTGTCCTTAGGTTAGTTTACCTAGGTGTAAGTAGTTTGGAAGCTACGGACTGATGACCACGCAGTTTGGTCCGATAGATTTACAGACATTTCATTTATTATTTATCTTCGAACAAAAGGTGATGCTATTCCTGCAAGCTGGTGAAGCCACCCAATTTTAAGCATCCAATTATAATTCTGCATTTGTCATATATCTACCTGTTAGGCATGAGTTGATATATACCAAACGGGACAGCCGTACTCTGCAGTAGAATGACACAGTGGCATTGCAGAAGTTCGCATAGTTTCAGGTCAGTTTTGTAAGGAGATTATTCCTTGTGGAAACTTTAGACTTCGTGTTCATAACTTACTTCTTGTATGTAAGAGACCTGTCAACTGTCAAGCGCCGGCCGCGGTGGCCGAGGTGACTGAGGCGCTGCAGTCACGGTCAGCACGGCCACTACGGTCGGGGGTTCGAATCCCCCCTCGGGCATGGATATTTGTGCCGTCCTTAGTCTTAGTTAGTTCATAAGTAGTTTGTAAGTTTAGGGACTGATAGCCCCGTAGTTAAGTCCCATAGACTTTACAAACATTTGAACATTTGAACTGTCAAGCTTAGGTAATTCGGAATATCAGTGTTCCAGTTCGACCCCTCACATAACCACATTTAACCAATGAGTGGCTTCCCCCCGCCCCCACCCTAAGATTAAAAGTACATACTCGTGTCTTGGAAGGATTTGGTTTGAGCTGTTTTGTAAAGCACGGTTAACAATTATTTCTGTCAAGAAATCTGTACGTCCACTATGCTCGGGGGTTCGAATCCCCCCTCGGGCATGGATATTTGTGCCGTCCTAGTTCGTAAGTAGTTCATAAGTAGTTTGTAAGTTTAGGGACTGATGACGCCGTAGTTAAGTCCCATAAGCTCTACAAACATGTGCTGTCAAGAAAGAAGGCATAACAGAAGTAAGTATCCCGGCCCCGATTGTATGCCAATTAGCTTTCTTTGATGCAATAGCCCCATACCCAACTATCATATACAACCGCTGGCTCAGCGAACATTCCGTACCCAGAGACTGGAAAGTTGCACAAGTTACACAAATATTCAACAAAGGCAATAGGAACGATCGGCAAAATTGCAGGCTTATATCATTGAAATCGGTTTGCAGAAGGATTTTAGAACATATGCTTCTCTCCATATTATGAACTACCTCGAAGAGAAAGACCTATTGACCCATAGTCGATACGGATTCCGAAACTATCGTTCTCGCGAAACATAGTTCTTTAATCACATGCTGTGCTGAGTGCCATCCACAATGGATGTCAAATAGATACCGTATTTCTAGATTTCCGGGAGGCTTTCGACACTGTACCTCACAAGCGTCTTCTAATCAACCTTACGGTATTTCGTCATAGTGATTGGATTCGTGATTTCCTGCCACAAAGGACACAGTACGTTGTAACTGACGGAAATTTATCGAGAAGAACAGAAGTGATATCTGTCGTTCCCCAGGAAATTGTTATGGGGCCCCTAATATTCCCTACTTTTATAAACGATTTAGGAGACAATCTGAGTAACTCCGTTAGACTGTTTGCGGATGATGCTGTCACTTATCGGTTAGTAAAGTCACCAGAAGATCAATAGCTACTGCAAAGTGATTGAGATATGATACCTGCATGGTTCAAAACTGGAACTTGACCCTTAGTAATGAGAAATTATCCATATGACTACTAAAAGAAAACCGTTAAACTTCAATTACAGTTAAAACTACAGGCGGTAAATTCATCTAAATACCTAATAGTTACAATTAGTAATAACTTCAGTTGGAAAGAACACAGAGAATATATTGTAGGGAAGGCGAAACAAAGACGACGTTTCGCTGGCAGAACATATAGAATTGCAACCGTTCTACTAAAGAAACTGCCTACACTACACTTGTGCGTACTATTTTGGAGTATTGTTGCGCATTGCGGGATCCCCACCAACTGGGACTGACGGACGATTTAGAGAAAGTGTAGAGAAGGGCAGCTCGATTTCAATTTGTTCGATATAGGGGAAGAGTGTCACGGAAATTATACACGAGTTGGGGTGAAAATCATTAAAAGAAAAGCGTTACTTGTTGCGACGAGATCTTTTTGCGAAATTTCTTTCACCAACTTTCTCTTCCGAATGCTAACAGATTTCGTTAGCACCCACCTGCATAGGAAGACATGATCATCAAAATAAAATAACAGAAATCAGATCGAAAACGGAAAGGTTTAGGTATTCTTTTATCCGCGAGCTATTGGAGTATGGAAACATAATGAAATCGGTTCGATGAACCCTCTGCCATGGACTTCGATGTAACTTGCAGAGTATGTAGGTAGATGTAGATGTAGACACATCGTCGATGCGATGAGTCACCAGAAACGACACGTGGTTCAGATTCGGTAGGTAAGGGACATGTAAGTCGTCGAAGTGGCGTCCACTTGAAAGACTTGCATCCGCCCAATGGACCACATTCTTGCTGATCACCACGAAAGTTGACAAGCCGGCCACACTTAAAATAAACGATGACAAATCCATAGTCAACCACGCCGACCCGACGCAAGTGGGAAACGGTGCAAGGAAAGAAGAAAAGGGGAGGAAGAGAGACGAGAGAGAGAGAGAGAGAGAGAGAGAGAGAGAGAGAGAGAGAGAGAGAGAGGATGGGAGATGAAGTAAATAGAGTGTGGAAAAAAAAGTACGCGGAAATTTCCGAGTTTTCATCTAGTGCTCTATTAACGTCAAAGAATGCCAACTAGATTTCCCCAGTATACTCTTTCTGGTTTTCGATTGGTTGTTTAATTGTGAAAAAGACTGCAGCTGTTATTACGCTGCCCTCTATTGTTCTTTGCCCAATAGACTCTCAACTGTAACGTTTAGCATCTTGTTTACTGTTCTGTCATAGTCTGTCTACATCTACATGCGATACTCTGCAAATCACATTTAACTGCCTGAGAGAGGGTTCATTGAACCAGCTTTATACCATTTATCTCCTGTTCAATTCTGGAACAGCCCGCGTGAAGAAAGAACACCTGAATCTTTCCGTTCGAGCTCTGATTTCTCATAATTTATTCTGACGATCTTTTCTATGTATGTAAGTAGAAGCCAACAATATATTTTCGCATACGGAGAAGAATTTTGCGATTGGAGTTTCGTAAATAGCCCACACCGCAGCGATAAGCGCCGTTGTTGTAATGATTCCCATCCCAGATCCTGTATCATTTCCGTAACGCTGTCTCCCCTGTATCGTGACAATACGAAACGAGCTGCCCTTCTTTGGACTCTTTCGATGTCCTCCGTCAAACCCACCTGATAAGGATCCAACACTGGACAGCAATACTCCAAGTGAGGACGGACAATCGTAGTGTATGCAGTTTCTTTTGTAGTTCTGTTGCATCATTTATGGGTTCTACCAATAAAACGGAGTCTCTGGTTCACCTTTCCCACGACTTTATCTACGTGTTCTTTCCCATTTAAGTTTGAAGTAATAGTAATTCCTAGGTATTTTGTGGAGTTTACGGCCTTCACATTTGATTGATTTATCTTGTAAACAAAGTTTAACGGATTTATTTTCGTACTCATGTGGATGACTTCACACTTATCATTATTTAGAGTCAATTGCCAATTTTTTACACCATACTGATATCTTATTCAGATCGTTCTACAGTTGGTTTTGATCTTCAGATGATTTTAGTACGGTAAATGACGGCGTCTTCTGCAAACAACCTAAGAGAGCTACTTAGATTTTCTCCTAAATCGTTTATGCAAATAAGGAATAGCAGGGACCAATAACACTACACTGTGGAACGCCCGATATCACCTCTGTTTTAGTCGATGCGTTACCATCGATTACTACTAACTGTGTCTTCTCTGACAGGAAATTCCCTATCCAATCGCAAATTTGGAGCGAAATACCATAACCACGCAATTTGATTAAAAGCCGTTTGTGAAGTACGGTGTGAAAAGCCGTCTGGAAATCACGAAATACGGAATCGATTTGAGAACACTTATCGGTAGCACCCATCATTTCGTGTGAGTAAAGGGCTAGTTGTGTTTCGGATGTACGATATTTTCTACATCCGTGTTGACCTTGGGTCAATAGATCATTATGTTCGAGATAAGTCATAATATTTGAATACAGATTATGTTCCAAAACTCTGCTGCAAATTGACGTCAATGAAATAGGCCTGTAGTTTAGTGGGTTACTCCTAATACCTTTCTTGAATATAGGTGTGACCTGTTCATTCTGCCGATGACAATACTGAAATGAAATGATCGTATGGAATTTTTTAGGCGCCAAGTGCAAGTCATTTTACTTGACACCAGTTCGGTATCTTGCATGTCGATGATGATGGAAATGATGATGTCAATACAACACCCAGTCCCTGCCGGGAATCGACCCCGAGCCCCTTGAGTGGTAGTCAGCGATCATGTCGACTGAGCTACGGGGGGCGGACCTGACAGTACTTCATAACCGACATATCTCAACTGAGTCCCTAATTGTTTTGACCAGTGTAGTACCGTGATACTGTTCCATGAGAAGTAGCACATGAGGACGCAGTGTGTTCCTTCAAACAATTGTTACCGTGACCAGCAGTCATAAGTAAGAGGTTTCCACAACGTGACGCCTAGATAAGAACCGCTCTCGGATGCGTTGGAAATTTGCGGCTTGTCCCAGAACACTGTCTCACTAGCTGACGACGGTCGTTCAGACAGGACGCAATGTTGGCCATTGACCACGGTGAATCACCAGGTGAGACCTCACATTTAAGTTGCTACCAGCTACCAGCATCGGTATCAACATTATTGGCAACCACCAACTCTGCAGTCTAAAAATAACTTACTTCCTTTCTAACAACGACGAAGAGAAAGTTATGAACTGACTTACGTAAAAGATGAAACCATATGTAATATTAGTACGTCATTTCAAATTGCTCTTGCCTTTGTTTTCTGTCATTTTAAGCTATCAGTCGATCTTTTTTAAAAATCTTTACTAGCAAATCATGATTTGCCGGCCGTGGTGGCCCAGGGGACTGCGGCGCGCCAGTCACGGTCTGCACGGCCACTACGGTCGGGGGTTCGAATCTCCCCTCGGGCATGGATATTTGTGCCGTCCTTAGTGTTAGCTAGTCCATAAGTAGTTTGTAAGTTTAGCGACTGATGACCCCGTAGTTAAGTCTCGTAAGCTATACAAACATTTGAAACATTTGAAATCATGATTTCGTAACTCGCCATTATCAATGCATGTGTTTAACTTAAAATGTTATTAATATGGATAACTCACACCACGCCAAGTATGTTTGTTTGTTCGCTTTTATCAAATTGCATTTGTGACTACAGCGTTTAAGTCATTAATATTATTCATGTGGGTAACTGTAAGGAGACTACTCAAAGGCCAATAAAAATAAATAACAAAGCTCTGTTAGTTTTGATGTTATACACCCTATACTGCACAGAACTGAGTACACTGTGTTGTATCAAAATTTAATGATAGTCATTTTGCAGGGAACCATTTAATAATTTTCTGAAATACATTACCTATCTACAATTTCATCAGTTAGGTCTTGTTAGTTGAGTGTGATTATTTCACAGGAAATGCTGTAGCTGTAAAGAACTCGAAACCGAACGCTATCGTGCACAGTTCTTGATAGCTCCCCACTTAGCTAATTTTATGTTTACAATAAGAATTGTTTTTTGAGTTTGAACGAAAACATATGTGCACTGCTCCACTCATCAAATAGTACTTTCGTTTATCTGGGAGAATTCCATGATTTATCCACAAAAAGTGTTTAAGAGGTCACAAAAAATGGAACGGATGATGTCCGGTTGTTCAGAGAATTTGATATTGGATCAGGAAAACCGTGTACAGATTTTATTTTGAAAATCCTTCTTAAAAACCAAATTGACATTTTGTTCAGATAAACATGCTTTCCTTGTTAAAGTTGCTTTTAAGTGTTTTGATAAAGGATGGTTGATGATAAAATTCAGATTAAGCATGGAATCATCTTTTCGTGGATATACTGCAACTAATAAGTTTAAAAAGAATTATCAGTTCTGTAGTGGGCAGGCTTACTGTCCGTAATTTAGAATAATAAGATACAAGAAATTTAGTTTGAATAGCACTTTATTCGATACAAAAACTAAATTAATTTAGTGACCTTTATACTCTGTATTGCAGGACGTACGGAAGTGACAAACGCCAACAGTTAGATAAATAGAAATGTATATAAAAGTAATCAACCTCATTTTTTTTTTCTTGAAGCAAAAATTAACCCGCACATCATAGCATCTGCTTCGTGAGAATCCTTCGGGTCTTAGGCTAGACAAGTTGTCCTGATTGGCTCTGTTGTACCTGCCTGACGACAAGAACCTGAAAGAGTACCTTTGCGCTGTAGTTTGATTTGACAGGCACGGTGTACAAAGCTGATTACATGTGCATATAAACAACTTTTCGTTGGGCGTGGTTCAATGCAAGTACAGATGCGTTAAATAAGTTAATAATTATTGTCTCTAAAGACGGTAGTTACAGTGAAATACTGATATTGAAATAAAACTCACTATTATAATAGTGCAGCTTTAATTGAACTTGAGACCCAGCTACCAACTATGAATGATATCTTCAATTCCAACAATCTGGAAACCATCAGTTTCAGAAAAGAGAAAGTGTATTGACAAAAATGTAACCTGATCAACAAAGCAATGCAAATTGATGTGCAAGGTATCCCGAATATATTTCATTTCATATACTTACTGATTGACTAATACTGAGTATAAGTAAGTGTAAAACTGAGCTTCTACAACCAAACATGACTCTAACTTCCGAGGTAAATCTAATAACATTAATTGATATGCGCAACGGAAAAGCCCGGGAGAAGGGGAAAATATACTAAAAATTGTAGCGCTGTTGAAGGTACTCCCGAAAGGTACAACGAAACTGAGTAACTTAAATAATGAAAGGGGGAGGCAATCTGACTTACCTGGTATATTGTTACTTTAGACTGAAAGTCTCGATAGAGTTATGCAACCTTCACGATAAAATTTATTTAAACGATTCCAAAATTGCTTATATGTTGCTTGAATAATCACTTAGACGTTGTTAGTAGATTATTTATTGGCAAAATCAGCATTATATATTATATCGGTCACCAGATGATTGGCTAAGCCCGAAACATATTGCTTTTTGACAATAAAAAATCTACTAACAACATCTAAGTGATTAATCAAGCAATCTCTAAGTAATTTTTGAATCATTTAAATAAATCGTATATTCTTACTACAAAACTGGAAACAGGAAACAGGAAGCAGCTCACAGTATGCAGGAACATGAGTTTTTTCAATAGTATTAAAATATGCAAAAATGTTGATAAGTGATAATGTATTCAAAGAATAATTTAAAAAATGAAAAAAGGAATGGGAAACTAAGTAAAAAAATGAAAACACAGAAATCAAATTTTAAAGTCATAAATCGTGTATTACTAAAATATTTATGGCAGGTAAAAGTTACTGGAACTTAAAAAAAATCATGAATTACAATAATGGCGTACCGCAACACATACCTGATGATATGATTATGAATAAAGCGTTTAGCTGACAATATCTCGAAGATTGACATTCTTAAAGTACAATAAAATACAAATATACAAGTTTACCTATTCCATATATTCAAACTTCGGTACACAAGCGCCATCACAACTTCTCTCTCCACTACAACTCAACTACGTAACGACTGCTTTCACTAACTGTTTCTCCTCTCGCAAATCGGAGCGCTCACTTACAAAATTAATTACACTGAATATCTTTACCGTAAAGTACGTACCAAATAAATTAAGTACCATGCAGAATATTAAATAGTACATATAATGAGAAATAATATAAATTAACAGAAAAAATTACGTAATTATATAAGTACCGTGTAAACACTATTGCAGCTTGCAGAGAACGTATACGAAGTGAAACATTACAGAAAATGAATGTATAGTGGCCAAGGAGACCTTACAGTTGTAACACCCAAACACAACCGAAATCTCAAGCTAGCCAAGTATACGAAAATGTTCAAATGTTTGTATAGCTTATGGGACTTAACTACGGGGTCATCAATCCCTAAACTTACAAACTACTTATGAACTACCTAACACTAAGGACGGCACAAATATCCATGCCCGAGGGGGGATTCGAATCCCCGACCGTAGTGGCCGTGCAGACCATGTCTGGAGCGGCCACCGCGGCCGGCCAAGTACACGAAATCAGCAAATACGACGGTGAGTCAGTAAATAAGTCGCAAACTTCGGTAGACGCGCCAGTACTCCGTTTACTAGCCTGAAAATTGCTTTACTTTTCAGCTGACTCCACATGTAAATTTAACACTCGTCCCATCGTTCGATAAGGGCCTAAAAGTCTGGAGCTTGGAGTTTTTGTGGCAGCCTTTGCATCCCGTAAGTGACGCTCTTGAGCTGTAACTTTATTCCGTTCCTTAAACTGCGTCAACCCACAAGACGGGTATGTCGCGGTGTTAGAGAAATACCCCTACACACCGCGCAGCTCTGGCGTGTCTACTTCAGTTTGCGACTTTCGAGTGGGAGTTGGAAAATAAGTTTCCACTGTCGACTGCGGGCAGAGTTGTGCATGAAAGGAAACAAAAAAGGTGAATGAGACATTAAAGATAACACACATCTTATTTTTCTAAATAATTTCCAAGTGCATAGATATTTCTCAAACCGCTTTATAAGCTTTAAAAAAGCCTTCCAGGAAAACGTCAGGGCGTTGCATAAGGAAGAAGCGTTGAACTGCTATGGGCGAAAGACGACACAGCAGGTGAACGCACACTTGCAAGACACCGATACTCCATTGGGTAGAGGTCGACCATGAATACGGCAATGACTATAAATTTAGGATTGTGACGGGGGATGAAACGTGGGTCCACCATTACAAGTCCGAATCGAAGGCCGCATCCACGGAGTGGAAACATCCGTCATCATCTGTCCGAAACAAGTTCAAAAGCATTTCGTCTGCAGATAAAATGCTACTCACAGTTTTTGGAACGCCCAAGGAGTTTTGTTGCTGGACTTTTTAGATGATTCAACCATCAACGATGCGTGGTAATATGCCACTCTGTCAAAACGGAAAGAGGATAAAGGGTTTTGGGAGCTTCAACGCCCGGAAATGGAAAGAGGAATTCGGAAAAACGGCCTGGCCTTCTCAGATCTGTGATGGGTGCTATCGACAAGGGTTCGCAAATGGATTTCGTATTTCTCGATTTCGAGAAGGCATTTGACGCCGTACCTCACAAACGGCTTTTAATCAAATTGCGTGGTTATGGTATATCGCCCCAAATTTGCGACTGGATAGGGGATTTCCTGTCAGAGAGGACATAGTTCGTGGTAATCAATGGTAAGTCATCGACTAAAACAAAGATGATATCGGGCGTTCCACAGGGTAGTGTTATTGGTCCTACGATGTTCCTTATTTACATAAACGATCTGGGGAAAAATCTAAGTAGCTCTCTTAGGTTGTTTGCAGAGACACCGTCATTTACACTGTAGTACAATCACCTGAAGATCAAAACCAACTGCAGAACGATCTAAATATCACTGTAGTGTAAAAATTGACAAATGACTCTAAATAAAGAGAGGTGTGAAGTCGTCCACAAGAGTAGGAAAAGTAATCCGTTAAACGTTGTAGACAAGATAAAGCAATCATAAGTGAAGGCCGAAAATTCAACTAGATACCTAGGAATTGATTGATTGATTCATTTTTCCAGGGAAGCCAAAACAGTCTTGGTCCAACCCGC
The DNA here is from genome assembly GCA_026315105.1 of Locusta migratoria. NCBI lineage: Eukaryota > Metazoa > Arthropoda > Insecta > Orthoptera > Acrididae > Locusta > Locusta migratoria. The sequence goes on along the minus strand of CM048754.1, from coordinate 80,559,260 downwards.
CACTGCCCGCACCAAAACTAAGTTTATTGTGCGGTATCGCTCCCTGTATATCTAGTAAAGCCAACCAATGCCCTTGAACAGTGCAAGGAGTCCCTTTACCAGTTCTTTATTAGACACAATTTCTTCGGGTCTGGTTGTCCCAAATATTCTGTGCCTTTTATTCTCCAATGCAATGCATTCGAAGATTAGATGTGATGCAGTTTCATCACCGTCATAACAGATCCTACATTTAGGGTCCTCTTCTGTTATTCCCACTGAACATAGGTGATTTTTGAAATTTCCATGGCCTGTCAGCAATCCAACCATGAGTCTAATCTCTCTCCTGTTCAGGTCCAGGTTTGCAGAGCTTCTTTTAAAACATGGCTTTGGCATCATTACCTTGCCATGTTTTTGTAGATGGACTTTGGTCCAATATTCTTCGTGCTGTCTTCTGAGCCAGGTACGTAGCTCCAATTTGATCATTGCCTTGGTGATTGTCAGGATAGGTTCCGGTCCATAAATGCAGTCTCTGCCCCCATCCTGGCTAATCTGTCGGCATGTTCGTTGCCACTGATCCCCGAGTGGTCAGGGACCCACAACAGGTTTACTCTTTTGCTTTCCCCTAGCTCCACCAGAACCTGTGACATTCTGCAACAATTTTAGACCTTGTTGCAGGAGCTGCCTGGCTGTCTGAATAGATATAGATGCTACGATCTTTGTAGCACCTACGCAAATTCTCCTCCACACATGCCGTGATGGCAGTGATTTCGGCCTGGAATACTGAGGCCAGTTTTCCTAGAGAGATGACGCCCTCCAGTATTGGCTGCACCCCATATACCCCGGCCCCAACACCTTGGTCGGATTTTTACCCGTCAGTGAACCAGACAATATCCCCCGTACAGTGTCGAACTATTTTCTCCCACTGCTCCCTACTTCCAATTGTTATATTGAAAGGCTTATTGAAGCAGTATGGGGTTATAATATAGTCGCCTGGCATTTCCCCAACCTTTCCTATATTTACCTCACTCACTATTTTAGTGTGTGATTCTGGATATCCCAAAGAGTTCCAGCTGTTGCCAGATTTGAGTCTGTATGCAACAGCCGCTGCCTTCATCTTGACCCAAAGGTGTAATGGGGGCATATCCAGCATGGTTTCCATCCCAGCAGTTGGTGTGCTGCTAATTCCGCCTGTTATGACTAATCAGGCTAATCTCTGCACCTTACCAAGCTCCTTAGCAGCAACCTGCTGTTCTACCTTCTTCCACCACACGTCCGCCCCATAGGTGATCCTGGGTCTAATCACTGTGGTGTATATCCAGTGCATACCCTTGGGGCTCAGGCCCCAATTTTTGCCACAAGCTCTCCTGGTACTCACAAGAATACCTTTTGCCTAGGAGCAAATATTCCTGATGTGAGGGGTCCATGTCAGTTTCTCATCTAGGGTAACCCCTAGATATTTCACTGTCCCCTTCACAGGTCGCGCTTCACTGAAAAGCTTTAGATTCCAACTTGAATGTTGTATATGCTTCTTTGTGAATGGTACAACAACAGTCTTCTTAGGACTAACCCCCAGATCCTGTTTTCTGCACCAGTCTTGCACAATGTCCAATGCTCCTTGTGCCATATTCTTGACTGTGTCAGCAAATTTGCCAAGTATTACTATGACAAGATCATCTGCGTATCCTTGGCAAAAGTACTGCCTAGAGTTTAATTCTCCAATGAGATCATTCACCACTAGATTCCACAATAAAAGGGAAAGAACTCCTCCTTGCGGGCAACCCCTAGTGGTGTTGATTACCATTTGCCGGCCGCGGTGGCCGAGGGGACTGAGGCGCTCCAGTCACGGTCTGCACGGCCACTACGGTCGGGGGTTCGAATCCCCCCTCGGGCTTGGATATTTGTGTCGTCCTTAGTCTTAGGTAGTTCATAAGTAGTTTGTAAGCTTAGGAACTGATGACCCCGTAGTTAAGTCCCATAAGTTGTACAAACATTGAACATTGATTACCATTTTTTCATTCATCATGGTAGCTTCTACCTTTCTTCCACTGAGCATGGCCCTAGTCCACCTACATATTGTGGTCCCTAGGTCATGCAACTCTGCTGCCCTAACCATGGAATCGAAGGTCGTGTTGCTAAAATCCCCCTCGATGTCCAGGAAGATACAGAGGGCTATTTCCTGGAAGTGTAGTGCTTTCTCCACCTTCCCAAAGAGTTGGTGGAGAGCTGTCTCACATGATTTACCTGGCTGATATGCATGTTAGTTTGAATGTAGAGGAGCCCTACTTAACCTCCTTTCTCCAACATGCACATTAACCAGATTTCCAATATCTTAAGAATGAAGGAGGACAGGCTGATTGGTCTCATATCCTTGGCATGATCAATTCTCCCTGGTTTAGGAATGAAGACAACCTTCACTGCCCTCCACGCATTGAGAATGATTCCTGCTGCTAGGCTAACCCTGAATAACCTGCATAGGAATCTAATAAGATTTTCTCCTGCTTGTTACAGGAGAGCTGGAAAGATTCCATCGGGGCCAGGTGACTTGAACGGTTGAAATGTTCCCACCCCCCATCGGACCTTACTGAGATCGACACACTCCTTGGCCAAATCCCAGTCCTCTATGCGAATACTTGAGAACCGTTGTCTCTCATGAATCGCATTCTGGTCTGAGTTATCCCCCAGAGTATAATGAGGAAAGTGAGTCTTGAGGAGCAGTTCCAGCGTTTCATGTGCTGTCTTTGTATACTCCCCATCCTCCTTCCTCAATGTTCCTCCTGGATTACTTGGTACCCTAGTGAGCATTTTATGAAGTCTCGCTTGAGCAGCCGTGCCCTCCACTTCCTCACAGAATACCTTCCAGGATGCCTCCTTTGCCCGTCTGACGGCCGATTTGCTTTCTCCTTCTTATAATTAAATAAATCTGGTTGTTAGCACCGTCTCTAACGACCTCGCTGAGTACAGGACGTTAAGCCCTCAGTTTCGTCCGCTCTCACGGCCTATGTCTAAATACGTCGATGTCACAATGTCTTCTATTACTCCCAATGGTATTTCTTTCCCTTTCTCCCACTGTTATTGTCTTCATCTCATTCTCTCGATCTTACTTGCCATTCTGCCAGTGACTCAGGGTTTCCATCCAGATCATTCTGCCACAAGACATCCGGCCGTATTGATGTCAATAGACGAGTAATGAAAAGCGCAGGTGCAGTCTCGATATTTACTCTGTTTTTTTTTTTTTTTTTTTTTTTGTTTTTTTTGTTTTTTTTTTTTTTTTTTGCGTCTAATTTGCTGACTTTGTTTTGCGAATGAGGAAGTTGCTGTCATGCATGATTCAGCCGAGTTGTATGTGGCGGCGCACGTAATTTCAGACAATGAAAACCTCCACGCAGAATTAGAGCACACTGAGAAGATTTCCAAAGAGAACGGTTGTAGTCCTCGCCAAATAAAGAAGGCCATACACAACTATAACAATGAAAAGCAACACACAGGGGGACTCTGACGACTACTGCAAATTAACTTCATTTTTACCTTATGCCGGGAAAGAGTCCCACAAAATAGGTAGGTTGCTTAGGAAAAATTTGCACTGACGTGTTTTACTGCGCACTTTAGATTTGTAGTTTTTTAAGTTTTTGCAAACATTTTGGACCAAAATAACAATAATAAAAATTCAATTAATAAGAGTGTCTGAAACCCTTTTAAGGAAAAAAAAAAAAAAAAAAAAAGACGTAGTGGCGGGTTCCGAACCACTGACCTTCAGCATCACAATCCACCGCATTGCCCACTACGCTACAGCTAACAATTGAAAGTTACGTTCTTTAATCTCATACTGTTGATGGCTGTTGTTAACCGATGCTAATATGGCATTTTTAGACATTAGATTATCGTTTATCGTACGAAGAACGACGTGGTTTTGTTCATTCTTCAGTGCGCCATTGCTATGAAATGACAACGTGTAAGCTACAATAAGGGAATCATCAAATACGCAACGCAAGATGGCGTATGCCAGAGAGAGTTCTGGGCGAGGAATGTCACGTGACATCTGCGATCGGCTGGTTTTCGTTAACTCAATGGAGGGTGTCAAATCTCCGTTATTTTTGTAAATATCTCTCAAACGATACGAGATATGAGAAAAACATAAGGGAACGAAGTTGTAGAGAATTTTCTCCTCTACAAAGTCAGTTATTCCATTTTCGTGTCAGATGAATGGTTAAGCCGTTACTTTAATTTAAATTTTGAGCTGTCAAAAGACGATCGCAAAGGCCCACTTTTAGTGTTACTACCGCAACCTACAGTGGGCCAAAAAGAATCAAGGTTATCTTCCGCCCACCAGAGGAAAGCTTTAGGCCTGAGTATTATCCGTCAAAGATGATCTGCAACTGATAAAAGAGGGTGTTTACAAATTCCCTTTGAGTGTGGTTCTGCGTATGTAGGCCAGACGATACGAACTGTACAGAAACGATGCATAGAACACAAAAGCAGTAGCAGAACACTGCATTTCCATGGGACATGCAATAAAAAATATAAAATATACAATGGTCTAAAATATAACTTACACAATTTGCCGATGACGGGCAATGATCCTTTCTTCAGTGCGGAGGCACTCCTAGGCCCTTACTCTTATGGAATTAGTTTATAATAACTACGAGTCAGAGTTCTAGTGGCCAGGTAAAGTTGAGAATTTGTATCTGACGGGACGCGTGCTCGAGTAATTCCCTGCAGGTGTGGTGGTCGCTGTGTCCCCAGTCCCATACAAAGGCGGCGACTCAGGTTCGAGTCCCGGCTGTGTACACATTTTCAACTTTACCCATTAATTAATTAATGTCAAGCGTTCCGTGAATATGAATAAAAATACTTCTCCCCTTCCTACAATATTGTCTCGAAGTTCATTTCCTTTGTAGAGCTCCTCTGTGTACTCTTTCCAACTTTCAGCTTTCCCTTCTTTGCTGAGAACTGGTTTTCCATCTGTGTTCTTGATATTCGTAGAGCTGTTTTTCTTGTTCTCTAATGTCTCTTTTATTTTCCTGTAGGCGGTATCTACTTTTCCCCATGTTACACATTCTTTTATAGAATGTATTTGGGTTCTAGCCACTCCTTCTTAACCATTTTTCACTTCTTGACAGTATTTTCTTAGTCGTCTGTAGTTCATTTTTCCTGTTTCATTTACTGCATTCTTAAAATTTCTCCTTTCATCATTTAAATTTAGTATTTCCTGTGATATCCAAGGATTTTTTGTAGGCCTTGCCTTTCTACCTATTTTGTCCTCTGCTGTCTTCACTATTTCATCTCCCAGTGCTACCCATTCCTCTTCTACTGTTTTATTTATCCCCGTTTCTGTCAATTGTTGCCTAAAGCTCCCTCTGAAATTCTTAAGAACTTCACGTTCCTTCAATTTACCTAGGTCCCATCTCCTTATTTTCCTACCTTTCTGCAGTTTTTTCAGTTTCAGCGTACAGTTCATGACCAATAAGTTATGGTCAGAGGCTATATATGCCCCTGGGTATGTCTTACAGTTTAAAACCTGGTTCCGGAATCTATGTCTTACCATTATAAAATCTATTTGATACCTTCCGGTGTCTCCTGGTCTCTTCCACGTATACAACCTTCTGTCGTGATTCTTAAACCAGGTGTTTGTCATAACTAAATTATGTTCCGTGCAAAATTCTACCAGGCGACTTCCTCTTTCAATCCTTCTACCCAGTCCATATTCACCTACTATTTTTCCTTCTCTTCCTTTTTCTGCTAACGAATACCAGTCTCCGATTACAATTAAGATTTGCTCTCCCTTGACTGACTGTGTAATTTCCTTTAACTCCTCATACATTTCTTCAATCTCCTCATTATCGACAGAGGTAGTTGGCATATAAACCTGTACTACTGTTGTCGGTGTTGGCTTCGTATCTATCTTGACAATGATAATGCGATCACTGTGTTGCTCGTAGTAGTTTACCCGCATTCCTATTTTCTTATTCATTATCAGACATACTCATGCGATAGACCCAACTGATTTTGTTTTTATAATCCTATACTCACCTGACCAGAAATCCTGTGCATCCTGGCACCGAACTTCACTAATCCCCACTATATCTAACTTCAACCTACCCATTTCCATTTTTAAATTTTCTAATTTTCCTACCCGTTAAGGGATCTAACATTCCACGCTCCGAACCGTATATGTCGCAAAAAAATTAATATATTGTAAATACGTATATATATTATAGATACAGGTATATGAAAACCCTTCTCTACTAGAGCTTTGTCAAAATTTCAAGGCAATCGGACAAGAAGTTTTCAAGATAAACGGTTTTGAACAAAGCAATGTTTACACTTACGAGAATACAGACAATGAAAATTGTGTAATCTATGTCATACCAGTCGAGAAGACTGCGTTGGACTGCCACGTTTTTGCCAAACATCTTGCCAAATTACTGGAAATAAGACAGCGTTCGTTCGCAATAGATCTGTTTATTAATGACATATCGATTTCGTGTAGGTAACTAGCCATCATCAGTCTCATACTCATAGCTACAAAATAAGAAAGCAGGATCAGATAATCAGTACATAACATAAAGGTAGATCACATCCATTGTTACATAATATTGTAAACATTATAAACATATCGTAGGTATGTTTCGCAAGCTTCCGTTTAAATTCAAGTGGTACAAGTTTTCAGTAGTAAACAGTAGCGCTGCAGTTGGTTCATACAGTGGCACCTCCCTGTATGGGAGAGTTCAAAATACGAAGTTTATTATTAAGCAAATTTGGCAATATATATACTCGTATCTCTAGCGCAAAAAAATAGATATTGAAAACTAGTTTCGCGGGCTTGTGCTTACGGCAAAGGCTTATAAGAGCAAATAATTTCAGATATTGCCGTGCGGGAATGATCGTGTCGTTCTAAGCGCCTGCGTGGCTATATACAGGGTGTTTCACAAAGTGTGTTTGCCTCTGTAACTTATAAAATAATACGTGACGGGAAATTTTAATGCGGTAGGTCAACACAAGAAATGTTACACTTTCTGCGGAGCTATGAACATAGTTTATTGTTTCACTTTCCAAAGAGTTACAGCACAAAGATATAATTTTTTAAATGGAACAATAGTTTTTTCTATCGTGCATTGGATTCGTTGAAACGAGCTGCGTCCAAATCAATTTAAACTATGAAACTCGCCCGCTGTTCTTTTTGACTGTTAACTAGCCGTGTTTGTGAAGTTAATAATTGACTGCTTGCTCACAAAATGTAATTACGGCGATATTCACACAGCGGCGGAAGTATACAGTTCCCTTAAGTAAAACTCTGATTCTATAAGTTAAGCAAACAGTTCTACCTTTACTGCAATCTCTAGACGAAACTGCACACAATTAAATAATGATCCGCAGTCATCGATCTAAATCAAAAATAAATGTTGGCAACGGAAACGCAAATATAGACACAAGATACATGAACAAATTATCCCACATTAATCCAAAATAAATGCTCTGGCGTTCGTTTAGCACAGGGAGAAGATAACTACAGAAGGTTAAAGTTGTTAGATCAATACAGCACTCTACTAGGTCGGAACACAAAATATGCATAAAGTTAACAAACCAAATTTCGAAGAGAATGAGATCGCGAAATATATCGTGTAACCATTCTTTCCGATCAGAGGAATGATATCTATTAGATAAGCAAGGTTACGGATTGCTACAGCACAATACTGAGTTCGGTCACAAAAATTCAGAGAGGTGAAATAATTCTATTTCATGAAAATTATAAACACGATATACGCCGTGCAACGGTTCTTTCTACTCAGAGGAAAAAGATCAATTTAATGGTAATAACCATGACAGGGAACACGCTAATCGGTGCACACGTGGGCCGACAAGTACACAGATAACAAGTTAGAATGGACAATTTTTCGGGGAAAATTATCACGCTACACTCACTAGGAAACACCTAAGCAAATTAGCTATACAATTATTAACCACTCATGTGCACTGAATGATGGAAAAGCTGAAGCGTCGTACGGCAGAGTGCTCGCCCGTTCCCCGCCTCCCCTCCCCTTTCTGTGCCTCACATTCGGCTTCAGCGACACGCAGATCAGCCCAGCGCTGTTCAGGTGCAGTACAGGTCGCATCAGCACCTCTACTCTACTGCCAGTCTGCGCGGCCCCATTAGACTGCGCTGTGCCGCCCGTCTCTGTTTGCCTCCGAGTCAGCCACTGTGCTGCTTGGTTGCTCACGTGGGACGTAGAATGAAACATTTCCATCACACTCCTTAGCGACGGATTCTAAAGCGTGTACTGTCACAGTATTAGCCGTTCAACTTATAATGGCCATTTCAGCTGAAGGTGCTGCGAACTGTTGACTTGTTCTGCTATCATTTATTTCAAATGGCGTGCGGGCGTTATAATTTAGGCTCATTGGTACAAATGCAACAGTTAATAGAACTGTATATTCTGTTAACTCAATCTTGAACAGAAAAGCAATCGAAATGAATAATAAGAATATAAATGTACTGTTTTACGATAAAACAATGCAGCATCATATTTGCAAAGAAAAAAGTTTAGTCGTTTTTAATATATTCTTCTGAAGGAAAAATATGTGAGCTGAAAAAAAACTGTAATTTTACTATGGAATAACTGGAGCGAATTCATAACACATTTTCTATTGATATATTTTTCTACGGATCATTGTTCGGAATTAAGATAAAATCGTTATTTTGCAATGTAAGAATTTGGTTTTGCGGGCAGCTGATAAAAATACATTTGCTGTTAAGAAATCATCATCATCATCATCATCATTAGAGACTGAGTATGCCTTTCAGCGTTCAGTCTGGAGCAAAGTACCTCTAATAAAATTCCTCCATGATCCCCTATACAATGCTAACATTGATGCCTCGTCTGATGTTATGCCTTTCACTTCAAAATAATTCTGCACCGAATCTAAGTACTTTCTTCTTGGTCTACCTCGTCTCCTCTTACCATCCATTGACGCGCTCATGAGTCTCTTAGGTAACCTTGCTTCTCCCATGCGTGTAACATGACTCCACCATCTTAGTCTGTTCGCTCTAACTGCTTCATCTATAGTGTTCATTCCCAGCTTTTCTTTGATCTCCTCATTATGGACACCCTCCTGACATTGTTCCCATCTATTAGTACCTGCAATCATTCTTGCTACTTTCATATCTGCAATCTCCACCTTATGGATAAGGTAACCTGTATCCACCCAACTTTCACTCCCACACAACAAAGTTGGTCGAAAGACAGAGCGGTGCACTGCAAACGTAGTCTTGGTAATGACTTCCTTCTTGCAGAAAAGAGCAGATCTTAGCTGACCACTCACTGCATTAGCTTTGCTCCACCTCGATTCCAGTTCCAGAGAATCTAGCTTGTTTCCGAAGTCTTCCCATGATTTCTGCTTTGATTCTGCAATTATCCGTTTGGCTTTGTTCCTTTCTTCAACATAACTTTCTCTGTCTGCCTGATTTCTAGTATGGAGCCATTTTTGATATGCCTTCTTTTTCTTTTTACAGGCTGCCTTGACTGTGTCATTCCACCAGGCTGTCTGCTTCTTCTTACCTTTACACACTACTGTTCCAAGACATTCTCTAGCTGTTTCCAGTAGTGTGTCCCTGTACCTTGACCATTCCTCTTCCAGTGACTGTAAATCATTACATTCAACTAACTGGTACCTTTCTGAGAACATTGTTATGTATTTGTGCCTAATTTCCTTGTCTGGAAGGTTCTCCACTCTTATCCTTCTACACATGCACCTGACTTTCTTCCCTTTTGGCCTCACAAAACCAGTTTCAAGAAGGTAGCCCAAACACTCGTATCTTTAGGAGCTGTAATGGGTTCTGAAGTTGATGTAGAGGCTGTACTACCACATCCGACTACTGTGAAAAATCGAGTGATTTCAATTGCAGATGACATAAGAAAGGTGCTTGTACCACGAATTACTGCTGCTATTATTAGTAAAAAAGCCTCTTTTCAGACTGATATGTGCATGGAAAATTAGTGAAACGTGGCATATGGAGAACAGAGTACTCTTTACGGCTCAATTTCCCGATGAGGAAAAAACAGCAGTCAACGTTTCAGCGGAGCTGGTTCGACGTTTCGAGTCCTTGCAAATTTCTGAGTACTTAATAAAGTCGGCACCTTTCGTCACAGATCAAGGTTCTAACATTGTGGCAGCTCTGAAAGACTCCACTAGACTTCCTTGTGCTTGCAACTGTCTTAACACTTTGCTCAAACATACTTTTAAGTCTGAGTTTTTGGCATCGAAGCCAGAACTAATTCTCATAGAAAAGACAATAAACGCGTGCAAAGCACTAGTGGCATACTGTAAGAGAGTTGGTCTTTCAAAAAGACTCACAAAGTCGCTCAAACAAGAGATAGAAGTCCGATGGAACACTTTATTCGATATGCTGGTTTCAGTGCTCATTGAGATTAAGGAGTTGCTTCCACAAAGATAGTTAAATAGACTTGATAATATAGACCTCAGTGAGGTCGTATAGAGCCTCAGTGAGCTTGTAATGTTTCTCGAACCATTAAAAAAAAAGCAAGTAACGATCTAGAACGAGACAATGCTCCAACTCTGCATTTGGTACTTCTCTGGCGATGTAAGCTCCTGGAAGAACATTTGAACCCTAATGACATAGATAGTGATGCCGTGGTGGCACTGAAATCGAGATGCAGGAGCTACATGGACGGAAGGAATGATAAAATGAAGCTGCACCTATACCACAAGATTGCAATATTTTTGTGTCCTCCATATCGCGATCTTCTGATGCTGAACACAGAAGACAGAGACAATGTCTTCAAAGACACTGCTGCTCTATGTGCAAGTATTTAAGGTAAGTGAACAACTATAAAAGTACATTTTTCAATGCTTTTTCAATATATTGACGACTTGGCTTTGTTACAATTGGGACACCCTTTCTTTCTAGGTACCAGTAGTTCACAGGAAATTGCATCTGGGCAATCGAAACCGCTGCATCCTTTGAAGCTTCAGAGGTTTGCGAGAAGTCTGGACCACGTGAACAAACACCGCGAAGTATCTTTGTATCTGTGAATCATGCCAACCGAAGAAGATGCAGACGCGGAAACTGATATTCTTGGATGGTGGAAAGAACATTAGAAGACACTAACTTCACTGGCCCGAGTAGCTAAAAGCATACTATGTGTTCCAGCGTCAGGTGGATCCAGTGAGAGGAACTTCAGTACTGCAGGTTTAGTTGTAACAGAGCGTCGCAGTCGTCTGGACCCAAACGTTGTGGATGACATTTTATTGGTTCACAGTAATAACGACCTGTTAAATACTTGTCAAATAGATTAATTGTTGTCGATGCTATTAAGTATTAAAGTAACATTATCACAGTTTTATTATAATTTCATTATCTTTTCCCACTGTATCATAAGAAAGTCTAATTGTTGGGTCATTACTAAAATTATGATCATCACATTAGCCGTAATCGTCGTTAATTGACACCGTGCCGATTTTTAGACCAACCAACCACGAACAGCCATTTTAAAACAATTTCAATGTCTGCGCAATATAGAATACTTTTAAAACATTACTGGAACGAGACTACTGATATATATTAATGAGCCAGATGAATAAGCTTGTGTATGCTTTTTCTCATACCGACTTTCTTTTATAGTCTTTTTGAAGACTATTGTAAATTTATAATTATTCAATCACCATTAAGGAAAAGCACAGCACCTTTGTAGACTAAGTCCAGAAACAAGTACAAGCAATTACGGCTAAAACGGCTGTAACACATGCTTCATCTCAGTGGCGGACTAAAAGCGAGGGGGGCGGTCCGTCCCCGGCCTCCTAATACCTCACAAGCACGTTTCTTCCGCCTCTATCTCATTACATATCTTCCTTCTCCTCTCCCTCCTTCCTCCTCTTCCTTCTCCTCCGCCACGACTACCTTTGCCGCTGACCCCTAATTCTTTTATTCTCTGACATCTTGTAGCTCTCTGCCAGGCTGCTCATGTCTCACCTCCATGTTCATCCTAAAGATGGCAATAAATGTATTGTCAAAAGGTTATTGAAGTGTGGAGTAAGCTACCCCCGCCCGCCTAAACGAAACAAAATCGTATACATGATGGTTCCCCTGTTATGATTTAGTGCAATTCGTAAGTGAAGCACCCTCCGCCATGTACGCACGAATCTTACGTAGACAGTGATCTTCCGCTAGTTTTGAATGTCAAGTGTGTGAAATTTCATCAAGATCGTAATAAAACTTTAGATTTTAGAGAATTCTTAAGTGAAGTACCCTCCGCCATGTACCTCACGAATCTTACGTAGACAGTGGCCTTCCGCTAGTCTTGAACGTATACTATATACGTGAAGTATCCTCCGCCATCCACCACGTTAATCTTATGTAGGCCGTGACCTTTGTTTTGAATGTCAAGTGTGCAAATTTCATCGAGATCATGATAAAAACGTAGACTGAAAGAAATTCTGTAACTGAATCACCCTCTGCCATGTACTACACAAATCCGTGCAAGAGTGACCTTTCTGTTGTTTTGAAAGTGATGAGTGATCATTTCATCAAGTTTGGAATAAAGCAGGCGTAACCAATACAAAAGCATGGGTAATTATGACGTGTAAGTCGTATCTGTCACGAAAATTCTGCGCTTCTTCTGTTTTAAGTCACAGGCTAGGCTAGGCTTGGCTCTCTAGGCTCGTCTCAGCTCGTCTAGCCAGGCCGAGCCGGTGACGTCATAACGCCCGCCAACGCGTTTTAAGCAAGCCCGTTTCGGATCTCTATCTTGCTACAGTCAAAATAAATGTCTGAAGCTCGTCAACATTTGGAGTCAATTAAATGGAACACATTATGTGGACGTGTTTCAACTACATTCCTATCACTGTTAGTTTGGCAGCTACAACCCTTCAAAGTTTCAGGGGCAGATACCACAAACGCTGCGCATAATGCAATGCGCATTCTAAATGTGGTGCGGGCGAGTTGTAACGTCGCCGGTGTCACGGAGCGAGAAGGTTCCTCGATGCGCTGTTAGACTGCCGGCTGTCGCCGCACACGGCCGTATACCCGACAGTTGGAGCCACACAAACAACCGGGGCTCAATATACCACAGTTACTGACATCGGATGACGATGGCATACACGAACAACGAGTACGTTGACATGTTGCTGATACTCGGCGAGTGCCGACACGATGCCACTGAAGCAGCCACGGCGTACACCGTGAGATATCCTAGGCGAAGAGTCCCGGCAGCCATTACGTTCTTACGTGCCGAACAACGACTTCGGGAAACAGGCAGCCTGGTAATGCGCCGCAGTAACAGACGAAGACCTGCAAGAAGTGAGGTAACGGAGGTGTTTGTTTTAGCTGCACTGCACCACGATTCTCGTGTCAGCTTACGAGTCGTTGCTGCAGTCGCTGGTGTCAGTCTCACATCTGTGTGGCGTATAGTACACAGCCACAGGTTTTACCCGTACCGCCTGTCACTGACCCAGGAGCTGCATGGGAACGATTTCCGTGACATTCTGTGATTGGACCATGCGTAATTTCACGCTGGAGTCTTTACAAAGTGTTATGTTCTCTGATGAGTCCACGTTCACAAATTATGGTGCAGTGAATCGCCATAACATGCACTACTGGGCCGCAGACAATCCTCGGTGGGTACGACCTGTCGACCGTCAACGAAGGTGGTCTATTAACGTGTGGTGTGGAATCCGTGGGAATGAAATCATCGATCCACACTACTTCCCAGGTACACTGACAGGTGAGTTATATCGCGCTTATATAGCTGACAGTTTGGGTGGTATCCTTGAACATGTGTGTCTACACACGACAGTCCATATGTGGATGCAGCACGATGGTCACCCAGCCCATTCTGCGCGTGCTGTTGTGGAAGAACTAAACAACAGGTTTGCAGGAAGATGGTTGGGGCGCCATGGTCCTCATTCATGGCCCGCAAGGTCGCCCGATTTAACACCAGTAGATATCTTTTTGTGGGGATATCTAAACAATCTGTTTATGTCACTGAGCCCACATCCCCAGATGATCTAAAACGGCGCATCGAGGACGCATGTCGCTCCGCCACACCGGCGATGTTACACCTCGTCCGCAGATTCTTTCGACGGCGCATTGCATTATGTATTGTTGAACATGGACACACATTTGAACATCTCATGTAAATCAACTTCCCACCGCCATAACATCCATCACCCACCACACAGCCATGTATTATGTACAGCGTGTGGTATCTGCCCCTGAAACTTTGAAGGGTTGTAGCTCCCAAACTAACAGTGATAGGAATATAGTTTAAATTGATTTGGACGCAGCTGGTTTCAACGAATCCAATACACGATAGAAAAAAAAACTATTGTTCCATTTCAAAAAATTATATCTTTGTGGTGTAACTCTTTGGAAAATGATACAATAAACTATGTTCATAGCACCGCAGAAAGTGTAACATTTCTTGTGTTGACCTACAGCATTAAAATTTCCCGTCACCTATTACTTTATAAGTTACAGAGGCAAACACATTTAGTGAAACACCCTGTATATACATATAGGTCAATTGTAACTATCTAGGTACATAAGTAATAAAAATTTTATTTTATAAAATGATAAAATGGATGGCATCATAGAGTGCTTGTACAGATAAAAACAGTCATGGAATAACTTAATATGTGTACGCACAGTTGAGAAAATACGTAAAATTGTTTCAAAAACATTTTTCATAGCTATATTTTTTTAAAATAAAAATACGAAGTGACAGATGCAATGACGCCAAGAAGATCAAATAATCGTACTTCAAAATAGAGCGTCTGTTTCGACTACATTCGTAAGTGAAATGTACAAGGTAGGTAGTTAGTTGATGAGATTGGATACATAAGTTTTTTTTATGGATACACACTAAAAAAAAGTCAGCAAACCTCATTTCTAAAACAGTGACATTATGCTATACGAACGTATCATCTACACCTACATAGATAGTAAATCACATTTAAGTGCCTGGCAGAGGGTTCATTAACCACTTTCATAACCTTTCTCTACCGTTCCATTCTCTAATAGCGCGCGGGAAGAAAGAACACCTACATCGTTCCGTTTTCGATCTGATTTCTCTTATTTTATTGGGATGGTCATGTCACCCTAAGTAGGTGAGTGCTAGCAAAATATTTTCACATTCAGAAGTAAACTTCGCAAACAGATCACGCCGCAATGAATAACGTCTTTCTTTTAATGATTTCCACCCCAATTGGTGCAACATTTCCGTGACGCTCCCCCCCCCCCCGTAACATGATAAAACAAAACGAGCTGCCCTTCTCTGAACCTTCTCAATGTCTTCCGTCAGTCCCACCTGGTGAGGGTCCCACAATGGGCAACAGTACTCCAGGAGAGGACGCACAAGTGTGATGTAGGCAGTCTGTTTGGTGGAGCTGGTGCATCTTCGAAGCGTTCTGCCAATGAAACGTAACCTTTGGTTCGCCTTCCCCACAATAGTTTCTATGTGTTCTCTACAGTCTAAGTTGTTCGTAATTGAAACTCCTAGGTATTTAGTAAAATTTACGACCTTAAGTTTTGACTGATTTATCGCGTAATTGAAGTTCAGCGGATTTCTTTTAGTGGTCATGTGTATTACTTCACACTTTTCTTTATTTAGAGTCAATTGGCAATTTTCGCACCACGTAGAAATTTTGTCTAAAACGCTTTAAGTTGCTTTTGATCCTCCGTTTACTTCACAAACCGATAAACTACAGCACATCCGCGAACAGTCTAAGGGAGCTATTCAGATTGTCTCCTAAATCGTTATAAAGACAAGGAAGAGTAGGGGACCTATAACGCTTCCCTGGGGAACGCCAGATATCACTTCTGTTTTACTCCATGACTTACCGTCAATTACAACGAACTATGTCCTTTCTGATAGGAAATCGAGAATCCAATCGCACATTTGGGGAGATATTCCATAAGCACGCAATTTCATGAATTGAGAAAGGCTGCCACTACGTGGCGCGGGCAGGAGATGTTTGTCAAACACGTCCTCCTTCCTCTTAAACTGTCCTCCACTCTGCCACTCCCCCCTCCCAGGCTGCTGCTACGACTAAAAGTTAAGTACTCTGAAACTAAGGAAATTCACCTGCTGGAACATAACGTAACTCCTGGAATTACCCCTAATGTCAGGTGCTTATCTAGCCTTTCAGCGCTCACCGGACCATCACGTGGTTCCCTTTACGCATTCTGCGGCCTTATCTCGCACATCGCTGCCTTCTGAACCAGCGCTAAATTACGGGCACTTCGGTTCGTTTCCGATACGCCAGATGCTATCTCCTTAATTCCTCGCCTTTTGTTCCAGACTTGGCAGGAGTGTTTTTGTGTCTTACCGCAGTCTCTCTTCCCACAGTCATTGTCGCGTTATCTCCTGAAGGCATCTAACATCTCTCTCAGTTCCAGCATCCGAGCGGCTGTTTACCGGTTGGCGAACACAGGCTGGATACGGTCGTTGCCAGAATGTTCATGTCCGATGAGGACTCGGCGCTATCCAGCCAAACGTAGTTTAGCTTCTCCCGTTTAACTTCCTTTTTAGTGCTTCATTTGCTGCAGATTGTCTATCTGTTCTCACTTTAGTACAAATACAGAACTTTCCAGCAATTCTGAAATTTGTCTGTCACCATTGCAACTTTCACTACTGACTTATTTCGCGTGTTGTTAAGTTGCAGCTTCGGAAGGGACTGATAGCCCATTCTCGAAAAGGAAACAGGCGGAGACATCTAAAACCATTTTATGACTTACGTGTATTAGAACCACACCCTAACTCTGTAGGGGGACTAATGACCACTTTAGTTTTGTTCCCCTTAAACATCCAAGTAACAACAACAACAACTAACTCTGTAAGGAGTGTTGTTCTACAACTCTTAAAATCAGAAAACAGCACAATCTATAACTATTATGAAAAAGTATGTATGCTTGACTGGAATACACTCTTCGAAATTGTGAAATAAGTAGAGGTAAAATATGGGGAACGGAATGTTGTGTACAAGTTGTACATGAACGAGACAGCAATTATGAGAATCGTGTGTCATGATAGAGACGCAGTAATTAGGAAGTGATTAAGACAAAATAGTAGCCTTTCCCCAATCTGTATATCGATTAAGCTGTGAAGGGAAGCAAGGAGAAGTTTGGAGGAGGAACTGAAGCTCAGGGAGAATAAATAAAAACTTTGCGGTTTTCCCACGACATTGTAATTCTGTCAGAGACAGCAATGGATCAATTGAACGGTATAAATGGTGTATTGAAAGGTAGGTATAAAATGAAAAATTGTTGTTGCTGTAGTCTGGTTTGATGCAGCTCTCCACGCTACCCTGACCTGTGCAAGCCTCTTCATCTGAGGATACGTTCGGCAACCTACATCCATTTGAATCTGTTTACAACATTCGTCTCTCAGTCTCCCTCTGCGATTTTTACCCCACACATTTCCTTCCAGTATTAAACTGAAGATTCCTTGATGTCTTAGAATGTCTCCTACCAATAGATAACTTCTTTTAATCAAGATAAACCAGAAATTTCTTTTCTCGGCATTTTTTTCGGCACTTCCTTATTACTTACGCAATCTACACTTCTAATCTTCAACATTCGTCTGTAGCACCAAATTTCCAATGGTTCTATCATCATTCTGTCTGAACTCCTTACCGTACACTTATTTCTCCTGTATAATGAAAAATGAATTCAGAAAGGAATTCTTAATATTTAAATTAATGTTGGATGTCAACAAATTTCTCTTTTTCATAAATGTTTTACTTTCCGTATCCATTCTGAATTTATATCTTCTTTACTGCGGCGATCCGATGTTATTTTGCAACCCAAATAACAAAACACACCTACTTTTTTGATTCATTACCTAACTAATTCCTTCATCATCGCCTGACTTTCTTACGCAACATTCCATTATCCTTGTTTTGATCTTGTTAATGTTCATCTTATAATCTGCTTTCAAGACACCGCACATTCCGTTCAACTGCTCTTCCAGGTCCTTTGCTGTCTCTGACCGAATTACAATGTCATCGGTAAACCGCTAAGTTTTTATTTCTTCTCCCTGAACTCTAACTCCTTTCGGGGTGGTTGGCCCTCTATTTTTCACTCCCGTTCCAACGTACCTAGGCCGATTTTCGTCTTTTATCAGAAAATACTTTCATAACCAAAATCATTACATTTGCTTCACTGATCTCTTAAGTTATCGAAATTTTTCCATTTTAGTCCACATTTTGGAAGAACTGTTGCAGCCTTTAAATATGTTTTACCGCCGCTAAGAAAATTGCGCGTCCGTTAGTTTTCCATATATTGTAACGTATGAAATTTCATAGAAATCGCTGAGTGACTCTCCCGTAAGTTTACTTGTTATAGATTGTCAGGACCAGATCTTCAGCTTACGGCGGATAATAGACAAGTGCTATAAGCGGAACAAGGTACTATATCAATGTTTTATACACGTAGGAAATGTTAATGAGCCTATACGAATGATGAAGCAATTGTCAGTTCTACAAGGCGGCAACTTCTGTAGGCAATTAAAGGTCTTTACGTAGATAGTCAGGCAACAGTTGCAATAGAGTTGATGGTAAACTGAGTACATGTTGCAGGATACCTTAAACGGTAAAAGGATGCAGCCTATCACCACAATTGTTCATATTATTTATGTATTGTACATTGAAAACAATAGACTGGCAGGATGAGATTAAAATAGGTAAAAAGAAAATAATTAAACTCATATATCCGGAAAACACAATAGTTGTGACAGATTCGATTGAAAATTTGCAATGTAATATTTCAGAGCTGGATCAGAGGTCTAAGGGTTATGATATGAAAATCAGCATCTCCAAAACGAAAGTAATGTCTGCGGGATAGATGTTTAAACAAACTGGAGTCCAAATAGGAGGAACCAAGTTGGAATAGGTGAATAGTTTCAAGTACCTATGATGTCTTTTCTCACAGGATGACAACATAATGAAAGAACTTGAACCAAAGTGTAGCAAAGCTAATGCAGTCAGTTCTCAGCTAAGATGTACTCTCTTATGCAAGAAGGAAGTTGGTACCAAGACTAAGTTAGCAGTGCACCGCTCTATCTTCGTACCAACGTTTTTGTAAGAAAGTGTTGGCTGGATGGATACAGGTTGTCTTGTTTGTAAAGTTCCGGTAACAGATACGAAAGTAGGAAGGAAGATTGCAGATACTAATAGATGATAACAATGTGAGGATGGTGTCCACAGTGAGGAGATCAAGGAAAAATGCAACAGATGAAGCAGTTAAGCGAACAGGATGAGAAGATGGGGTCATGTTGTGTGCATGGGAGAAGCAAGGTTACCTAGGAGACTTAAGAGTTCGGCAATAGAGGATTCGAGCACTGAAAACCCAATAACAGTGATGTGTGCTGTGAGACACTCCGTAGTCCACGCTAGTCCATCAGGAGGAAACGGCCAAGGCGAAAACACTTGGTTTTGGTCAAGTGTTGTCTTCAAGTAACAGGCTTATGCGAAGAGTACTGAATAGGGTATCTTAGATAACTTTTATGAGGGATGCTCTGCTGAAAGGCACGATCAGTCATAAATGACGATTATGATGATAAGGTTATTAAGAAGTGTGTTATATATAGGTCCAACGATGTCAAACTGTGGATCACATATGTCACAGAAAAAGAAAACTGATAGGAATACATGCCCTTGTTTCGAGCAGGAGGAATGGCACAGAACGGTAATGGGATTACGTCGAAAAATAGAGTGTGTAGACGAAAGCACATTCTTTTGTGTGCAATAAACAGTATTTGAAGAAAATATGTGGTGCATTATTTCTAGGCAGCCGTCATATGAAATTGCGTGAGAACAAGCAGTTGTTACTGATCCATGCAGATGTGGCAGAAGCCTCATAACCCTGTCTACTGGAAAAGAGAGGAATCTATTTTTTCCTTCCTCCACTACTGCACTGTTATAATGGGCCCGTTAACGGTTAGACCTGTACTGAATTATATCTTCTGCTAAGTCTGCTTATCACATGCCTCAAAACCAACAAATTGAGTTTTGCGTCTCTTCGAATCTTGAAATCTTGAATCTTGTTGCACACTCGATTTCCTCTCCTCCTAATTCTTGTACAGTCTACCTTTGTAGGGAATTGTTGTCAAGACCTGTGTTTGTTGCGCTCCAAAAAGTGCCACGTTTGGCATGGGGCAATGTACAAGGGGTGTTCAGTTGAAAAGGTACGGAACGACACTGTGGGTATTATTGAAGTCTTCATGTTTAACGAGCCAAACGATTCCCTGTTCCCAGAATTCCTATGGCTGTGACAAGAACTAGTC
This sequence comes from Locusta migratoria, assembly GCA_026315105.1. Lineage (NCBI taxonomy): Eukaryota > Metazoa > Arthropoda > Insecta > Orthoptera > Acrididae > Locusta > Locusta migratoria. Next base: position 80,538,984 of record CM048754.1, on the reverse strand, counting down.
CTGTGTGTCCTTCAGTTCGTCGTCATAGTTGAAGCGCTTCCCTTCTTCCCTTTAAGTTGTTTTTTTAGCGGACCAAACACATGGAAGTCCACAGACTGACATGTCCGGGCTGTAGGGCGGATAAGCAATCTGCTCCCACATGAACTTGGCCACAAAACTTTGTGTTGACGAGCTTTATCGTGGAGCAGAACCACTCCCTCCGTGAACAACCCAGGCCGTTTCCTCCTGATGGACTAGCGTGGACTACGGAGTGTCTCACAGCACACATCACTGTTAATGGGTTTTCAGTGCTCGAGGAATTCAGTGAGTATCGGACCTAAGAGGCTGAAATAGACGGTGAACATCAGCTCGCCTGGTGAGAGCAGAGCCTTGAGTTTTTTAGGGGGAGGTGACGTCGCATACTTCACGTCCCTACATTAGCGCCACGTTATCCCAAAGCGACACATTAAAAATTTCAACCTATTTGGTTACTAAAGCGTTTCATTTGTCTTCATTTGGATACCCCCAGTAATAGTTATAAGTATTATATACAGGGTGCTCAGAAGGAAAATCATGTGTCCACTTCCTCATTTCTACCTGACCACGTAACTTTATTATTAAGTCCATTAGCTGAAAGAACCTACATTGTAATTAAAAGTAGAAGTTTGTATTGAAAATTATTTTGTAGCTTGTACTATTGTATGACAAAAGCTGTGTCGCCGTTTGCAGTTATCTACAAATTAACATAACCCTTTCGTGTTCAGTTGTGGAGAGTAAATTTATGCTATCTATAACAATCACTCATTGTCAGGGCCACACTATTATGATTCAAGTTAAGATTATTTTGCTACAAATACAGTGAAGCTTCAGTGAAATAGGTTACACGCAGGCCACTCCACTTCGAGCACTCGGTGCACATAAACTACCTCATACCGAATACCACAAACTATAAGGAAGCACCATAAATGTCACAGAATTTCTATTACATCTACAAAACCATTCAAATAATTACAGCTTTTGCTAACAGTCTGCGCATAGGATGTGTGTCCAGGCCAATAAATATTACAGTCATCTCCAGTGACAGACATACAGGTCAATGTGGAAACATCGAATCAGCCATTTAAGATTCTTTGCAGTATACAGCCGGCCGCGTGGCCGAGGGGACTGCGGCGCGCTAGTCACGGTCTGCACGGCCACTACGATCGGGGTATAGAATCCCCCCCCCCTCGGGCATGGATATTTGTGCCGTCCTTAGTGTTAGTTAGTTCATAAGTAGTTTGTAAGTTTAGGGACTGATGACCCCGTAGTTAAGTCCCATAAGCTATACAAAAATTTGAACATTTGCATTATACAAAATATGAAAGAAAAATGCGATTTAACTAGATGACACTAAAAGATAAAATAGTATCTTGACTCAACACACCTTAGGTAAGTTTCCATATGTAAAAACCAAAGGGAGTATTAATGAATTACCATTAAATATGATAGTCTAATATGTAAGCATAAATTAGTTTTCGTAACATCAAAGTATACATAAAACCTGTCTTAAAAGTAGATCAGAAATTGAAACCTAAAAGAGAATCGTATATAAATCTTAACTTGACAATTAACTAAAGTAAATCCAAATTTATAAAACGTTACCACTGTAAAAACTGTATGACAAACAGTCTAGAAGGGGGAGATTGCATGAAAGTAGTGGAATATTGGTCCTAGAGGAGATGGGGTTTGGGGTGCATCTATCTCGAGTACAGATATTTACACACTTAGAAAATGAAATTAAACTAGATTACGTGGACGTTTAAAACAAGGCATTGAAATACACCCAATTATGGGATTGAAACTTTTTATTTAAAAAAAATTCTAATATGTTCAAAAATTAACTACAACATCAGTCAAATGTCGAAACAGGATAGAATATGCGTACCATGAAACAACAGTAAGGTCTGTAATGTTAAATCATTTGTATTATTCATCGCAACCATTTAAATAACTCCTATTTCTTGCATATATGTTCTCAGTAAGATGTTATCAGGGTGACTAAAGAAAATATTTCACTCTAGAGTCGATTTCTAGTGTCAGGTTTATAGATTTATAAAGCAACATCAAATCAGCATGTAGTGAATCTTATACAGTGACCAGAACATGAAGGAAAAATAAAACCACACCAAACAATCAGCAAACAGCGCACTATTTCTATTACTTCAACAGAATTACTTAAGTGATGCTAATATTTTTTTTACATCGTCCAAAATATGTAGGGAAAACAAACTTACTGGCTCTAAACGTTAAAATGCTGCCTTGAGAAAAGACACCTTAGGTAACTGTTCATACTTAACACCGAAGAGGACGTTAATCAGTTACGAAGAAAAAAGCGAATATGACAAGTCATAAAAATGTTCTGTAACCTCTAGACATACATAATACTAGGCATGAACAGTCACTTCTATAGTAATGTAAGGTTATTATTATTATTATTATTATTATTATTATCGTATGGTTCTTGTCAGCCACCATATTAAACTATTTTTACTACAATACACAGTACTTGCGCTCAGGGGATAAAAAATGTGTGAATAGGATCTCCTGTCACAGAGCGAGGCCCTGTGATTTAAGCCATTTCAGTCCTGCTTCATTTAAATTGTGAATACCAGCCAACCCCTCAGTGAAAGAACGCAGGGGGCAGTCTATTGCTGTGTGGCCTATGATTTTGGTGTCTGCTCAGCAATCACATGACTGATCTAGTGTCATTCCCCATTTATACTTCCAATAATTGCATCTACCCACTCCTGTGCGAAAATGATTCAGTAAAAATTCCACTCCCTGCGGCGGAGGTTCACACCACAGACTTTAGTGGAAGGACTGGGAATGAGGTGTAAGGTTGAGACAAATGCACTTAAATTACAGAAACTGAAATTCCCGCTGACCATGGTCACAATGCCAAGTAATTGCAAATTTATGTACATTGTAACATTATCAAGGCTTAGATAAGAGTCAAATTTGGGGATGTTTTCCTGAGGCATAAATGATGTGGATCAAGGGACTGAAAGGAAGGGGGGAGGAATATCTACCTTCAATATAGAAGAATGAAAGAAATTAATGATATTAAAAACTAAAAATTCGTCTTGACAACAGATATGTTAATGTACCGTATATTAATATTGGTTTTAAAACATTTAGTTAAAAATACACTGTCTTAAAAAACAAATCACCACACTACAAAAGACTACTCTTACAAAAAGTATGGAATATGGAGAATTGTAATACATTACAAGGATCTCCTCCTACCCTACATGCATACTCCGTAATCCACACGTTTTCCTCTGCGCAGTCACTATGGCAGACTACGGATATGGCATTCAGATTCAAATGTTTGTAAGGCTTAAGGGACTTAACTATGGGGTCGTCAGTCTCTAAACTTACAAACTACTTATGAACTATCTTATACTAAAGACGACACAAACATCCATGCCCGAGGGGGGGGGATTCGAACCCCAGATGGGGAACGGCCTAGTGCATCGGAGAATAGCGGCTCACTGCTCTCGGCCACTCCGCCGCGGCAGGAAATGGCATGGTTAATTGAAAGGGGTGCCTGAATTCACTTCCCATGACATCTGTTCCCCCGCCCACTTACGAAAAATCACATGTACCTATCAACATCCGTAGTTAACAGTAGAACATTGTACAATTAATTGAAACGTACCCTCTGCCGTGCACCAAACAGCAACTTTCTGAATGTCAACTGTACAAAATTTCACCAAAATCGGAACAAACCTGCAGAATTTGGCGAATTCCGTAAGTAAGGTACATACCGCAATGCACCATACGATGTTTAGTGTATACAGTGACCTTCCCTTCGCTTTCAAGGTCAAGTGTGTAAAATTTCATGAATATCAGAGAAAAACTGTGGTTTTCCTCGAAATCCGCATGTAAAGTACCCTCCGCCATGCACCATACGATATGTTGTGTGTACAGTGACCTTCCTTTCGCTTTCAAGGTCAAGTGTGTAAAATTTCATGCATATCGGAGAAAAACTGTGGTTTTCCTCAAAATCCGCATGTAAAGTACCCTCCGCCATGCACCATACGATATTTCGCTTTCAAGGTCAAGTGTGCAAAATTTTATGAATATCGGAGAAAAATTGTGGATTTCTTCGAAGTCCGCTTCACGCTAAGGAATGTGTATGCCAAATTTGGTTGGCATTGATGCAGTGGTTTCGTAGATGTGCAACATTGTGGCGTGATGCTGCAGTTTTTCGCGCATTTCGTTGCTCATGACGTCATATCTCTTCTACGTGATCCTGATGCCCACAGCGTCCTTCCGTTTGGTTTGAAGGTCATGCGTGCAAAATTTCATCAAGATTGGAAGAAAACGGTAGATTTGTATGCAATACAAACAAACAAATACATGGTCAGTGTACTTTACATACAAAAATGAAACGTAATTTTCAGTTATGAAGGATTGAGAGTAATGTATCATATTTTGAGAAACTACATTTATCTTTTGTGTGTCTACTTTCAAGTAATTTGATGCAGTACTTCTGTTACTATTAGCAGATATTTTATCTATGAATCATATTTTGTAATAATTTCAGACAAGTCACGAATGCACAGTTTTAAATAAAATACACAGTTGTTCTTTTATGACAGTGTCCTTTCTTTCCATATCTATGGAAGTAGGTAGATGATGATGATTTTATTTTTATTGGCATTTTGCTTGGAAGTAGGTTTTCAGCAATGCAATAGCCCGGTATCTTCACGACGTTCCAGAGTATCGTTTGCACTTGAGCCGCACGAGTCATTTGTCACTTGCGTGTTCGAACAGTTACAGTTCTGCGCTGTAACGGCCAACCTTCGCTTGTTCGAACGCAAGTGGTTTTTTTTTTTTTTTTTTTTTTTTTTTTTTTTTTTTTTTTTTTTTTTTCCCCGGCCCCAGTTTTGCGCCTGTGTTTGAATAGTACGGTTCGAAGCCCCTCCGCTGTCGTTTTCGTATTTCACGCGTCTGCCTTTTTCGCATCGGTCATTGTTTCATCGAGCTGGGCAGCTTCCGTCGAAAAGTAAGTTTTTCTTTCAGATACTAATCGTTTGTGCTAGAGATCTTGCAGTAGCTCTTTCGATAATCGAAGTATCATTTCGTAGCGTTTGAGTAGGTTGTTCTTTGTAGCACTAGCATTAGAATATTGTATCGTGTCTTACAAATTATTATGGTAGTATCGTAAACTAGCAAAAACTAACGTGAGGTATACGTATTTATATACATTTCAGAGGCTGTTTAAGCATCGTAAGTACACACATTTGCGATAGTTTACACTACGTACACCGAATGCGTAAGCCATTCTGGCGTAGATTTAATAACATAGTGCGAAACTTTATCTCGTCACATGAAGTATCTTTGACTGGTATTCTACGTCTCATAAAGTGGAACAGTTCTGTATTCACACACGTTTCTTGCGAACTGTGTCTATGACTAAGAAAAAAAATGTAAATGCCCATTTTTGTGCTGCAGTTTCAGTACTTACTACCTCTGTAAGAAAACATTGTTATGTAATTTTTAAACTTTGTTTTCTCATTTGTTGTATCATGTGGGACATGGTCTGATACGTGTTAAACGAACGAATTATTTTATTCGGTACATTAATTTGTGTAATAGTCTAGGGTTAATACAAATGTTAAAATGTACGAATACATAATTCTGTAGAACTTAAAGGAGTATTTGTGAGTAGCTAATTATTTGTAGATCTGTGAGCTGTATTACACATTCAGCTAGCTTACAATCGGGCGTAACTGTGCTTCGTGAACTACCGTAGTGCATTTTACCTGTTTGCTATTTCTTACTTCTGTTCGCTGGAGCTGCGCTTGCCGTTCGAATGGGGCACCCACGCCGACGGATTTATTATTTTATTTTTTTGTTCTTCAGGCCGTTAGATCCGTTGCTGACTTGTTCGTTATTAGTTTAGTTCTGGGAGTCAGTGTTTTTTTGACCATCAACGGATCGATGCTAGTTCATCACTTCATAACTTTTATAGTAGCGCATTGTCAGTTAGATCGTAGACCACTATTGTTCAATGTGTAGTCTGACGTCTAATTTCTTCGAGACTGGCGTATAGGTGATAAATACAGGGACTATTAAACCTTAAACGGAAACATAGGTCGATAGTACATTATTGGAAACATCCGGTCTGACAGACCGCGTCTTTTCCTCCTCAATATTTTTTCATATATTTATTATTTTTTATTACTTATTAATGTGTTTAAGATAATAGTTTGCGTATTTCAAATGAACATCAAATTGAGTATTAAATAAGTTTTATTTGTTCTAAATTAACGAGGTTATTGATATTATTGGTTCCACTGATTTCCATACTAAATCTTTTTTGTTGTTTTTCCCAACATAAATATCTGACATGCCGTCTTGTTCTCCACGTGTATTGTCACTAATTAGTTCCTGTTCATCTTACAATAGATTGTAATAATCGTCATCATCTTCATCACTCCTGTCGCTTACTATCAGCCTGTTACCATTGGAGGGAGTGTGTGGCGGACCCGAGTGTTAAGCTATGTAAATTATTAGTTTCTCCATCACTGGAGGCTTGCTGTTGCCGCAACTGTGGTTCAAATTTTAATGAAACTCCAGCTCCAGTTGCATTTATTGGTGCTTTATTTAAGCCCACACTACCGGTTTCGGCCTCTATGTTAGGCTTTGACGTTGCTTTCTCTATGGCATAACGTCTGTCACACTTGATAATGGCCTAACATAGAGGCCGAAACCGGTAGTGTGGGCATAAATAAAGCACCAATAAATGCAACTGGAGCTGGACTTTCATTAAAATATGTAAATTATATCTCTGAACTTCATTCAATTTTTATTACTTCAAATGTTTTTAATTCGTTTTTTGACGTGATTTTACGAAATTTTGGCTTATGTGAAAACTGGGATATCACCCGTTAGATGACACCCGTGGCACTGACATGTTGTCGTGTATGTGCGTATTTGTAGGTGGCCTGAGTAATTATGTTGTGGCTGAGTTGTAGACGATGGTATGTTATGGATAATACGTAAGTATTAAGACATTATCCCGTATAAGTGTTTTCCGAGATTGTGATTACATCATGGGACGGATGGTAACCCTGTCTTCAGTTAAGCCAACATTTCGGTAATTTCCAAGAATGCTTGGAATCGAAAAACCTCGGCCTGAAATGATATATATCAAGAAGTTTTACAGTTTCTCGTTCGATATATACAAATCTTGGATATTACCGTTACTTCTTTCGGTATTTGAAATGGCAACCACATATTCAGTCAGAAAAATACAAGAAAACATCACAGATTCAACGCAATCAAAAATACAATTTAAATCAACCGCTTCGCGTTTGTCACGTCGAATGTAGAGCAAGAATCGGGCGTTGAATATATATCGATCGCAATGCCGTTTCCTTCGATGTACACGGGTTTTACCAAATTAGTCACTTTACTTAAGGTGTCGGCTAGATTTTTGCCGTTGTGGTGGTAACATAAGCCGCGGTGGAGTAGCCGAGCGGTCTAAAGCGTCTCGCTGCGGAGCGCGCGGTTGCTCGCCGTGGAGGTTCGAGTCCTCCCTGGGGCATGGATGTGTGTGTTGTCCTTAGGTTAGTTTACCTAGGTTTAAGTAGTTTGTAAGCTACGGACTGATGACCACGCAGTTTGGTCCGATAGATTTACAAACATTTGAACATTTATGGTAATATAAGACTTCGGCTAGCATTAAGATATTCTGCAGATTACAGTTTTGGACAAGTTGTTAAAATAATTGTCTTGCTTTCGTTACAGATTAAAATGTAATGGTACGTAAATTTCACTTAAAGCTTCGACACCGGTCGTTAAAGCAGTTTAGATTGGCAACACAGTAACACACGGCATGTCCGTGATTGTTCTCTAAGCGGTCCACATGAAATTTACTAGCAGGTCAACCGTAGTGCTGATGATTCTGTTTAGATTTCAGAGCACAGACTCAGTTACTGTAATATCCGAGGGTCGTTTACGTGTAGGACGAAAATTTCGCGCTATGGCGGTTAATACTTTCGAAATGATGCACTACGTTTGATGAATGAAATGCCTGCTAGTTGCTTAACAGTCACTATTTCTAATATTTTGCTAAATTTTCTGTACATACACACACACACACACACACACACACACACACACTTCGAATTGAAACTAAAGTTTCAGGTTAGGCCAATAATGCAACTATCGATAGTTTATTTTCATATAGCCACCATTGAACTCGACACTTCGCGGTGCGTATTTCTACGCATTTCAAAGTCATGACTGAAATTTCAGTGTATTGAAAATTAATTTATACCATCTCTAGACTTCGATGAAACTTTAGAAAAGGTATTTATGCACTTAGTTGGAAAATACAAATTACTACATTGTAAAAATATTACATTCCGGAGATATTCATTGATGTAGGAAAAGGTATCTTCACTACATAAGTGAAAAACGCAGTACTCTCAAATATACTATGTTTTCCTCTATTTTTTACACACAGATGAAGAGTACACGAACATTAATCAGACACGACTCAACCGAAAACACTGGCTTTTTTTACTCGCTATGACATAGTTACATGAACGCATAATGTTCTGAATACTTTTCAAGTATCGTTATTCTGATACATAATATTTTATAATATTGAATTTTTTAAATAACTTTTTACAACCAAGATTTTAAATATATTTTTCGTTAAATAATATTGCTGGTACATTGCCACCGATGTAATTGGCATGAGAAAGGGAAATATTACAGTAGCAGAATATATTGTTACGTGACGCCGCCTAGTAGATAAAACACGAGCGTACGAAAATACATCCTCCCACACATGCGAATGCATCAGAGATTTCATAGCTACATAATTGTTTTCTGACGCCAATATACGGTCTGAGGCAGAAAGTATAGTTCAATAACGTCGACTGCTAACTAAAACGCCTAATAAATACGCCAGGAAGATGGCACTAAAGAGTAGTTGACTTATTGTATAAATCCCGTGTCGTGATGTTTGTTCGCGATGAACTCCGAAACTACTCAAGTGAACCGGCCGAGCGGTCTGCAGCGTGCCAGTCACGATCTGCACGGGCGCTGCGGTCGGGGGTTCGAAGCCCCCCTCGGGCATGGATATTTGTGCCGTGTTTAGTATAAGCTAGTTCATTCGTAGTTTGTAAGTTTAGGGACTGATGACCCTGCAGTTAAGTCCCATAAGCTCTACAAACATATTTTTAAAATTTTCTACTCAAGTGATCACACTGATTTTGGATAGCACGAAGTAAAGGATAGATTATGGTTTATCTCGATTCATTACTGTTTTCGTTTTTTGCTAATTAAAATGCGGCGTGGGAAAGGTCTATCGGTTTGGTCCCACAGATATAAAGACGTAACTTTCAATGCCAACCCTGCGCCATCTGGTAGCGAATGGGGCCTAGGTTACCTGTTACGGTGTTTCCCCCCTCTCACCACAGTTGAGCATGTAAGTCTGGTTGAACACCTTCACCAGACATCCATGATGGTATTTTAAATTTGTAATCAGGAATCTATACCAAGATGGTGTAATTCCCATCGTTTTTTTAATCTTTTGTAAGTATACATGTATTAGTATGGTTTATACTCCTTATAGATATCATTATTACGTTCTATATACATCCAAAAATGTAATTTTCTTCTTCTGTACCACAGTCTGATGATGATGTTCTCGAAACGCGTCATGAAATAAAGCTAACTGCGACCAAGACATTTCAACAATTTTTTCATAGATATAAAGACATTTCAAAAATTTGATTTCATTTGCAAATAAAATGTTGTGGCCTCCTGCTAGGCGCGACTGACCTATTTCGGGTCACAAGACGCAACTTAACATTCACCTATCTATGTTGGCTAAGCATCCAATAAAAGACGGTTTTATACATTTTATCGTTTTACAATGTATTTCACGTTATACCTTTCTTCTTTTTACAATGTATTCCACGTTACACGTTTCCCATAATTATACAACATAACCGTGCTTTTTTTCATGTACTTCATTTTATTTGTAATGTTGCTATATTATTGGGAATATGGAAGAAGCATTGCATATCGCATTGACTGCCTATTATCGATAGTGGCTTACTATCCATAAAGGCCTGCTATCAATATGTATCAAAGACGCGAGCATCAGAGCCGTATCGTAGCGAATTTAAGCTGAACTCCTAGGTTCCTCCTAATCACGTCCTTTAAAATGTTGACATATAAGTAGAGAATAGTAAAATACTGCTGTCTATCGGAATATACGTCTACATTCTAGATTGTCAAAAGTAGTTCTCTAGCCTAATATATTCGTAGGAAACGAAGTATTTTCGACAAGCTAGGCTATAGACGTCTATTCCGATTGACAGCAAGTAGTGAACTATTTTCTACGAATATATCATCATTGTAAACGATGTAATTAGTCAGAAACCTAAAAGTACAGCTTTAAATTCTTGCGAATAAACAAGCTTAGATACCGATCGGATGCTCGCGTCTTCGATACACATTGATAGTATGCCATTAACGATACTAAGCTTTCAATGCGATGTGCAACGCTTCTTACAAATTATCTTATTATTTTCCATAAAATGCAAGACATAAGGTGAGTTATACCGACATCGGTAATGTGGAAGAAGCGTTGCATATCGCAGTCGTAGCTTACTGTCGATACATACCGAACACGCGAACATTGCAGCGAACATTACTTGTCCACTCAGACTAATTTATGCTGTGGTGTTAGGTTCTTGCCTAATCACACCATTTAAAATGACATATTCGAAAAAAAAAAATATTCGTCAATCAGAATAGACATATAGAGTTTAGTTGTCAAAAGTACTTTTTTCAAACGATGTGTTTAGGCAGAAATCTAAGATTGCAGCTGAAATTGTTGCGAGTCAGGAAGGTTAGAATATTGAGAGACGCCCTTACGCTGAAAAAGTGAAGGCTGCCTCCGCCATATTGCTAGTTTTGGAGAATGTGCGTTTTGTAGAGCTAATGTTTTACGTCACATAAAACAGGAATAAAACGAACGGAGGGTGTGCCGTGATGTACAACGTGTTAAAAGAGTGCATATTAGCCGCTAAAAATTAAATTTCCAAATATATTATGATGAGTATTTATTACTATTTATTCGATAAAGTATATTGTTTGAAAGTACAAACGTTGCAGTGACTGTCAGTTCAGTTCATTAACATAATTAGCGCCAAAACATGGCCGTCGCGCGCCTTCTGCAAAATCGCTCTTCTCTTGTTACAATAAGAGAAGGCACCTTAAACTTTTTAAACTGTCAAAATCTAGCCTGTCCTTGAGAGATATTTATTACAAATTCTCAGCTCTGAATTATTAATATTTAGTTTATAATAAACAAAAGTAATTTCAAAAGAAATCACGTGACGTGAAATGCAGCAGCCAATGCGAGGAGAGCACCAGTAACATAGGCGGGCTTTCCCACGGGAACCAGCACCTACTGTGCCATATGCTACTGCTCCCCACCCCACATTTCAACATATGCTGCACTTCTGTCTTTCTCTCGCGTTTAACACACGTACGATGTTAGCAAAGAAACGGCCAGCGGGCAAAAATATGAAGTGGCCACAGGCCAGGAATATCACACATCCCCTTCCTTCGGAGATTTCCAAACTTGGAATGTTCTCAAAGACAACAGACAAATTTCGAAAATAGAACCCATTATCTCTCAAGAACTTACATACATCTTGAAACCATTACTTCTGAATCCCCCATCTCAATAAAAAAATGATTACACAAAAAAGTATAGAAACATCAACATTATAACCCTGCCTAAATTGAACTTGGGCAGCTACGAATTAGATAACTTTACAATATATGAAACTACATATAAATGCTGATGTACACCCTAATTATCCTTCTGAAAATACAGACAAAATCTCAAAGTTACAAATTACTTAACACATCCTATGAAAATGTACAGAAAATAGACGATTGAACACTGTTACATTGAATAATTCCAGGAAATACAGCAGGCATGATGCCTCTCAATAGTTGTGATTTAAAATCGGCGCATTGCCGTCCATGTTTACAAAATTTATTGGCACCTTGCCATTTGAATATACGACATTTAGACTTTCGGCTCATGGCCGCTTATAACACCAACTAAATTCTCGGCGCATTGCCGTCCATCAATACCACCACAACACGTAGTACACTGCCTTACATAAAATTACTAACTTTCGGCGCATTGCCGTCCATCAAAACCACCACAACTCCGATTGTTGACTTAACGAACAAATGAAACTATTTTTGGCATGAGGCCATTTATCACTTATATCGCCACAATGCCGTCCACCAAGCCTCTCAACACTTTCTCTTTTATAAAATTAATTGATTTTTCCGTCGGTACTTGACAGAACATGATAATAATATCAAAAAGGGACAACTTCCTGATGTTCTGCAAACCTTATTTATGGGTCACAAACCGGCTTTCGGCTTCTTAGGCCATCATCAGGTGACAACTGAATGTAGTACACATGTTTTCAAAGATAAAATAAAGGTATTAAATATGCTCCACCATGCACCATCACCCGTAAACAGTTGGACATACTGAAAGTTGATCTTGAGCTCGCTCTAGGACAAGACATCTCTACAAAACATTTAGTAGCCCATGAAATAAAAAATGCTCATTCTAATTTTGATGTAATATCACGCAACGAACTTAATACATTGCAGAAGTTTAAAAACAAAATAATTTCAGGTGATGTCATTGTTTCTAAAGCTGACAAATAAAAACAGTTTGGTACTTATGAACAAAAGTGATTATGTCAACAAAGTGAACCAGTTCCTTAATAATCCAGATTTTAAGCAACTACCCAAAGTTTCAATGAACAAGTTAAAGTCAGTATAAAATCATGTAACAGCATTATATCTGAAAATAACAGCCGAGTGCTAGTGAATATGAACCCCTTGGGTCCTAAATTATATGGTTTATATGGTTTACCTATCATAAAGATCTGATTCCTGTAAGGCCAGTAGTGTCATCATTTTCTGCTCCTTGTTACTTATTAGCAAGAGAGCTAGATTACATAATTAAAAAGAAAACAAGTTTTAAACCAAAATTTGGAATCAAAAATTCCATAGCTCTTGTTGACAAAATTAAAGACATACAGGTCCCACCTAATTCTAAATTAGTTTCGTTTGATGTCACCAGTCTGTTCACAAATATTCCCACTGATGAAAGTATTGGCATCCTTACTGATCTTTTGCACAAATGTAAAGTAAACCCTGTTGAAACACATGACATAATCATTGCTACAGAGACATGTGTGAAGCAAAATTACTTCCAGTTTGAAAATAAATACTACAATCAGTCTGATGGCCTAGCTATGGGTTCTCCACTTAGTCCCATTCTATCTAAGATCTTCATGGATCATTTTGAGCAGATTTTCTTACAGAAGGAACAACTGAGGTGCAAAATTGTGTATTGGTTCAGGTATGTGGATGATGTGCTGTGTTTATGGACTGGTACCAACACACAATTAGATTTCTTTTTACAACATTTAAATTCCCAACACAATAAAATTAAGTTCACTATGGAACTAGGAGTATCTTCTATAAACTTTTTGGACCTTACTATTGACATTAGCACAAAGAAACACTTATTTAGTATTTTCAGAAAACCCATAGTAACAGATACAGTTATCCCTGCTAGTTCCCAGCATCCACACAGCCATAAACATGCAGCTTTCCATTCAATGGTCCATCGCCTCATATCTGTTCCATTATCTGATTCTGCATTTCAATCAGAATTACAAACAATCAAAGATATAGCATCCAGTAATGGCTATAGCCTGCCCTTATTGACAGTATAATGAATAAGAAGAAAATCAGAAAAATCAGAACACTATTATATGCTGGCCAACAAGAACAAGTCAGTAGTCAGAAAAACTGGTGTGTTATCCCATATTTAGGCAAAATTTCAGATCAAATTGGTAGAAAGTTAAAATCTCGAAATTACAGACCTGCATTTTACAATACAAACAACATTTCTAAGTATTTATTCAATAGTAAGGACAAAATTCAACCCCTATCACAGACTGTTGTATACAAGATCACATGCAAACATTGTGGGAAACTGTATGTTGGTCAGTGTGGCAGGGCTGTAGCTATTAGATTATCAGAACATGAGAGAAGCTGGAGGTTAAAAAGGACAGATTCAACCTGTGCTGAACATCTGCTCAGAGAAGGCCATGATTATGATGTAAACTATGAGATTCTACATCCCCTGAAGAAAAGCAGAAAGATGACACTACTGGAAATATTGGAAATCAATAAACATTTGGCTCAGGATGCTAGTTTAGTATTAAACGATCAGATCCATTTCCCCTCTACACCTCTACTGAAATAAGTTTTATTTTCAACTTTCCTTTTCAGTAATAATCATATTAGTTTTGATTCTTTACACATATGTATTATATTTTTATATAAATGTTAATAACTCACATAAATAAGTATTTGCGATGAACTTTCCTCTGAAGTATTGATTGTCTTTGATAACATCTTTGAAAACATGTGTACTACATTCAGTTGTCACCTGATGATGGCCTAAGAAGCCGAAAGCCGGTTTGTGACCAATAAAAAAGTTTTACAGAACATCAGGAAGTTGTTCCTTTTTGATATTACTTTCTCTTTTTATTAATTGAATTGCCTACTCACTTTCGGTTCTGCACTTTTGACACACGAATTGAGTGCAAATTCAACACTAGGCACTCATGAATTACTTTACACTGCTGGCTTCACACGCTTGTGATATACACAAGGGATATACATAAAGTGGTACATAAAATCTATACCCACAAATACATTTATAAAATCAAATCAATGCAGACATTTTTGCATATTGAATCAAGGATAATACACTTTCAGTGTTTGGTAATTACCAATTAAGTTTAAGTTACCTTCGGAGTTCATTGACCTTTCCCATGTTTCTTCCGTTACCTATTCTGTCATACATCTAATTATCTTTCGTGACACGCTTTGATACATTAAGTCATATATATCTGTTTGCTAATTGGGTCACTGGCCATTCATTCATTGACAATACTGTATGTTGTCAACATGTTTTACCTCTATTCCCATAATACCATTGGCAACACATGCCATGTCTAATATTTAATACCGTACTGTTGGCAAATAGATGCCACTTTTATATTCACCGTAATAGCCTGCATATAGCTTGTCATAATGCTTAATATTTAAAGCAAAATGCAGATCACAGAAATCAACAGAAACCATTTGCTGCATAAAGGCAAAATATAATTCCGACTGATGGATGGTTGCTTTCATGGACAGCTGACGCTGAAATTCCATTATGTTTGATATATATATATTCCATAGTATATGTTGTTTATCGCTCTGATGTGTTATGTCCTGAGGTTTATGTGGAGGCGAAACAGGTCAAAAAATATCATATAATTCATACATATACTAATTCACCGATGTGTATGTGTAAGAGCATAGGATAAATGGATTTCAAAAATGGTGCCGTTTCTGCTACTGTGTATTTCTAATTTAAAAAATGTAGAGTGAGGCACACACTGCGTCCCCTACCTATTTTCAATATTCCACCAATGACGACTTCACTGCCGCCTCAACAACATATATATAATCATAATGAGTCGACTTCCAGGCCGGATCCACCAGTCACCTGTACTTGACCATTTCTTACCACTTCACTACTTCAATAATGAGCCTATTTCCAGGCCGAAATTATCAGTCACCTGTACTTGACCCTACTTATCTATCACCTTCTCAATACTTGCTTAAAACTACAAATAGCAGACCATACACCTCGTTCCTCATACCATTCATAATGTTTTACATTGCCTATGTCCAACAGCCATTTTTACTAAGTTCACTCACTTGTTGTTGCGCCGTCCTCTTCTCAGCGTCAAATATTACCTTATAATAATCAGCGTAAACAATCTTGGAATAAATTAAATAATAATCCACCAATAATGTAGTCAGCTTTTTTCAATGTTATGTTTCGTTCTGAGTAGATCTGCGTCTGCCACCTAACTTTGTCAAGGTAACTCGTGCTATGCAGATGTTTACTGCTGAGTTACAATATTTACCATGCTCCATAATTGTTACATACTCACATTAAGCGAAATTCAGTACGAATCAAGTCTGTAAGTCTCATATTCCTGCTTACTCATGTCAAATCCTGTTTTTATTTACTCGTCTAAATTAGTGTTTTCGAGCATCTGGTATTTGGATAGAGAAGAAAGTAAATACGATAGAAAAGAGTTCATATTGAATAGTAAGAGGAAGAACTAACAACGTGAAAGGAAAGGAAGTAAGCTGCTAGTTAACTAGGGTACCTGTAGGCGTCAGTTAACTGGCAAAGCAAAGAGCGCTATTGCCCTCTGACGTATATGTACCTATTTGCATATGAAGGCAGATGTTGATATTTTCAGATCAAAAGGCAACACTCTGAACTGACAACACCTTCCTCCATATATAAAAGCAGTGTATTTGCAACAATTTTCCTTTACAAGTGTTTGCCAGAAGCTAGTAGTCAAGTCTATGCTTGTTAATATCTTGACTCCATGAAACTTCTGAACAAGTTCCTCTAGTATTTTGGGCCTGACTTTAAATTTATACTTGTAGTCTTTCGTTCAGTCTTCAGTGTGTATATTATTTTGTGTGCTTTCAGACCCATACTGATTGAGAAATGCAGTGACAAACTCCTGATATGTTTTACAACTGTTTATAGCTCCTGTTCCCCACGAAATTGCACCTTCAAACCTACACACAACGCTTTTCATCTTTTGTTGTTCTGTCATGTTATTAGGAATAACACCATCGAACTGCCTGATGAAAGCAACAGGATGTACACTACCTGTCTTTGAAAAATTGTGCAATTTGTATGAAAAAGTATTGTTTGCAACATCAACTGTGTTACCTTTCTTACGTTCTTGTTCCACCCACGTATCATGTTTTCTCCTAAGTTCATTTTCAATGGTGCTAATATTTTCTACTAAATCACCTGAATCGGGCAGCTCATTCAGTTTCTGCTCGATCTCTGTTAATTTACTGTGAGATGCATTTGCATTACTTGTACCTGATGTGCCTACCTGTGGCACTTTATTGTCAATTAATGCTACATGTCTGTTCATTTTTTCGATGTCTGATTGCTGTGACAGATATCCATCTTTACATGTTATGCTAACGCTAGCCTGTTCCTTTCTCAAACACTCTACCTTATTTGTAACAGTATACAGCGTATCACTATTAACCCTGTAATCTTTCGTTAATTTTGCTTACTTCAGAGTCCACCCTGTGCACAACGTCATTTTTTACAATTTTTCAAATCTAATTGTTTAAAATACTTTTCTGGTTTTTCTTCATTAACAATTACCCTGTTTTCTAAGTCCTGGAATTTATTATTTACACTAGCCATTGGTGTACGTATTTCCTCTATCACACGGTCTAATCTTTCAATGTTTTGGTCAAGTTTTTCTGCTAACTTATTTATGCTTTGTTTTTGTTCTTCTTTAATTTCATTCACCAACTTATTCATGCTTTGTTTTTGTTCTGTTTTAATTTCATTCACCAACTTATTCATGCTCTGATTTTGTTCTTCTGTGTTTTGATCAAATTTAGCAAGTCTATCGCTAAGCATTGATATAATTTTATTGTCAATACCAGTTTCCTTCCTTTTTACTGGCAACGTATCAGCTGAAGCTATGCTACGGCTTCTGTCACTTGATACCTCCATCTGCTCCTCTGTTATGCAGGCGCCAGACACATTTTCTCTGACAGCTGCATCCAGATTTACCGCGTCAGTATGGTTAGGAGCGACAGATTGACAAACTTGTGTATATTTCTGCACGTCACTAACAACATTTTCAACAGCACTTTGTTCTACATTATGTGTGCTATTGATCTGATTAACCTCCATATCCTGGATAATATTAGATTGTAATTCACTCATATTCGCTACAAAATATGGACTGATATTGTCACCCTGCATCTGAGGTTGTTGACCTGCTTGATCATTACCTGTATTTTGAACACATTCTCCATCCCTACTTCTGAGATAATACCTAGTCTTTTCCTCATTTTCCATTTCTAATATACTTTTTACGCTAGTTTTTAATTTCCAAATTTAATTAACAGACATACACATTTAATTATAATTTACAGGAGTTGGCACTTACTCCCGTTTTTCCTCGCGTCGCTATGTGCAGTTGTTGCGACGTGAAGGCTGGTGGTTGTAGCTCCGCTAACAGATGGAGTCGTCGTCTGCCGCTGCTGGCGATGTTTACGGCCGTTCCTACAGGCGCCGCACCCCTCTTCTGTCTGCTATGGCGCTGAGCGTGGCTGTTCCGTCGACGTGGCCGATTAAGTGTTGCGACGCCGCCGTTCTGTAGCTCGTCGATTCTTGAAGTTACGTAATCCAATGAACCGCGAACACTTGCACTTGCTGCACTCGCGTACATCAACTGGCTAACGGCCACTTTATTTGTAAAATTCTTGATGTCTAACAGTTCGCGAATCACTTCCACCGTTTATCGCCTCACTGTATCTGTCTATTTCGTTCCGAAATGTTTATCCCCACCAGGGATGCCATGTACAAGCTTCCTAGGGTTTTAATTGCGGACGGAGAAGTTAGTACTGCTTCCTCCCACAAGTCCCCTAAAACCTCCACATCCTTGCGGATGCTGTTGCGTAGCAGTGTGCGTTTGTACCGCCCTACAGTACGCACGAGGTGCTGTAGTTGCTTTCCAAGACTTTAGGGAAAGCATAGAGTTCTGACTAACCTGTTGTCTTCTATAGTTGTGTCCCCAGCGCAGAAGTGTTGTGTGTGTTGTGTTGTGTGTTTGTTAAGCTTATGGGACTTAACTAAGGGGTCATCAGTCCCGAAGCTTACAAACTACTTATTAACTAGCTAAGACTAAGGACGGCACAAATATCCATGCCCGAGGGGGGATTCGAACCCCCGACCGTAGTGGCCGTGCTGACCGTGACTGGAGCGCCTCAGTCCCCTCGGCCACCGCGGCCGGCCAGCGCAGAAGACAGCACACAGGTCGTTGGTTCTCCTACAGCATACAAGTGAGGCAAAAATAAGTTCTGTATGATGGAAGCATAAGAAGCGACTCACGAGATTTTTAATTGTCAGGAATGCCATTTATTAAATAAATAATTAAAAAAATGAGCAACTATTGTTAATATGATACGGCCTATGCTGCCCATAGTTCATGTTGAGACCTCGACTGTTACCACAATTATACAAAACTTTACTCATGACCGGCGCGGTCCGGCGCGTATAGTGGTCAGCTCGAGACCGACACTGCGGCGCATTGCGAGTCTAGAGGCATATATATATATATTACTCTGTGTTAGAGGGCACCTGACGCTCTATTTAGCGCCAAAATAGGGCCGTCGCGCGCCTTCTGCAAAATCGCTCTTCTCTTGTTACAATAAGAGAAGGCACCTTAAACTTTTTAAACTGTCAAAATCTAGCCTGTCCTTGAGAGATATTTATTAGAAATTCACAACACGAGATGTGATTCTCCGCCTTCACCTGCATCATTCATCCCGCCATTACCAACATCTACGCATGAAGCACCACTCGCGGACTCATAAACTGCACTTCTACCTTGTGCCAGTGTTGTACCAGAGCGGAGAATGTGTCATGTTATGAGGCATAGGGTTCTTTTTGCCACCTGTGTGTCAAGGGTGACCCATAGAAAGTACTGTAGCAGATGTTGTTTCCTGTCACGCTACAAGTCGAGGGTTGTAGGCAAAGTATGCGTACTTTGGAACACAAAGTTCATCATTCAAGAAAGCTAACCATAGCGTAGATGTACTTTTTTCTTCCGTAATATCCAGTAAGATACAACTGTTAATGTGAATGTCATTACTCTATGAAACTACTCTAATGACAACTACAAATATTATAAACGTGAAAGTTTGTATATTACTGCTTAACGTTAAACTGTAGCATGGATTTAACGTCGAGATAGCAATAAAATTTTACCTACCTTCCCAGCGATGTAGTGTGCTGAAGTTGGCAACAACCTTTAAATGCTCTTTATAAACTAAGTCACATAGACTGCAGATGAAATAAGGTCTCTTGTTAACGGTGAAATAATTAATTCTGATCGTGCTCTATGGTTGACAGGTCAGGTTCTTGTGTGTACCCTTGTCCGATTAGTAAATTAATTATACTCGTAAAGTGAACATTTTGTTGCCAACATTAGCACACTAAGCCGCCGAGATAAGTAACACTTAACGTGAGATAGCTTCTGTCCTGCACTAAAACGTAGGCTACTTTTAAAAGTGTATATTACAAGTTATTTATAAAGAAAAATATATTACAGTCCTATGTCAGTGTTATGTCAGGTTAGGAATTAGGCAGGACAGGTTTTAAATAGCCGTGCGTTAGTTCAATCATCGCCCGCTAGGATACTCCCAACCTTCCCACTTCGCTCGGCTTGCATGTTTTGGAGCGTACACCAAGAAGTTACCGGTTTGGCCGCTGCGGCGCTAGTAGCGTGCCCTAAACCAGCGCTTCACGAACATTGTAATCAACAGGAGAAACTAAGTAAACGGTGTAATTTCTTGTCGTTTGACTGCCTAGACTAGCAAGAGTATACTGAGGTATGATCAGGGAATTAAGGTGGATTGATTCCGTAATAAGAAAATATGAAATCGTTGTTGATATTGGAACATCATTACAGGGTTTGCAATAATCCGATCTTCATGTTTCTTCACACGCGCTCTCTAATTTTCTACCCCATCGGTATATCTGGTCTGATTAGTTACTTTTTATGATATTACCATACGTTTATTACTTTAACACAGTAACGTCTCATTACAGGTTTTAATTTGTCAATAGCAATGGTGTACTGCTGCACAAACCGAAGTGGTAAAGCGAAAGGAGATTCATTTCACGGACTTCCCAGCACAAGTGTTGTCAGAGGACAGCGGCTGAAAGCAATATCAAGAGCAGATTTTACGCCCAATTTTCACTTTAGATCGTGTGTGGTATGTAGCCTTCATTTCCGAGAAACTGTTTATAGGTCTGGGTTAAAAATTAAGAAATTGCTGGATGCTGCTGTTCCCTCTGTTTTTCCTTCTTATCCAGCTTAGAAAGTTGTACAAGCAAAAGAAGTACGTAGAACTATTAAAAAACTTGCAATGAATATGACACTCAAAAAACGAAAATATGAAAGTACTGAGGAAACCCATGATCAGAGCATTAATTCCAATGTCCAAGTGCTCGAAAATCAGGGCAGTAATAGTTGCCGTTCTTCTAGTCACATACAGTGTGATATTTTAGACGAAAAGCTGACAAAAATAGAACAAAATAAATTGAGTGTTAAATTGTGGAGGTCTAGAGTGAAACTTTTACAGCTTGAAAAGAAACTTAATGAAATCACTCATGAGCTGCCAAATTTGTCAGCATTCAAGCTTGTACAATATTACCTTCTTCAGTTGTCACTGTGTTGAAACACTGCGAAGATTTTACAGTGCACAAGTGAAACTTCAGAACATACGGAAAAATTAGGCGAGGTAATACGTAACACAGTTATACCCAGGGCCGTATTTAGGCATGGGCAACATGGGCCCGGGCCCAGGGTGGCAAATTTTTAGGGGCGGCAAATCTTCGAGGGAAAGAAAAGAAAAAAAAAATCGGTGAAAAATTAATTGATCCGTACACTACCAATAATACCGGCAAACATGTTGACAGGTGTTCCAGTTACCTAATCGATATTGTGCGGTATTAGTGTCTAAATCAAGGGCGTCTAAGCATTGCGGATGTGGAGGCCATCTGTTACTTTGCTCTTAAGCTGAGTTTGCACTCACGTAAGGTGATGGGAAAACGTAGATGGGTGAAATAGAGGTACAAGAAGAGTTAGTTTGACACATGGAAGTTACTAAATTACTTGAATATAAGAGCGCCTAATGATTATTGCAACATTCTGTGAATGGAGACTCTTTCATTAGATGTTCTTCCGAATAGGTTTTATTTAATACGAATTCCGTGAATTCATTTGTGATGAATCACAATTGTGATTATACCTTTGTTACATTTATTAATTGAGATCAAATATTAAAAACAGCAAGTGCAAAGAATATTATTTAAGTCGTGCCAACAAATTCCACCTCAGAACGTAACAAATTGCAGAAAACGAACTGTTTAGCAGACGAGACTGACTTAACAAAGATACGCGTATTAACCAGAGACAATCTACAGTAATCAGTTTTCTCGGTAAAATATAACTTCAGTACATCTGTCAATATATAGCGCAATAAGCGTCTTGGTGTCTACAAAGAATTTTCTGAAAAGTTCTCATTCTTATCTACTTTCACGAAAACGGAGCCTAATGAAGTTTATAATGCTGCAAAGGAGCTGCAGCAGGTTTACTCAGTGGACGTAGAGGACTCTTTTGGAACCGAATGTGTCCATCTCAAAAGCATCCTTCTGAGTTCAGTTTATGAGAATGGTCTTTCTTTGCCTGCCTTAAACAAAATGTTAAGAGAGAAACATCTGTTTGATATTTATCCAAATATTAGGATTGCTCTTCAAATTTATTTGAGCACATCAGCAACGAACTGTTCTGCTGAACGATCATTCCCAGTTCTTGGAAGGGTTAAGAACTATTTGCGTGCTGCTCAGACTCTGGATCGTTTTAATCACCCGGCCATACTAGTAATAGAAAATGATCTCACTGTAAAACTGGACTTTCAGAATGTGATTAATGTGTTTGCTGATAACAAGGCATGAATAAAGCCATTGAACTTCTGATATTCTTTGTTGAAATGTTAATACTTTTTTTCTGCTGAGTTATTCTTTATATGTATGTGAGTGTGTAGTTAATAAAAGTATGTGCCTCGTGTCTCCATACTGAAACTTGGACTTGCTGCAACCAAAATGTTTACACTGAATTCAAGGTTAGTTATGTACGATATTTTTTTCAAAGATTTCTTGCTTCAATAATATATATCTTTTTATTAACGTGTTAACAATTTGCCGATAAATGTTTTTTAGAATTGCTAACGGTTTTTGTGTGGGGGGGGGGGGGGGGGGAGGGCAAAAGTTATTGGGCCCATGGGCGTAAAATACCTAAATACGGGGCTGGTTATACCAATCGTCTTAAAAATATTGGAGCAGAAGTAACTGAACGTTTGGAACGGACGAAGTATTTAAAAAGCAAGCCCATAAACAGAAAAATAATCCGAGTGCAACAAATATCGTAAGTGCCTATAGCGGCGGACGGCCAGATTAGTGCTAAAGCTCTCTATAAGGTTATTCCTTACTTATACAAACGGTAGCTTAAAAATATTATTTGAAACATTAGATATACGTGACTTAACTAAAATTGTACACAGATACAGAAATACGAACGATATCACTTAGTCCGATAGAGTAATTTCAATAAAACATTATTGTATGTAGTCTCGATTTATATATCACAAAAATAGTTCAGTAAGTTCTTTAGTTAATACGAACCGCTCTTGTACAACACAGAAGCTTCGTATAAGGTTATAAACCTTCAATCAGTACATTTTTACAATATACGTACATGCTCAGGGTGGCCCACGAATGGCTGCCGCGTACCACGTGACGTGCAACTGACCAATGGTAAGACGCGATTGTCGGCAACCCACACATAAAAGGTTGTCGCTGCTTTCTCTATACAGGGCTTTATACGGGGCTTTAACTAGTGCACGCTTGCAGCGCTCCAGTGGCGAATGTGAGTACTTCCTGACTTTCGGCGATTTTCCCGGATTGGAGGGGCTGGGAGTATACTAGCGGGCGATGGTCATATACGTAAGGTTTGTGAATATCATTGGATGCTCGTTAGCGTTCTACCACAGTTATATTTTAAACTCTGTATTTTCATTTTTACTTTCACGTTTTGAATGCTGCCAATAGGTTTTCACTGACAATCACAACAAATGAGGAAATTAGCATTTAGGCAGCATCAATTCATTTATTGTAACAAATAAAGTACGTACGTACATCAATCTAAGACCTAAAATTAAAAATGTACCTACCAGTGCCATAACAAAAATATTGAAGTTTCTGTGAATTGGTATCTACATATCAAGATACATTACCTGTAAAAAGCGTAAACTGACACGAATTGTACTCAGGCGGTGTAACAGCTGGTACAGTTAACGTAATATGAAACGGTCTGTGTTTCGAACCTTTCTCCTCATTGTTATCCTCAGGTAGTTCCATTTTTTCCACATATTTTGGTACTTACTGCTTTTTTAATTTTAAGTCTTCGGTTTACGAATGCAAAAACTATTACCCTACGATAAAACTATCACTAAACTCGTTATCAATGTAACATAATATACTCCTGAAAATATTTAGCAGAACTATTATAGTGTGATACTAGCTGGGATCTTAAACATTTCTCCTTGGTTTTTGATGACGTGTTGTGGACTGTCATCTTCATGTATTTCAAAGGTGCACTTGCCTCGCAGTTTCTCCGGATGTAACTGACGCATTGCAATGCAACCAACGCCCTTCTTTTGTGATTTTTAATAGTATTTATTGCGTAAAAAATAATATAGTGTTTGCATTTAAAAACATGAGTTTTTTTAAATACTTGTTTACGACAGCCTCATACTTACTTTCATAAGCCCCTGCCATATGTTCTTGGCTAAAAGAGTTGAGTGGAATATCCTGTACAAGTAAACATTATTTTCCTGTCGAAGTGTCCTATCATCCTGATGTATCGAGCATTTCTGTAAGATCAAAACGTACCTCATGTTCATCCTACGTATTATGAAATAACCACATTGTCACATTCACGGTAATGTTGCACACAGAATATACATAGTGTTACAAAAAGGAAACATTCCTCACACACAAAGAAAGAAAATATGTTATGTGGACATGTGTCCGGGAACGCTTAATTTCCATGTTAGAGCTCATTTTAGTATTTACGGATGAGGCTTCATTCCAACGTGAACAAATTGTCAATTTTCACAATCAGCATGTGTGGGCTTACAGAATCCGCACGCAGTTGTGCAATCACGTCATCAACACAGATTTTCTGTGAACGTTTGGGCAGGAATTGTTGGTGATGTCTTGATTGTGCCTCATGTTCTTCCACCTACGCTCACTGGAGCACGTTATCATGATTTCATACGGGATACTCTACCTGTGCTGCTAGAACATGTGCCTTTACAAGTACGACACAACATGTGGTTCATGCACGATGGAGCTCCTGCACATTTCAGTCGACGTGTTCGTACGCTTCTCAACAACAGATTCGGTGAGCGATGGATTGGTAGAGGCGGACCAATTCCATGGCCTCCACGCTCTCCTGACATCAACCCTCTTGACTTTCATTTATGGGGGCATTTGAAAGCTCTTGTCTACTCAACCCCGGTACCAAATGTAGAGAGTCTTCGTGCTCGTATTGTGGACGGCTGTGATACAATACGCCATTCTCCAGGGCTGCATCAGTGCATCAGGGACTCCATGCGACGGAGGGTGGATGCATGTATCCTCGCTAACGGAGGACATTTTGAACATTTTCTGTAACAAAGTGTTTGAAGTCACGCTAGTACGTTCTGTTGCTGTGTGTTTCCATTCCATGATTAATTTGATTTCAAGAGGAGTAATAAAAAGAGCTCTAACTTGGAAATTAAGCGTTTCCGGATACAGATCCACATAACATATTTTCTTTCTTTGTGTGTGAGTAATGTTTCCTGAAAGTTTGGCCGTACTTTTTTGTAACACCTTGTATATATATATATATATATATATATATATATATATATATATATATATATATATATATATATATATTCCTAAGAGTATTTAATGGTCTATTTCGCGGAATTTTGCTCGCCATACTCACGCAATGACAGGCACTTTAATGAATTGTACTCCTAAACCTTCCTCATGGTTCGCACCTTCCATTGGTGCAAACCGTATGAAAATGCGTTCAGTAGTTTTTGAGTATGTCGCCGACAGACAAACGTTTGGGTAGGACTTTGTTTGGTAATATGTACAGCTTGAGTGGCCGAGAGTGTGTTGTTTCATATGCCGAGGTGAAGAGGGGACGGGGTGTTCAGCGGACGTTGCGTGTCTGCGGCTTCTTTCACCAATATTACGCTGTCAAACGTCCACTGTATCAATGTCATGTAGTACCTGGTGCTTCATACTTACAGACGTTGCCTCCGACGTCCAAGCAGCTACGGAAGTGTACTTTTACGGTTTTTGGATGTGTCATTTGGACTCTGATGTACCGTATTCTCTTTCAAACACAATCAGGAATCTTGGTTCTGCCCAAGCGCTAGTGGCGCTATGTTTCGATGCGCGAGGCCGTTCCCCGTCGGGGATTCGAACGCCCCCTCCCTCGGGCATGGATGTTTGTGTTGTCTTTAGTGTAAGCTAGTTCATAAGTAGTTTGTAAGCTTAGGGACTGATGACCCCATAGGTAAGTCCCGTAAGCTCTACAAACATTTGAACATTTGAAATCCACCGTAAGGTGCAAGACAGAGAGTAACGTGCAATAAACCTAGACCCGTTTTACTGATCATCATAAATGTTTGTTGATACTAGTGATTCTTTTATAGATAGTGGGAGGAGAGAAGCCGCGGTGGAGCAGCCGAGCGGTCTAAAGCACCTCGCAGCGGAGCGCGCGGCTGCTCGCCGTGGAGGTTCGAGTCCTTCCTGGGGTATGGGTGTGTGTGTGTGTGTGTGTGTGTGTGTTGTCCGTTGGTTAGTTTACCTAGGTTTAAGTAGTTTGTAAGCTTCGGACTGATGACCACGCAGTTTGGTCCGATAGATTTACAGACATTTGAACATTTTTTTTTTTTTTTTTTTTTTTTTTTTTTTTTTTTTTGAGGAGAGAAACGGAAAGACCGGAGGAAGAAATATACGGAGGAGTAGTCAAACAACTGAGGAGCTAGAAAGGGGAGAGGAGATCAGCAAGAGAGGGGGAGAGGGCGACAGACAAGCAGGAAAAGGAGGTGGTGACACGGAAGGAAGGAATAAATAGCCAGCTGGGTTCTCAGCAAATTACACAAAAATTGAAATGAAATAAAAAAGCTAATCAATTGTCACACCACAACTATTAAAAAAATAATTGCGTTATTAAAGAACAGTGTGTAGCTATGATTGTTCAAAATTGTTCCAACATGAACGTTTTCTTAAAAGTTCTCCATTTTCATCCAGTAAAATATTTACGAACGAGAACAATAAGTGTAAGTTTAAATGCAATACATGCATGCCTTTATGGAATACGTAAATCATATAATATTTCCAACAGTTAACAGCTATGTATTAGCGTAGTTGTCGTTAGAGAACATTAGGTGGCATTGTTTGTAATTTCTGTTTCCATTTCTAATTTTGTTTTATTACTACGTGGCTGTTGAACAGTTAGTTAAAATGGCGTGCAGAATATTAACGATGTACTTTAGTCATACTATTGAAATACAGTAAATAAAGTAAGTTATCAATCTACATTTTCATAATACACGTTCATATTTATAATACAGGATTTGTACATTAATAAATGGACTTTTTTACTTATATGCTACAATGCAGAAGCAAAGATGTTGGAAATAACAAATTATTGCAAAGTGCGTAGTTCATTATGAGAATGGAACAAAAGGGTGCAGTGAGTCGAGGGGTTGCAGGGGGAGAGTACGAATCGAGGGACGGGTTCAGACGGGACAGTGAGTTGAAGCATTGCATAACGATTGGAAAGACACGCGAATAATTCAAGATTAATCTTGTAGTGAAGTTACTGCATCGTGGATTGTCCAGCACAGAGAAATCGACTGTGTCCTCCCCATAAACAGGGAGCAACGTCCTGCGAATCGATGTGGCAGTCATCGCCGCTCCTGAAGAGGAGCGTTGTCGCAATCTGACATCTAATTTCACCGTCCATTATGGTTCACCTGTAAATAAAAGAAAATACTTTTATACGCCAACTTATAGCTAAATGTTCCAAGTATGTTCACAAAAAAGTCAATATCCTCATGAAAAAAAAAAAGGACAGCAATCAGCCACATTTAATTATGCTATTTTTTTTTAGAAAAAAGCTCCGTTACTGGTTTCAGTCCACAGATAACACATGAACTCCACACCATCTGTTTATTGGAGTTGTATTTGATGCGAGGTGTGGATGTTTGGCATCGCGAACCATTCTACGGACACATTACGTGGTCGTAGTCCAACTGAGTAGGGCCACCATCCCGCGAATGAGGTACTACGCTGTAGATTTATGGCGGCACTCAAATGGGTGTTCCCTGATGTCTGGAACTTGGCAATTGGAACAATTGCCAGAGGGGAGTTGGTTCTCTTCTTTTGTACCTTGAGTTCCTCCCTATATCTCCCACATTTCACTACCCTTCCCATACACCTCCATGACCTATTCCTCGCCTAAAGCTTCGTGTAGACTTGTCCAGTGACTCGGAAGCCTCGGTTTCACCATTGACCCTCTGTCGTCAGTTCCAGGCACTCATTGAATCATTCCACGGAGCGGAAGTAGTATACACAGACGGTTCCGTTATAGACAGCCATGCTGGATATGCGTTTGTTCATGGTGACCACGTTGAGCAGAACTCATTGCTCTATGAAAGTAGTGTTTTTACAGCTGAGCTGGTGGCTATCTATCGCGCTTACCCAAGACTGCCCCATGGAGTCTTACAGTTACCTGTAGTGACTCCCTGAGTGGCCTACTAGCCCTTGACCAGTTTCTACAAAAGTACCATTTTGTTCGGTCAATTCAAGACGCCGTTTTCACCCTTGGCAAGTCAAACCGTTCTGTGGTTTTCGTTTGGACCCCAGGCCACCTTCGCATCCCCGGAAACGAACGAGTTGATCACCTGGCCAAGCAGGTCACCATGTCACAACCTTTGAAGATTGGTCTCCAGGACAGGGATCTACGACTGGAAATAACCAGCAATATCCTTGGGCTTTGTACCTCGGAATGGACTGCCGTGAATGAGCCAAATAAGCCGCGTGTAGTCAAGTCCTCTACGGCCCTGTGTAGATCCTTCCTGCATGCATCTCGTAGGAGTCTGTAGTTCTGTCAGCCACACTCTTCTGCTGTAATATTTTCGTTTCGTTGTCTATTTTGTTAACACCTACTTTGCCTTCACTTTTACGTTGTGATTTTACCATTGTCTGACTCTGTACCCAGCGTATACTGGGCGTGGAGTGCTACATTATAAATGGCTAAGTTTCTGAATATGAACTCTTAAAAAGAGAGGATGCCTGCTCGTCATCACCGAATTCGTCCAAATTTATGGTACACGCAGGGCGTGGTGAAACACTCCAGATGACCAAGTGTTTATGAAATAATGGGAAGTTTGAGACGGGTCTATGGCATAAACCTTACTAACTGGTACAGTGGAACGTAACCTCTGCCATGCACTTCTCAGTGGTTTGCAGAGTATGGATGTAGATGTAGACCGACGTCACAATTAACTGCAACATCATATAGGTTATTTTATTAATTTATATAAGCAAGAAACAAACGGCAGTGGATGAAATTCGGGACTACAAAAATTTTAAAAGGGGTTGTAGTTAAGTGGTTATGTCGTGTATGGAAGTCGATACTTCCATTCTTTTGCAATTGATCAATTACATATACCGAGGTGATTTTCATCGAAGAAACGGGGAAAGCAATAATTTTGACCGCATCTTGTGCACGTTATGAACGCCGACCTATTTCAGTTACATATTTTTTTTTTAATATCTCCATAGAAAAACTTGATTGACATTCTGTAAACAGCTTCTTTGATCGCACAGTCCAGCAGGTCAAATTAAACTCACGATTATTCGTGTTTGCACCTTATGGACCGTTCACAACCCCAAGTTTGCGAGATAACATGCTTGTTTTAAATAATGACGTCCCATACTGATGTTGTGCACATATAAATGCAAAATAACATATAATATGATGTTTCGGTTAATTGTGAAGTCAATAGCGTACACATTGCCAAGGAGCAAAAAATATTTGTCGCCGGGTGGAATCGAACCCGTAAACCTTTCAACATAAAGCCGAACTTTCACCGCTTGTTTTGTACTATTTATTTTTTATTATATATATATATATATATATATATATATATATATATATATATATATATATATATATATATATATATATTCACCGCTTGTTTTGTACTATTTATTTTTTATTATATATATATATATATTCCTCACATCAAGCATTGCTTCCCAATCCTTCCTGAACAACATACCAACCACTCCTAACATCAACCCAGCTGAATCCAAAGCCATCCGAGAGCTGAAAGCGGACCGCTCCATTGTAATTCTCCCAGCGGACAAGGGTTCCACAACTGTGGTACTTGATCGAGGGGAGTATGTGGCAGAAGGGCTGCGTCAACTCTCGGACACCTCTACCTACAAACCATTCCTTATGACCCCATTCCCTCAGTCCAGGCTGAACTACAGAAAATTCTTAAAACCCTAGGTCCGTTACAAGGTCTCACCACTGCCTCCTTAGAACTTCTCTCTCCGCCTGAACCTCGCATGCCTACCTTTTACCTACTCCCTAAAATCCATAAAGAGAATCATCCTGGCCGTCCCATAGTAGCAGGTTTCAAAGCTCCAACAGAACGTGTCTCAGCTCTGGTAGACCAACACCTCCAACCTATAACCTGCAGGCTCCCATCCTATATCAAAGATACAAACCACTTTCTGGAACGCCTCAAATCCATCCCTATGCCCCTCCCACGTGATAGCTTCCTTGTCACCATTGATGCTACATCCCTGTACACCAACATCCCTCACACCCATGGTCTATCAGCTCTGGAACACTATCTTTCCCAACGCCCACCTGAAAGCCTCCCAAAAACCTCATTCCTTGTCACACTTGCTAATTTCATACTCAACAATAATTACTTCACCTTTGAGGGCCAGACCTACAAACAAATCAGGGGGACAGCTATGGGTACCAGGATGGCCCCTTCCTATGCCAACCTCTTCATGGGCCGCATGGAAGAGGCATTCCTTAAGACACAGAAGTTGCCTCCCCTGGTTTGGTATAGATTCATAGATGATATATTTATGGTCTGGACTCACGGTGAAGAAACCCTTCTGAACTTCCTCCACGACCTTAACTCCTTCTCCAGCCTTAAATTCACCTGGTCCTTCTCCAAAACTCAAACCACCTTCCTTGATGTTGACCTTCACCTTGCTGAGTCTCACATCCACACCTCAGTCCATATTAAACCCACTAACAAACAACAGTACCTCCACTTTGACAGCTGCCATCCCTTCCATATTAAACGATCCCTTCCCTACAGCCTGGGCATCCGTGGGAAACGTATCTGTTCCAGTTCCGAATCCCTCACCAGCTACAACAACAATCTATCCAATGCTTTCCTCTCCCGCAACTACCCTACAGACCTCGTCCACAAACAGATCTCACGAGCTGTCCATTCCTCTCCCTCCAAAAACAATGTTCCTAACCCCAGACCACCCAGAAGCACTCCCTTAGTCACCCAGTACCATCCTGGCCTGGAATGCCTCAACAAATTCCTCAAACAGGGCTATGACTTTCTCAAGTCATGCCCTGAAATGAGACCATCACTCCAAACTGTTCTTCCCACACCACCCAGAGTAGCCTTCCGCCGTCCTCCCAACCTCCGCAACATCCTTGTCCAACCTTACAACATCCCAAAACCACCCTCCCTACCTAATGGTTCCTACCCCTGCAACCGATCCCGCTGCAAAACCTGTCCAATGCATCCTCCCACTACCACATACTCCAGCCCCACCACAGGAAAAACCTACCCAATTCAAGGCAGGGCCACATGTGAGACAACGCATGTCATATACCAGCTGACATGTGTCCACTGTTCGGCCTTTTATGTTGGTATGACTACCAACAAATTGGCTGAGCGGATGAATGGGCATAGACGAACTGTTCGCCTGGGGAACACCCAATATCCTGTGGCAGAACATGCCCTCCAGCATAACTCCAGGGACCTGGGCACGTGTTACACCACACGTGCCATTTGGATAGTACCAACCAACACCAGTCCCTCAGAGCTACGGAGGTGGGAACTTGCCCTCCAACATATCCTCTCCTCCCGCCACCCCCCTGGCCTAAATCTACGCTAACCCCTCCCCTTCCTCCATCCTCAGCTCACCTATTCATTATCCGTTCCTTAACCCCCCCCTCTCTCTCTCTCTCTCTACCGCCCTCTCGCTCTCTCTGTCATTCTCTCTCTCTCTCTCCGTGTGTGTGTGTGTGTGTGTGTGTGTGTGTGTGTGTGTGTGTGTGTGTGTGTCCATCCATATTTCCCTGTTTATGAAAAACGTTTTAGACACCCCCCCCCGCCCCTCCTACACCCCTCAGCATCATTAATTTCACTCTCTTCTCTTCTCTTTACTACTTGATCTTTCCTTTTTAGTTATATTTATCCTCTCTGGCTTGGCTCAGTACATACATGCAGTATCTCTGACGCCTACACTTCCGAAACACCACCTTCATGACCTAGGTCGTGAACCACCTTTCCCTTCTATTCCCATCCTTTATTCTTCCCTTCTCTCCCACCTGACGAAGGAACTCTGTTCCGAAAGCTTGTCCCTTTGTCCCTTTTTTTCTGTTTTTTCATTTTGTGTTACTATCGGCGGTACAGCACAATGGTAAGTACTGGCCAGCCATTCTATCTCATTTCAACAATATTTATTATCTCTGAGGAGAATTTTCATATATATGAGGTGTGCCGTAGTGTTGCCGCCTGCGTAGATAGAAACGACGTTTCTTCTCGTTGATTAATATGTTCCGTTATGTGTTATGTTCAGTTCAAGCTGATCGCGTTAAGATTTATTTTCTCAATGCTTGGACGTTCCAGCTGCGAGGCGGGTCATGAAAGGCACTCCATAAGAAGTTCGAAAATTGCTGGTACTTTGAGTTACGGGTTAGGACGCAGTGTCGTTCATTGAGAAAGTCCCAATATCCAAGTACTGACTTCTCGCCAGAATCAAAGAAGTATTGGATCGTGAACCGCTGAGCCAAACAGCGCTTTCTGAACACATTCTCTCAGTGGCAGTTGACAAGGTGCATATGGTGACAGATATATATCAGAATTTTTATTTAAAGTATACAGGAAGCCTACAACCACCGACATTCTAATACATAACAGCTCTTGTCACCCTAATGGCCAAAAACTTTCTGCCCTACGCGGCTTAGTCGATAGAGCCTTCAAAGTGCCAATGAACGAAAAAGACAGAATTACTGAAGTAACATCATAAGACAGCTTGCTAGGGGGAATGGTTACCAGGAAAACGTAGTGAATAACTTAATATGAAACAAACAGCGTGCGAAATCAAAAATGGCACGGAAAATATCAAGAGAGTAATGGTTCCGTATTTTGGTAATCTAGCTCAGAAAGTGGCCAACATACTAAATCCTTGGA
Organism: Locusta migratoria; assembly: GCA_026315105.1. Lineage (NCBI taxonomy): Eukaryota > Metazoa > Arthropoda > Insecta > Orthoptera > Acrididae > Locusta > Locusta migratoria. Next base: position 80,505,552 of record CM048754.1, on the reverse strand, counting down.
AGTGGAAGCTGCTTTTAAAACTAATAATAAGTTACGTCATAAATTACGGAATAACTTGAACCAAGAGACTGATAAATACTACAAAACAGGGATTTATAAGAGACAGTGTAGTAGTTACAATGCCAACTACATTGGTCAGACCGGTAGATCGTTTAGAGTTAGGTACAAGGAACATATGGACGCCTTCCAAATGTTCAAATGTTTGTTAAGCTTATGGGACTTAACTACGGGGTCATCAGTCCCTAAACTTACAAACTACTTATGAACTACTTACGAACTAGGACGGCACAAATATCCATGCCCGAGGGGGGATTCGAACCCCCGACCGTAGTGGCCGTGCAGACCGTGACTGTAGCGCCTCAGTCCCCTCGGCCACCGCGGCCGGCGGACGCCTTCCGACTTAATAATTTTGACAAGTCCACTGTAGCTACGCATATCCGCGAAACTGGCCACCCTTTAAAGCGGATTGAAGATGACCTTAAGATTTTGCATAGACAGGATAAGGGAAGAAAGTTAGATCTGCTAGAACAGCTGGAGATTATAATACATAACGCTAAAAGCGACGTTTGATTAAATGAAATTCATGATAATACATACAGCTTTTTTAAAAACTTTGTGGATCTACATAACAAAAGTCGTTTATTTTAAATTTCAACCTTTGTCGTACTGTGCAAATGATTTCGTGACACCTGAATGTACCCACTAGCTTGTGGATGATCTTTGGAATTTGGAGGTCTTTGTTTTGATGTGCATACGTGCACCCCAGTCGTGTTGTTGACTCGGTGTATTTCGGTTGTGTTATGTGCCGCCAGTGCTGGGGTCTGGTTTGAATTCTGTCGAAGCACAGTATGCTGAGGACCTTTCTTCGTAGACACGGTTACAAGGGAAGTAACCAAGTTTTCTTTTATTACTTTTTATATTTTTATTGTTTTTTGTTTTAAGATTCTTGTACAGATTATCTGATGATGAGGGCTAGACCCTTTAAACGCGTCATATTTTAGTATTTTTATACGATATCTGTGGTTGAGCCTACTTGACAAAATAATTAACATAATTACATCTCAGAATTCCTTTTATTTCCTAAACGCTTAGCCATCTGGAGTTCCCACTTGGTGCACTTTCATATCTCACCACGCCCTATATGTGACATAAAGCCGCGGTGGAGTAGCCTAGCGGTCTAAAGCGTCTCGCTGCGGAGCGCGCGGTTGCTCGCCGTGGAGGTTCGAGTCCTCACTGGGGCATGGGTGTGTGTGTTGTCCTTAGGTAAGTTTACCGAGGTTTAAGTGGTTTGTAACCTACGGACTGATGACCACGCAGTTTGGTCCGATAGATTTACAATTATTTGAACATTTTTGTGTCATAAGATTGGATGAATTCGGCAATGACGTTGTAGGCGTCCTCTCCTTGTTAGCTAGGAAAAGGGGACTGATAGCCCCGCATTTTAGTCCCCTTTAAACACCCAACAACAACAGAGGGGAGTTAGCGTATTTGTGTGGTCATGTCTCTGACGTGATGGGGACAGACAAATTAATAGAGAAGGGCGGATGGAGTGCGGCTACATAGGATACATACGCGATGATTGCGGCAGGTAGGGCGGTGTTTTTTCGGACGTAGCCGTCGCACGCGTTGTCTGGAGCGTCGCCAGCTGCTGATCACACATGCAGACGGCGTGCGCAGCCTAACGGCACGCGACAATCGCGAACTGCCGGCCTCCAGTCGACACTAAGTTGCCGGCGGCGGCGGCGGCGGCGGCGCGCGAGGTGGGTGAGTGCCTCAGCTCGCTACTGCTCTGCCTAGCGCCTCTCTCAACTGCTCTCTCTCCACTACAATCCCCTACTTCTGCTCTAACTTCTGCTCGTCTGACGCGCATATTTCCTTCCTCGCCATCTATGTTGCTTCCTGGCATCAAGTGCACGGCTTCTTGCTATGGCACTACACTGTTGTTGTTGTTTTAGTCTTCTGTCCAGCCGCACAGGAATAGCCGCGAGGTCTAAGGCATTACGTCACGGATCGTGCGGCCGCTCCCGTCCGAGGTTCGAGACTTCCCTCGTGTGTTTAAGCTTGTCGTTAGCATAAGTTGCTTATCATAAGTGGTTTCTGAGTCTAGGGATCTATGACCTTAGCAGGTCGTTGTTGTTGTAACTGTGAGTCTTCAGTCCGCAGACTGGACTGATTCAGCTGTCCATGATACCCTGTCCTGTGCAAGTCTCTTCATCAGAGAATAAGTTCGGTAATTTACATCCTTTTGAATCTGCTTACTATATTCGTCCCTCGGTCTCCCTCTAAGATTTTTACCCCACACGCTTCCTTCTAATGCTAAGTTGACAATTCCTTAATGAATCAGAATGTGTCCAACCAGTCTATCCCTTCTCTTAGTCAGGATATGCCAGAAACTCCTTTTCTCCCCGATTTATGCTCCTCCTCATTAGTTACGTGATTTACCCATCTAATTTTCATCATTCGTCTGTAGCGCCACATTTCAAACGCTTCTATCATCTTTTTATCTGAACTCCTTATCCTCCACGTTTCACTCCACACAATGCTATATTCCAGACAAATGCTTTCAGAAAGGACTTCCTAACATTTAAATTAATATTGGATGTTAACAAGTTTCGCTTCTTTAGAAACGCTTTTCTTCCCATCGCTATTCTGCATTTTGTATCTTCGGCCATCAGAAGTTACCTTGCTACCCAAGTAACGAAATTAACTACTACTTTTATTGTCTCATTACCTAATCTAATTCCTTCAGCATCGCCTGATTTTCTGACATTGCATTCCATTACTCTTGTTAATGTTCATCTTATGTCTTCCTTTCAAGACACTGTCCATCCCATTCAATTGCTCTTCCAGATCTTTTGCGGTCTCTGAGAAGAATTACAAAGTCATCGACAAACCGCAATGTTTTTTTTCTTCTCCCTGCACTTTAAAGCCCTCTCCAAATTTCTCCTTTCATTCCTTCACTGCTTGCTCAATGTACAGATTGAACAACATTGGGGCAAGGCTACAACCCTGTCTTACTCCCTTCCCAACCTCTTCTCAAGAAGAACGTAGACTCCCTCCAGCGATTCCGATTTGAGTTCTTGAAGCATCTCAGTAACATTCGCACATTGATCTAATCTACCACTAACAAACCAGGCGGCACTCCTCTGAATTGCTTCTATGTTTTCCTTCAAACCGATCTGGTGGGGATCTCCAACACTCGAAAAATACTCAAGTCGGGCTCGCACAAGCGTTTTAAATCCGGTATCATTTACAGACGAATTACATCTTCCCAAAATTCTCAGAATAAACCGAAGTCGACCATCCACCTTCCCCAAGACTGACCTTCTATGCTCGTTCCATTTCACATCCCTGTGCAACGTTGCGCTTGGGTATTTCATGGGACTCTCTCAAGCAGCAGACTTCTAATGCTGTATTGAAATATTGCGGGATTGTTTCTCCTACTCACCTGCATCACCGTATATTTTTCTACATTTAGCGCTAATTGCCATCCCTCACACTACCTAGAAATTTGGTCGAAGTCATCCTGCATCCTGCTATAGTCATTCAATGACGTCACCCTCTTGTACACCGCAGCATCATCGGCAAACAGCCGCAGATTGCAACTCACTCTGTCTGTCAGATCATTTATATAGATAGAAAATAATAGCTGTCCTATCACACTTACCTGGAGCACTCCTGATGATACCCTAGTCTCTGATCAACACTCGCCATCGAGGACAACATACTGGATTCTACTCCATAAGTAATCTTTCAGACACTCATATTTCGGTACTTATTCCATATCCCCGCACCTAAGTTAACAGTCTCGGGTGTGGCACCCTGTCGAACGCCTTTCGAAAATCGAGAAATATGCAGTCTGTCTGTTGCTCTTGAAAGTAGCCTGTTATTAAAATAAGCAAGATCTCTGACAATTGAGATCTGCAAATGTAAGTTAAAACGCTCACTGCTGCTCTAAATTACTTTGAGTGGCCACAGTACATGTGCAATGGAAATTGATCTAACTGCTTAGTCCTTATGGGAGCAGCCAACGTTTTAACAATCACAAAATCAATGTTAAAAAATAAATGCGTAGATAATTAAACATGGGTCACAGACCATGAAATCATAAAGCAGAGTTTTGACAGATTGAAATCATGATCTACTCAGTAAAATAACAAGTAAATAAATGCGGGGAGACCAAATTAAGCACACACCTTGTACAAAATTGAATTAAAACATATAATTACTGCCCATATTAAAATTGTTTCTGCCCTTTATGAATATGGAGGTAACATGGGAGGAAATTTTTTGTCAATGGGTAGCTGAAAGAACATTCATTCATTCATTCACCAACGTACGCATAAAGCTTGGCAATACATTACAATGCAAGAACATATGAAAGCAGTGGCAAAATGAAGCGTCGGCAGCGTCTTGACAAGATGGCGCGTGTCTTGATTGCAAATTTAATTATACTGTGCATTAAACGAACTCATGTGTTGGAAGACAGCGGCATACTATTCATAAGTACCATGTGGTGTCTGACTAAGGTGAATTACATAGAATTTAGAAAGGACATTAATTCACAATTAGTGAATAGAAAACATGCGAGAATTCGTATAGAAGAAAGTTAGTATTATTAAAACCATGGCTAAAGGCCGAAATAATGACCATTACAAAAGCACATGGTGCAATAAGTCATACAAGAAAGGAAAGACTGACTCAAGCTAGTAAATCTGAGAGATATTTAGCATACTCAAAGATACAGGTGCGACAGGAAAAGTTAGTTAAAAAAAACGAAGGAAATTTAAACATACTAGGTTTACACAAAGGCTTAAGGCCACACACATGTATTCTAACTTGATCAAAACCGGAAACACAATCATCACTGGAATGAAAATGCAAATAATAAATTTACACTGAATTTACTCGAGTTCTGTAAATTAAGAAACACTTTGCCTCGCATAGCGAAAGAATTACTTAAGAGAACTATCACTGAGAAGCCAAGACCGCCTGATCACAAAAAAAGCAAAGTTCTAACAGCATGCCTTCCCTTCAGCATGATGCGGTGGAGTACTTACTTACACAGTCGCCGGAGCCAGAATCCAGAGTGAAGAAATCTAAGGCCACGGAGAAACCTTCCACCCCCATAAACCAGATATAGAGCGCAATGAAGGCGACGCAGAGTGCGTTCAGAGACTAGTGTTTACCAACTCTTGCTACATGACCAAGACAATTCCCTCTACCACCGCTCCCAGAGAGGTTTCCTGTCACCTCTTTCGTCCAAGATTAGGTTGCTACGGCACTAAGAACAGGCAACCTCGCCATCTTGCCAACTAAGCTTGTCTCTGGCCAGCCAGCAGACGCCAGCGCAGACAAACGAAGCCATGCGTTCTTAACCACAAGAAAACGAGGTCTAGAGCGCGAGGTGGCGACTGCAAGCCACTGTGCGGCAGTCAGTCAAAATTAAGAGCACGCATTCACAGTCACATGAACACACAACATCAATCACACGGGTGGAAACATATATAAATATGGGGCAAACATATATAAATATGGGGCATTGATCATTAATAAAAAGAATAAAATAATTAACACACAAACAGATAACATTAATAGCGTAGAAACACTTTAGGTGAAAGAATCAGTGGACGTGTTTCACCCTTCATCCATAACAGGCAAGATGTCATGACAGAAAATGTCAAGCTGGGTTTCGCAGGTTCGATGCTTCCTAAAGCCGTACTGATGGCTCGACAGAAGCTTACCCGTCTTAAGGAAATTTACTGTATTAGAACCTTTCATTAAGCGCAGACTGTCGGCCATTCCGTTGTGCGTGATGACGTAATGGGTCTGAAATTTGATACTCTCGGCACTCTTGACAATGCGGACCTCAAAAGTGTTTTCGAAATGGAATGTCACATACGTCATCCAGCGTATAAAGTTCATTTCCTTAGTGCGAGCGTAATTGAAATACGAATCACACGGCTGCCAGTTCACCGCCAAATCTAACTTTCGTCAGTAGCCAACTGGCAGTAACGTGAATCGGAGTTACTGTGACAGCAGAGATTTTAACTCTACTTTCGTTTGCCGCGTTGGAATGGCCGCGCGGTCTAAGGCGTCACGTCGCGGATTGCGTGGCCACTCCCGGTTGGAGTTTCCAGTCCTCCCTCGGGCGTGTGTATGTGTGGGGGGGAGGGGGTGTTATTAGCATATGTTAATGTAGTGGGCAAGTCTAAGAATCGAAAACTGGAACAGTGTGGTCCCTTAAGATTACAAAAATTTTAATATTCTATTCCCACTCTACATGATAATGCAGTGGCAGTCACGTCCGCGGATAAACGCTAATGTTCGCATAAAGGATTAGTGGTGTACTGCTTAACAAAGTCGACTGAATTAAATATCTAGGCGTTACACTGCACAGCTATACGCAACGGAATGAGCATAGGACAGTTGCGGGAAAGGCGAATGATCGACTTGGGTTCACTGGGAGAATTTTGGGAAGGTGTGATTCGTCTTTCAAGAAAACAGTATGTAAAATGCTTGTAGGACCCTGTCTTGAGTATTGCTCAAGTGTTTGGGATCCCCACCAGAGCGGTTTAGAGGAGAACATAGAGGCAGTTAAGAGGCTAGGTTTGATACTGGAAGATTCGATCAATGCGCGAGTGTTACTGAAATGCTTCCGGAACTCACCTGGGAGTCGCTGGAGATAAGGCAATGTTCTTTTCGAGAAACACTGTTGAAGAAACTTAGAAGGCCGCAATTTGAGGCGGATTGCAGGAGGGTTCTACTGCCGCCAGCCTAGAATTCGCGGGAAGACTACAAATGTAAGTTAGAGAGATTAGAGGAAGGAAGGAAGATTGTTTAAAGCCCCATTGCCAGCGTGGTCATCAGAGGCGGAGCGTACGCTCCGGTTGTTTGGGTGAGGATGGGAGAGGAAATCGGCCGTGCCCTTTGAAAGGAACCATCCCGGCATTTTCCTAGAGTGATTTAGCGAAATAAAGGAAAACCTAAAATCTGGATGGTCGGAGGTGGATTTGAACCACCATCCTCCCGAATGCGGTCCAGTATCGTACCACTGCGCTACCTCAAAATGTTCAAATGTTTGTATAGCTTATGGGACTTAACTACGGGGTCATCAGTCCCTAAACTTACAAATAGCTTATCCTAAGGACGGCACAAATATCCATGCCCGAGGGGGGATTCGAACCCCCGACCGTAGTGGCCGTGCAGACCGTCTCTGGAGCGCCTCAGTCCCCTCGGCGACCGCGGCCGGCACTGCGCTACCTTGCTCGGTAGAGAGATTATAGCTCGTACACATGTATACCATCATATCCTTTCTCCCCTTGTTCTGCATGGGAGAAAAAGAGGAACGCAAGTAACCAGTAGTGATACTGAGTACCCTCTTCCAAGCACCGTTGAGTGGATTGCGGAGTATGTATGTAGATACAGAATACCGATAGTTCGCAGTGACAAATTCCTGTCACTGGCCAGGGCAAACTACGCAATGTGTTTTAGCAGGTACGAATTGCAATAAACGAGGCATGTAAAATATGTCAAATTTTATTGGATGCAGAGACACGGCGTTGTTGAGTGCATTTTCGTTACGTGTGTTGGTAGGTGGGTTGCTGTGGACGTGTTTATTGAAAATCAGTGACGGTTGATGTCGAAGTTATGAAGTCGTTCTTTAGTTTAAATTGTAATTTCATTGTGATTTGTTGGCCAACTCTGTTATACTGTAGTATGAAAACATAAAAAAAAAGGTAAAGCAGTCTACAATCTTAAGACTGGTTTGAACACCACAGTGCTTTACTAGGCATGGTCCTGTTTGGAGGTGGTATGCCGTTGCCTTCCTCCGACCTTCGAACTGACTTACCCAACCAGTTGTAGGGGGACCTACAATTTAAAGTGGATTCGGTGCTACTCGGTATTTTTCACATTAACAAGACTGCCGCAGGTGAAAGCAGTGGGAAGTGACAGATGAAAATTTGAGACCTGGCGGGGATCGAACCAGGAACCTTTGGCTTCGTAGTCTGTCAATCTACCACTGTGCTACGAAGGCGAACCTACCCAAATATTTAACAGAAGGATAGACATTGAATTAAAATTTGTGCTGTAACCGGGATTCGAACCTGGGACCTCTTGCGTATTAGGATGGTGCTTTTACCACGATGTCCCCTGTTCGAATCCCGGCCGCGGCGCATATTTTATTTCAATCCCTTCCTTATATGTTTGATATATCAAGACAAAACATGTCTTCTGGAATTTATTACTTGTTATTTATACAATATTTACAGATGCTGAGTATACGGATACGGTATTTGTGTATGGGTTGTCGAACGGTAACGCTGCTGATGCTTCTAGTTGAAACTACCAGATACAAGAGTGTTCACACGAGTGTTCAACACACTGCTTACAGTTTGCAAGAGCTGTACAACCGATGCCAGAGTGTTGTAGCCAATGGCGATTACTTTGAAGGCCAGTAAAGGTATTTTGTTTGTAACTCTTGTTTCCTATATTTCCTGAGACCGTTCACCAAACTTTTCAGACGAACCTTAAATTATTGTAAGGTGTATTATTCATCAGATATGACGTCATATAGTCTGCACAGAAAAGAAACTCGAATTGAGAGTAGGGTAGGCGGGGGCGAGGGAGAGAGAGATGGATTAGCATAAGAATGGAATAATACACGCCCGGACTACACTGGAAAATAATGCTAGTCTTCACTTACAGACACGAGATACTTGACCGTCAGCATCATCGATTTATATTCAGCGTGTACGTCCATTTCCCTCTTTCTTCAGACTAAACTTCTGTCACGCGGCCTGGGAACTGTCGGAGTATGCTAATCCTAGTCAGACACGCGTTGAATTCTACTGTCTGTTAGACCCATAGCGCGATTCGCCACAAGTGGCATAGCATCGGTATTGTAGGATTAGCGAGAAAAACTGCTGTAGCTATTGTGGTACTTCTCTTGCGCAGTTTACAAATTGTAAGCGGCGTTTACTGCTCCTCTGCGGCCTGTCTGAGATGCTCTTCTGAATACAGTGGTAGTTTAGACTGGCTTTCGGTCTCTCTGACGTGTGACGTACGTTGAATAACAGAGCAGTTGTCTACTGAACATTTTACATGTGGTATCAGAAACTTCAGTAAGCCTTTGTAAGCTAACTTTGTTCCAGAGTGCTCGTCATATCGTTCGATGCAACTGACGCTATATTACCAAATTTAAAACAAAAATTCGTTATCAAAAATAATCCTGTTATATTGAATTCAACGAAACGCATTCACAGGAAAAATTAGAAAAATCCCAAATGGATTTATCCATCCAAATCACAAGAAGTGTAATCTGTAAACGCAATTTTTAGCCATGATACTTCCAAGACAACAAATCTACTTGTAAGACAGTAACTGATAGAAGCAATTAAGAGTCGCACAACAAACCGAAAATGTAAACAAATCTAAACACTATTTCGTATCGCACTAGAGCTATCTATATCACTTCAAACATAGAATTACCACTTTTGAGTTATACAAATGGCATATTACAATGTTATTATAAAAAATTGACTTAAACTATGTTCGCCAGAATCAATTGTTCAAATGGTTGTGATTCTAACGGACCAAAGTGCAAGAGTCATCTGTCGCTAGACTTAGAAACTAACTTACATTAAGAACAAAATACACACCCATGCCCAAGGGATTGAAATTCGTAGCATAGCGCCTTAGACCACGCGGTTCACAAGACCCGTACTGGAGACAAATTTGGCATACTTGACTTTTGTGTAATTCATTATACATCGACAGAGTGAATAAAATACTCCACTCTTCAAAATCACTACACAAATACAAACGTTAATTCAAAAATCCTGTTTTAACACAAGAACACAAAACTCGTATGGATAGATTTCGTAATGTGTCGAAAGCATTGATATTTGTTAAATTTTCATGAAAATAAACCACAAAATAGAATCGCCTAACTGATGTTGATGGTTTTCGAAGACCTGTGACTTTGAAAGCAGGATAAACTCTTACGTGGTGGTCTTCGAATGTGACAGGACAATGTATGCAAAGTAAAGCTCTGGAAAGAGTTATTACATCGTGAAGTATAAGAAATGTATTGTTTGTGGAAAGTGTAATAATTGGAAACAAATGAGCAGAATAAATAGATTCAACTTATTTCTGTGGACATGACTTTTCATATAAGCAGGATCAACAGTTCCATTCTTCAAAGGTGCACAACGTACGACCACCTGGGTATTGAGCTTCGTCGCTGTAGTAAATAAAAGCCAAGTAAATATTTTACAGCGCTGACACTACAATCTGCTAAATAATTATCACCATTAAGTGTTACAAGAACCACGTTCTATTACATTAGTACGGGAGATACGTATACGTCAGTTTGCGAGTGAATATGTATCGTAAATGATCGTAATAGGTGTGGCTTGAGAGTCTTGCAACTCGTCGCTAATGTACGCTGGAATGTTGATTTGCCAGTCTTGTTATTCATCCGATGGATAGACGCTGTTGAGTACGCTAGTGTCCTCAGGTTCTCCAGTTTTAATGCTGGGTGGTATATGGACAAAGACTTTAAGGGTCGAGTGAGCAACAAGTGACACACACACACACACGTCAAATCCATAAATAAAATTTTCTACTTAGATGTCAGTTAACAGCCATGATATACTTCAAAATGCAGTGTCAACCATCAGCTGTTTGTTTTCAGAACTTTACCGGTTTCGAGTATTATCCATCATCAGCAGAGTAAAATTAGAGACTGATTGAGACTATATAGTTGATCTGATAAACTTAGCACTATGCAGTTCTCAATCAGTCTGTTTAATTTTACTCTTCTCGTGATGGATAATACCCGAAACCGGCAAAGTTCTGAAAACAAACAGCTGATGGTTGACACTGCATTTTTTAAGTATATCACGGCTGTTAACTGACATCTAAGTAAAAAATTTATTTATCGATTTGACGTGTGTGTCACTTGTTGCTCACTCGATCCCAATATAATCTGTTTCAGTCGATTTCTTGCAATCGATTACTACAAACTGTGTCCTCTCTGACAGGAAATCCCCTAACCAGTCGCAAATTTGGGGCGATATACCATAACCACACAATTTGATTAAAAGCCTTTTGTGAGGTACGGTATCAAAAGCTTTATGGAAATCAAGAAATTCGGAATCAATTTGAGAACCCTTGTCGATAGCACTTATCACTTCATGTGAGTAAAGAATATAGATATGGGGTCCGTTGTTTCGGACATGGTCGAATACAGACGTGGAGTCCGATGTTATGGACATGCCCAGAACAACAGATGCCGTATCTATACTCATAATTCTGTCACCAAAAACGCCAAAGACAATTCTTGTATTGATGCACAAACAATCCTTAGTGCAAGAGGAAGTAATGGGCACTGGGCACTACCGTCGTAGTGCGCTATAAGTTGAGAAACTGGGGAGGACAGGAAGCATGCGCGAATGCCCTAAATGATTAAGGTGACCTCTGGCCCGTAGCGGGTAATTCGGTCTTTTACTCTCGATCCAGCACAAATACTCAAATTCCCCATTGCATCTATTTCATGCCCTGTAACACTAGAGATGTTTGAACATTTCGAATTCAAAAAAGTAAATGACGAGACTAATTAGTAAATTACAAGCAGTAGGAATTTTCGGTGATTTGACAAAGGTTTTGGGTTGAGTGACCCACAACATCCTTTGAAGTAAATTAGTATTCTATGGTGTCGTGGGCATTGTTGCAAACTGGTTAAAGTCGTACCTCGCTAACAGGAAACAGAGGGTGTCACAGCATGGGACTAGTGATTTAAGCCATTGGTAATCGTCGTATAGGAAGAAATTATTTGCGTTGTCCCACAAGGACCCATCTTATGCTCATTTGCTCTTCTTGTGTAAATTAATGACCTCTCATCAGTTACAATGCTAGAAGCAGAGTTCGCTTAGTTTGCAGTTGATAAAAGTATTGCAATAAATAGCATGTCTAGCATATTTTTAGAAAGATCTGCTAATGATATTTTCATGACTATTAATAAACGGTTTTAAGCCAACACGTTGACATTGAACTTCGAAAGACTCACTACATACAATTCAGAACATGTAAGAGGTTTCCACCAGTATACGCATGAAGTGTGAAGAAGACCATATAGAAGAGGTTTCCGGTATTAAATTCCTGGGATTATAACTTGATAATACATTCAGTTGGGAGGAACACACCAAAAACGCCGTAACAAATCAGTAATTCCAGTTAGTCTTAGCCAACGGAGGCAACATAAACATAAAAAATAAAAATAAAACGTGCATAATTTGTTTACTTTCATTCCATAATGTCATGTGGTATAATACAACATCTCACCAAAAAGTTTGGTGAATAGTCGTGTAACGTTAACGTAGATGAACAATGAACTACAGTTACCTTACTGTCCTTCGAAATAGTTGGACAACAACGCTCACTCACACAACCAACATTGTAAGAGAGTTCCTGGCAGAATAGGGGCTGATGAAACTTGAACATCCACCATACAAGCCGGATCTCAATCCTTCAAACTACTTCCTATTCCGACGACAAGCTTTTGAACACCATCCCAAAGGATCATTTCGTGCAGTTTCCAGAGCTAAGCGGTGCGTAGTTATGGGAGGTGACTATTTCGAAGGACAGAAAGGTAACTGTAGTCCACAGTAGATATACGTTAATATTAAAGACTATTCACTAATATACAGTGTCGGAAATTGTATTTTTGAATAATTCTTCAAGTTAAACAAAATTTTTCAGAGTCCAATAGCGTGTAATACGTACTACTTGTGAAGTAAATTCACGGGCATTTTGTAGAAACCTCTTTAAATAACTGGGTATGCTAACTACTGCCTCTCAATATATTTATTCCTTAATGAAACTTTTCGTAATTAATGTATCCCTTTTTCCAATCAACAGTTCAGTTCTTAAGTGCTAGGAACAAAAATGGTCTACACAAGGATTTAGAGGCACTTACAGTACTTCAAAACGGGGGTCCACTAGTCAGGAAGACACATTTTCAGCAATTTACCAGCAACCATAAAACTCTAATTGCAAATAAAGTTCTGTTCAAGAGGAGCATCAAAGACTTGGTAGCAGCCAACTCCTCCTACCCCATTTTAGAAATTTTCAATGGAGCCAAATCATGTATTTATTCATACTAATAGTATATTTATTTCAGCCCGAAAAATACACACACACACAAAAAGAAGAAATACATGTTCAACATCCACGAGGATATCTTCAATACGAATGTATAGGACGAAAGCTAATGTAATCTATGATTGGTCTTCAAGGTGGATGGAGATGTATCTGGGCAAAAGCTCCCAAGCGTCAACGTGTCGTCTTCCTTTTGCGTAATTTTATTCATGAAATGTTATTTGCAGCACCTTCGTGAAAGTTCTTTAAAGAGCTGGACATGGAAAGTGCTCCTTCTTATTTTGTGAAACGATACTTACCACATGATAAATGTCTCTTTGAAATCTATTCATTAAAATGCGAACTTACCTGCCAGATTCCAGACGTGAGGAATCTGGATGGAGCAGCAGAATGTTCGTTCTTGCAAAGACTGTGCCATGTAATATATTTTGTATTTTCCTACGACAATGTCAACAAAAGATATTTTGAAGTGTAGCCAATCACAAATTAAGAAAAATAAAATTTCAGTAACTGGAATGATGTGTTCATGACAGTGCACAATGTTGTTGTTACTGACTTCAGTCCGCAGACTGGTTTGATGCAGCTCTCCACGCTCCCCTGTCCTGTGCAAGTCTTTTCATATGAGAATACGTTCGGCAACCTACATCCTTTTGAATCTGCTTACTATATTCGCCCCTCGGTCTCACTCTAAGATTTTTACCCCACACGCTTCCTTCTAATGCTAAGTTGACAATGCCTTGATGTCTCAGAATGTGTCCAACCAATCTATCCCTTCTCTTAGTCAGAAACTCCTTTTCTCCCCAATTCCGTTAAGCACCTCCTCATTAGTTACGTGAGCCACCCATCTAATTTTCATCATTCGTCTGTAGCACCACAATCCAAAAGCTTCTATCATATTTTTATCTGAACTCCTTATCCTCCACGTTTCACTCCCATACAATGCTACACTCCAGACAAATGCTTTCAGAAAGGACTTCATAACATTTAAATTAATATTCGATGTTAACAAGTTTCGCTTCTTTAGAAGCGCTTTTCTTGCCATCGCTATTCTGCATTTTATATCTTCGGCCATCAGAAGTTACCTTGCTACCCAAATAACAAAATTCATCTACTTTTATTGTCTCATCACCTAATCTAATCCCTTCACCATCGCCTGATTTTCTGATATTACATTCCATTACCATCGTTTTACTCTTGTTAATGTTCATCTTATATCTTCCTTTCAAGACACTGTCCATCCCATTGAATTGCTCTTCCAGATCTTTTGCGGTCTTTGAGAAGAATTACTAAGTCATCGACAAACCGCAAGTTTTTACTTCCTCTCCCTGCACTTTAAAGCCCTCTCCAAATTTCTCCTTCCATTCCTTCACTGCTTGCTCAATGTACATATTGAACTACAGTGGGGAAAGGCTACAACCCTGTCTTACTCCCTTCCCCACCTCTGCGTCCCTTTCTTGCCCTTCGGCTGTAATAACCGCTGTCTGGTTTTTGTACAGGTTGAATATAACTCTTCGCTCCCTATATTTCACCCCTGATACCTTCAGAATTTGGGGGAGTGTATTCCAGTCGACATTGTCAAAAGTTTTCTCCAAATCGACAAACGCTAAAAACGTAGGATTGCTCTTCCTTAGCCTATCTTATAAGATAAGTCGTAATGTGAGTATTGCCTCCCGTGTTCCTACATTTCTCCTAAATCCAAACTGATCTTCCTCGAGGTCGGATTCCACAAGTTTTTCCATTCGTCTGTAAATAATTCGTGTTAGTATTTTGCACCCATGACTTATTAAACGGATAGTTCTGTGATTTTCACACTTGTCTGCACTTGCACTATGTACACAGTTGTAAATTGACACCAGAGTCGACCAAAACTGTATTTCAATAAAAATTTCCACCAACACGGAGTACCATTCTTAACTTAAGAATTTTCAATTACAGTTTTTATGTGGGGTATAGGCAAGCTGCTAGCTTGTTATTGTAGAGAGTATCTAATAACAAATCAACACCTTTACAGATTTAAATCAGTAGTATATTTACAATGTGAAGCCGGTATTTTTATATGGGTTCGCAAATATGACCCTATTAGAAGATGAGTGGAATACTGATAAGAGGGTATTCAGCACTGAACGTTGAGACAGAAATCTTTGTGTACAATTATTGCATATCGAATTTGATCAAAAATTGATAATATTCAGCGCTGTTTGAAAGAGAAGTCGCCAATCTAGAATGTTACCAACAATAATGTCTGGAGGAAGAGGATACGCAAATTTTTACAGCATTTATATGCCGGGAATCAAGCCCTTCAGGACTAATTAACCCCACATAACATTTTACAATTACCTTACGTAAATCATACTAGTGAAACTCAAATTACACATTCAATTGAGGTTTCAGGCACGTGCGCGGCTAAGCTCGGTGTCAATTGACGCCGCGGTGGAGTAGTCGAGCGGTCTAAGGCGCCTCACTGCGGAGCGCGCGGTTGCTCGCCGTCGGAGGTTAGAGTCCTCCCCGGGGTATGTATGTGTGTGTGTGTTATCCTTAGGTTAGTTTACCTTAGTTAAAGTAGTTTGTAAGCTACGGACTGATGACCACGCAGTTTGGTCCGATAGATTGACAAACATTTGATTTTTTGTCAATTGAGGTACACCATCCTATCTGTCAGATTCTGCACACTCGTTATATTTAAGAAAAAAAATGTCATATAGAAGGTTGTCAGTGGCACTGATAGTATTGATGATACTAAAGCCAGAATGTGAAAACTTAAATATAAAAAGATGTTATTTTTATACATTTGAACTAGTCGATATAACAAAGTCTGTGGGAGTCAGAAAGTATTAATTTTAACTGTAATCTAAAGCTTGTCTGGTATATTACGGCCATGTCAGTTTGCTCCTCAAATGTCCTTACCTCATTCAAATCCTTGCCTTGACACCTTTCTATATTTTTTTAGGTTTCCTGTTTTCAAATATAACGATTGTGTGAAATTTGTGATATGAAGAGGACAGTGTGTGTCAATTGACAGAGAGCATAGCTGCGTTGTTACTTGTAAGTAGATAGCTCAGTTGAGTGTAATTTCAGTCTGACTATTCGCGATTTCTGTAGGGTAAATGTAACATGTTACGCGGTGCACTTGAGTCCTAATGACTTAATTACTGGTATTATTTTATGCAGTAAAATTGTGCATCGTCTACCTCTAGACATGTGTACTGATCTTCTGTAATATTCAAGGTTGCTGACTGTCTTACTCTACTGTACCCTTACCAACAGCACTGAAGGTGATCAGTTATTGGTTTAAATCGATAGGCAATATTTGTGAATAGAGTTTTTCATCCCAAACACCAATTCTGAACTTCAGATTGGCGTTCTTTAGCTAGAGCTGCTCGTGTTGGCGTTCAGGTATTTCCACTTTTCACGACCAACACAGTATAAGTAATCACATAGGACACTGTCAAGACGGATAGTGTCTGTGGGGACGCTTACGTGGTGGGAAATCATACGTCATGCTTCTCTAAACCTCTGTCACTCATGCATCCTTCAGGTTCTTAGTAGAGCTTTCTGCTGGTTAGGAAAATTCAGACATAAAATGTATTGTAACCGTGATGTTGGTAAATCCTGCACGAGGCCGAGGGAAAACGTGATGTTTCCTGGTCCGTGCTTCAATCTACGTAGCTACTGATATCAGGATTTCACGAAGGTATGTGCACCAGAGATATCGCTAAGTAGTTTCCACCATTTTATACATTTCTGATGTGAAATTTGAGATTGAATTTCGAGCAGTTTTTCTAAATGCTTCTACACCTAAAAGGGCTGTGTAACATTTTACAATTGCTCCAGCTGTTAGGGAGATTTTTAATATTGCAGTCTCAAATTTCAATAATTAGTAGGGTTTCAGATGCTTTTAGGTTAGTTGTAGCAGCGGCGGAGCGGCCGAGCGCCTTGAGGCGCTATGCTCCGTAAGGTATTTTATAAGTTATTTGTAAGTTTAGGGACTGATGGCCCCACAGTTAAGTCCCATAAGCTCGACAAACATTTGAACATTTGATTAGTTCTATATCGTGTAGGCGCTTACGAAGAGACGCCTTGGTTCGTGGACAATGGACGAAGATCTTATAAGTGGAAGTAGGCTGTGTGTCACGGAGTACGCCATATATACATGTGATCTGGCAGCTGTAAAGTAGTAAAATTTCCACATTTCTTGGAAATAAAAATTTGTGTTACTTTTCAGTTTCTTCTATTTCAAAATCAGTTAAAATTGATCTTCGATAGTACGTATACCTTTTCTTGTTTCACTTACTGGGCGTAGGTGTATTTTTGTGCATTGATGTAACCGTAGACCACAAAAAGCAAACTCGACAATATGTTTTGAACAACAGTACTGTTAAATCTGAGTAGAAGATTTCTTCGTAGGTTCAGGAACGTACTCTCGAACTTCGTAAACCTTACTTTGATGGAGTGGTTTAGCAATCTATACCTTCCATATTAATAATGGAAGTGTAAACAGCGGTCCACCGTTACACATTTTAATCTATTAAATTACTAGTAGAATTTTAATGTTCCCACTGGAAAAGTGAGCGTAAATAGGTTGAACATATAGGCATGATTTCGCCAAAATCGGATCGCTTTTTTCGGGTTAAAGCAAATTATTTTTGTTCTTCTGACTTCTTATTCACTTCAAACTAGTTTTCAGCGTTATCAAAATGATGGCCGAATAAGCAGAAAACTAGTCCGAAGTGAATAAAAAATCAGTAGAAGAAAAATAGTTTTTGTTTTAACCCGAAATATGAAATTGTTCTACTGTGAAGTGACGGAATAATCGATACAGAAAAGAAAAAATAATAAATACAGTCATATTGCAATTGTTAAGCGTTGAAGTACCTATTGTATCTGTATTAGAAACCTCTTATATCCAAATCTACTTCACGAATTCACATTGGTGTTTTTACAGGATTTTTGAACTCACCGTATGGATAGATAAAGAGTTCATTTAATCGAAATCGGATAGGATAAAATAATTTCAGAATATTTTTTCAAAAATTTTCTCGGTATATACGCACTATACATTAATCGTGGTAGTTTTATAGCTTCAAATAAAAAGTCATGCATTAAAGGGTTAAATATAACTACACGGCCACTACGGTCGGAGGTTCGAATGCCCCTTCGGGCATGGATATTTGTGCCGTCCTTAGTATTAGCTAGTTCATAAGTAGTTTGTAAGTTTAGGGACTGATGACCCCGTAGTTAAGTCCCATAAGCTATACAAACATTTGAACATTTGATTTGAAACCTTTCTGTTTACCAATAATCACGCCTAGAAAATGGGCCAGGCTTTGTCAATACACAAAAACGTCTACAAGGGTTTGGACTGCGTGGTCTCTTGGGTAGAAGAACTAAGTTTACTGACTGAGCCATATGACCAAGCTTACATTTTTAGTGCCTGAGGTTTGGAACTCTTAGAAGCTATGGTGTGCGGAGAAGTTAAACATCTATCACGAAGCACGAGCACATTGCTACTTTTAAAAGAAAAACAAAATAAAATAAACTCGAGCACAAAGAAAGTTCATACACCATTTAAAAGCGGAATGAGAAAAAAATTGTTACAGTTGTGTGGCAGGGTAGGAGTCCGAAGGCTGAATTGCGTCGGGAGGTAGAATACTTTGCGCTACAGTGTAGTGCAATTCCCGTAGTGCAGTTTACGGTTGGCGGCAGTACGGAGGGAGGTGAAGGGAGAGGGGAAGATAAAGTGGAGGAGGGGGAAGGAAATGGACGGTGACGCACAGACGTGAAACGGAATACGGAATAAGGCCTGCCGAGGAGAGGCCGTAAAAGGGACTGGCCAGTTCCTCCGCCTCCGCCTCCACCGCCTCCACTTTTTACGTCACGGCGCCCCACTCCCCACTCTCTTTCGCTGAAAGCCTGGCTGCTGCGTGCCACCGAAAGGAAACCTACGTTCAGTTATCACCGGTAATATTCTGCTTTCACTCCAGACCGAGGTCCATCTCATGTAGAAATACGCGGATACATTCTGCGTCTCCTTCACCGTCCTCCCCTTCATTACGGTTGTTCAACTGTTTTTTAAGCTTGAGGGACTTAAGTGCGGGGTCATCAGTCCCTAAACTTACAAACTACTTATCAACTATTATTGATAAATAAGGAGCTACTTTTCAAAACGCATTATGTCCAAAAAGTAAATTTTTCAGGAGAACCAAAAAACGTATATCGCAAAAAAATATTCAATTAATTTTTCCGAATTTTGCACCACATACTCAGGTAGGGCTTTTGATCCAAATGTGTTTAATACAACGTTTCAAATGTTCAAATGTTTGTATATATTATGGGACTTAACAACGGGGTCATCAGTCCCTAAACTTACAAACTACATATGAACTGTCTTATACTAAAGACGGCACAAACATCCATGCCCGAGGGGGGATTCGAAACCCCAACCGTAGTGGCCGTGCAGACCGTGACTGGAGCGCCTCAGTCCCCTCGGCCACCGCGGCCGGGTTAATACAAGGAAATTGCTTTTTATACTTTCAAGCTATGAGCACTTTAGTGATGGACAAAGTCCGTTTTGTTGGGTTCTGTTGCACAATCTCCCCATTTTCATTTCCTCTTCATTCATTTTCTCGTTCCACGATTCATTTCCTCTCCACATTCACTCGCTATAATACTTTCCATCTTAACATAACAATGATTTTACGCCTGACTATCTAACAGACAGAATCATAAACATTTATACACAACAGTGTCGTAATACAGAAAACGAATATTAACTGATCATTGTTGGGCAATTAAATGGTTTCGCTTTTATCCACGAGTCTTACATTGCAGGCAACATAGCTTAATAAAACAAAATAAAGGCAACTGTTGGACCTAATGCATTTTGATTCAATCATACTACAGAACGAAATGCTATTTGTTGCATCTGCTACTTTTCAGCGCTCTTTTTGACGGTGTTAAAATGCGTTTTGACACAATCTGATTGCAGGAGTGTGTGGAGCGGGTAATAAAATACCTGATTCCATATCAAACTCAATTTTGTCCACCAGTGCACATAATGGGTTTTCAAAAGTTGCTCCTCAAATATGAAGCATTGAATTAAAATTTGTGGTGCGGCCGGGAATCGAACCCGGACCTTCATGCGTACTAGGCAGACGTCTTAACCAAAATGTTAATTCAATGCTTCATATTTATCAATAATGTCTTTGACATATTTGAGACGAAAATCCGTCACAGGGATTGTTTATTTGTATTAAATTGATACTTATGAACTAGCTTATTCTGCAACGGGACTGGTTGATGTGTGTTTGTGTAATGGGGCTACTTAATATTTGTGTGTGCGTGTGTGGCCTTCAGTACTAACAGGGGTCTACAAAAATGAAAGATCGTATCGGGCTACTAAAATTATGGATATGACTGCAATACTACTAGGAGAGTAACTTGACAATTAGTGCGCAACTTAATGCTGACCTACGTAAGGCAAGTTTGGGCAACTCGAAACTTACGCTGACTGCAATATTAGAAGGATTAAAAAGATGCAAAATCTTGGTTGGCTGATAGTCACTTTACGAGAACAATAAAAGAATGTCGTACTGCGTTGTACTTGTTGGCACTGTCTTATTATTACTATACAATCAGTCTGCAGACACAAATAATGAATGCGTGCAAGAAATATTATTTTGTTGTAAAAAGGGAAGTGATATCTCGCTTCACAGTAACACACATTCTTCACTTCATATCATATACTTAATTAACGTTAACTTAAAATCACTTAAAACGTCAAGAATAATCACAAACAAAATTAAACCAAACAAACTGAATAAATCTGTATTAAAGAAAATTAGAAAATTAGCAACCAGCAAATTCGACACGAGTAACAGAAACTATGAAAATGAAGGATGTGTATATTATTGCGAAGTCGTGCAATGAGGCAGTTTCTAAGACAGGAAAGCAGCCCTACCCTCAGGAAAGGATTAATTATAAAAAATCAAAATGTCGAAAAGTGAAAGGGACTGCTTTTTTTTATTATTACGTTTGGTTAATGCCCTATCCATGTTATTACAACAATTACAGTGACGAGCCACGAATTAATCAAGGTTGTGTATAGGTTCCTACTGAATGGAAAGTGATATAAAATAAAATGAGCGACCTTGCGCAATGCGAAAAACATTTAAAGTAAATTACCAAAAATTGTCAGCACCATGAAGACCTCCGAGCTGTGTCCACCGCGAGCTCCAGTGGAACCGTCACGCTCCGCTACTACTCTCCGACTCACCGCCTACCGGCCGCCAAAGATAATACTTGCGGACCCAACAAAGATGTTTTGTATATATATGTTGTTGCCAAAATATATATAGTACCAAAACTTAAGGTAGGAAATTTCCATTCAGTTGCCACCTTACAATACTAAAGACGGCACAAACATCCCTGCCTGAGTGGGGATTCGAACCTCCGATCGTAGGGGCCGTGCAGACTGTCTGCCGCGCCGCAGACCGCTCGGCCACTGCGGTCGAATCATTACGGTTGTGGTGATAGGCATGACAAGTAGCAACAAACTATCCAATTTAATTCTGTGACTTGGATTCGTCAGTTTCCTCTGTGCACTTGCGTGTTATAACTCGCGTAGTTTTCAGTTATGCTTGTTTTGTATCTCTATAAATTGGTATCAGACTCCGACCTAAACATGGTTCGTGGCTGAAAACGAAATCGTAACCCAAAATTTCGTAAAAAAGTTAAAATTTCCGTATATTACGTTACACCGCAAATCACTTGTTGTTTCACATTCTCCAAGATCCCGTTCCAGCACTAAGTCTTCTTGACTGTGTGAAAGCCAAATCAGGAATCCAAAGAAGATGAGAAGGAAGACCAACAGGTTTAGACGAATGGGCGGTACTTTTATTAAAGTACTTCCAAATTAGATTCTTTTCTCCTCGTTGTGACATCTTCTACCTAAAAAAGAAAAACTAAAGGAAGTTACACAATAAGTAAACTGAACTCGATACAGTGGAGTGACTATATTTCGAGTCTCGGAATTAAAAGTTTACCGTGAATACGAGCGTCATAAAATAAAACAATTACTGCGGGTACATTTTATCTTCACGGAAAAAGGCACTCCACCATTATAACGCGACGTAAATACTGAAAAGAATTTACAACCTTTAGGCTACTAATATAAATGACAATTTAAAAACTTTGTTTCAAAAAAGGTCATGTTTTAAACGTGTATTCTTTTCAAGGTTGATTTTCTTCTTTTTCACACGTGAATTTCGATAGTTCGATGTGACCCTGGTCCCGTTCATCTCGAATTAACAAGACTACTGTATAGCTACCACAAATTTCATAGTCCTGTCTACCTTCTTGTAGGAAGATTAAATTTAGCCTTTAGGTACACAAGAAACTTGTCAAATGTATACTGCGAAATGCCAGAGTCTCAACATGAGTGCCACAATACAAAATAAGCAGGAAGTAATCAATTGTTTGCTTCCGTGAGTAGCCTTTACGATTATGTTCTTAAAAGCGTTAGCTTTATGTTGCCATATTCACTTTCGTTTTTTGCAGTCTACAAACAACTTTACATATCCTCTCTTTGGCATTCCTGAACACAGCTACAATCAGTGCTGCAGAAAGTATTTGAAAAAATAAAGACACAGTTCCGACTAACAGTATCATTGTTGTCAGTATAAATTCACGCACACTGAGGAGGAAAAGGTGTGTACCACATGATCACTGTTTCCTAAACTCTGGTTAGTTATTAAGAAAAGCTCCTCGCTTTCTAGGAAACTCATTAATCAAACTTCACAGCATAACTATAAGACAGCCCGTTCCATTACGCAGAATACTGATTTAGTTAAATTGTTACTAACATAGTATGTCACTATAAGCTACGATTGCTTTATATTGTGCTTATTAACAAAATACCCACTATTTTTAGAGGCGAGATGCTAATTTTGGCCGAAGATTCAGCTGGTTTCTGGCCGAAACCGAAACTGCGCCCTTAGTATCACTTATGTATTATCTTACTTTGTTTCCAACGACATCGACTGTCTTTGTAGTAAATAACATGAAGGCAGCAAGTGGAAAAATCGTGCAATCTTCAGAGAAAGGAAAAAAAGTAGCCTTAAATCAATTCAAAAATAATATTGTAAAGGGGTGTTGGCAGATCTAAGAAACCGTAATTGGATCTTGCATGTTGTTAACAGTTCGTGACAGGAACGCCAACCACTGGTCTTGCATCATAAAAGGTTGCTTGAAACAAAGCCATTTTATATTTTACTTACAAGGAAAGTACTTGGACTCGAACAAATATGAATACACGAAAATCGTGTGAGAGTGATATTCCCTCATCTGCAAAGCTCTGCAGTGGAGGCCTCTGCGTATGCCATGCCGCACTGCATCTTGACCTGCCGGTATACCCTAGGGACGGTTCAGTGTGCCTCTGAAGTTGCGTTTTGTGACGTTCTTTGTGTAGTGAAGAGTCGGATAGGTCGGCGATTGGTAATCACTTCTGCTAATATAGTGTGAATGGTTGAGATGCAGTTACGAAGAAACCTTCTTCGTGAAGATGGTATTGGTGTAGAAGATGAATCATTCGCATGTTACCTCCTATATACTATAGTGTTTCTAATCCATGCTCATATTTCTGCACTATAATAGATACCAGAAAACATGTCAACGATTCATCTTCTACACCAAGACCGTATTCACGAAGAAGGGCTCTTCGAAATTTCATCTCAACCAATCGCAATACATTAACAGGACTGATTACCAATCCCCGCCCCATCTGACGCTTCACCACACAAATAACGTCACAAAACGCAACTTCAGAGGCACACTGCACCGTTCCTACTGGCGAACCGACAGGTCAAAGTGCAATGCGGCATGGCACACACAGAGGCCTCTAACGGACGACTGCAGAGTTTTGCACTTGCGGGAGTGTCACTAGTGCAATAAGGGACCTTTACATTATCTATCATACGATTTTGGTGTATTTGTGTTTGTTCGAGCACGAGTACTTTCCTTGTTAGATGTTTTCACTTTTGATACGCTGATCTTCCCAGCATCCTGCTATTGCGATGCAAGACCAATCGTGGACGTGTGTGTTACGAACTGTTAACAATATGCAAGATCCGATTATGGTTGCTTAGACCAGGCGAAACCGGTTACAATGATATCTTTGAAACGATCCTAGGCCGTTTGTTTGTTTCTTGAATTTTTTAAAAACTAACGCAGAGCGTCCCCAAACTCTTGTATAATATCAGACTTATACGTCTATTGTGGGGAAAAGAAAACAAAGATTGCTTATGAGAATTATTCCTATGAATTTCGGCACATTAAACTACCATCTTCCGTTGTTCCACGAAAAGATCATATACAATCTTCGCTGTTTTCCATTATATATTAAACAAATGGCTACCCCCTCGCAAAGTATGACAAACTGAAATATACGTATCATTCATTCGGTTTAACATTGTACTCTCATCATTCTCCCTTCCTCTTTCTCTGACACACACACACACACACACAGACACAAACACACACACCTATTATATGTAGCCATTTTTCATCTACATCTAAAAATAGCTGTGGGAGGTACGTTGACTATTAAGATACCGGCTTTTCAAATTAATTGAAATTCATTCTCTTTTTCATTTCATATTGTCAAAGAAGCTTGTTGTGAGCAGAAGATGACGTAATAAATCATTGAAGACGATTTCCAGAAATCAAATACTAGGTCGTGTGAAAACTTCTGCAGCTTCCCTCGTTGCAGGATATTGCCCAAACCTTACGTCTCTGCTCCTGAAACGTCCAAATGTTCAAATGTGTGTAGAGATTATGGGACTTAACTGCGGGGTCATCAGTCCCTAAACATACAAACTACTTACGAACTACCTTATACTAAAGACGGCACAAACATCCATGTCTGAGGGGGGTTCGAAGCCCCGACGGGGAACGCTCTTGCGCATCGTAGCATAGCGCCTCAATGCGCTCGGCCACTCCACCGTGTCCTATACAATACAGTGAGAAGCACGACATACGTATTGAAATGTGCAAGGGACTATAATAAATAGCGACAATCTTCGTGTAATTACTTTTTGGAATAGAACCATCACGGTTCTTCGTCTATTTGTATATTCCTTTTGCTTATCTTGAAAGACGACATTCTTTTTATGAATTTCTGTTGAGTAAATTTAGAGGACCGGAATTTGAAGCTGAGTGTAATACGATATTGTTGCCGCCTACTTACATTTCGCGTAAAGATTACAAAGACAAGATAAGAGAAATTAGGGCTCGTACGGAGGCATATAGGCATTCTGTTTTTCCTCGTTCCATTTGGGAGTGGAATAGGAAAGGAAGTGCCTAGTTGTGGTACAGTGTACCCTCCGCCACGCACCTTACGGTGAATTGCGGAGTATGTATGTTGATGTAGATGTAGGACAACGGAGTTGATTGGGTAAACAATTCAACAATGATTTCATTTCTACTGAGGTCCGGAACACTTAAAAGCGATCACACCTATTGATGTACATCAGTTTCGGGTAATTACAATTTCCCTTTCTCCTTAGAACAGAGTTTCTACCTTGACAATTATGTGACTACCTTCCAAGTAGTTAACAAAATTACATTATCTCAAAGTAAATAAATTTAATGTTGTTCCTTTTGCTTCATCTTTCTTTTCAATCGTTGGACGAAGTTTTTCTGTATCTTTCGCTATGGAGCATAATATCTTAATTTTATATGATATCCGATGGAAAAATACGGGGTTGGGTCGAAAGTCATGGAACAACTTTTGTCTTGCAGTTACCAGTCCGGTTGGAAAAGACACAGAGACGAAACGACAAGTTGTTAACTACATGTGTGGACAATCAATAGCACTGAAACATCGTAGCACTCTAATTTATTACAGTAGTATCTAGGGAAATATGGCGTTAATGGTGCAAAATAACACGACAGTACACGTACAGTTGACGAACCTGGGCCTACGGACCCTCAAAGTAGTCCCCTACTACCGTCGCTACACGCTGCCGACGATGTGGGAGGCGCTGAATAGCGTCTGGCTCACCATGTGACGCACCATCTCTGCATAGGGTCACCTGTTCGCGCACAGCATTAGCAATTGCTCTCGTGTTGCAAACCGCCTACCACGAAGTGCCTCCTTAATCTTTGGAATGAGATCAAAGCCACAAGGCGAAATGTAGGGAGAGCATAGTGGGTGCCCCAATTGCTCCCATCCGCAACGTCGCAGTAGCTGCCCTATGGTGCGGTAAATACTGAGACAGATGGTAGCGTGTGGTGACAGTAGCAGGGGACTACTTTGAGGGCCAGTAATCTACGATTGGGTAGTACTGCTGTGAAGCTGGTTAGGTCGCAAATTCTTTATTATAGGTCACACTCCATGTACAGATTAGGTAAGCTGATGATGGTAAAGCCGAAACGCGTCATTTTTGAGGGCAAGCTGTACATGGATTGTGACGAAGAATAGAGAATTTGCGACCTAACCAGCTTCACAGCACTAGTACCTAATCATTTCATCATAGTCGCCTGCCTCCTCAATGAGTTTATGTCGCATTTACAATCAGTAGTCTACGTCAGTCATATCAACTGCGTGTGTACTGTGTTGTCAATCTTTTGCATTGTGAAGGTCATATTGTCCTGTTTATTACTATAATAGTGTGATACGATATTTAAGTGCTACTCATTGCCCAAACATGTAATTAACACCTTGTCCTTTTTCTGTATATGTCAAGTTTTCCAACCGGACTGGTGTCTGAAAGAAAAAAAAAATAGTTGCCATGACTTTTGCCCCAACTCTCGTATATTTTGCCAAACGGGTGTTTCGCATTTGAGGCAAGACTCGGAATCGAATTATGGTCATCAAGAAAGGTCCCACCCTCCTGTGACGGAGACCTCCGAGCAAGACTTTGCGACCCCACAGGAGGTCGGAACCTACAGGTTGGAAAACACTGCCTTAGAGTTCATGTGCGGCTGCTATTAAGAGCCAATGGCGCATCTACATCCACATACATACTCCGCAATCCACCGTAAGGTGCGTGGCGGAGGGTACACTGTACCACTGCTAGGCATTTCCTTTCCTATTCCACTCTCCAATATAACGAGGAAAAAAAATATGCCTATATGCCTCCGTACGAGCTCTAATTTTTTTTATCTTGTCTTTGTGATCACTACGCGAAATGTAAGTAGGCGGCAGTAAGATCGTACTACACTCAGCTTCAAATTCCGCCCCTCTACATTTCCTGAACCGAATTTCACGAAAAGAACGTCGTCTTTCCTTCAGCGATCCCCAACTGAGTTGCCGGAGCATTTCCGTGACAGTAGCACATTGGTCGAACCTACCAGTAACAAATCTAGCTGCTCGCCTCTGAACAGCCTCTATGTCTTCCTTCAAACCGATCTGCTGCGGATCCCAAATACTTGAGCAATACTCAAGACGTGGTCGTACAAGCGTTTTATACGCGGTCTCCTTTATAGGTGAAGTACATCTTCCCACAAATCTCCCAATAAACCGAAGTTGGCAGTCCGCCTTACTCACAACTGTCCTTACATGCTCGTTCCATTTCATATCGCTCTGCAATGTTACGCCTAGACATTTGAACGACGCGACTGCAATCAAGAAGGTCACTACTAATGCTGTATTCGAACACTATGGGATTGTTCTTCCTACTCATGTGCATCACCTTACATTTTTCTACATTGAGAGCTAGCTGCTATTCTTCGCACCGACTAGAAATTTTGTCTAAGTCATCTTGTATGCTATTACAGTCTCACGATTGATGGGAAAATACGAAGAGTACCTGAATAAGGAATGCCCCTCGGTAGCATGCGTGCCACTTTCAAATACCCCAGATGCCTTCTACGTCGCGAACGCAGATGAGAAAAGTCGGTTGTTGCGCGCGCGCCGCCCGACTCTTCCGCTGCGCCATCGGGGCTCGTTAGCCGCGGTGCGGCGGCGCGGTATCTCGCGCGCGCACGCTCGCGCCGCCGCGCCCTCTTTACAACTTTCCCTGTAGTTTTTTTCCCTCGCTACCTACGCCTCCGCGCGGCAGCGTGTGTTCGAGTCGTAACTAGAGATACGGCCAGGGCCTGCCGGGTTTATGTGCACGGGCGGTTTGTTCTCGGCGCCCCCGAAACACGCCCCCTGCCGCCGCCGCCGCCGCCGCCGTCCCTACTTTTATACCCGCACTTCCTCCGCCTCCCCGCGGGCTCGGGCGTCGCCATCCGCGCGCGTCGCGTATGCAGGCGACGCCGCGCCGCGCGACAGTCGCGCCGGGTCGCTCGGCACAGCTGTCGGCAGCGGCGCGGCAGCGGCCAGTGGCAACAAGTTGTTGCGCGCGTGGCAGTACCGCTGTGTATCAGTGCGCCGGTGTGAGTGTGTTTGTGTGTGCGCGCGCGACGACGCTGGACTGGGGTAAGTTGAAAACCTACTCTGTGACGTCTGTCGTCATACGTGAGCATGCGAGGCCGACGTGGTAACGTGAGTCCTGAGCCGGCGCGATCGCTAGCGGACGGGCTAGCCGCTATGAGACAGTGGGCTGTGCCCCAGTGGCCGGCCAATCAGCTAGCGATCGCGCCGGCTCAGGACTGCCTTGCTTACGTCCCATGACGTACGCGCCGGGGCCTCTCTCTCTCGTTGGCCTCGTGCGCAAGTGTGGCCAACGAAAAATACCGGCCCCAAAGCCTACTAGTGTGGCGTCACTTCATCCCCATGCCCGTTAACTTTTACGGTTTATCAGCTAGCGATCGCGCCGGCTCAGGACTGCCTTGCTTACGTCCCATGACGTGCGCGCCGGGGCCTCTCTCTCTCGTTGGCCTCGTGCGCAAGTGTGGGCAACGAAAAATACCGGCCCCAAAGCCTACTAGTGTGGCGTCACTTCATCCCCATGCCCGTCAACTTTTACGGTTTATCCGTAAAATTTTCGAAAATTGCAGTATTTTACGGATGGAAGATGTCATTTTACGTCTGGAGACTGGTTTCGTGCAGCTCTCCAACCTACTCTATCCTGAGCAAGCCTCTTCAACTCCACATAAGAACGGCAACCTACATCTGTCTGAATCTGCTTACTGTATCCATCTCTTGGTCTTCCTCTGCGGTTTTTACCCCACACACTTCCCTCCAATGCTAAATTCACAATTCGTTGATGTCTAAGAATGTGTCCTACCAATCTATCCCTTCTTTTAGACAAGGTATGCCAGAGACTTCTTTTCTCCCCCATACACTTCACTCCATCTACATCTACACAGATACTCTGCAAATCACATTTAAGTGCCTAGCAGAGGGTTCATTAACCATTTTCATAACTTTTCTCTACCGTTCCATTCTGTAATAGCGCGCAGGAAGAAAGAACACCTAAATCGTTTCGTTTTAGATCTGATTTCTCTTATTTTATTGCGAAGGTCAAGTCTCCCTAAGTAGGTGGGTGCTAGCAAAATATTTTCACAATGAGAATTAAAAGTCGGTAATTGAAACTCCGCAAACAGACCACGCCACAATAAATAACGTCTTTCTTTTAATGATTTCCACCCCAATGCGTGCTACATTTCCGTGACGCTCCCCCCCCCCCGCCCCCCCGTAACATGATAAAACAAAACGATCTGCCCTTCTCTGAACCTTCTCAATATCTTCCGTCAGTCCCACCTGGTGAGGGTCCCACAAGGGGCAACAGTACTCCAGGAGAGGACGCACAAGTGTAAGTGTAATGTAGGCAGTCACTTTGGTGGAGCTGGCGTTCTGCCATTTTTGAATTCGCGATTCCTTGATGTCTCCGAATGTGTTCTACCAATCGACCTCTTTCTTTTAGTCAATTCTGTTCAGTCCCTCCTCATCAGTTACGCGATCCACCCATCTAATCTTCAGCATTCTTCTGCAACACCATATATCGAAAGCCTATGTCCTCTTCCTGTCCGCACTGTTTATTGTCCAAGTTTCACTCCCATATAAGGCAACACTCCACACAGATGCCTTCAGAAAGGACTTCCTTACGCGTAAATCAATATTCGTTGGTAACGCTTTTCTTACCATTGCCATTCTACATTTTATATCCTCTGTACTGCGACCATCATGTGTTATTTTACTGGCCAAGTAACAAAACTCATCTACCACTTTTGTTGTTACGTTACCTAATCTAATTGCTTCAGCATAACCCGATTTTCTTAGACTGCACTCCATTACCCTAGTTTTGCTCTTGTTAATCTTCATTAGAGTGCCAGACTACAAATCCAAAGGTCGCGGGTTCGCTCCCCGCCAGGTCCTAGGATTTTTATCTGTCACTTTCCACTTCTTTCACCTCTGGCAGTATTGCTCATGTGAAAAATACCGAGTAGCACCGTGGTTCGGAACCCACGTTAAACTGTAGGTCCCCCTATAACTGGCTGGGTAAGTCAGTTCGAAGGTCGGAGGAAGGCAACGGCATACCACCTCCAAACAGGACCATGCTTAGTAAAGCACTGTGGTGTTCAAACCAATCTTCGGATTGTTGACTGCTATTTTTTTTTAATCTTCATCTTATATGCACCTTTCAGCACACTGTCCATTCCGTTCAACTGATCTTCCAGGTCCTTTGCTGTCTCTAACAGAATTACTATATCGCCGGCAAAAGCGCAATGTTTTTAATTCTTCACCATGAACATAAATTTCTTCTTCAAATTTCTCCTTGCTTTCCTTTATAGCTTGCTCAATGTACAAATTCAATAACATCGCAGAAAGGCCACGACCCTGTCTTACACCCTTCCCAACCACTGCATCCCTTTCATGCCCTTCAACTCTGATAACTGCTGTCTCTTTTTTCTACAAGTTGTAAATAACATTCTGCGCCCTATATTTTACTCCTGCTTGCTTCAGAACTTGAAAGAGTATATTCCAATTAACAAGCCTTCTCCAAATCTACAAAAGTTAGATGTGTAGGTCTGCCTTTGCTTAATCTATCTTCTAGGATAAGCCGTAAAGTGAGTATTGCCTCCCGTGTTCCTACATTTCTCCTGAACCCAAACTGATCTTCCCCGAGGTCAGCTTCTACCAGCTTTTCCATCCTTTTGTAAATAATTCGTGTTAAAATTTTGCAACCATTAATTATTAAACTGATGGTTCTGTAATTTTCACACATGTCTGTGCCTGCTTTCTTTGGAATGGGGATTATTACATTTTTCTTAAAGTCTGAGGTTATTTCGCCTGTCTCATATCTTACACATCAGGTGAAATACTTCTGTCATGACTGGATCTCCCAGAGACTTCAGTAGCTCTGAGGGAATGTCATTTGAAACGTTAACATTCGATAATCACCCCGCTACACACAATAAATCTTTTGCATGGGACAAAGGCATGTCTCCGATTGTTGAGCAATCATTATTTCATATGATTAGTGTAATGTTTGTGTCGTCATTGGAATTTAATTTAAAGTCGGGATAAGAGGTTCTTCCACGTGAATCTTAGGAGTCGACAGTCTCTGCTATGCAAATTGAAAGAAGTTATGATTAATTAGTTATTGGCATTCAGAATTCCAACACAGTGAACTATGAACAGGATACAGATTAAGTCCTTTTCTTTTTATCAATGAGAAAGTAGTTTTGTACGTACTGCCTGTGACTTACATCATCAACAAGTTTGCTCTCAAGGCTTGACTACATGGAAGACGCAGTTTTCTTCAATTTGTTTTTCTTGGTAAAGTTTCCTATCATGTTATGAAAGGGAGAGAATGAAACTACAGATGAGGTGGTGAATGAGCTTTAGAGGCAGTTCACAGTTCTTCAGGTGGATGACACTTTGGTTGCAAATGAAGGTACTATAAAGGATTCCATTTGGACACAATTGTCTAGAATTAGTAAAGACGATAAACTTAAGGAGGTTATAACCGAATTTCCCAGTAATGCACTATGTTCTCAATACACTCCATAGAAATGCAGAATGTGAACGTGTTTTCAGCCTTGTGAAGAAAAATAGAACGGGCTTTAGATCATCCATGTCCAATCTCTGGAGTCAATATTTTGAAGACGAGGGGTTCTGGTCCATGACATGGCAAAGCATTTTCGTAACTTTTTTTTTCAGGAAGCTAAAAACGCCAAAACTACGACTTAAGTCGACTGAGATGTGATCTGATTGTGAGCATATTTGCTAAATTTATCAAGGAAGTCCTGTTATGAATGCTCAAAGTATTATTAAGCCTGGCTATGTGGAAAATTGTTACATTTTTCGTCGCGCGTGAGTTTTACTGACAGCCTATTTCAAAAGTTGGTAGGTATGGATCCCAAAGGCAACATACCTAACGTCAGTAGGACTTAGACACTGCAGGTTCGTTTAAGCAGGTGCCAGAAAGCGACTTTCAAGCGCGCGAAATCAGGCATTATTGCGCATGCGCAGCAGTGGTGACGTATTTGGGGCTTGCGCTGCTTAACCCCTCAAACTTGTGCCACGACGTACGGCGTCCGCGTATTTCTTAATCCATTTGTCAGCTCTGCCGATGCAGTTGGAAGGACGGCCGCGAGAAGTCAGAGTCATACGTATCTTAGTTCCATCTTAACAGAGTTTACATTAAATTATTTGCATGGTCTACAATTATACCAACGTTATTCCTATGTATGCGTGCCATTTTCGAAATTTTTGCTCAATAACTAGGCTTATTGAAGAAGCTCTGCGGTTTGCCGATGACATTTTCATTTTTTCAGAGACTTGCAAAAGACTGCGAAGAGCAGTTGAATTGATTGGACAGTGTTTTTAAAGGGAGTTATAAGATAAACATTAAAATTAGCAAAACGAGGGTAAGGGAATGTAGTAGAACGAAATTGTGGGATGGTGAGAGAAGTAACGATACAAAAGTAGCAGACGGGTTCTTTTTATTTGGATAGCAAAATGATTGCCGAACTAGAGAAGATATAAAATGCAGAATGACAATGGAAAGAAGAGCATTTCAGAAGAAATGAAATTTCCTGACGTTGAATATTAATCTTTTGAAATTTGGGGCTATAGGAGATGGGTAGATTACGAGAACAATATATTACTGAACAGAATAATGAAGAAATTTTTGGCAAACTTTGAGAAAGAAAAGGGATCGATCGGTGGGACACATTCTGAGACAAAAAGGAAGCGTCAATTTAGCGTTGGACTGAAAGGTGTGGGGGAAATGCAGAGGGAGACAGACACGTGTACTTAAAAGGTTAAAAATGATGTAGGTAGCCGTTCTTATTAATCGATGTAGAGGCTTGCGCGAGATGGTGTACTGTGGAGAGCTCCATCAAATCATACCATTAACAGACCTCTGATTGCAATTTTGACTATGTGAACACTATTAGAAGCTTCCTCCTTCTCTCATTCAAACTCTTTGTTACACTGAAAAGTAATAAGACTAAGCCCACTTCGCTTTCATCAGCGAACTCA
The DNA here is from genome assembly GCA_026315105.1 of Locusta migratoria. Lineage (NCBI taxonomy): Eukaryota > Metazoa > Arthropoda > Insecta > Orthoptera > Acrididae > Locusta > Locusta migratoria. The sequence goes on along the minus strand of CM048754.1, from coordinate 80,472,011 downwards.
ATGTCTTCTTCATATTACCTCAATGCACAAACACTTGTCCTGAGTTTTCTGGCACATGTGGAAAAAAAGGTGTCAACAGCTTAAGAATATAAGTAAGTTTTCCCAATATTTTAGTTGATTTTTTATTTTTGCTAGTCCGAGATTCGATCGCTGGTTATTGTTAGGCGCTCGTGAGGCGGGATCACCGTTTAGCATTTTTTTTATTTACAAATAAAGGATGTTTCAAGAGGAATAGTAAATATTTTGGTGGTGGTATGAACGAATTTCAATAAAAGCATGCAATACAACATGTGTGCGATTGACATGTACCCACAAAAACGTAAGTAACTGGCAAATAAGGGGGTTGAATTTGATGTTCCAAAATTCTGTCACCAACTTCAATGAACTTGTGGCGACTCTTGATAGCAGCAGCTGTCTCTCTCCTGAAGTCCTCTTTGCGTCCTTTGGTAAGGCCTGCACTATTCATATCCGAACGACCAAATCGGTTCTTCTTTACATTTTCCTTTAGCATTCTCCTTTCAACCAACAACACATTATATAGTCTTCTTCATGCAGGAAGGCGGCCCAGGTTTCAAGCGTCCTGTGCATCCCGCTCCATCCCCACACTAACAGCCAATAATATTCATTGGCTAGGTGCGTGGCTGGTCGCAAATTTCGCAGTGTTTCTCCAGCAAGCTCCACTGTTGTCGCTCGTCCGTAGCTCCTCCCCTCCCCTCTACGCTTCCCCTATCGCCCCGCCTCTATGCGCGGAAGCACGTTCTTACATGACGCAGACTATAGTACCAATCCATCATCTGGGGAATGTAAGGTTTGGCCGCGGCGGAGTGGACGAGCGCATTGAGGCGCTATGCTCTAATGCGCAAGGCCGTTCCCCATCGGCGGTTCGAATCCTCCCTCGGACATGGATTTTTGAGCTGTCTTTAGTATAAGTTACTTTGTAAGTAGTTTGCAAGTTTATAGACTGATGACGCAGTTAAGACCCAACAAACATTTGAAACTTTTAGATTTGGATTGTGTGACAAGCTGGATGAACTTCATCATTCTTGTAGGAAAAACGAATGCTTACGTGCACCTGTACCGGCGATAACCTATCTGATCATGTCTTTGTCTTTCTCTTTAGCCGTTTTTCCCACATATTGCAGGGTCGGCTTGTTAATGTGGATTTGGCATGTTAGTATTGGCGGGGTGGCCGGATGCCCTTCCTGCCGCCACCCCATGCCCCCGGGAGGAAACGTGTACCCCAAATGTCTACGTATAGTGGTATACGTGTGAAGGTGTAAAGTGTGTAAAGTGTTACGAAATGTTTGCGAATCGTGTAACTGAGGCAGGACTTGGGAACCAGCCCGGTATTCACCTAGGGGGATGTGGAAAACCGCCTAAAAACCACATTCAGGCTGCCCGGCACTCCGACCCACTTCGTTAATACCCCGGGCGGATTCGAACCGGGGCGGTACGCCTTCCCATCTCGGAAACGTTGCGTTTGACCACACGGCTAAACGAACGGGTTTGATCATGTCTTTGTCGTATTATGCGAAATGTATGTTGCTGGAAATAGAATCGTTCTGCAGTGTGCTTCACATTCCGACCCCCTAAATTTCTTCAACAGTGTTTCTCGAAAGGAACATGGCCTTTCCTATAGTGACTCCCATTTAAGATTCCGAAACATTTCAGGAACACTCGCGCATCGATCGAACTTACCAGCAACAAACCCTGTCTTCGTTTAAACCGATCTGGTGGGGATCCCAGACACTTGAGCCATACCCAAGACGGATTCGTATAAGCATTTCATATGCTGAATCCTTTACAGACGAATCACACCTTCCCAAAATTCTCCCGATAAACGGAAGGCGACCATCCGCCTTCCCCACGAATGTCCTCGTATTCTCGTTCCATTTCATATCGATGTGCAGCGCTACACCTAGGTATTTAATGGACGTGACTGTCAATCAGCACACAACTAATGCTGTATTAGAACATTACGGGATTGTTTCTCCTACTCACCTACATCACGTTCATTTTTCTACATTTAGCGCTAGTTGCCATTCCTCATACCACCTAGAAATTTGCCCCAAGTGATCATGCATCCTACTGTCACTCAATGACGACACCCTCTTGTACAAGACAGCATCATCAGAAAACAGCCGAAATTTACAGTTACTCTGTCCATCAGATCATTTATATAGATAGAAAGTAATAGCGGTCCTATCACACTGCCCGAGGCACTCCTGACGATACCCTAGTGTCTGATGAACACTCACCCTCGAAGACAGCGTAATGGATTCTACTACTTATCTTCCAGCCACTCACATATATCGGTACCTATTCTATATGCTCGTACCTTTTTTTTAGCAATTTATAGTGCGGTACAGTGTCGATCGTCTTTAGAGAAACGAGAAATGTGCAGTCTGCCTGTTGCCCTTTATCCATAGCACGCAAGGTGTTATGAGAGAAAAGAGCAAGCTGAGTTTCGCTTGATCGATGCTTCCTAAATCCTTGTGTTGCATAGACAGAAGCTTTTCAGTCTCAAGGAAATTAAGTTTGAACTGTGAACATGTTGAATTCTACAGCAAACTAATTTTAATGACACAGGTCTGCATTTATGTGGGCCCATTCTTTTGCCTTCTGTAACCACGGGAGTCACCTCCGCTTTTTTCTAGTCGCTTAGAACTTAGGGCTGGATCAAACATTCGCGATAAATTCAAGCTAAGTAAGGCAGCCAATGTCGCAAAATACTCCTTAAAGAACTGAACTGTTACTCCATAGGGCCCTGGCGATTTTTTCCATCTCTCTCAGCTGTTACGTAACACTAGGTCTCTTACTATGTAATCCATTTGGGAGATAGTGTGGTCATCAAATGAAGGTATGTTTTCATAGCCCTCCTGCGTGTGTCATTTCTTAAATGTTAAATTTAAATCTTCGGCCTCCGGTCTTCTAATGCAATTCCTCTATACCACCAACAACTCGTAAAATATTTGTCTCTCCTGTAAAGCCTTGTCTTTTTAACCTGCAGGGAACACTCTTCGTTAAATCCACAACTTTAGTGCGTTTGACTTGTGTATAGTAACAGTCCGAAGAATAAAGTGTTTTCAGAAAACAGAATATTGAAACCTAGCAGAGGCGCCGACTTTTGAAAATCAGTGTCGGTGCTCTATATCACGGTTCACAAATGTTCGAAACCAACCCTCCTGAAAATCATTTTTGAATGAGCAATACTTGATAAAAGTAAATAGGCAGTTCTCTTGCCTTTTAAAGATTGAAGGATGAAGGAGGAGGAAGAAAAGGATAGCTTTGCTGCATTAGGACACTACAATAAAGCTATCTAATTGACCGAAGTGGATATTTCGATATAAGAAACACCTCAAAATTTCTACACGACCAATGAAACAATTTTTCGCTGTACACTAATCTAATACATTTTGTGCGAAGCTATTCTTTCTGACAAAAGCGTTTGGTAGAACACCGTCACCTAGGTTTAAAGAAATCTTTGAAGTCCGACATCATATATATATATATATATATATATATATATATTGTCAAATTTTTTGGGTCAGTTCCAAGCAAGAGCTGTATACTTCATCGAAACTTTCAACACTTCGAGATTTCTTCATAATCTCTCTGACAGTATTAATATAGTCCAAAGTTTTTTAAGCCTGACAGAAAAGCATTACAAATTTCAACTGAATCTATAATTTTAATAACAAGGGAAGTTACAAAGATAAATAAAAAACGATTAACTTTAGCATCATCATCAGATTCTTTAAGCTAAATTCCTGAAAGAACACAATTGAATGTTAATAAATACGTACACCTGGAAGGTCAAAAGGATGAATAAAGCTAGCATAGTGGCTAAAATAGGGACCTCATTACTACTCGCTTGGGGACCCGCGTACAAAACTGATCATTTCTTTCAAATGGTCTCTCGCTATGGTCACGTTTTGCATTGCCTCTTGAGTCATAAGGTAGGTTTTGATTTTTCCCGATTTTTAAAAAAAATTATACAATTTTATTTTCCACATCAGTTTCATGTGGGTGCTCAGCACCCCCAAAAAATCCTTGGGGGGTGCACGAGCCCCGGAGCACCCACGGAGTCGGCGCCCCTATCTGAAGGGACTAAATGAAATACGACCTAGCTACCGTGCCATGAAACAATGATAGGAGTGCTAGTCTTGCATGGTTCGCAAGAGAGTTTCTGTGATTCTGTGAAGTTTGGAAAGTAGGAGGCGAGGTACTGGCGGAAGTAAAGTTGTGAGGGGGCATCGTGAGTCGTGTCGGGATAGCACAGTCGGTAGTGCGCCTGCCCGCGAAAGGCAAAGGTCCCAGGTTCGAGTCCCGGTTCCGGCACACAATTTTAATCTGCCAGGAAGTTTCATATCAGCGTAAACTCCGCTGCAGAGTGAAAGTATCATTCTGGAATGATATTGTTATCAGTCATAGGACGAAAAAGGGATACGTAATGGTTCCTAGGACATATACCTTCGGATTAGCATTTTTCTATGAATTGTTTAGACAGCGTAAGAAGTTAACAAAGAGGTTACCAAAAAGCACCTCTAGCTAACAAGGTGTCTTAGCCGTTCATCCTTGGTGGACTTGCAGTGCGTCGGACGGCCAGAGACGTATGCTCCGTTAGCGATAGCAGCTGGGCGGGTTTCGCTCGTCGCTGCAGCACGTGAACACCGCTTCGCCGACTGGAACACGCGGCCTTTACAGCCAGAGCGCACTTGGACGCAACAAGTAGTTATCCTCCGACGGTCGCCTCTGATTGGTGGAAAGCGCGGGGCGACGCCGCAGGCCGCTGCCAGCGCCGCTGGCGGCCGTCGCGGGAACCACATCAGCTCTCAGGAGTCCTGCTGCGACCGCCGCTGCCGAAAAATACAACAGAAAATACCGGCTGATCAAAGAGTCAGTTTAAATTTGAAAACTTAATAAAGCACGGAATATGAAGATAGAGAGGTAAAAATTGACACACATGCTTGGAAAGACAAGGGGTTTTATTAGAACCATAAGTTCAAAATTGTCCGACAGATGGCGCTGGACAGCAAAACGTCAGTGACTGCACATGAAAATCGTGTATAAAAGGAGCTGTAATGTGAGAGAGAATCAGATGCACCAGCAGTCGCAGCATGTTGACGTTACCTGAAATGGCGCTTTTAGTGGAGCTGTATTATCAGAATGGGGAATGTGCTAGTTCAGCGTTACGATCCTATAGCCACAGGAAGGGTTCGTCGTTGCGTACACCATCGCAGGCGCTCCCTGTCTGTGATGCAGCGTCAATGGTAACCGCAGCCATGCTCTTGTAGCTGATAGTCGATGCTGCTGCAAACGTCTTCGAACTGTTCGTGCAGCTGGTTGTTGTCTTACAAGCGTCCCCATCTGTTGACTCAGGGATCGAGACGTGGCTGCACGTTCCGTTACAGCCATGCGCATAAGATGCCTATCATCTCGACTGCTAGTGATACGAGGCCGTTGGGATCCAGCACGGCGTTCCGTATTGTCCTCCTGAACCCACCGATTCCATATTCTGCTAACAGTCATTGTATCACGACCAACGCGAGCAGCAGTGTCGCGATACGATAAACCGTAATCGCGATAGGCTACAATCCGACCTTTATCAAAGTGAGGCGTCGCAACAACGTTTCACCAGGCAACGCCGGTGAACTGCTGTTTGTGTATCAGAAATCGGTTAGAAACTTTCCTCATGTCAGCGCGTTGTAGGTGTCGCCACCGGCGCCAACCTGGTGTGAATGCTCTGAAAAGCTAATCATTTGCATACCACAGCATTGGTTAAATTTTGCGTGTGCAGCACGTCATCATCGTGATGTAGCAATTTCAATGGCTAGGAGTCCTTGTGATCTCTCTCTCTCTCTCTCTCTCTCTCTCTGTGTCTCATATGAGAGAGAGAGAGAGAGAGAGGGAGAGACAGAGAGACAGAGACAGAGATCAACAGCAAATATATATATATATATATATATATATTAATAATAATAAAATATACGTTGGTACTCACACTACATTATCTGCGACCTACCATCTGAGCTACTGGTTTGAGAATAATTTACATATATATATATTTGTGAAGCCACCTTCTGTTATCTGGCGGAGGGCGCCTTCTTCCGTCAAACATAAATTATGCGTACGCGGAAGCGATACACAGTTCACTCTTCAATGAAATCAGTACCCTCTTGCAGAGTATTTTTGAGCTTCGCCGTGTCTCCCGACAACAGCAGTAAAGGTACTTCTTCTGTATGTGCACTTCTTCGCTTGAGGATTTCTTAATTGATTTTCGTTCTTTATTGATGAACAACTATGCTTGCTTTAAATGCCTCTAAAAGCATACTCTTTCTTGCTTAGCGCAGTTGATCCTTCCAGCAGAATTATGTGCATATATCTAAAAGAATTGATAAAAATCCAAAGTTTGAGTTACGGAACATTTTTCTATGAAACAAAAGTTTTAAGTGTATTGCTGACAAAGTTAAGCTAAACAGAATAATACCGGTGTCACAAGCATCTGTATCGATTCGAAAATTGCTGTAATGCAGCAATGGATGAACTGACAGACTTAAATGAGTAACCATTATAATTGTGTATTATTAACAGTTTCTTTATGTTATGACATCTGAAATCTTTATTGTCGTATTTCATTGTAAAAATATTACATACGAAAAAAATTTGCCGGTCGCAGTGGCCTCTACGGTCGGGGGTTCGAATCCCCCCTCGGGCATGGATATTTGTGCCGTCCTTAGTATTAGCTAGATCATAAGTAGTTTGTAAGTTTAGGGACTGATGGCCCCGTAGTTAAGTCCCATAAGCTATACAAACATTTGAACAGTTTTTTGAATTGGCATCCTTCCTATATATTTGCAGGAAAAGGATTATACTAAATAGAGTACATGGAAATCTGTACAGCGATGACGATTTACGAAAGAATGGTGCACACTTGCTCCTTCTCTGAAGCCTACAGATGCCGTTACTGATACAGACTGAGGTGCTGAGGATAATCCTTCCTTTAATAGACAATTTACCTGGAAGTCAACTAAATGCGAACATATTTGCTATATTGCTGACCCATAAATTCAAGTTTTTTCATGATTCACCGATGGAAACAAAATTCTTTTCAGAAAGAACAAGAACCTATTTCATCTTCAGTGTACAACAAAAATGATGTTAATAGATCTGCATAGATCTTTCTTCTGCTGCTTCTTCCTAAAAGAAGAAAAATAGGATCCTGTTACAAAAGGCAGTTCTGTGAGAGAAAAAGCTTTTAAGTGGAGAAAAGACAGCATTCCTTAATCAGCTGTAAAATGACCCCTGATATATGCTTTAGCTAGCAAAACAGACAGGAGTCCTTTAGCATACTTACTGCACTTTTTTTTTATGAAGAGGTTATAAGCGTGATGATTACCTACATCAGTCCGTATGCAACGAAAACGAACAGATTGGGAGACGGTACTGAACATTGTGGGTTTTGATAGCCATCCTACAGCTTACTGAGTACATTGTCGGCGATAGTAGAAATATGTACTGGGAAGAAGAAACTGACAGCAATAATGAACTTGTTTCCAACGCCATATCAAGGTAACATTACGATTTCATCGTGAACAATTGTTTAAAATGTTCAGATGTTTGTAGAGCTTATGGGACTTAACTACGGGGTTCAAATGTTCTAATGTTTAAGCGTATGGGACTTAACTAAGGTGTCATCAGTCCCTAAACTTACAAACTACTTATCAACTACCTTATACTAAGGACGGCACAAATATTCATGCCCGAGGGGGGATTCGAACCCCCGACCGTAGTGGCCGTGCAGACCGTTATTGGCGCGCCGCAGTCCCCTCGGCCATCGCGGCCGGCATCATGAACAATCTTCCTATTTGCAACAATGAAGAGCTCAAACAAAATGATAAAGAATGCAGAATAAATAAAATTAATTCACGATACGGTGGGAAGGAACATAACCTCGGTAACTATCCAGTAGTTGCCAAATAAACAAGAAGATAAAATTGCAGAACAGAATGTGCAAGGAGAAAAGTCCAATAAATGCCGAAAATGTGATTGAGTTCTCTATGTTTCAGGTTTTATGTCTTTCAGTACTATTAATATTTCCGGAAATGTAGTCATATTATCCTGTTATCATTATCGAAGGAAGACCTGTTGTGACCATACTCGTAGGGGAAATTGTTCCAATAACAACGGAAAGCTTTTAATATTATTTAGTAGGCGGCTCTCACTTAGCAAATGCAATACAATTACTACATTCCTGGCCATTAAAACTGCTACAACACGAAGATGGAGTGCTAAAGACGAGAAATATTACGGACAGGAAGAAGATGCTGTGATATTCAAATGTTTAGCTTTTCAGAGCATTCGCACAAGGTTGGCGCCGGTGGCGACACCTACAACGTGCAGACATGAGAAAAGTTTCCAACCGATTTCTCATACACAAACAGCAGTTGACCGGCGTTATGTGGTGAAACGTTATTGTACCATCACGTTTCCGACTTCGATAAAGATCGGATTATAGCCTATCGCGATTGCGGTTTATCGTGCTGGATCCCAACGGCCTCGTATCACTAGCAGTCGAGATGACAGGCATCTTATCCGCATGGCTGTAACGGATCGTGCAACCACGTCTCGATCCCAGAGTCAGCATACGGGGACGTTTGCAAGACAAGAACCATCTGCACGAATAGTTCGACGACGTTTGCAGCAGCATGGACTATCAGCTCAGAGACCATGGCTGCGGTTACACCTGACGCTGCATCACAGACAGGAGCGCCTGCGATGGTGTACGCAACGACGAATCTGGGTGCACGAATGGCAAAACGTCATTTTTTCGGATGAATCCAGGTTATGTCTACAGCATCATGATGGTCGCATCAGTGTTTGGCGACATCGCGGTGAACGCACATTGGAAGCGTGTATTCGTCATCGCCATACTGTCATATCACCCGGTGTGATGGTACGGGGTGCCATTGGTTACACGTGTCGGTCACGTCCTGTTCGCATCGACGGCACTTTGAACAGTGACCGTTACATTTCAGATGTGTTACGACCCGTGACTCTACCCTTCATTCGATCCCTGCGAAACCCTATATTTCAGCAGGATAATGCACGACCGCATGTTGCAGGTCCTGTAAGTGCCTTTCTGGATACGGAAAATATTCGACTGTTTCCCTGGCCAGCACATTCTCCAGATCTCTCACCAACTGAAAACGTCTGGTCAATGGTGGCCGAGCAACTGGCTCGTCACAATACGCCAGTCACTACTCTTGATGAACTGTGGTATCGTGTTGAAGTTGCATGGGCATCTGTAGCTGTATACGCCATCCAAGCTCTGTTTGACTCAATGCCCAGGCGTATGAAGATCGTTATTCGGCGAGGGTGGTTGTTCTGGGTTCTGATTTCTCAGGATCTATGCACCCAAATTTCGTGAAAAGCACCCAAATTGCGTGGAAATGTAATGACATATCATTTCGATTATATTTGTGCAACTAGTTCTCCCGGCAATGTTTCGCAATTGCTAATATGCATGTACTCTTGTCGAATGTGCAAAATTTGATCGCAACCGTACGAATAATATTGATATCCCAAAGAAAAGAGTTCAGTTTTCCACATATATTACTATTTTCTGACCAACTATTCTAAACTTTTACCTCACTCAAACCTTCCTCTCGCTTTGAACGTCAGATGATCAAAATTTTATCGCTATCGGATGAACGGTTCTCAACTTACAGTGTTAAGGACATTGAGAAACATATTTAGAAACATAATGAAAAAGGAACTTGGTTCGAATTTTGCGATTTTGCTTTTTAACTGTCCCTCTTTTTTTTTTTACTCAAAACTTTTCGAAGACCATAATGAACAAAACAAAAAACGAATTACCCCTCTCCGTCGTGCGAATAGTCAGTTACAGTGATTAATTCAATGAAAAACTCATTGAAAAACGCACCTTCAGATTTTCCCAAATTTTCAAATTTTCCGGTAGATTTTCCAAAAAATTTATTTTATACAAACCTTGTCAGGTCAAGCCGTACTAAAGTTGTGCTCTTACTTACAACCATGTAGCAACTGATTTTTATGCATAGAAAAAAAAAATCGCTTTCGGTTTCTCATAAATTTTCCTACTTTCTGGGCGACTTTTCAAAATTTTTATTTGATGCAATCCCTCCTCTTGCTTTCAACATGAAATGTACAAAATTTTATCGCAATTGGACGAACGGTATTGATTGCTCACTGGAAAAATCTGTTTCAATTTTCCCCCATTTTTCCTCTTTTCCGGACAACTTTTCCATATTTTATCACCGTTTAAACCTTCCCTGAACTTGCACGAATATTTCAAGACTAAAGTTAGCCAAATCGGTTCAGCCGTTCTCGAGTTTTAGCAAGACTAAGGAACGGATATATATATATATATATATATATATATATATATATATATATATATATATATATATATTGAATACCCGTTTATCATCTACATTTCTTCTTGGTGTAGCAATTTTAACGGTCAGTAGTGTATTATTACCATCATCTATACTTTTATCAACTTGGACTCAGCAGAAGCATAATCATCATCATCATCATCATCATACTATCATTCATGACTTTTGTACTTCAGCGTAGCCGCTTCTGGCGAGGCGGTGGTACGCCGAGGCGGCTGCGACAGAGTCTGCTTAGCGATCGATAGTGGGGCGTGTGCCCCAAGTTACGACCCCCGCCGCTCACCTGAGAGCCGGGCAGGATTTAATTAAGAGCGCTCACCTGCGTCTAGTGGACGCTCCCGCGCTCCTATTTACAACCAGCTGCAGCCGGCCCCTGCTGCTACTAGCCGTGATAACAGAGATGCCTTTTCTGCTCGCTATTGGGGTTCAGAGGTGGGGGCAAGGAAGTGGTTAGGGTCACATTGGCTTCATTAGGTCACTGTAATAATTCTCCGGTAACAAGGGAAAATTTGAGGACTGGGATTCGAACCAGGGATTCCTGCTTCGGGCCACCTTTGCGCCCCAAATTTCCACAAGTCGCACGCTAGTGATGTAGGCACCCTAGCGTTGAAACACGCTAATTTAAGCGTGAAGGAGTCCTTCCTGAAAGAATTTGCGTGGAATGTTGCCTTCTCTGGATGTAAAACTTCGATGATAAATAGTTCAGACAGGAAAAGGACAGAGGCTTTTGAAATGTGGTGCTACAGAAGAATGCTGAAGATTAGTTGGATGGATGAGTAACTAATGAGGAGGCACTGAACATAATTGGGGAGAAAAGGAATTTCTGGCATACGTTGACTGAAAGAAAGGATCGATTGGTAGGACACATTCTTAGACATGAAGTAATCATTAATTTAGTATTAGAGGGAAGTGTGTGTAGGTGTGAGAAGGGGGGGGGGGAATTCTCAGACGGAGACAAATATATTAGGCAGATTCAGATGGATGAAGGGGCATGCTCAGATTAGAGTAGGGTGGATAGCTGCATCAAATCAGTCTCTCGGATGATGAAGATGATGATGATGATCAAGAACAACAAGCACAACACTGTTGGCGCGTCCTATGCGTTCACTGGTTCAGTGAACCCCCAGGAAAAAGTTCGGCGTGAAAAAAAGTAAATAAATATACAAATAGAATAATTCTTTTTTAATCTATCATTTTTCATTTCGTTCTTCAATTACATCATTTTATATGCAGATTTAAAGTATTTTTAAGACATGAGAAACGTTTTGTGTCGCGCAGACAAAAAAACCTTAAAAATTTATGTATCTGTATTTATAAGTGTATGTATTTGTATTTATATTATTAGTATTATCTATTATTCAACTTGTAAATTTTGTTTCTTGACATGTTCCACATCCAAGAGGATCTCCTCAACATCGATCTACGGAAAAAAATAACTAATCTAATCTAATCGTTGCGCGACCGCCTTATATGGGCGGCAGTGGCCGCAGCGTTGCAATGCGCATGCGCGGCTGAGGTTCGGATTCTCTGCTGAACCCCCTGGAGGCAGCATATGGGCGCTCCTCGGCAGGGAGGGGCGAGGGGAAACGCCGCTTTTAACACTGGTGTTGGAGCTAGTAGAGACGCCAGCTCCTGGCTACTCGAGCTCTGGCGGTTACGCGCGAATGGTCCCGAAGCAAGACAATGGAGCTACTGTGCACCTCGCCTTGCGCATGCGCAAATCCTTCTTGAAGGCAACATCCGCCCTTCATATTTGTTTTCTGCGCATGGAAGATTCGTCAAAAACACGCCATATTTGGCAAAATATCTTACAACTATGAATTAAAGACGCATGAACTGTCAGAACATCCGATTGTGAATAGAAAGTCACTACTCTCCTACTAGGGAGAACAGTCGTGTGGTTAGATGCATCGCGCTGCCCCGTCAAAGGTAGTGGGCTCTGTGGTGTCGCACAAGTACAAAGTGCGCGCCACCTACTTTCGCCGCGCGCCGCCATGCACGCACGGCGCGGCGTTCTTACGACGACAGCCACGAGCGCCCTGTGCTGCAACTCCGCTCGTGGCCACCACTGAACGACATCGTTCACTTGGGACTGAGTTAGGAACCAGTAAAGACTTCGGAATCCGATAGGCACCAGTGAAGACTTGGCTATCAGTTAGGCACTAGGCAGGACTCTAGCTCAACTATGTATCAACATTCTGCAGTACTATGTAAAAGTTAAGTATTGTATAAATTCTGTGCAATATATATCTCGTTCTAATTTACTCTAGTGTTTATAGTTTCTGGCTGCTCCCCTCCGTACCTGCACCAGCGTGCTATCTTTATTCCTGTGTCGGTCTCATTCCACTCGGTGCGTGGGAGGCTGCAGCAGGTGAAGGAGAGTGCGGTGACGGCGGCCGTGTAGCAGCTCGGCAGGAGACGGGCCGTCACGTGGCATGCACCGATACGTAGACAGGAAAATTTGAAGAGCTTGCTGCCTGGAGTGCTGACCTTTCATCTTCTCCATGTGGGACTTGAATGTTCGAACGAAACGTTCTGCTTCACCATTGGACTGAGGGTGAAAAGTGCGGTGGTTATATGCTGAATGCCATTCACACGACAAAACTGTTGAAATTCCGCACTAACGAACTGAGGTCCATTGTCACTGACGATAGTTTCAGGCAAACCTTCGATGCAAAAAACTGATGTTAAGGCACTGATTGTACTAGACGCTGTCGTTGAGTTCATGGCAATCACAAAAGGAAACTTGCTGAAAGCGTCTACAACAATTAACCAGCGTGTATTCCAGAAAGGTCCGGCAAAGTCAATATGTGAACGTTGCCATGGTCCCTTGGGGCGTGGCCACTCTAAGAAACGTTGCGGAGGAGCCGCCTGATGCTCCGCACAAACTGTACACTGTGACGTCATGTTCTCTATCTGAGCGTCCATTCCAACCCAGGTACAATGACGTCTGGCCAATTGCTTTGTCCTAACAATACCCCAATGTCCTTGATGCAGGAGACGTAAGACTTCACGTTGTAGGGAACGAGGAACAATCACTCTTGTTTGGTCGTTGTCCGTATGCAACAACAGAACACCCTGACTTAAAGATAATGCATGACGTTGTGAAAAATAACGTCGAACCAGAGGCCGCTCAATGTCTTTTGCTCTGGCAGGCCAACCTGAGCGAACAAAACGTGCTACCACACTTAAGTCTGCATCCGCAGCTGTTTCCTGTGCAACCCGACGAGAGTTCAAAGGAAAGTCTGCGACAGCGGAAGCATCTCTGGAGTCTATCTGACAACATGCCATTTCCGAAGAATCAAATGACACATCCTGGCTAACCGGAAGTCGGGAAAGTGTGTCCGCGTTGGCGTGTTTAGTGGTAGGTCGGTACAAAATCTCATACTGATAATTAGACAGTATCAAGGACCATCTCTGAAGCTTTTGTGCCGTACGTGGCGGAATTGGCTTTGTGGGTGAGAACAACGACGTGAGAGGCTTGTGGTCTGTCAACAAATAGAATTTTCTGCCATAGAGATAATGATGAAACTTTGTGACGCCGTAAATTATTGCTAAGGCCTCCTTTTCTATCTTACTGTAATTCTGTTGCGTTGGCGTCATAAGCTTGGACGCAAAGGCAATAGGACGATCGTGACATCCAATACGATGTGACAAAACTGCACCCACACCGTACGACGAAGCATCAACTGCTACCACTACAGGCTTCTGTGGGTCAAAGGGAATCAAACATGCATCACTGAGTAGTGCAGACTTTAATTTGTCAAAGGCAACCTGGCAATCTTTAGACCATACAAAAGGAAAATTCTTCCTACGTAAGTGATGCAGTGGAGCTGCAATCTGAGACGCATTGGGAATAAACCTGAAATAATAGTTAAGCTTTCCCATTACTGCTTGAAGTTCGTGCACATTCTTAGGAGGAGGCAAGTCTTTGATTGCTCGAAGATGTGACTGTAAGGGATGGATTCCTTGGGCATTAATCACATGGCCTAGGTACTCTATTTCAGTCTGAAAAAATGAACACTTTGCTTTATTACAACGTAGACCTGCTGCAGTCAACACTTTGAAAAGGCACTCCAGGTTTGATAAATGTTCTTCAACTGTACGTCCGGATACCACAATATCATCTAAATAGTTCGAACAGCACGGTACTGAAACCGTCAGCTGTTCCAAAAAGCGCTGAAAAATAGCGGGGGCGGAAGAACTGCCAAAGGGTAGGCGTTGAAATTGAAAAAGGCCCATGTGAGTATTAATGACGAAAAACTTTTTTGACTCGTCATCAAGTGGAATCTGTAAGTATGCCTCTGCTAAATCAATCTTAGAAAAGAAACGAGACTGTCCTAATTTGTCCATCAGTTCGTCAGGTCTGGGCAGAGGATAAGTGTCTACAATTGTTTGACTATTCACTGTTGATTTGAAGTCCGCACAGAGACGAAGTTTTCCCGACGGCTTGGGTATAATTACTAAAGGCGAGGCCCACTGACTCCCAGAAACAGGAGAAATCACCCCACTATCTTGCCAACGTTTAAGTTCATCGGCAACTGTATCACGCATTGCGATAGGCACTGGTCTAGCTTTACGAAATTTTGGAATTGCAGATTCTTTTAAAGTTACATGTGCCACGAAGTCTTGAGCACAACCTAGTTCCGGCGAAAACAAGTCACTATATTTGTCACACAATGCATTGATTTTATCCTGAGGCACTATTGACGAAATTTGAAGCACATCTCTTTGAATTGATAAACCAAATAAATCGAATGCATCTAGTCCAAAAATATTCTGCGTAGATTTGGCCTGAAGAACTACAAAAGCAACTGTTTTTGTTACACCTTGAAAAGAGGCGGACAGGCTACACGTTCCTAGTACGGGAATATTTTGACCTGTATATGCCGTTAGCACATGTTGAGACGGCGACAATTTTGGCGAACCCAGCAGTTCATAAGTGTCTTTATTCATTAAAGTAACAGCGGAACCAGTATCAAGCTGAAATTGCACAGTCTTATTTTCTATGCAAAGATTCACAAAAAGCTTTTGCTTGTGGCGCTCGACAGGTGCGCGAATGTGGGCAACGTCTGATTGAACTTGTTTACTACGCTTGCGCATGCGCGGGCTGCGTAGTGAAGTAAGCGGCGCAGACTCGGCACGCAGGGGATTAACAACACTGTCACTAGATGGCACTACCGCCGGATCGGCGTCCGCGCAAGCATGCGAAGCTACTCCAGATTTACTAACTACTGCACTACACTTTTGAGTAGCCACTTGATGTCTACTGTCACTAGCTACACAGTACTGGGCACTATTACAAGGAGCAGTTGCAGAAGGCACTATTTTCACTACAGGAATGCACTGTTCATAGTCATTTTGCTTGTCTCGAACCCTTTTCCGTTGCACTGTTTTACGCGCTCGTCGGCGCTTGCTACGTGGTGCACTATATAGTTTTGCCACAGGCGCAGAACTACTTTCTTGCAATTGAGATCCAAGGAAAGCACTGTTCAATTCCACAGCCCGTATAACATTTACAGAATGAACTGTTCTCGCACTCTGCGAAGCACTGTTTCTAACGGGACCGTTCTTTGAGTTTTTAATTTGCATACACACAGACTGTACATGTCCTGATTTGCCACATTTATAACAGGTTGCGTTGCGACTAGGGCAATGAGCACGCTTGTGGCGAGACACACACTGGGGGCAAGATTTACGTACAGTTTTCTGAAATGAGCGTTGGCGCCCGTTATTCAAATCTCTGTTTCTAACACGACGGGGCGACCTTTGTGTCGCACTTTTACACTGGCTACTGTTCACTGTCTGTTCAGCACGGCCGGTAGAAAAATAAGAATCACTAGTGCTACACTGAGAACTACGGCTAGGAAAGCGTCCGTTACGGCGCACTGAATTTACACTGTGGCTTTGAATTTCTACATCTGCTAAGTCAAAAGTATCATGCGCTTCTATAAGCTGCAATACAGTGTCTAATGAAGGGTCTGACTGTTTTAGAATTGCTGCCCTAATTCTGGGGTCCTGAATATTCTGCGTAATCGCATCCCTCAACATCACGTCACTATACGAAAGTCCACAAGAGCAAGTGAATTTACATTGGCGGGTTAAGCCCTTCAATTCCGTAATCCACTCTTGGTGTGACTGCTGCGGTAATTTTTTAAGTCTGAAAAATCGGTACCGTGCCGCAGCTACGAGAACTTTTCTCTCATAATGAGCATTTAGTGCCTCTACTATTTGTTCAAAGTCTACATCACGAGGAGATACGTCGGGGAAAAGTTTTTTCAGTAACACGAAGGTGTTGGTGCCCACCACAGATAATAGCAGATGCTTCACTTTCTGACCTGTAATTTGATGAGCCGCGACGAGTTCTTGAAACTGTGCGAAGTAGTCGCTCCATTCTTCCTCACGTTCGTTGTACTGGCGAAACGTAGGAAGCGTTGCGGCAGCAGGTGTGGGCTGCTGAAGCGGCGGCTGTTGTTGTTGGTTAGCTGCTTGCGCTGTGAGCTGGGCCACAGCCTGCAGGAGTTGCGTTACTTGCGCCGTCTGTAACTGAATAATTTCCATTAAGTTTGGGTTCGGGGTAGTGGCCATGCTGACCGATTAGGCGCCGCGTATACAAGTAACTTATAACAAAACACAAATGCAATATGAAATAGGACGCTCTGCAACAAAAAAGTCCACAAACACGTAACTGAAAATGTTCCCCCAAAGATCTTATAATAAGGGTGGGTGGGCGGGAGCAATTTCTGCGTGCTCCGACTGCTGCTGTCTGGCTGCTGCAAGGGGGCTGGTCCAAGGTTCTATCACTCCTCGTCGCCACTTTTGTATCCCATCCTCGTCGCCACTTTTGTGTCCCAGCCTCGTCGTCGCTTTTTGTGTCCCGTTTCCGTCGTAGGTGTCGGTGGCCGAGAGGAATGAGACCGACACAGGAATAAAGATAGCACGCTGGTGCAGGTACGGAGGGGAGCAGCCAGAAACTATAAACACTAGAGTAAATTAGAAAGAGATATATATTGCACAGAATGTAACAATACTTAACTTTTACATAGTACTGCAGAATGTTGATACATAGTTGAGCTAGAGGCCTGCCTAGTGCCTGTCCGATAGCCAGGTCTTCACTGGTGCCTATCGGATTCCGAAGTCTTTACTGGTTCCTAACTCAGTCCCAAGTGAACGATGTCGTTCAGTGGTGGCCACGAGCGGAGTTGCAGCAGAGGGCGCTCGTGGCTGACGTCGTAAGAACGCCGCGCCGTGCGTGCATGGCGGCGCGCGGCGAAAGTAGGTGGCGCGCACTTCAGACCTGTGCGACACCACAGGCAGCGACCACACATTCTCGCCTGTGGAACAACCAGAAGACAACATCACAAAATTTGCGGATTACAGAACTGAAAACTACATTTTGAAGAAGATACAGTCTTTACTCTAAACGTTTGGGCAACAGATTGCACTTCCTTGTGGAGGACGACTAACGCTTGCGAAATCTTTCATTTCCGATTGAATACTTCGTGTGAATCTCCTCACCTGAACATCTTTCAGTTTGTGAAAAGTCTGAAGCATGAACAAACTGATACTTAAGATTTTTTGTTGATTCTTATATATCACCATCCAAATGGACTCAGAAACCAGGAAGAGGCACGCTTTCCTGCAACACAAATTAGCTTTACTTAGGAATGGTGTAATTTATAAATTAGACTTTGTAAAGTGCATTTCATACCAAATAGTCGTGAGAAGAAAATGAGACAAACTACATGGGTTTCTTTTCTGGAAGTATTTTTGTATGTCAAATTTTTATGTTTGTAGAGCTTATGGCACTTAACTACGGGGTCATGAGTCCCTAAACTTACAAACTACTTATGAACTACTTACGAACTAGGACGGCACAGATATCCATGCCGGAGGGGGGATTCGAACCCACGACCGTAGTGACCGTGCAGACCGTGACTGGAGCGCCTCAATCCTCTCGGCCACCGCGGCCGGCGTGAAAATTGTAATAAAATCTTAGTATTTGTATATAAATTTGTTTGTTTTTTATATCTAGTTCATTGGCACAGTATTGACATTATTCCTCAAGGACTCTACAAATAGCGTTAGAGGATGCGCCCTTGGTAAGTTTAGATTTGGAAGCATTTTGCGTGATTGTGGAGTCGGTCTGCCAGAAGCAGGTAGGAGTTTCCCAGTTCGTGCCTGCCTGTCAGGGATCACTTTGGGGACAGTTGCCCAGTTCGAGTCTTCCGTCTATCAGCAACAGGTAGAAGTTGCCCAATTCGGACGAGCCCCAGTCGTCACTGACCATCAACAACGACAACATCAGTACGACACTCGGCCACTGGTATTTTGACACACCTGCTGGATTCTCGTGTATTCCCCTGTGGCGTGCATCTGCCGCTGTCAGATGTGCCGTGCTGTCAGCGGCGCCCACGCGCGGCAGACCTTTTATCTGGCAGGTCGCCCCTGGCCGCGCGGCGCGCTAATGGCGGCCGTAAAACACGTTTACTGCCAGGCGGCTGTCATCGCCGCGTCAGATAAGCGAGCGCACTCACACGCCGACCACCGGCCCGCTGCCGCCACGCGCCAAACCCTCTGATGCACTGCTTCCCAAACTGGGGGGCGCCACCCAAAATGTTTCTATAGCTTATGGGACTCAATTACGGGGTCATCAGTCCCTAAACTTAAAAACTGATTATCAACTAGCTAAGACTAAGGACGGCACAAATGTCCATGCCCGAGAGGGGATTCGAACCCCCGACCGTAGTGGCCGCCGTAGACCGCTCGGCGGTCGCGACCTAATGGGTCATGGCGTTTACACGGATGGGTCGCGGGACTACTTCAAAATACATCCAAGTAAAATATCTTACGGACTGAAAAAAAAAAAAAAAAAAAAAAAATTAAGTTCATTTGACAAGGAAAGATACATACAGGGTGTTTCACAAAGTTGTGTTTGCCTCTGTAACTTATAAAATAATAGGTGACAGGAAATTTTAATGCGGTAGGTCAACACAAGAAATGTTACACTTTCTGCAAAGCTATGAACATAGTTTATTGTATCATTCTCCAAAGAGTTACAGCACAAAGATATAATTTTTTTAATGGAACAATAGCTTTTTCTATCGTGCATTGGATTCGTTGAAACCAGCTGCGTCCAAATCAATTTACATTCCTATCACTGTTATTTTGGGAGCTACAACCCTTCACAGTTTCAGGGGCAGATACCACAAACGCTGCGCATAATGCAATGCGCCTTCTAAATGTGGTGCGGCCGAGTTGTAACGTCGCCGGTGTCACGGAGCGAGAAGCTTCCTCGATGCGCTGTTAGACTGCCGACTGTCGCCGCACACGGCCGTATACCCGACAATTGGAGCCACACAAACAACCGGGGCTCAATATACCGCAGTTACTGACATCGGATGACGATGGCATACACGAACAACGAGTACGTTGACATGTTGCTGATGCTCAGCGAGTGCCGACACGATGCCACTGAAGCAGCCACGGCGTATGCCGTGAGAT
Source organism: Locusta migratoria (assembly GCA_026315105.1). Taxonomy (NCBI): domain Eukaryota; kingdom Metazoa; phylum Arthropoda; class Insecta; order Orthoptera; family Acrididae; genus Locusta; species Locusta migratoria. The sequence goes on along the minus strand of CM048754.1, from coordinate 80,452,068 downwards.
ATCCTAGGCGAAGAGCCCCGGCAGCCATTACGTTCTTACGTGCCGAACAACTCGGCCGCACCACATTTAGAAGGCGCATTGCATTATGCGCAGCGTTTGTGGTATCTGCCCCTGAAACTTTGAAGGGTTGTAGCTCTCAAACTAACAGTGATAGCAATGTAGTTTAAATTGATTTGGACGCAGCTGGTTTCAAAGAATCCAATGCACGATGGAAAAAAACTATTGATCCATTTAAAAAATTATATCTTTGTGGTGTAACTCTTTGGAAAATGATACAATAAACTATGTTCATAGCTCCGCAGAAAGTGTAACATTTCTTGTGTTGACCTACCGCATTAAAATTTCCCGTCACCTATTATTTTTTAAGTTACAGAGGCAAACACAGTGAAACACCCTGTATAATCTGAAATGTTATGCGCTTCTATTTGTAGATGACGTCGTTATTAATGATAAATATGAAGCATTAAATATGAAGAATTAAAATTTGAGATGCGACCAGGAATCGAACCCCGACCTCCATGCTTACTAGGCAGACGTCGTATCGCTAGCCCACCGCATCACTAGCGATTAAGGCGCCTGGGAATAGTCAAAGCACAAACTTTAATTCAATGCTTCATATTTATCATTAATTTCTTAGACATATTCGAGACGAAAATCCGTCTCAGAGATTGTATATTTGTATTTACGTCGTTATTATTCAAAAGAATAAAGATAACCTCCAAAGATCAGTATATGCAGTAAATTCTTCGATTATTCACCTTTAAAACAAATCTCTCACATCTAATATTTAGGTTGTGCTGCAAGTTTCGATTTTGATTCCGACACTGAAAATAAAATACAAAAATCCCAAGCTGTCTATGTTACCATAATCATAACATTCGGCCACAGAGAACAAAAATACACTATTTTAATATTTCATACAGTGATGGGAGTCCCTGTACTGTCTTATGGAGGTTCCTTGGGAAAAAAGGGCTGCACTAGGACATGTTCAGAAATGACATCATAAAAGAGTTAAATATTTTCAGCATTAATGAGAATAGCATACAATGTCGAGAAAACTGCAGGCAACACCTTAAAATTCCAGAGCACAGAATACCCCAGGAGATCCTGAAATACAAACCAAACGCTAAAAGAGATGTTATAAGACCACGGGAAAGATGGAAATGATTGCTTGTGAGTTCGTAACAGGCAATAGCCTAATCCCTGAAAGGAAGAGGATGACGACGACGATGATGATGATGATGATGATTAAATGTTATGTCCAAGACCCCTTCTAAATGAAACCAGTATGGCTAATAACGTACTCATAGCGATACCAGATGAAATTAGCCGTACCATTCTTTATAACTTTCGACAAGTGTCATATGTGATATCAGAAACCTACCAAGTACCAATGATTCATTCTTTTTATGATTGACAGATTATACCTCGTTTGTTATTTATTGTGTGTATCCGTGTTTACTCTGGTGCTTTCTTTCATTTTATGCTACATTTCTATTGTGTATTTACTTCACTAGGGGCGTGCTGATTACTGAGTAGATAGGGAGCGTATCGAGTATTTACAAATAGAGGTCTGAAGGAAGTGGTGGCATCCACAACAAGTTAATTATGTGAATTCGTAATTTATTTATAATGCAATAAAGAAAAACAAAATAAAAACTTTGCATGGAAACCGATTTACAACTAATACACCTAATAATTTAGAAAGAATCATTAACACCGACACTGAACAGTATGACAAATATCATTGATTTTGATATTTAATGTGTGTAAAATAATATTTTAGTTCAGAAAATATAGTTTCTCGTTATATAGATGTTCCCATATCCGTTTGAAAAGTCTTATTGATCAAAGCATTTCTTATTACACATAATTTCCATATTACTATTAATTGGCATGATATATATATACTGAGAGAGATTTTTGGAAATTTTTCCACAACAATTGTGATCCAACTACAAAAAGGTTTGGGAACCACTGCGTTAATGCCTGGCGTAGCTGATCAGCTACATACAATATTTCTCCATTATCTTTCAAATTGCTCAACATTTTACCACAAATTCATTTGTAGCTGCTTTGTATACATAGTGTAACACATGCAAGTAGCTCTTCGTATAAATTGCAGCGTGCTACTGAATCATTTCGACAGTTACCTGCATTGATTTACTCCTCACTATTATGTGCGTTTGTTTACATTATTATTCTTCCTTTGCCACGTAGAAGTAGTCAATCACATACTACTGTTGCATTATAAATAACTCCCTGGAAAGATTAGAGGCATAATGGTGATATTTACTGTATTGGGTTTCTCATGGATGCACTATATAGATGACCAGCTGTGAACTTTTTGTTGCTAGTAGTGCATAAGAATTTTAAGAATTTTTCTTCAATATTTTTCTCAGTGTATATGCAATACACATTAATCGTAGTAGTTTTTATAGCTTCAAATAAAAAGTCATGCATTAAAGGGTTAAAAAGCTTCTCTCCTGACAATTTGCCAACATTGTCGCTTTAACTTCATCCGGGTTTAAATCCGCAAATGCAATACGCAGACGTGAGTTCTGTCTGATAACAGTGTGACGTACAAATGAATTGAAGTTTGGATATATAAATGTAAAATAATAAATCCATTTACAGAGACGTATGTTTCCATACAAAAAAGATATGCAGTAGGACGAGAGGCAGTGAATTAAAATTTTTGCCACAGCCGGGATTAGAACCTGGAACCTACTGCTCGCCAGCCAAGAGCTGCAACCACTTTTTTTTTTTTTTTTTTTTTTTTTGCTCTATGGGTAGTTCCGTTCGTTGCGGACGCTGATCACGTTTGTTCGTTTGTGTTCGTTCTGTTCTTGGCTCAGCTTTTTTATTGCAGAGGGCGTTCCGTCCCCTGACCGGGCGCGCTGAGCCACGGCGCCCGGCAACCACTCAGCCACAACGGCCATAATACAGAACGTGACTGCATGGACTGTCTTGCCGCAGTCTCCCTCCACAACTAAAACTTTAATTCTGCCTTATGGTCCCCTACCAAATAACGTATCTATGTTGCAGAGGCTCTCCATTCGCAGAATAGCAATAGCAGTCCAGTCTAACATAAATCACGACACTCCCATCGACACTGCGACAACAGTGCTCCAAGCAGTTGGCAAGCTACATTTCAGAATATCGATTGAATGCGAATAGTATCATTTACACTACTGGCCACTAAAATTGCTACACCACGAAGAAATGCAGATGATAAACAGGTATTCATTGGACACATATACTAGAACTGACATTTGATTACATTTTCACTTACGTTTTGTGCATAGATCCTAATTAATCAGTACACAGAACAACCACCTCTGGCGGTAATAACGGCCTTGACGCGCCTGTGCATTGAGTCAAACAGAGCTTGGATGGGTGTACAGGTACAGATGCCAATGCAGCTTCAACACGATACCACAGTTCATCAAGAGTAGTGACTGGCGTATTGTGACGAGCCAGTTGCTCGACCACCATTGACCAGACGTTTTCAATTGGTGAGAGATCTGGAGAATGTACTGACCAGGGCAGCAGTCGAACATTTCCCGTATCCAGAAAGGCCCGTACAGGACCTGCAACATGCGGTCGTGCATTATCCTGCTGAAGTGTAGGGTTTTGCAAGACTCGAATGAAGGGTAGACATCTAAAATGTAATGGCCACTGTTAAAGTGTCGTCGATGGGAACAAGAGGTGACCGAAACGTGTGACCAATGACACCCCATACCATCACGCTGGGTGATACGCCGGTATGGCGATGACGAATTCACGCTTCCAATGTGCGTTCACCGCGATGTCGCCAAACACGGATGTGACCATCATGATGCTGTAAACAGAACCTGGATTCATCCGAAAAAAACACGTTTTGTCATTCGTGCATCCAGGTTCGTCGTTGCGTACACCATCGCAGGCGCTCCTATCTGTGATGCAGCGTCAAGGGTGACCGCAGCCATGGTCTGAGAGCTGATACTCCGTGCTGCTGCAAACGTCGTCGAACTGTTCGCGCAGAAGGTTGTTGTCTTGCAAACGACCCCATCTGTTGACTCAGGGACCGAGACGATCCGTTACAGCCATGCGGATAAGATGCCTGTCATCTCGACTGCTGGTGATTCAGCACGGCGTCCCGTATTGCTCTCTGAAACCCACCGATTTCATATTCTGCAGTATCATGTGAAAACCACATGGCAGGAGAAAGAGAACAGCACAAATGGAGACACCAAATAAATACAAATTATGTAACACACAGCATCCGAAGATACGAAAAAATTCTCGAAACGCGTAATTCTGAGCATTAAAAATGAGTAACTGGTGCGTTTTTTCTATATAAATTGTGAACAATACAGTAAGAAGCTTTCAAAAAACATCGTTATGATGAACGAAATTAATTTAAATAACAAGTTCCTGTAAGGCTATGGAAATATTGTTGGTCTTCGTAGTGCAGTGTACAGCGTGGTAGATTGCCACGCAGGGGGCCCGGGTTCGATTCCCGGTGGGGTTGGGGATTTTCTCCACTCGGTGACTGGCTGTTGTGTCGTTCTCCTCATTTCATCATCATCGACACACAAGTCGCCCATCTGGCGTCATCCAAAAACTTGCACCAGGCAGTACGAACACGATCCCAGGTGGGGGTCTAATGGCCACAAAAAATGCCTCACGAAATCATTACGGAAATATCGAAATTGGCACTAGAGTCTCTGAGTTCCAAACGCTTCCAGTTCTGTGATCCAGCGGTGTCCCGCTGGTCATCCCGGCCGTGAGTCACGTCCGGCAGTCGCTACTTTGTTGGCGGGAGTCCACTGCGTCAGCGGGTCGTTAGCGTTTATTCAGAATGCCGCCGGCTCATTATTTTTAACCGCTGCGGGCGGCCGTAATTTGTTTGTTTGATCTCCCTCTCCCCCCCCCCCCCCCAACACATCACCACCACCACCTCCCCCTTGATTTGAAGTCGTAAAAAAAAAGCGTGCGCTAGAGCGCGCGCGCGTCGCGTGCCTCCAGTAAACGGCGAATGGTAGCCTGGAGATGGTATCGGCGGCCTGGGCACGTTTACATCTGCTCGCAGACACACGCGGCTGCCATCGCTTAAGTGTCCCCACCCGGCGCCGGCCGACACGCCACTCGCCGTGTTGACGTCCGCCTCTAAATGAGGGCCCCCGCGGCGCTGCGCCGGGTCCTACTTTATCTCGCGGAAACCGGGCGCGGCGATCTATTAAAATCTTTACAGGCGAAGAAAGGCGCGCGCGGCGAATAAAAGTTAAATTGTTGCGGAGACTCTGGTAGCAATTGGGGGCTCGACGGGAAGAGGAGCTGTGGTGCGGAAGAGTGGAGAACGGCGCGGCTAGGGGACATCAAAGCCTCCGCTGTGTAAATTAGGAGGGATTCGGTGCCAGCAGCCGATGCGTGGGCGCCTCCTAAGTTTGTCCGTAATAATTGGCAGCGCCGCCGCCGAGGAATGTAATGGCGCAGACGGCGGGAGACAGCCGCTCGTCAGGCGGTTAGTGCGGGTCGCCCGGGCCAGAGACACATCTGCCTTGTAAATAGTGGGTGCGCTTTTATGACCGCCCCCCCCCCCCCGCTACTTGCTCCGTTTTCTTGAGGCTGTGTCCGCGCTTTTAGAGCTGCTGGGTCCCTTTGCCGTCGGCGGCGGTCTGAGTGACGAGAACGGAGGCAGGCGATCTGAGCAGATAAAGCCGGCGGCTGCGGCTGGGAGGGGCTCAGTCTGGAGCGAGGCGCGGCTGTCCGCTGGCGCGCAGTTCACGGCGGAGGGTATGTACGCTCGGGGTTCTAGTCTATCCGAAGAAAATTTATTATTTTACGAAAGTCTGGACAGTGCCAACATGTGGCAACTTCATCTGACAACGACACCACATGGGTATCGAATTTTTGAATTTTTTCGTATTTATGGTACGTGAAATTCAGAACTCAAATAACAATTGGACCAGTCACGGACTAAGGGGAGCGGAGGGGGCGGACCGCCATGGGCCTCCCATCTTGGAGGGCTTCCAGCCTCCAGTTTTTCGTTTTTTAGTGCTCATGGTCTCTCGTTCTGAGGCCGCCACAACTCATAAGCTATTATTTTCAGACTGTCCCATGCTTCACGTTCTGGGGAGGGGGCTCCAAATCTGAAAGGTTACTATTTTATGACAGTACGAGTACATGTAATTCCTAGAGGGCGGGGGACCTCAATATGTTCAAATGTTTGTAAATCTATCGGAACAAACTGCGTGGTCATCAGTCCGTAGTTTACAAACTACTTAAACCTAGATAAACTAATCTAAGGACAAACAGACACACACACGCATGCCCCAGGGAGGACTCGAACCTCCACGGCGAGAAACCGCGCGCTTTGCAGCGAGACGCTTTAGACCGCTCGGCTACTCCACCGCGGCGGGGGGACCTCATTTCTTTTTGCTGTCGCCCCAGGTCTCCGACAGCCTTACTCCGCCGCTGAATAGGGCAAAGCCATTCGACGCAACTCTAATAAAATTCTCCAGAAAAGTACACGTAACTACCAGTAATTAAATAAGTCGCAGCACTGTTGGTGTATCTCAGATGATACCGTTCTAGCTTTCTAGGGTCGGTGGTTCGAATCCTGTCCTCAGAGATATTTTTAGTTTTTGTGTACCAATACTTCCACAATTGTAATATGTAGAGTTTCTTTCATGTCGTCAATGGTGAAGTGATGACCGCCAAGGAAAGACTTGACAGGTAAGAACAGATGAAAGTCGCTAGGAGCGAGGTCAGGGCTGTACGGAGGATGTTCAAACACGTCCCAGCCAAATCCCTGTAGGTTTTTCGTTACATTTACAGTGTCTGGTCGTGCAATGTCGTGAAGCGAAACAACACCTTTTGACGACACTCCCCGGTGCTTATTCTGAATTGCACGGCCCAATTTCCGAAGTGTCTCGCAATAAGCATTTGCTTTGATTGTTTAACCGCGCGGTAAGACGTCAATCAGTAGGGTGCCTTTCCAGTTCCAGAACACTGTGCACATCATTTTCCGAGGTGTCATGATTTGCTTCGGCTTTACCTTTGGTGGCGATGAAGTGTACCTCCATTCCATTGATTGCCGCTTACTCTCAGGTGTGTCGTAAGAAACCCATGATAATATCTCCTATGACTATCCGTCTCAGAAATTCTTTGGTACCCAACGTGAGCAAAGTTTACGGAATTTCAATTGTTTGGCAACAATTTCATGCATCCGTGATCGTGAAATCTGGGGGTAGTCCATACCGAGAGCACTAATTGTAAACCTACTGTTTTCCTGGATCTTGTCATCAATCGCGTGAACCAGTTCTTCTGTAACCAAAGGTGGACGCCCACTTCGTTCTCCATCGTGCACATCACTACGCCCGCCATTGAACTGTCGGACCCATCTTCTCACCATCGAGTCACTCATCGCATTTGCTCCGTAAACATCGCAAATTTGCCGATAAATTTCACTTGGTTTCACTTTCCTCGCATTCAGAAACCGAATCACCGACCTGATTTCACAGGCGGCGGAATTATCAATCAACGCCGAAATTTCAAACAAGCACAACAAAGCGTACGTAACTGACAGCGATCTCCAAATGGCGCACGTTCTTCTCCTTGATACACATCGTCAACAGCGAATGTGTGGAACTGCAATCGCAGCGCTGCAGCGGAGATAAATTGAAACGGAACTTACTTTCTGGACGCGCATCGTACATTTTTTTTCCTTTGCTAAAAGGGGTTACAGACACTTTATTTATTAATTTTTGGTTGTTTAGGTTATTATTTTGGTCCAAAATATTTCCAATACTTATAAAACTACAAATCTAAAGTGGGCCGTAAAACGTGCGATTTTCTAATTGTATTTAGCGCTCTTGGCCTTTCGTACTGGGGCCTCTAGATATCGAATGCTACTTTTTTTGGTTTTTTTTTTTTTTTTTTTTTTTCGAGACTGTCGTGCCTCTCGTCCTTGGGGCGGGGGGGGGGGTCCAAATCTCAAAGATTACTTTCTTCTAGTAACACATGTATTTCCAAGAGGGCGGGAGGCCTCATTTTGTTTTGACGCCGCCCCAGGCCTCCGAAAGCCTGATTCCGCCAGTGAATCAGCCAAAGTCATTCGAAGCAACTCTAAAAAATTCTCGAGAAATTCGACTTTGATCTTTTTCACGTAAGGGTAAGTACCAACCATTGAATGACTTGCAGCTTCTGTCGGTGTAGCTCAGGTGGTACCGTTCTGGCTGTACAACCCTAGGGTCAGTGGTTCGAATCCTGTCCTCGGAGCCGGTCGCGGTGGCCGAGCGGTCTGCAGCGCACCAGTCACGTTCAGCACGGTCCGGGGTTCGAATCCCCCCTCGGGCATGGATATTTGTGCCGTCCTTACTATTAGCTAGTTCATAAATAGATTTTAAGTTTAGGGACTGATGACCCTGTAGTTAGGTCCCATAAGCTCTACAAACATTTGAACCTGTTTTCGGAGATTTTTTAAATTATTTTCATTGTGTTCCAATACTTTGACAATTTAATGTCTAATGGTAATTTTTACGAAAAATGCACGTATTTTTGTTTATTCGTAATTTTCTATATTTCGTAGAAGGTTGTTAATAAAAATCGTTTCATTAAAAAAATTTACATTTTTTACAGGAGTGGATTCACTATTAGTCGACGACTGTAGTCTGTGATTGTTCATTCTGTGAAGAGCTAGGACGCTGTTTTTGGATAGTCATCTCCATAGCTAGTAGTGTCTTTCCAAGCAGCTAACCAACTCAACCATCATTTTACGTGACGACAAGGTTTTCAGCTCGTCGACATACACATAAAACAAAATTGACACAACACTTGGAATTAGAGGTCCCAGAATGTTTTATAATACTTAATTCTAAAACGAATAAAAATATCTAACACATCGGGATTCGAACCACCGATTCTATGATTCTGCAGCCAGAACGCTACCACCTGAGATACACCAACAGATGCTGCAACTGTTTTTATTATTGGTATTTACGTGTACTTTGCAACACGTCAAAGTCGATTTTCTCGAGAGTTTCTTAGAGTTGCGTCGAATTACTTTGGGTGGTTGTTATTTAAGTTCTAAACTTAACGTCATAATGTTACGTAGCACATAAAAAAAAATTAAAATCCTGTACCGATGTGGTCTCCTTGAGAGTGCCAGTCCCATCCGAAGTCAAGTTCTTTTTTTTATTATTTTATTTTTTCATATTCCAATTCTCTGTTTCCTGTCTTGCCTTGACGTTTACCTCCCTATGATGACGATGATAATGATTTCGCGAGACAGTTTTGGCCGTTAGACCCCAGCTGGGATCGTGTTCGGCCTGACTGCTGCAAGTCTTTAGGTGACACCACTTGGGCTATTTGTACGTCGATGATGATGATGATGATGATGATAAGTCCCAGCCTTCGAGTGGAGAAAATCTCCGATCGGATCGGGAATCGAACCCGGGCTCTCTGCGTGGCAATCTAACACGCTGTCCACTGGACTGTCGAGGCAGGCTTCACCCTCTGACGATCGGGATAGTTCTTTGAAAGTTATGGCCCGGTTGTGCCATGTGCTTTCAGCCTAGAATTCCCATATATTCCTTTCTTCGCCCATTCATGCTGAAACGTTCATGTTAGTACGTGATGTTGCTATAGTGGTCGGTATATGCGGGCATGATTCTGTCATTCATTGGATCGTACAGCTGTCGAATAGTCTCTTGGGATACATTATTCCACGACTGCTCGACATGTTCACGTAGTTCTGCAAGAGTTGTGGCTTGACGATTCGAACATGTCAGTTGTCCATTTTTTATTTATGTATTTTTTTCTTCGGTATAAAGGAAACGAATTTCCTGTACGAGTCCAGGATCTCCATTTTTTCAATAAGAATAAAAACCGACTACAGAGCTAAAATTATATTTATAAAGATGCTGAAACGTCGTAATAAATATAATTTTAGCGATCTAGACCGTTTTTATTCTCATTGAGTTGACCACCATGCCCACACATTTTACTCGATCATATTCAGTGTTCTTCCCAAGACAGGGAGATATATCTCCCTTTGGTCGTTTGCCTGTCTCCGCATCTGATAGCCTATTTAGTATGCCCACTACCAAGGAACAAACGCTGATAACGATCTGCAAAACCAATGATTGGCCTGCTTATGAAAGAGCTAAAACATTTGCGAATAAATAACCCATTATGTAATATACAATACCAGAAATAAAAATTACCACACCCTCTCAGACTTCAGCAATTCAGTTGATACTTAGTTGTAACAGAGCATATGGAGTACATGAAATCATTAAATTTACTTATCGATAGCTCAAGCAGTAATGATGTAGCAGGTATCGATTCATGCTGAAACGTCCATGTTATAGTTGGCGTCATATAAGAAGGCGCTTCTGCGCACAGAAGTGGAGCGATAGGGGAAGCGTGGAGGGGAGGGGAGGGGAGGAGCTACGGCCGAGCGCCAACAGTGGAGCCTGCGGCAGAAACACTGCGGAACTAGTGGACAGTCACGCACCTGGAGGATGAATATTATTGGCTGCCAGAGCGGTAATGCGCAGAACGGCTGAAAACTGGGCCGCCTTCCTGCATGACGCGGACTATAGTACGTGGTGTTGGTTCCATGGTCGGCATAAGCGGGCGATGATTCTGGCATCCTTCGAATCGTACAGGTGTCTAACACTGTTTTGGAACACATTATTCCACGTCTGCTCTACCTATTCACATAGTTCTGCAAGACGTTTTGGGTTCACAAGTCTCACGTGTCAGTTGTCCATTATGGCTCTCACTGCTCCATTGGATAAAAGTCCTTAGAAACATGCTGCACGTCTTTCAGACCTCGTAGAGTTTCATGCACAGTGTGTGGGTGAGCATTATCCTGTTGGAACAATATGCCCTGTAGGTTTATGACTGTGGAAGGCGTTTTTCAGTATCAGTGGTAGTTCCAGATGTAAAATCAGTGGTAAAGTTAAAGACACCCTGTATATGTACAGCACCCAAAATACAAGCATGTGCAACAATTTTCTCTGTGAATAAAGCACCATTTGGTAGACGCCTATGTAATGGCGTCAAGGATAACAAAATAAAAAATGTTCAAATGTTTGTAAAGCTTATGGAACTCAAGTGCGGGGTCATTAGTCCGTAAACTTACAAGCTACTTATGAACTACCTTATACTAAAGACGACATAAACATCCATGCCCGAAGGAGGATCAGAACCTCCGACACGGGAGGCTGCGCGAACCGTAACGTGGTGCTCCAGACCGCTCGGATACTCCCGCGCGGCGAATGCGGTGCTTGGACGAACACAGACATATTAAAACATTGAATACTTTTATTTATGTTCCACAATATTTTTATTGGTTCGTTATGAACCGGCTTTCGGGTTTTTGGGCCATCATTAGATATCTTAATACTAAACAGATGGTCAATACAGTAATATGATTGTGCATAGAAGGTCTTAGGAAGATATGCTAATTTTGTAACTATTGATACCGTAAAACGCAAATAGAATCTAAAGAAATATATTTCATTGATTATAAAATTAGAATTTTTGGAACATATAAATAGTGTCCAAGTGAGTTATGATACATTCATAAATGCCAGAAAAGTATTTGAATAAATTACATCACATTATTTGGGTTACTAATTAAAGGAAAGGAATCTGTTGATAATCCCAAATTCATGGACACAATGGAGAAGGTATTGAAGAGTTACTACATACGTTTCAAAAATTTTAATTTTTAAATTCCATGTAGTATAAACTATATGTTTAGTTTCCATTTGCGGTTTCTGATATGGATAGTCACAAAATTCGCTTATCTTTGTAAGAGCATCTTTGCATAACTATGTAGAGCCACTGCTACTGAGTGCACTGTCTGTTTAGTATGAAGTTATCTGATGATGGCCTGAAGAGCCGAAAACAAAAATATTGTACAATACAAATAAAAGTAACCAAGATGTAAATATATACATATATACGCTCCAGGCATAACTTATACTACGACGTAACACATTAAAAATTTTCACACGATAGCGAATAACATTTTGTAAACACACCATCCATATATACATATATATTACAAAATCTGTAAATCTTTCCTCCTACGCTGTGAAAATTTGTTTGATGTGTTGTCATAGTAAAAGATAAGTTGTTTGTATCTGTTGAGGAGGAGAAAATTACGGCATTAAGGCTCAGATCCTAGTAGTGCATCAATTTTTAAGATGAAACCTGAGAAGAAGTTACTCATCACACATGGAACAAAGTCGCTGTTGTTCTCATGACTATTCCGTAGGCAGAATTTTGTGTCCCAAATGGGGGGAATATGAAATTAATGATAATTACATTAGAGCTGCCTGCATGCGACTGAATAATTTATTACGGTACATGACGTTACAGTTTGTTAATATACATAATTTTGTTTTCATGTATTAGCTACACATATTTTGTTGGAGTTTCAACTTTAACAGTGGGACTTTACTTCCTTTCTTAAAATAAAAATCCATTGAGAGTGTTAGCAAAAGAAGAAAAGTTCACTTACTGCTAGGCATATCCCATCCAAATGATACACATAGTAGTATTCCCTGCCGTCGAAATTCGATCTTTTCATTTGCACTTTTGAGAACACGGTCGACTCCGTAGATCCATACATTCTACTGCTAGATGTTTGTCGTTCTGGACCTGTACATTTAGATGTGAAAACGTCCACTTGCTTTAAAGACTCATGACGGCTGCAGGTTCACATAAGTTTTGTCTCGTGGATTTGTATGGCAAAGCCCCTTTCGAGTTATCATTATGATCTCAAACACGGAGAGGATTAGTATCTCGTTAGTCCGGATATAAATGTAAAATACGGCGTTCCTTCTGGAGGAGGTAGGTGTAGTGATAAGTGTGTGTGTTGATGCTGTAGTGGTCGGGGCACCAACGTCGCTAGTAGGTGACCTGTGTTCGAATGTTGGCCTTAGAGAAATTTTCAATTTCCCCAGTTCATTTAATTCACCGCTGCTGGCGGCTAATGTATTAAATTCCTTCGTCTACTGAAGAAGCTATTTCTCAAACCGTGTTGACAACTGATAGTTTTATGGCGGTCACTTGGTTATTGAAATTATTATATAACTATGCGAACTTGAAAATTGAAACACTGATTTTTTAATATTAATAATACAAGGACGCCTTTGAAGCAAACGTAATTCGAAGGAAACAAAAATGAGAGTGGTTAAATGAAGTAAAAGGGATGTTGCATAACGATACGCGGTAATTTGGAAGAAGTGTTGCACCGCGCATTGTCTAGTATCGATAGTGGCTTGCTATCGATAATGGCCTGCTTGAACGTGTGAAAATCTGAACGGTATCGTAGCTTATGTACTGACAATAATTTAAGCTGTAAATTGCTGATTACCACAACGGAATGTACCATTGATCATACAGGAATTAAAGTAAGTTGTTAATTTTTTATTACTTTCCTTGGTATATGGAAACCATATTTTTTGCAGGCTAGGCCTAGAAGGAGAACACTAATGAGTCGGGGTGAAGATGCACAGCTGTGCACAGACATATTTTTTTTCTTAATTTTGTTCATTATAGCCAGAGATGTTTCGTGACTGTCGTACTTTAGTAAAATAAAATGAATTTGCCTTCAATCACAAATTGTATTTCATCTTACACAGTGCATTTCGAGCTTTGAAGGCTCATCATCAGGTGCCTCTATTATTTTATACATGTTTAAAATAATAAAAGTTTTAACAATTGGCTTACCACTTTCGATAAGTAAGCCAATTGGAGGCACATGATGATCAGCCCTCAGGACTCGAAATGCATTCTGTGAAATAAAGCACAATTTGTTATGGAAGGCGAATTCATTTTATTTTACATAATTTTTTCGTAGAGGAGTTATAAGAATTTGTATACCATTATATAAAATAAGCCATAAGGTACTGATTGGTAATATTAGTCATACAAGGAAGGGAATGGAACATATATTAAAAAAAAAAAAAAAAAAAAAAAAAAAAAAAAAAAAAAAAAAAAAAAAGGTTCAAATGTTTGTAGAACTTATGGGACTTAACTACGGGGCCATCAGTCCCTAAGCTTACAAACTACTTATGAACTAGCTAAGACTAAGGACGGCACAAATATCCATGCCCGAGGGGGGATTCGAACCCCCGACCGTAGTGGCCGTGCAGACCGTGACTGCAGCGCCCCAGTCCCCTCGGCCACCGCGGCCGGCAACATGTATTGCGAAAGGGGCTTTTCTGTAGATGTGCACTAAACAAATGCGTGTTCGGAGCCATTAAGCGTTGTTTAAGAAAGCGAAAGTTACTTCGTAAACAAAACTGGTCGCATTTTGACAACAGGCAAGACTACAGATCACGCACTTTTACGTGGCCCCTGAGCGGAGAATGTTGAGAATGGAAGCTTGCATTCAGCTCGTAGCGCATTGGCCTCTTTCTCCCAGTGCTGCCACCTTGCTGTCTTTATCTTACAGGTTTTCAAAGAAAGAACTAGTAAGGGGTTAAAGCATCACAGATGGAACACGAAATTATCACTTTAATATCAATTTAAATGTAAATTAAGAATCCCCAAGACGGTTTTTCGTCTCAAATATGTCCTTGACAATGAAACTGAAGGTGAAGCAATGAACTGAAATTTGTGATGCGGTCGGGAATCGAACCCGGACCTCCATGCTTACTAGGCAGACGTCTTACCGTTAGGCCACCGATCACTGACGATTAAGGCGCTTCAGCATTGTCTACGTACGACTTCCCTCCCGGTCACAAACTTTAATTCAGCTTCCTTGTCTGCCTAGTAAGCATGGAGGTCCGGGTTCGATTCCCGGCCGCATCACAAATTTTAATTCATTGCTTCACCTTCAACTTTAATGTATGAATAATATAAAAGTGGACATAGATCTGCGAAATACAAATACTTTTAAGGGAAGTATTAAGAGGATGTATCAAAGTTTGCTGCCTCTTTTTATTGTCGTAGAACTGAATAATAATAAATAGGAATTAACATTCCTGACACTACTATGAAGGACAACTTCCCTTTTCCTAAAAGATTCGTCGGGGTATGTGGACTTATTTTAGCAAATTATGAAGTGGAAGACGATGATAATCAACACCAAGCACGAATTAACAATACATTAACGATGTCTACGGTTCACAATGCTGCTATGAGGTAAGGTTGTTAGAGAGCATAAACATTCCGTAGACACACGAACTCGGCCGACTTTCGCCGATCACAGAGGGGCCATAAAGTGTGTGGCCTGTACTTAATATATACAACCACTAGCTGAGAACCCGGCGTTGCCCGGCTATTTATGGATTTATTCCTGCCATTTTCCAGGTATATGTCTGTGAAATCTCTTGGGAATACAATTGGTAGTAAAGAAGTAATAGATTAAAACTTGTTGCGGGAAGGGACGGTTTTCCATGAACATTACAGTTTATGTGCTCATATCTCACGAACTATGTGTCGTACTGTGATACAATTTAGAAGGTACACTCAACTATATGCGTGTATACTATCTGTCAAATTTGCTGCAGCTACAATTTTTAGTGTAAAATTATAAATTGTAACGTCATACCGACAGCCGTAGTTTTAGTCAAAAAAATGTTCAAATGTCTGTAAATGTATCGGACCAAACTGCGTGGTCATCAGTCCGTAGCTTACAAACTAGTTAAACCTATGTAAACTAACTTATGGACAACACACACACATACATACACACACACACACACACACACACAGACACACATGCCCCAGGGAGGACTCGAACCTCCGACAGCGAGTAACGCGCGCTCCGCAGCGAGACGCTTTAGACCGCTAGGCTACTCCACCGACGCGTAGATTTAGTCCATGATCAGCGGAACGTTACTGTTTACGTGCTCATATCTCATGAACTACGGGTCGGAATGTGATACAACTTAGAAGCTACATTCAACTTTATATGTGTATACTGTCGGTAAAATTTCCTGTCGCTACAATTTGTAGTGTTGAAATTATAAATTGTAATGTCATACCGAGAGCCGTAGTTTTACTCAATAAACAGCGGAAAAGTAGTAAGCGAGAAACATATAAACTTTTTTGCTTTCATCAATTTACTATGGTTGCCAGCGACAAAAAGTTTAATAAAGGCTTAAAATTATGTTTAAAGTTTGTTGCAAGTCGCTAAGTACTCCCATTCTAATATAGTGTATTTGTAAAGTCTGATCGCATTATGGCAGTTTCTTGCAACTGCTATCGTTTATGGAGTTATATCTCTTGAACCACGTGTCGTATGTGGTTCTTACTCCTACAGAAGATGTTATGTCACGTAAGGAATATATGTAACAAATTTGGTTGAAATCGGTCCAGTGGTTTAGGAGAAAATGAGCAGCATTGTCGCAAAATGCTGCAGTTTTCCGCGCATCTCATTGTTTATGACGTCATATCTCGTGATAAAAGCTAGAAAAAGCTAGAAAGAGTGCGAGTCTTAGACTGATTTCGATCTCTGCGTGCAGAAAGTATCAAACGTCTGCGATCGAGCGCAGACATTCCAGAAAGT
The DNA here is from genome assembly GCA_026315105.1 of Locusta migratoria. NCBI lineage: Eukaryota > Metazoa > Arthropoda > Insecta > Orthoptera > Acrididae > Locusta > Locusta migratoria. The sequence goes on along the minus strand of CM048754.1, from coordinate 80,435,537 downwards.
TGGAGCTCTGAGGAATTTCTCGGAGCGCCCGTCAAATTTGAAGCAGCGCCGCGAACTTTGTTCCCCCCGTTATCCTGTTTACGCCCTTTTAATTACCCGGCGCTATAGCGGCAGGTAGCCTAGCCGGCCTCTCTTGGGCGCCGCTACCTGCCGGTCGCGCAGCTGCCGCGTCGCAAGCACCCTCCGCCCCGCCCGCCCCCACCGCCGCCCCCGCCGCCCCCGCCCGCCAGACGGGGCCTCCGCGCTGCACGCGTCACTTCTCCGCCCCCGGCCGGCCACGCACGCTCCGGAACCGCGCGTGTGTTTTTCCCCGCCGCAGAAGCTTCTCGGCGCGCTCCGCCGACTCGCCCCGCTGCGCTCCTAGCCGCCACTGTGCCGTCGTTCTTTTGTTTTTTTGTCTTCTTCTCCTCCGTCGGCGCCGACGCCTGAGACGCCGACGCAGCGTCCAACATGGCGACCGACGCCCAGCCCGGCGGTGAGTAGCGCTACGCCACCTGTTTCGGCGGGTTCCGACGTCGCTTCCAGGCGTTCCCCCTCCCCTCCACTTCCCCTCTTTCCAATCCCCCCCCCCACCCAACTCACCGACACCACCACTGTAGTGTCTCTGTGTGTGTGTGTGTGTGTGTGTGTGTGTGTGTGTCTGTGGGAGACAGCATCGCGCACACGCACGTTGGGATCGCCGGGGGAATTTTCTTCGTCGCAGTTGGCAGCACTGTTAGCTGTTGGAGGGGGAGGGTGCGCGATAGGGGGGATGTAGGGGGGGGGGTTGACTGCCACTGTGGAAGTGGGTCGTTTCTTGGGACCCTTTTCATTACGTGACCTACTTTCGAGCGAGAGACAGTGCCGTGGGCAATATAGGTTAGCGAAGAGCCGCCATGGTCGCGCTACGAGACCCGCCATCTTTAAGTGTCTGTGCTCCACATTGTACTTCATCACCCTGTCGAAAATCGTTAAAATATACCACTACAATGGTTTTCGTAACCGTTTCCATTTTGTCACTCCTCATCTGCATCTGTATTCCTCTCTCGCCGCGGTGGAGTAGCCGAGCGTCTAAAGCGTCTCGCTGCGGAGCGCGCGGTTGCTCGCCGTGGAGGTTCGAGTCCTCCCTGGTGCATGGGTGTGTGTGTTTGTCCTTACGTTAGTTTACCTAGTTTGTAAGCTGCGGACTGATGACCACGCAGTTTGGTCCGATAGATTTACAAACATTTGAACATTTTGTATTCCTCTCATACGTGATTCTTATTGAAATGATTCTCAGTCTCTGTTGCAATATTTGTTTATTCTCCAATTACGCGTTTCGCGCTGTTAGCGCATCGTCAGACTGGAAAAAGACAAATGTTTTGTTATAGTTCGGTACCTGGCGTACAGCGAATATAATGTGGCTCAGGAGAGAAAATTTCGCTGCCCGTCAGGTACAAGGACTGTAACAAAACATTTGTCTTTTTCCAGTCTGATGATGCGCTAACAGCGCGAAACGTGTAATTCGAGAATAAACAAATATTACAACAGAGACTGAGAATCATTTAATTATTCAACACTGTTGCTGCACCAGCCGCCAACACCACCATCATGGAATGGAATGAAATGACTTTTATTTCCTTCAAAATCGTCAGTTTTACGAAGACATTCGATAAGCCATCCTTTTAAGAAATCTCTACTCTGCAAGTCTGTGTCAAGTGCGTATGTCAATATGTGTACCAGACACTTGTTCTATGTGTGTATTTATTTATTATTTAACATGCCTCTTTACATAGTAATATTACATGTTTGATGGGTAGATTCAGGTGGTTGCATCAGGTATTTTGCAAACACAAGTACAGTACATAAGTTGACAGGGTTTACAAAGGAACAAACGATTTTATACATCAGGAAATCTTATTGAATTACAAAAATTGTAAAAGTCTATAGTGAATTTATGTACCAAGTCTTATTTTGTGTATGGACTTGTGGGAGAAATGCTGCTTTGATAACGCTGAAGTTTGTGAAATTATCATTTTTTTTTTTTTTTCACGTCTCAGTTGCACAATTTTGAGTTCTGCGATTAGTTTCGGACGAGACCGTCTACTTTAAAACCATTAGCTTTGGTTTTAAACTGTAATATATTAAGATGCATGTTAAAAATAGCAGCTAAAATCGTTGCACATTATAGCAGCCATTTTAACGTACATCTGGATTTATTACGGTTTAAAACCAAGGCTAATGGTTTGAAAATGGACGGTCTCCTCCGAAGCTAGTCACAGAACTCAAAATTGTGCAACTGCGACGAGAAAATAATAAAAAAAAATTCACAAAAACTTTTTACATATGCTGTTAAAAATATTATTTGCTAAATTTTAGGTGTTTACGTGTGCAGAAAATTTTTGTAGCTTCTAATTTTTCTTCACAAATATGACATGTCTCATGCAGTAGACGTTACATGTTCATAATACAGTTACTTCTTGATTAAAAATTGTTAAACAGTGTAGCGGCAGAGGAACTAAAATCATCAAATCATAACTCTACATTATTTTTTCGTAATCATTACTTATTTCGTCATTATACTTCTCATTCTTCAGTTTCTTCTATAACCTCTGAGACATCGTTCTTATTTACTTTAAATTCGCGAGCTTTATACACACGCTCTATCAATTACAGTACAAAAATTCTTTCTTCCGCAAGTAAGTATTTGTGTTTGTGTGTGTATGTGTGTGTGTGTGTGTATTTTTCTGATTCCAAAGCGCGTTATGGTTTCATTCCGTACAATCAATGTTCGAACTTCAAAGAAAATTACTGCCTTCACGATTCTTTTCGAGATGAGCTAAATTTTAGCTGCTAAATTATACAGAATATCCAGTAATAGTTAATTATTTTTCTTCACAAGTAATAATTCTTGCAAGCGATAGACGATTACGTATTCAAACTTTCGTTCCCTTTCAATTACAACTGTTAAACGATGAGGCAGCAACTAAACTGTAAGTTTTCTTGTGCTTTCACTATTTTATCAGTAATAATGCAACCTAACAGATTCGTAGTGCTCCCTTTTCACAAGGATATTAAAGAACAGCAGTGTTTCAAAATCATTTCTTGACAGCTTAAAATTTGATTTGTAGTTTTAAAATTATTTAATATACGTGTTTGAAACTCCTAAAATATTTTTATTATTCCCGTTTCCTTTCACTCATTTAGAACGTAAATAGTAATGAAATTTTCAAATAATTTTTACTTGCATCACACTTCGGTGCACTTCTGTAATTGTCGTTATTCATCTTTTCCCAATTTCTCTAAAAATTTTGTGACGTGAAAAACGATAAAGTAGTCAAACACTATACATTATTTACGTTCTCTGACTTACACGTACACGTCTAAAAATGTTTGGTACTGCAAGGCAAAGTGAAATTAGACCAGACACAGCACTACATGGAAAATGTGCGCGTCTGCGACAGATGGTTTGAATGAATAATGTCAAACAACTGTGCTTAAAGAAATACATTTTAGTAACTGTAAAGATGATTCTTTAACTAAAAGTGTGTTCATGTTTCGCAATGTGTTTAGCGACGCTATTTTCAACTAGTATTTAGAAGTCATGAAATCCTGTTGTCATTCTGCAGTCTGTACATGAGGCAGTTACCCATTAAAAAAATTGTTTCCCCAACGTTAATCTTAATATGGCTAGGTGGTAGTTTACTTACGTTTTTAACTATCTTCAGTCTTCATATTCCCTTTCACCATTGGAAACAGAAATTTCTGGTGACTTACTAAGTGACAGAATATTTGAGACCACAATTACATAAAGCCATTTTGCGTTTGATGTTAATGCTTTTTCATTTTTCGCTCTACCATTTGCCATTCTTAACAGTCTGCAAACTGTGTAAGCAAAAAATGGGTAGCTATAACAAAATTATCATTATTTCTCCTGTTCAAAATCCTTCGTCGCTGTGAGTTCCCAATTCAACACCTTTGCCTCAGATCATTATAGCGACGTTATTTTTTTATTTTATAGATACGAAGTCGAGGAGATAGTATAGTAATATCCTTAAAAAGAAACTTGGAATTCTTATTAGTTTATGCTACCTGGAAATTACATGACGGAATTGACGGAAAGTCAACTAGTATTTAGGTAGGCCTGTTCAGATATTTTTTCCAGTGAAAAGTGTTGTTTATTACTACGAAATGAATTAATTCAGTAGTGATATTCAGTGTTTGTGTTTTCGAAATATAGTAGCGGTGAAAATGGTAGAGCAGTGTTTCTAACATCATAAACAATCATTACATTTGTCCATGACAGATATTTTCGTAAACGCTAATCTTTCTTCGTCTTCATTCCTTCTTCTGAAAGGTATTGGCCTACAGTTACATTCGTAAATGTTTGTGTTGTATAATTACTTTAACTATTTGATGTGTCGAGCAAAAGAAAAAAAAAGAAGAAGATTTATTTTGTATTAGAGGACCCAGCACTTTGTGTGTTCCTTGCGCGAATAGTGGAAGTTCATGTTTGTTTATATTATGCGCAATATTATTGACACGCAAATAGTTATAAATTTTCAGCGACGATAGAAAAGCCACGACAGAGGGAGAATATTGTCGTGCTATGAACAATAATCTCTGTAAAATTGCGATTCAATAGTTCCATATTGCAACAGACTTTCGAAAGGTGTTCATAAATAGGTTTTTCAGATGTCACGTTAGTACTACATTCAGTTTTCCTTCCTAGAAACTGTTGATTTGGTTGTTCGTATTACCTACCCCGCCTGCGTCAGCATTTTGTCTCGGAGTCATTTGGACTAGTATGAATGTATTATATGCTTTTGTTTCTGTACACAGCAAGTGCTGTGACGTCACACACACATTTAACTCGATGATATAAGTAAATGACAACCATTTGCCTCTCCGAACTTCATTTTTCTTACACTGTATACGTTTTTCTTGAAACAGAATCCATGACAGTAAAACTAATACGCTTGCTCCGGTGTCACCTTCAATTCGCGAAAAACTTATTTTAATAAACTGAAATCATAAAGGTTGGAAAGGTAAACATAAAGGCGTAAAATGTAAAAGCAAGTCAATACATCAGTAAGATACACTGTAAGGCAATATAAGATTTAGAAACAATGATAGGAATATATATACTGTGCAATGGATTACACTTGCGCCGTCGGTTGCGCATGACGGAAACAGTCAGCGAGAAAAATGACACGAAGTAGTAGTTTTAGACACACACACACACTATACACTTTTTTGCCTAAGTTACATGGTACACAGCACGGTTTAAAATCATATATATCTCTTAGTTCACAGTTGCATTCATTACTTTTTTTTCTCGTTCATTTCATCCCGAGATCAAACATATACTCCAACATTACACTAATATTCTTTGTTGTTTCGTGACGAAATTCCTTATCTGTATCTTATGCGAAGGTACAACGGTTGGAAAATATGTCCTATATGTAATTAGTCGTGAAGCATTTTAGAACTCACGCCTAAGGGATTGCAGCCGATTATTAATCTATGGAAAGACTGAATGCTGGTATAACAATAGAGGTACTGTTACAGACTAAACTGCATTGGCATCAATGGGCTCATAAATATACAAATTTGCTAACAAGAGGTATATTTCAGTTGATAATTAATGTTTGTCCACTTACGTGACACACAACCAAGTAAGTGTTCACTCATAAAATGAACCCCACGTTTAGTAACTAAGACATAAGAATTTCAACAGATAAAATACTGTTCAGTCACTCTGTCATATATCTGTAATAAATTCATACTCTCGAAAAATATTGATGTATCACGATATATACAAGAATTTATGGTACTATTCAGACATCCATGCCAAAACTGACAGTAACAAGTTGTCTCATTGACATTCATAAATCTTTTCTTACAATGGAAGTCTCTATATCGTTTTTATTCGACTGAAGAAAACAGAAATTATCAATCAACAAAAAAATTATACAAACTTTATCAGAATTACTGTCTTATACTGATGAGCGACCATACAATTCTGTAAATTTGTGTTTCTAAAATGAAAACCAGCTTATTCGTATAAGACGCATCGTCTATTTGCATGTCACGACATAAACGTTACTACAAGAAAACAATACTAATCTCGAAACGAAGATAACAGGGACAGAGCTACATTTTCGTTAGGACAAGTTGTCAGAAGTAGCAACATATGCGAACTTTCTTATGAACAACGATCTAGAAGTAACATGCTTGTTGCCGACGAAGTAAAACACTAGCAGAGAGGTTACAATAATCGCAAGCAGAAATTGGAAAAGACAATACTGGTATTCTTCAAGTGAATGCGGGGGTTGTGAAAAAATATTAACAATTTCCGTTCGCTGGCTAAATAGGCCTAAATGTAACTTTCAAAGAATCGTTTCAACCCGAGGTATTATTAGTACAATTTTTCATTTCCTTGACATATATAATTTTATGGTGACGGGAAGTCATTCTTTTCATTGTAACAACCTTTGTTGTTTGTGAAGCTATGAAAGGAAAATACTGTGTTTTTTTTTAATTTTTTTTTTTTTATTTTAATCTCTAAGGCAAATAAACAGAGACAGTTTCTACTTAGTTGTCAATAATTCACCATTCCTCTAACTAGCCTTCACTGTAGGCTACATAACATGTAAATGTTCGTGTTTCAGCATAAATGTGGAACACCTGCTATAATTTCATCAAAACTATGTGCGGATAACATTTATTTTCAGAATAAAAATGTAATGGGAATGAAACCCATAGGTATGAAGCAGCGAAATGGGAAATTGGATAACCATGCGATTCACTGTATGAGAGGAAGGAAAAAAAAATAATAAAATAAAAAAATAAAAACTTCTGGGCGTATGGACATGTGGATGGATATGGGGCAATAGAAGAATTTGCCAAATTCAAAGCGGCTGTACACAATTTCAGACCTTAATGTTTTCTCGTTATCAGCCTCCACAAAATGAGAGGTAGCTGTGTTAGGCCTAAATTTTTGCTTTCAAGACTTCAAACTGTCGCAGCGGGAAGATGTAAGACTTTGTTACCATTTTACTGTGAATCTATCCGCAACACATTTTGAGACAGTATCCATACATATCTACAAATTTACACCATCGTACGACAGATACTTTGGAATATATTACGTTTAATAATTGGAAGAATACGAAGACAAGGGGGTAAAAGTTTGTTGGTTATCAATTTAAGAGAATTTTGTCGTTTGAGGGTATTTTTTGTGGTACGATAAATCCACTGCATCCACAGTTTTCGTTCCTGCAAGGCTTGTACTGTACAATTCCGACGTAATTTTAGTGAAACTTTACACAACATAACGAAAACCTTACTCTGTCCCTACTTAATGGAGCTTTTGTTATTCCACCAGACATCTTATCATAGGAAACTAAAATTTGTTTCGATACGCATTTTGTATCAGACTAATACTAGTCACTTTGTACGACTTTTTGTTTGGCTACGTTAACACTTAGTAAAGATGTATAAATAAACAAAAATTATTTTGATGCTGAAAGTTGCATTTCCTTAAACGTCCTATAGATATTTCAGGTAAACCGAATAATTCCGAGTAATCGTCTACTGTCAAACATTTCAGTTTTGAAATTACTTGTGACGTGTTTGTCTGATAAATAAATTGATGTTTCATATTCTGTAGACGTATATAAACAGTTACGTGCCATCATCAAAACACTTCGTGAGTGTACGTAACTCATCTATCTTTGATTTTAGCATGGTGGTACTGGTACGATCTTTATTTATTGACTTTATAGCATGTGACAAAGGCATACCACTCTCTTGCTTAAGTCACAAATGTTTGACGTGTGGACCTAACATTAAACGCATTGCTTACGAGAAATCGGTGATAAACTTTTTTGGATATTAAAAAGGGAAGTGAGGTAGAGACCCTGAAAAGGGTTGCTGCTTGTTGGTAGCTGATATTTCGCCATACGATTATACAAGATACATTGAATCTTTTGGTTCGGCTATCACAGGCTGCGTTCTAAGCTCTGCACTCTAGTGTGAGCAATCTTTCGTGTTGCGTAAAATAGTCTCCCTGTGTTTGGGGAATGAAATTTGCATTAAAATCTTCATTTATATTTTAATTTTTATTGTCCTATAAAAGAACAGACGATCGTCTTCCTCAAGTCAAACAAGCCGATCTTTGAAACTTGCTTGGCGCCCGTTAGTATGTAAGGAAATAGGGGGACATTCTTACATAAACGACGGTATGATTTCTGGCGGCATTTGTACCGTAACCTCGGGTTTGACGTCACGCTGCCATCGAGAACATTTTATGCAAAAATCTATCGGATAAACTTCATTCATAAATATTTTATAGCGTCCTCTTTCCAACACTTAGAGATATTCGATAATAGAACTACCATATAAAGTATTAGTGTTAAGATTTTAAAAACCAATGCCATAATATGAACACGTAAGTTTAACATTGTTAAACCCTTGTTGAAAACATAAAACCGAAGTTTTATGTTGGTAACAAACCAGGCAACCTGTAATAATTGTCAAAAATATTTTGTCATTTAACCGATTATTTCAAGTGATATATGTGTTTCATTGAAACATTTTGTAACGTGGGTAATGAGGGGGTTGGGAGATATTGGGAAAGAAATATCTTTGAAAAAACTGAATCTGTAAAATCGGATATTTTATCTAAGCGTGTAATAATTCCTTCCATTGTTCTTTAAGTTGCAGCAATAATTTGTTTGTAGTTATACGTCTCAAATGCAAGCACACTAAAGAGTTGTAGAAAGAAATGACATGCAAAAGAATCAGACTGAAATTCAGCAAGTATCTCGTAGTTGGAATTAAAGTTCTACGCAATGGAAACTTTGTTAACAATACCGCAAACTGGAACGTCAGTTCTTCAGTTCTCATCAGGCATAGATACTGCAGATCTTACGTTATTCTGTAGCCTGATATGTTGACTGAAACAATTGTCTGCTGCAAAAACGTTGGACTTTCTGCACAAATGAAATAAATTCTCTTAAAAACAACTTCGCTACCACTGGAAAAGTTCATATTTTTACTTTACACGATTAGTTTTATTAATAAAAACATTTTCAGTGGTTGCAGTTCCGTCTGATTCTGCTGACATTCTGGAAATATAATCTGCTAAAACATTTATTAATAGTTGCAAATACGGATTTAAAATACTTCCAATAATTGTAAAGCAACTTAGATTCATTCCCTTTTGAAGCGACGAACATAAACTAAACACCAAATCACAGGACAGCGAAACACCTCCAAGTACAGTGATCAATATGGCTAAAAGCGTATCAAAATAGTGATTAGTAACCAAGAAAATTAAAATGGAGAGGTTAGTTTATCTGCGCTGAGCGCAGACATATGAAGCCTGCCCGCCATCTTGTGGAGTATTGTTCTGTTAAAACCTAATGTTAACCCTAGTCTCTTAGCGCTTCTGCGTTGAGCCAACAATCAGTTCTGAGAAAACACTTTTAAAAAAAGTGTAATTTCGCGGATGAATACTCATATTTTTAAAATATCGATATACATCTCTTTTATCAAGTAAAAGTACTGATATTTCGGTAAATCGACAATTTCAATATATAAATAAGATTTTTTTAAATATCAATTTTTAAATGTTTATGTTGACAAATAATTTGTTTTCAGTATTACTCAATAGAAGACATACAATATACTGTAAAATCAGTTACTCCAAATCTAATTTCCATCATTCTCGAATGGTGTTGACGATCAAATGTGTGCTTTTCAATCATTTGCAATCGTAGAAATTACACATGGATGAAACAAGCATTTATGAATATGCGATAGAGATACAACCATATTCAAATCTGGTGGAAATTATCAGTTCCGCATAAGGAAAAAAAAAACTATTGCGCGTCTCTTACATCTGCATAAATATTCTGCTACCATTATTGAAGTGCATGGCAGATTATCATAATTGGTAGAAGCTGGAATGGGCACGAAATCTGGCGATGATAACTATAGTGCATCTGAGTCAAGCAATGACAGATAATAAAAAATTATTCAATTCGATAGTAAATATTTCGTACTGATTAATCGCTATAGCGATATTAATATATTGACGATATAAACACGTATTAATTTTTTTTAATATCTGTATTTTTATACATCGATATTCATGCCCTTTCCTAATTTGAATACCTGATTCTCAACACCAATTTCTACTCGTCGAGTGTGGTGGGCATACGCAAAAACAGCCCTAAATTTTTTCCCTCTTTTAAGTAGTAGCACGGAGCAGCAATGCAATTCGAACACTTTTCCAAGAATCAGCAATATATGGTGGAAGTAGGCTTCACTTACTCGTCGCAAGGGCGTCGCCCTATATTCTAATTTCCTTGTTGTTAGTCACGATTGGAAAAAAAAAAAAACGAATATCGTCGCGAAATCATTGACTCTTGACTTATATCGAAGTACAGAGTATCAGCATTCCCTGTGCCGGGGCTCTTTAGAAAGTGAAAAACAATATATTTACAATTAGGGAGACCAAATCTTTTCGGAAATAACTACGACACAAAGATTTGGTCGCTAATGGACTCTCAGTAATTTATACCCAGATTTGTAATACTGTTAATAAATTTTTAACACAATGATAACCTTCATACTATTAGTAAAGAGTAAAAAACTGCTTGATGATTTTCCACCGGGTGCTAGGGGAGTGTAAGCTAGGCTGTCCTATTTCTTCGCTTTTCCAAGGTTTCACTTACTAATTTCGTAAGGTTTTACTACGACTCGGTACACTAAATATGTTAATCTGTTTCTTTGACATGATATGATCTGAAATACCATAGCGCGCAACGTGAGTGACACTAATGAAAACAGTTACAATTAGAGTACTTTATTCGTAATCAAATCGACGTTTCTCGGTAAAAATTACGCTCCTTACAGTGCACTGACTTTGTAGGCGGGTTTCGGCGTTGAGTTTGGTACCTAACTGGCAGAAATACGACCAATACTTTAAGCCACCGGTACAGTTTCTCTCACAAAGATATCGACAGCTGCACTAATCCTATAATGACAGTGGTAGGTGTCGCGACAGTTTGCCAGTTTTCAAAACGCTCCTGAAATTCCAAGCCTGAATCTCTTACAGCAACACAACTATTGAGCCACAGTACCATTCAAAATAAACTCTTCGTCTATCAATATTGATACTGTGATCACTCTTGGATAAGTCTGCGAACTTTTCAAAAAACTCAGTGCGGCATATTTCGAGGATGTGGAAAGACAAAGATCACGTGATTCTTTGTGCCAATTATTCTGAAACTAGGAAATGAATTTAGGCGAGCAGAGGACGTCTTATTTACTTTTAAAGTAGCGTATTTAAAACGAATGACATTTTATTCTTAAATATATTCATAAATACTTTTTCATCCTCCTTTTTTTGAATTTTAAAGGGCCAATTTTTACATGTTGTTTCTCCGTTACGTTTTTCCGTTCAGCTTCGTTGTTTGTACTACATTTGTTCCAGCTCTTAGAGCATCGTGCTCCACACATCTTGATAAGTAGCTTACTCCATCTAAAGAATAACCTCGAATAAAATTTGATAAAAACTACTTTTAAAAACCATTTGAAGTATTCTATAATAGAAGTTCTTTCGATGAAGTGCAGCGGTTTCTTGCCGTCGGAGGTTCGAGTCCTCCCTGGGGCATCGGTGTGTGTGTTGTTCTTAGGTTAGTTTACCTTAGTTTAAGTAGTTTGTAAGGTACGGACTGATGACCAAAAAAAAAAATGTTCAAATGTTTGTCAAGCTTATGGGACTTAACTACGGGGTCATCAGTCCCTAAACTTACAAACTACTTATGAACTACTTACGAACTAGGACGGCACAAATATCCATGCCCGAGGGGGGATTCGAACCCCCGACCGTAGTGGCCGTGCTGACCGTGACTGGAGCGCCTCAGTCACCTCGGCCACCGCGGCCGGCACTGATGACCACGCAGTTTGGTCCGATAGATTTACAAACTTTTTTTTATGAAGCGCAGAGTTTAATTGTGTCTTACTACACGCAATGCTCAGTCACTTTCGTTGTTGCATTTTCAGAATATCATCACCTTTTTACTGCTGAAGGAAGTAAGATGAATGCTGATATTGTATTTGCATGTCCGATTTTAAATACGTTGATACAGACTGTTTTAGTGTTAAAGGATTATCATTCGGTTAACAAAATTAACAATATTAAACATCTGGGTACTATTTACGGGGAGGGTGGGGGTGGAGAAGTGAATTTTGGCCAACTGGAGCACCGGAATATATTCCATTACACTTACTGAAACACACTTAAGAAGGCGCAGAAAATATGACAGAAACAGAATTTTTAAATAAGTCGTCCTATTACGAAATGCACCACCAGCTTTAAACCAAAGCAACTTCCACTGCTAGCGAATTTGTCATTTTGCAGTAGTCAGACGATGTATTTCGTTTTTTTTTCCTTTGTATTTATTGTAGGAAGACTGTCATTATTTGTTCATAGATGATGCATTGTGAAGTTCACTCGCAAGCAGTATGACATAGCGTGCCGTACACAAGTAGTTTCGGCTTGTGTTCTTAGACCAACAATTTTAAAATTACCGGAATGCGGGACGCTTTTGCCAATTTGCGGGACGTTTTCAATAACTATCCTAATCCTGGACAAAGATTCTACATGCGGGACTGTCCCACAGAATCCGGGACGATTGGATGCCTTACTCGTTGACTGTAAGTTAGAGAAATAAGGTCAAGTCTCTTAATCCTTTAATACATGGTGTAGTTGATTAGCTACATACCTTATTTTTTCCATTATTTCTCAAACTGATAAAATTTTATCACAAATTCATTTGTACCTGCTTGTATACATAGTTACATATGCAAGTACCTCGTCCTAGAAATTATAAATTTCAGAGTACTACTGAATCAGTTCGACAGATAGCATTGAGTTACTCCTAACATGTGCATTTGTTTACGTTAGTATTCCTCCTTTGCCATGTAAAAGTGGTCAATCACATACTGCTGCTGCATTATGGGTTACTTTCTGGAAAGATGAGAGGCATAATAGTGACATTTACTGCATCGGGTACATCATGGAAGCACTATGTAGCTGACCAGCTATGAACGTTTTGTTGCTAGTAGCGCATAATAATTGTAAGGAATTTTTTTCAATATTTTACTCGGTATGTACGCACTATATATTAATCGTGGTACTTTTCATCGCTTCAAATAAAAAAATAATCATGCAATAAAGGGTTAAGTTATCGTTTCGATTTCCGTTCAATCGAGCGAAATTCCAAAGTAGCTAATAGAACTTCGTAAAATATATGTAAAAAGTGTATTTCAGGACTTTCAGGTAATCAAAAACAATATCTCGGCACACCTTATGACAAAACAGGAACTATTCCGGTTTTCTGGCACGTTTGGCCACTCTGTAATGGGAATCGATATCAGTGTAGCTGATTTGCAAACACTGCACATCACCAACTTCCGTTTGTTACCAATAAATCTGGACACGCAATTACGCCATAAAGTGTCCTGAAAAACCGCGAGGTGAATCTGGAGACATATTTTTATTTCTTTAAATATATTTTTATCATCCTCTATCTGTATGCGGCGCAGCTGCCATCGCACACGGTGACGATCGGATCCAGATAATTTCAAATGCAAATTATTCCTCGCATTCCCGTGCCGTTGCACAACGCAGGAGAGACAAAAATAATATCTGGACGACGTCAGTGAGGTACAAGCTCGCGCGTCGCTCACCTTGAGGCACCGAACGACCCGGCGCTCGGCATTCTGATATCCGGCCCATCAGATGGCAGTCAGTCTCACACTTTACTGTGGCTCGGTCAGCGTACATTAACTGTTGCGTGCAGAATGTCTCGGTAAATTTGTGCGGCCGGGTTCGAATGCTAAACAACGCAATCTCATTAAGGGTCGGTCTGGGTGTGCACCGCACCAGCTATGGGAAGGGCGGCGAGCTCTGTTCGGGGCAGGGCTGGTTGCATCTGACCGTAGCTGGGTCAACCAAATATATCTTACTAGCTGCCATTTTTCGGGTATACATTCATTTGTAAAACTCTTGCATGTCTATAAAATCTCTTGGGAATACAATTAGTGGTAATGAAGTAATAGATTAAAACATGGTGCGTGATGGGGCGGTTTTCCATGAACTTTACTCTTTACGTCCTCATATCACATGAACTACGTCTTGTAATGTGATACAATTTAGAAGGTACATTAAACGATATGTGTGCTTAGTTTCTGTAAAATTTCCTGCTGTTACCATTTGTAGTGTACAAATTATAAATTGTAACGTCATGCCGAATGTGTTTGTAGAGTGTATGGGACTTAACTAGGGGGTCATCAGTCCCTAAACTTACAAACTACTTATGAACTAGCTAATCCTAAAGACGGCACACACAAATATCCATGCCCGAGGGGGGATTCGAACCTCCGACCGTAGTGGCCGTGCAGACCGTGACTGAAGCGCCTCAGTCCCCTCGGCCACCGCGACCGGCGTCATGCCGAATGACGTAGTTTTTCTCCATAAACATCGGAAAAGTAGTAAGCGAGAATCTTTTTTCCTACCATCATATTTCTATGGTTGTCAGCTAGATATAATTTAATAAAGATTGTTCTAAGTCGCTAAGTACCGGGTGATCAAAAAGTCAGTATAAATTTGAAAACTTAATAAATCACGGAATAATGCAGATAGAGAGGTTAAAAATTGACACACATACTTGGAATGACATGGGGTCTTATTAGAACAAAAAGAAAAGTTCAAAAATGTCATCTGATGAGAAAAGCAATAATTGGCATAAAAAATTAAGACAAAGCAAAGATTATATTGCGTAAAATACTCTCGGTGTTCTTGCCGCGTCAAATATGGGTAGGAGCCCAAGCTTTCGACTATATCCTCCATAGTCGTCGTCAGGGGTAAAACGGACTGAGGTCTGGGGACCTGGGAGGCCAAGCGTGACGAAAGTGGCGGCTGAGCACACGATCATCACCAAACGACGCGCACAAGAGATCTTTCACGAGTCTAACAATATGGGGTGGAGCGCCATCCTGCATAAAAATTGTACGTTCCAGCAAGTGTTTATCAGCCAGGCTGGGGATAATGCAATTCTGTAACATATCGGCGTACTTCTCACCCGTCACGGTAGCAGTCACTGACGTTTTGCTGTCCAGCGCCATCTGTCGAACATTTTTTGAACTATTTTGTTCTAATAAAACCCCATGTCATTTCAAGCATGTGCTTCAATTTTTACCTCTCTACCTACATTATTCCGTGATTTATTAAGTTTTCAAATTTATACTGACTTTTTGATCACCCGGTATTGATAAAGTCTTGGTGCATTACGTGGGAGTTTTTCGATTTCTATTGTTTATGACGTCGTATCTTCTGAACCATGTGTCGCATATGATTCTTAACCCTACAGCAATTGCTACCTCATGGTAAGGAATGTGTGTAGCAAATTTGGTTGAAATCGGTCCAGTGGTTTAGGAGAAAATGAGCAGCATTGTCGCAAAATGCAGCAGTTTTTCGCGCATCTCATTGTTTATGACGTCATATCTCGTGAACTGTGAATCGTACGTGTTTCTTACACTTACGGCGACGGTCCTCATAGCTTACGTGTACAAAATTTCATAAGGATTAGAACAAAACTATAGATTTGTATGCAACACAAACACACGGAGACTCTGCTTTATACATTTGAAGATCTCCCATCAGAATGTCTACTAACGGGAACTGTGAGTAGCTGGGCGCTAATGTAGCCTGTCACTTTTGATGTATTTTTTTTCTTAGGTCCAGTTACCCTAATGGGGAAGGTATGACAAGCTGGAGTAAATATGGAGGAGAAGCTTTCCGCTGGAATGCGGAAGCTGTCATGAGGGACCGGTGCATCATACTCCTTAGGGAGAAAATCCGGAGACGTTTCCTCGCCGAGGCTACTACAGTGCAGTGTTTATGGCCCATTTTGTGGGCCGTAGCGTGTGACGGCTCTATTCGGCTGCTAACGTGACGCCAGAAGCGACGTCCGCTTTTTGAATGGGCAGCGTAATAATTCCAGAGATTGATTCTAAAGGTACGTTTAGATGGGCAACATTTTACAAAAATATTTGGCGGGATCAGCTTTGCCGTCGACATTGTCGCAATATGACTGCAATGCACGGCAATATTTCGGTATGGATGATCAATATTGTTGTCGCTGCAGGTGGTTCCCGGTGCATTTCCAGGGGATTGTCGTGTTGTCCGGGAAGGGTGGAGAACATTTCGCATTGGAGGGCAACTTCACAGAAGCTCTCCTGCGAGTAAGCCGTGTCTCCACCACATCCTTTCTTCCAGGAGTGCTAGTCTTGCATGTTTCGCAGGAGAGCTTCTGTGAGGTTTGGAAAGTAGGAGGCGAGGTACTGGCGGAAGTAAAGTTGTGGGGCGGCATCGTGAGTCGTGTCGGGATAGCTCAGTCGGTAGAGCGCTTGCCCGCGAAAGGTATAGGTGCTAGGTTCGAGTCCCGGTTCCGGCACACAAATTTAATCTGCCAGGAATTTTGACATCATTACTTGTTTCATGTAAAAGCAGGAGAGCCGCGCTCATTTCTATAATTCATCCATTTTGTGTGAAATGGTGTACCCTTCTGCAAACACTCCTGTCCCGGAAATTTGTTACCGGAAACATTGCCGATCAATAGATGACGGTATGTTTCCGTTGGTGTGGCTACGATACTTGTGGCTGCAATGTTGCCTGGCAACATTTACGGAATATATTATCGACAACGTGCAATTTTTCGAATGTTTGTAAACCTATCGTACCAAACTGCGTGGTCATCAGTCCGTAGCTTACAAACTACTTAAACTAAGGTAAACTAACCTAAGGACAACACACACACACCCCCATGCCCTAGGGAGGACTCGAACCTCCGACGGCTAGCAACAGCGCGCTTCGCAGCGAGGCGCCTTAGACCGCTTGGCTACTCCACCAGGGTATGCAATTTTTATGGCCCATCTAAACGTACCTTAAGATTTCCTTCACTGCAGAATGCTGCATGTCATTCTCAAAGGGCAGGTGTCTTCAAACATGTTAGTGATTACTGGTGTGGCTAAGAGAGTATTTAGGACCTTTGCTTTTGAGAGTGTGCACAAAAGTGGCCACGTCGGTGATATCGTAAGTTGAAAGTTGCTTTTCGCGGCTGATGCTGTAGTTCAGTGTTTTTCAATATTATAGAATATGCCACTCCTTTCCAAATATATTCTGGTACCTACCCCACCCCACATCCTCAAGAATCGGAAAGAAACTATATCATCTCAAAGGAAAAACGTAATCTTATTTCTTTTGCTACAACTTTCTTTGAAATTGTTGAAAAAAGTATTTTTTTTTTTTTTTTTTTTTTTTTTTTGCGTATTTTTTTGGAATCGAGCACATTATCCTGTTTTTACAAGACTTCCGACTCAAACATATATTTTGCTTGACCCGTGTTTCGCATTTAGGCAAGACTCAGGTCAGACTCTATAGACAATTTGTAAAGAAGTAGATTGTAATGAGTCAACTTGCATGCAACAGCCCACTTCTCTGTATGGAGTAATACGGCAACTGTTCAATTTCATTACCGCTGATATATATGAGTACAGCCATTTTTTGTGTTACTTTTGTAAAAATGACTATTATATTATGTCGAAGTTACAGTACTTAAATGGACTTCAGTAAATTTCAGGACAGTAGCGTATACAAACCTCAACATATATGTCAAATAACGGAAAAGGAAAATCACTAAAAGAGGTGTTCATATTCATGGATACGATTTACTTCATGTCCTCATTAATATACAATATTATATACATCTTAAATACAGCAAAGAACTGAATGCCGGCCGCGGTGGCCGAGGGGACTGCGGCGCGTCAGTCACGGACTGGACGTCCACTACGGTCGGGGGTTCGAATCCCCCCTCGGGCATGGATATTTGTGCCGTCCTAGTTCGTAAGTAGTTGATAAGTAGTTTGTAAGTTTAGGGACTGTTGACCCCGTAGTTAAGTCCCATAAGTTTAACAAACATTCGAACATTCATATACAAATTGGTGTTAGTTTTAGATAGTTTTCGTTTACGTAATTTCCTACCGCTTCGATTCTTAAATACTCTTGCATGTTTTGCATCATCTACACGTGTCCATTTTTTACTATCGAGGTGCCAGCTTATCATAGATTCATGCTGACGGAAGACATTTCATGAAAACGGACACAGGAATGCCATTAAAATCAAAGAACCCGATTTTAGATTCACTGTCGAAATTATTTCAAATACACTGATAAGATTAAATTAAGTTCAGAAGCTCATATTGACGAAAACTGAAGCCGGATTTTTCCTGCGTTTTTTAATACGACTATCTTTGGCGAACGTAAAACATTTTGTTGAGTATTTCAATCATAATGCTGTTCATAACCATGAAATGCCTCAACAACACAAAAATGCTCCTTCTTGGAAACAACTTTTAGTTTGGGTAAGCACATGAAGTTCACTGTAGCCGAATTAGACGAAATCTTCTGTTGTCAGATGAATTTTACCCCTCTTTTAGCTAAAAATCCCAAGGCTTAAAAATACCGACAAAAGTTTAAGGACACAGGGTTCCAGATCTCGTGTACTTAAAACAGACCGATACTGACACTTAAAACCTCCTGTTAAAAACAATCCGTATATTTCCGTACTTAATTATTCTTAAAATAGTTTGTAGTCCAAAAAATGCCTCTTGGTACTACGTGAATGACCTTAGATTGAAAAGGGCACAATAGGTATTTATCAGCGGCTTCAACTGTTCGAAAATTTATTATTCTGTCAATCGCTATCAATTATTCAAAGTTTTGCCATGTGAAACACTGTCTGCCACGTTTAACTATGTAGAATAATTTAGGATCATATGCCCGCAGGGATGTACTACTATGTATCTCGAGTACTAAAAAGCTTGCTATACTTAAATATATCACAGCTGACATTTGCTACTATATATTTCAACACATTTGAAAATATGACAGTGGCTGAACGATGTTACATTGAATTAACGTAAAGCTGCAGACATACTGTATAATAGTGATTTTTATCTTCTTTAGAAACAGGGCTCACGAATTACTACTTACTGACAAGTCTTTCCAACTCTGGCAAAGGAAAAATAAAAGCCTTCAGGAAATATTTATTGCAATTACAAGGTTGGAAAACGCACGCACACACACACACACACACACACACACACACACACACACACACACACAGTGTTTGCCAACTGAATCTGATTTTCCTCCCGACATTGGGCTTCCATAATAAATCCATCCGATCACGTCACGATTAGCCCAAAATATTTTAATATCTGTTACATTTCCGGCCATTTGTACTATCTTATATGTTAAAACGAGCAATTCTTATATATTAGCTATCTCGGAAACGGCTGTAACGATATCGATGAAATTTTGTATTTACACTTTTTTTTTCAAGTTCACCTATATACTTGTATTTTTGCAACAAAAGCGATTTTCCAAAAGTATATAAAATTAATTTCGTGATTTTCGGATCACAGAAGACATTAAACTTCCTGGAAGATTAAAATTGTGGACAGAACCGGGATTCAAACCTGGGACCTTTGCCTTTGGCGGGCAAGCGCTCTACCGACTGAGCTCTCCTGAGACGCTGAACGGTCCGTCATCACAAACTTCTGTCAGTACCTCGCCTCCTACTTTTCATACTTCACAGAAGTTCTCCTGGTTTGAAACCCGGTTGCGACAGACAATTTTAATCTGCCAGGAAGTTTCATATCAGCGCACGCTCCGATGCAGAGTGAAACATTCATTGTGGCCACAGAAGATATGTTAGTGCTACTCACCGCGTTTTCTAGGCTATGTACCACTAACAAGAGGAACACCAAGTATGGTGCCATGGGAATTTGATGGGTCCTAGGTATGTTGAGGGAATTCCTCCAGACCATCAAGCTAACAGGATTTGTTCGAATGAGCCTTGATTTCTAAGAAAATCAAAATCAAATTCGCAGCAAATTACCACGCGTAACGTGTCTACTTATACATGGCGGTTACCGCTCAGCGAGACAGCGTGGTAGAATCGGCAAGTTGCGAGGCAGCCATGCAGGAGACCTGGGATCAAGACCGACATGTGTCAATTACTTTTCACACCTGTCCGAGGATTGTGCATAATTATGTATTTTTATAACCATTCTTATGTAAAAGTTTGCAATAAATGGTCAGGATAAAAACATGTAACATACGCTCAAAATGTTATGTATTGCGCGACGAATATTTTATTCATTTTGTTTTTTCGAAGCACACTTTTGAAGCGATTGAAGCATATTTCGAAATCAGTAAACAGTCTTTTGTTAATACCTATAATATTTGGGCAACATTTAATATCTATGTTTTCCAGGATCGCTGATGAAAACACCTTGCGCCTGTAAAGCGGCAGCATTTATTAGGTGTGCGTGATGCTACAATGTTCTGTGTTTTCGATGCTTCTATGAGAATATATATATATATATATATATATATATATATATATATATATATATATATATATATATATATATATATATATATAATGTTCAAATGTTTGTAGAGCTTATGGGACTTAACTACGGGGTCATCAGTCCCTAAACTTACAAACTACTAATGAAGTAGCTAATACTAAGGACGGCACAAATATCCATGCCCGAGGGGGCAATTCGAACCCCCCGACTGTAGTGGCCGTGCAGACTGTGACTGACGCGCCGCAGAACGCTCGGCCACCGCGGCCGGCTATGACAATTATCACCCAGAACTTTGTACAGGTGTTAAAGATAGTGACGATGGTGACAGTTTACTCAAGCTGTAACATAGGAGTGGGTATAAAGGCATATAATTGTGCACAATAAAAGAGGATAAATGAAGGAAAGTGAAAAATAAATGACCCGAAGGGGAAGATTTTTTTATATTTTTTTTATTTTCTTGGTTATTTTTTTAATCGTTTGACATTTCATTATTATTGTTACTCTTTCTTTATATGTTTTTCTTTGCTTTATTATTTTTTTATTTTATTTTATTTTATTTAGGTTTTTTTTAAATATAAAAAGTAGCAATTACAATTTTTAAAAATTATTCTGCTCCTAGGTATGGAACCCGGGTCTCTTACATGGGAGCCTAGTACCTTGCCGATTACAGCACGCTGAGCGGTAGCCGCCATGTATAAGTAGACACGCTACGAGTGGTAATTTTCTGCGAATTCGATCTCGATTTTCTTAGAAATCAAGACCCATTCGAATAAATCCTTTTAGCTTGATGGTGTGGAGAAATTCCCTCACAACATACCTGCGACCCATCAAAATCCTTTGGTACCATACTTGGTGTTCCCCTTGTAAGTACCAGGAAGAAAAAAATTCGGAGCAACGCTCGGTCACCCGATATTTCCTTTTCATTCCTAACAGTTAATTTTATGTGCGAGGTACCCTGCGACGCTTTTCACCGCTTCTGCCCCCCTGCAGATTTGACAGACATTTAGCCTCCAGAACAAAGCTGCTGTCAGGATGAATAGCGGCGTTCCCTCCACCTGTTGCGGAGGACGAGCGCGCGGCGGAGGGTGCTTCGTAGGCGTCCCGGCGGTCGGCGGCCATGTTGTCCAGCGCTCGCCGGGTGGTCCACGGCGGTCTGCCTCGCCGCCCCCATCACTCAGCCCGGGGCGGGGGCGGGGGCGGTGGGGGCGGGGGCCGTATCTGGGGCAGCGGGTACAGCCGCGCACCGCCGCAATGCAACGCCGCCGCTCTCTTTCTCACGCCTGTACTTAGCTGTGTGCCGCCCAGACGGCAGTTTTCTCCTGTTTTAGGTCTAGATTTGAGCTCGTACTCATCGGTAGCTCAGTGCTGAATCTTTCTGGCAGATATGAGAAGATCTCCTGCACCTCGTTTACATGGGCTCCCAAAACACGAGGCGTTATGCATAGCAGTTTCCACTGGCACCGGGAGACCTAATTGGTTGTTGCAGATGCTGCATATTTCTTAACTTGAAAAAACCTTCTTGTTTAACCTATGCCTAAGGCCAGTATTACACGGTCATGTTTCTTTGTCAAAAATTTACACAATATATTTACATCATAAAAATTTGATGGTGTAATAGAGAACTTTGACATATCTCGGCTTTCGTCATGTTTTCAAACAAAGACACCGGCCGCGGTGGCCGAGGGGTTTGAGGCGCTCCAGTCACGGTCTGCACGGCCACTACGATCGGGGGTTCGAATCCCCCCTCGGGCATGGATATTTGTGCCGTCCTTAGTATTAGTTAGTTTATAAGTAGTTTGTAAGTTTAGGGACTGATGACCCCGTAGTTAAGTCCCATAGACTATACAAACATTTGAACATTTTTAAATCAAACAAGGACGTTTGTTTTCAAATAACTGCGGTTCGAAGCTACAGTGATGGTAGCGCTCCAGCCGGTTAGATTTCGCACTGCAGTGGACAGAAGACAAACGAGACACTAGATATGATCCTTTTTTTTTTTACGAAAGCCGAAATATGTCAAAGTTCTCTACTACACCATCAAATTTTTATGATGTAAATATACTATGTAAATTTTTGACAAAGAAATAGGACTGAGTAATACCGGCCTTAGCGCCATGTCAAAGATTTACATTAAAAATATTACGAACTTTTGATGATATTTTTATGTCAAATATTTGATCAAAAACCTGACGGTGTACTACCGGCCTAACCTAAGACTACATACACGTAGCTTTTTTTAAAAGTGAAAGTTGGGTTAAGTATAGGTTAAATCATTTTTTTAAGTACGTGAGGGTGCATAACGCACCATATCTCCGGTTAAGAAATATGCAGCATCTCATTGGTTCCTACCAACAACCAATCAGGACTCCCAGCGCCAGTTGAAACTGCTATGCATAACGCCTCCTCCCAAAACCGGATATCGTAAACCGATTGCCCAAATCCGCTTTTGGTTCGTGATGTAAACAATTCAAAATCGATTCTGGAAATCCACTTCTGTAAAGCGATTTTCGTGCCCATGTAAACGCAACCGTTTTTGAAAGGTTCTTGGCTTGTCAGAGGGCGTGTTCCCGTTAAAAATTTTCGGCTTATGTGGACGAAGTGACATTTTATGCAGTGAATCTGTATATGTAAATAAATAAAAATTGCTATTGTGCTGATTTAAATCAGAAACTGAATCAGCAGTTTTTCAGCCGCCATAATGAGTGGGCTATGAAGTCCGCTCCGTATTTTTCCGACAGCGGAAAACGGTTTACTAAGTGTTTTCCATGTAAACGTAGTGTGTGTTAGATCCCAAGAGACAGGAGGCCGTAGAAGGTTGCCACACATGTTCCAACACAGTCAAGTGTCTAACTATTTCTAAGAGTTCTAACAAACTCGAAGAGAACGACCTACTGACCCCTAGTCAACACAAATCCAGAATGTATCGTTCTTGCGAAACTCACAAGGAGAGCACAAGGGTACCGCATTTTATAATTATTTGATATATATGGTTCGTGAAGTTCAGAGCTCAAATAACAATCAGACAAAGCCATTCGACACAACTCTCATAAATTCTCGAGAAAATCGACTTTGAAGTTTTGCAAAGTACACGTAAGTACCAGTAATTAAAAAAGTTGCAGCATCTGTCAGTGTAGCTCAGGGTGTAGCGTTCTGGCCTTACAACTATAGAGTCGGTGGTTCGAATCCTGTCGTGACTTTTTCTTCGTTGTGTTCGAATATTTACACAATCTAATACCTAGTGGTAATTTTTACGAAAAGTGCACGAATTTTTTTATATTCGTAATTTTCTATATTTTATACAAGAATGTTAATAATGTTGGTTTCAATCAAAAAACATGAGTTACATTATTTACAATTATTGGCTGCACTATTGGTTGACAACGGTTGTCTTAAGTACTTCAGTTTTTGAACAGCCAGGACGCTGTGTTTGGAAAGGCATCTCCATACCTACTAATGGCTTTCCAAGCCGCTTACCTACTCGACCATCGTTTTAGGTGACGACAAAGTGTTCAGCTCGTCTACATACACATAAACAGAAACTTAAGAAACACGTGGAATTAGAGATCCGAAAAGTCCTAGCGGGATTCAAACCACCGACTCTAAGGTTGTGAGGCGAGAACGCTACCAACTGAGCTATACCGACAGAAGTTGCAACTGATTTAATTATTGGTACTTATGTATAACTGCAAAACTAAAAAGTCAATTTTCGCAAAAATTTTTGAGAATTGCGTCTAATGGCTTTGGCTGATTGTTATTTCAGTTCTGAACTTCTCGTACCATAAATATAGTGAGATTCTAAAATCCGCTACCCAAGTGGTCTCCTTGTCCGACAGCTCTTTAATCACACGAAGTGATGAGTACTATCGACAAGGGATTCAAACAGATTCAATTTTTTCTTTATT
Source organism: Locusta migratoria (assembly GCA_026315105.1). Lineage (NCBI taxonomy): Eukaryota > Metazoa > Arthropoda > Insecta > Orthoptera > Acrididae > Locusta > Locusta migratoria. Next base: position 80,411,154 of record CM048754.1, on the reverse strand, counting down.
TCCGAATTGCTTTTGATACTATACCTCACAAGAGGCTTCTATCAAATTGTGTCCTTAAAATATATCGCCAGACTTGTGCAATTCGATTCGTGGTATTCTGTCAGAAAGGACACGGTAGGTAGTGACACGGAAAGTCATCGAGTACAACGGAATTGTTGTCGTTCCCCAGGGAAACAGCGTGGTAGTTTCCACGCCGGGGGCCCGGGTTAGATTCCCAGTCGGGAACTGGGTGTTGTGTTGTCCTCACCTTTTCATCGTCAACGACGCTTAAGTCGTCAATGTGACGTCACCTTAAGACTTGCACCAGGCAGACCCAGCTGGGGTGTAACGGCCAAAATTGCCACGGAAGATCAAATGCAATTGCAAAACTATTTAGATATGTTCATGGTACTAAAGTTTTCATTTAGATCTCAAACGAAATCCGTTAAACTTCACTTCTTCGACAAACGAGTCAACTCTACAGGTCGTAAATTCAACTAAATTCCTAGGAATTACAGTTACAAACAACTATAGTTGGAAAGGGCACACGTCATGGGGAAAGCGAACCGAAGGCGAACCATTGGCAGAACACTTGCAAGATGCAACAGTTCTACTACAGAAACTGCCAACAGAACTCTTGTCTGGCGTATTTTGGAATATTGCTGCACATTGTGGGATCATCACCAGGGGGGACTGACGTAAGGCAATGTTCAGAAGAGGGTAGCTTGTTTTGTCCTATCGAAGCACAGGTTATCAGAAAACGTTGTATGAGTCACGGTGAAAATCATTAAAAGAATTATGTTATGTGGTGTGGCGGGATATATTTGCTAATTTCTTTCGCCAACAATCTAACAACCTATCTTCTCGGAGTTGTCGAAGATATTGTTTACTAACATTTGAGGGTTATTTCACCAGACAGTTAGTTTGCACACATCGAACAGAAAAGCAGTTGCGTGATCATCCCCTCCACCACCTCCGATCTTACTACGTCTTTTTATGTTGGAACCATCCCAGCATTCGCAAATGATTTACAAGGGGTGTTTGAGAAGTCTGTACAAAGTCCGATATATGGTACCACCGGCGCATATCGAGGTCATGCTTAGTTAATAGCCTCTTTGGAAAGAACGCACACAAAGTTTCAGCCATATTGGTCTATTTCTTCGTGTTTTCCATTCATGTGAATCAAGGAAGTCGAGTGATTGTCAAAGAATGGACGAAAAAGAATTTCGTCTGGTGATTAAACATTACTTTATGAAAGGCGAAACGCCTCAGGACACTAAGGAGAAGCTTGACAGACATTATGGTGACTCTGCACCTTCCATTAGAACAGTCTATAGTGGTTTCAAATTTTTCGGAGTGGCCATATGGGCACAGATGACGCTGAACGTTCTGGACGCCCTGTGGAGGTTACGACTCCAGAAATCATTGATAAAATCCATGATATGGTGATGGATGACAGAAGAGTTAAGGTGCGTGAGATTGCTAGTGCTGTGGGCATCTCGAATGAACGGGTACATAATATTTTGCATAAACATGTGGACGTGAGAAAGCTATCCGAAAGATGGGTGCCGCGATTGTTAGCGCTTGACCAAAAACGGATCGCGTGAAATGTTGCAAGGAAGGTTTGCAGCTGTTTAGGAAGAATCCGCAGGGCTTTAAGCGTGTTACTCCTGAGACCAAACAACAATCTAAACAATGGGTGACCAAGGGAGAATCTACACAAAAAAAGAGGAAAGTTATGGCGACAGTCTTTTGGGATTCGTAAGGGATAATCGTCATCGACTATCTGGAACAGGACAAAACTATTACAGGTGCAAATTGTTCATCGTTATTGGACGGAGCTGCAAGAAAAACGCCGAAGATTGGCCCGCAGAAAAATCCTTTTCCATCACGACATTTCACTAGCATACACCTCAGCAGTTGTGGTCGCAAAATTATTGGCTATAGGATTCCAACTCCTTTCACATGCCTCCTATTCTCCAGACTTGGCTCCCTGGGACTACTGTTTGTTCCCCAATTTGAAGAAACAGCTTGCGGGACAAAAATTTCATTCAAACGAGGAGCTGTTTACAGAAACTAATAGCTGTTTTGCAGGCTTAGATAATTCCTATTATTCGGTAGGGAACAACAAATTAAAACAGCATTGGACTAACAGGAGACTATGTCGAAAAATAATTTTTTTTCCGAAACACGTTAGTAGTTTTTATTTTTGCAGGAACTTTTCAAATGACCCTTGTAGGATGATGACAGAAAATCCAAATCTGTATTTGAACTACGCGCCTCTGTGAAAGGGAGTCTCCTGCATAAACCGTTGTAGCTCACGTGGTCTCGACGGTTAGAAAATGTCCACCGAGACTATAACAGCACGCTGAGAGTTAAAACTTCAGTTCGCTGGGTGCCGCGTACGATTTTTACAAACGTTGCTGGCTTTGTCGTGGGAAAGGAGTTTATCTGGTGTCGCAAAGTGTTTGTGTACGGTGGGACACGTGTAACAGGTAAATACGGGCGGCGAAAGTATGCGGCGAGTGACACGAGTGTTCTGTGGAGTATGCGCTATCAGCGGCACGTGTGCATCGCCGTGTGTGGTCTGGTGAAACCCGCACGGAGATACGGCGGGTGCCGAAGCCACTGGTGCTTGCGGCTGCTACAAGCTGCCCTTCCCTGGCGGTACTCCAGACAGCACCTCCGTGGCTCGTCACTTGCGGAGACCTTAATCACGTAACTTTTAAACCTGTTTGGAACTGACGATACGAAAAACAGACTTCACTTAAAACTTGTGACCTGACAGGAAATGATAGAATAGTAAAACTTTCCCCGGAACATTTAGTCTTCGGCTACGGAAGACATCATAGGAGATAAAAATGCCTATCTCCTACTAGTGCTCGAGAAAGCGCCAAATATCACGTGACGTCCTATACGAGACAGTAGGTTCGTTCGAGTGGCGTTGCTGACGATCTGAAACGGTCTGAGGTGTTCGAGTTGCACTTTCGACTCTTTCTGACGAGATCTGACTGATCAATCACGTGTTCGAGTGGCGGAGCTGATACTTTGAGATCGTTTATTTAAGTCAGCAGATTTTCGTCAAACTGTTTCCTGACTGACTCCAAAGCGTTTAACAAGCCTCCTCCAAGAAACAAGCCTGCACATTTACGAAGAGGTTTGTGTTCCAAGTCTTCGATTTTCTCTTAATTGAGGCTGAGTTTTGTATATTAGACAGGCATTCGTTCAACTTATGTGGCCTTCTAATACAGTACGTCCCTTTTTATTACACGCATACATACTATAAATGAAAGGTGTGGAAATTTTCATAACATACGAATTTAAAGGTGAATGCATATGTTTTTACAGTTTGGATTCTGATATATTCGCCTGAAAATGAAGTCAAAATAGTCCTACTGAGATTTTCTGTGCTATCTGTAAATGAAGTGATTCACAAATAAGAATAATGTAGGGCAGTATTTCCTTCACAACAGGCTTCAACACTGATAGATTTTTATAACAGACATCTAGCTTTTTTATGTGCCACTATAGCGTCTCACAATTACTGTTCTGTCTGTTTCTCCTTGTGGTTATTTATTATAGAAATCTATTAGTGCCAATGTGGGCGTTCCTATACTAAATGTGTAACTTCTTGGAAAACCACGTACGATGATAATTCTTGCACACCACCTGCAAATTTTTGTATTTTTTGTATATTAATTTGTATGTTTCATTTTTTAAATTTTATTGTAACTCATAGTAATGGGACAAAATGCAAATGACGTTGTATATCACCTAAAAGTCCTCTCACACACCACTATCCTAATTTACCTCATTTTTGTATGCGCTTTTGTCAGGTTATTCAAATGTTTGTTAAGCTTATGGGACTTAACTACGGGGTCATCAGTCCCTAAACTTACAAAGTACTTATGAACTAGCTTATACTAAGGACGGCACAAATATCCATGCCCGAGGGGGGATTCGAACCCCCGTCCGTAGTGGCCGTGCAGACCGTGACTGGAGCGCCTCAGTCCCCTCGGCCACCGCGGCCGGCTTGTCATGTTGAATTTCCTATATTATTTATAAATGGGGGAAATAATAGTGAGAAATACTTTGGCTTACTGTTTCACATTCAAATGATATATATTGTAAGGTGCAGTATGAAGAATTTAACAAATTATCTGCATGGTTTAAAGTTTGTTAATGGGTACGGTGACTTGGACAAACGCGTTGGCCGAAGACAGCAAAGATGCCAACTAGCGCTATTGGTGGCCAAACTGCGAAATAGGTGAAATAAGCGTTCGAGTTGACTTCGGAGTTGGAAACTGTCAAAAAGCGTGCATGCGCAATGGAGGCCTTCCAAATAGTCAGTAACTGTCAGAAACTATCAGCGTTTGGGCCACTCGAACAAACCTAGTATCTGGTATCGCAGACATCATTGATAGAAATCGATTGTCAATCCGCTGCGACATCGTTAATATCCATATTTGTCCACTTTAACCCCATCATCTTTTCTATTAAAAGTCTTTACGGTGTCTGTAAATTTCTACATTTGCTCTAAATGTTCGCGCAAAGTAGTGTGAATTCTTCGTTACAACTCTAGTCTCGTTAAATTTTGCACCATGGTTGCCCTCTAGGCTAACTTCTTCCACTGTGGCAGATTTCTCCGTATGTCCAAGGTGGACATTCCTTGTACGTTCAGCTAGACAGCTCTGTTTGGGTGAACACGACAGGAATTGAATCCTCGGACATACCGGGACATACCGATAAATCTGCCATAGCGCAGAAAAATTAACACTACTATGGGCGCACATACGGAGAAACTATAGAGAATTCAGACAACGTAATAATTATAATGGAAAAAAATTTGGATGTCAACGTTGAATCAGCGGATTGACAATCGATTACTATCATTTCTGTTGGCAATACCAAATCAAGTTAACAGGGTCCATGACGGACCCCATGGCTAAGAGGAAACAGCACACATACTGAACCAATGTTACCGAAATTCAAGTCATTTTTTCAGACTGCACAAGTGAACATACCCTATGATATCAACTACCTTTCTCCAATGTTTTAAGGTGTTGTGTTCTTACGAACCTTATTGTACTACGATCATACATTTTGATGTAGGCGGAACTTGGTGTTACGTTACAGAAGTGAAGTAAGTGTGCTAAAGAGGATACATCTAAGGTAGTACTACACTGACTACGAACGTAGATTTGTCCACTAGCTACAAACCGCTGTAATCTGGCTTCGCCCTTCAGGAGAGGATATGAGAAGGGTTTTTCGTGTAGCAACCATGTCTCTGCTTATTTCGGAATATCCATCGACTAGCATCCCGTCTGTAGATTTCCAAATTCTAGGATTCACTTGGGATGTTCTTCGTCTCTTCAGGTGTCTTGCTGTGGTCGTGCTCCGTATCACCTGCAACATGGAACAGAATGTTTAATGTGGTACATAGGCGCTACTGGCCGTAAAAGAAACAAAATTCAAGTAATTGACTATACGAGTCTGGCTGTCTTCAAGCTACAATGTCACAAAAACAAACATAAAACAAGAGATAGGTAAATAACGCTGCTACCTGGTACGTAACCGTGTTAGTGGATATGCTATAGGTAAAAGTACTATTTGTTGTAAAGCGGAATTGTCCACTAATAATAATAATTTCGCGTGAATCATTCGACTTGTGCAAGTCTTTCAACTGGACGCCACTTCGGTGACTTGCGTGTCCGTAATCTACCCCAGTTATAAGATAGATGTCGTTTCTGGTGACTCCTCACTTCGTTGAAAGGTAAAGGTAGGTTAAAGCACAGAAAGAAGAATTCCGTGATCTGGCCGGGTTTCGAACCCACGACCTTTCGATTTCGAGGCAAGCCCTTTACCCCGAGACCCCCAGGCCCGACGAATAGTCCACTAGATGCCTGCTGACGTATCCACCAGCTAAATAAATATCGCGAGTATTGTGTTGTCAGTAGAAGAGCAGTGGCACGGGAAATGAAGACAGATTAGGGTTTATAAAATCAAATGTTCAAATGTTTATAAATCTATTGGACCAAACTGCGTTGTCATCAGTCCCTAACTTAAAAACTAGTTACACTAAGGTAAACTGACCTAAGGACCACACACACACACACACACACACACACACACACACACACACACACACACTAAGGAGGACTCGAACCTCCGACGGCGAACAACTGCGTGCTCCGCAGCGAGGCGCTTTAGACCGCTCGGCTACTCCACCACGGCTAGTGTTTATAACGTGGCCGTTAGAGACGAGGCATAAGCTCGGATGGTTTTTGATAAGGGTGAGGAAGGAACTCGGAAGTGCCCTTAGAATCAGGTCGGCGTTGGCCTGGAGTGTTATAGGGAAATCACGGAGGAGGAAATTTCGAACCGCCCATCTCTCGAGTGCGAATCCAGTGTACTCTTACCTTTGCATTGTCATATTGGTCCTGTACCTGGTATCAGGGTTTCATGGTATTGGATTCCAGTCCTGTACTCGCCAAGTACGCAGCCGGTTCACTGCCCAGCGTTAAATAAAGGTAAGGTAAAGCAGTCAACAATCCGAAGATTGGTTTGAACATCACAGTGCTTTACTAGGCATGGTCCTGTTTGGAGGTGGTATGCCGTTGCCTTCCTCCGACCTTCGAACTAACTTACCCAGCCAGTTATAGGGGGACCTACAGTTTAACGTGGGTTCCGAACCACGGTGCTACTCGGTATTTTTCACATGAGAAATACTGCCAGAGGTGAAAGAAGTGGAAAGTGACACATAAAAATCCTAGGACCTGGCGGGGATCGAACCCGCGACCTTTGGATTTGTAGTCTGGCACTCTACCACTGTGCAACCGAGGCGCACCCAGCGTTAAATATTTGAAGCAAAATGTTCAGATGTTTGTATAGTCTATAGGACTTAACTACGGGGTCATCAGTCCCTAAACTTACAAACTACTTATGAACTACTTACGAACTAGGACGGCACAAATATCCATGCCCGAGGGGGGATTCGAACCCCCGACCGTAGTGGGCGTGCAGACCGTGACTGGAGCGCCTTAGTCCCCTCGGCCACCGCGGCCGGCAAATATTTGAAGCCTTGCACAGTGTCATTCTCCAAGTTCTTCAGAGCTTTCAGACAGCCACATTCAAACAGGATATCGCACGACCGCATGTAGCATGCAATCTTGCAAACTTCTTCATTGACGTAAAATTAAACATACGGGAGGCGTTGAATTAAAATTTGTACTGCGGTCGGGATTCGAACCCGGGACTTGCTGCTTACTAGGCAGACACTTTAAACCGCTCAGCTAATACAGTGTTAATGGATAATGCTATTCCAATATAGGAGAGCCTTCTCAATTTAATACGTATTTCACAGGAGAACATTGAGGCAGAATTAAAGTATGTGGCGTGGAGGGAGACATGATTGAAGATAGTCCGTGTTGCTGCATCATCCATAACGCTGTGTTAGCTGAGTGGTTTATAGCGGACGCCTAGTAAACATGAGGTTCCGGGTTTGAACTCCAGACACAGCATAAATTTTAATTCAAAGCCTCTACTTATATTCAATGCCTTTGATATGAGACAGTATTTGTCTCAATGAACTGTATTATTGTTGACGTATGATTGAAATGTTTGAATTGCCTTTGCCTCGCTGTACTCAGTCTTACGCCTGTTGGAATTGTCTGGTTGAGTATTTGGTAACGACTAGAACGGAATACACGATCCACAGCTACACCAGATCAACTTTGGCAATATGTACTCCTGTACCCCAAAAAGTCTTAGTATTTAAGGCCGAGACAGTAGTAACGGTAATACTAAAGTGGCTGGAACACTCAATACCCATTTCATCATCCACGCCAGTTGGCATAGGGTTAGATTTTCAGTCATGTGATGTTTTTGGAATGAGCTACCTTCCAAATCTCTGATAACAGAATGGGTGACAGACCTTGATTTGAAACGGGCAAGTGCTCTAGCGTACCCTGATACCCTTCAAGGGCCGACCTCACCAGCTTCACTTTGGCCAGTACATCGCGCCCTACCTTAGAAACTTCACAGTTCTCCTGCGAAACTTGCAGGACTAGCACTCGTGGAAGAAAGGATACTGAAATGATTTCCAGTCCATTGTGTACAGCAATGAATGATAAACGGTTTTTTACTGAAAGAAAGGATACTGTGGAGATTTGGCTTAGGCACAGCCTAGGGCATGTTTCCAGATTGATAATTCGAATCTGCAGCGGAGTGTTCGCTAATACAAAACTTCCTCGCAGATCAAAAGTGGATGCGGAGCCGAGATTGTAGAAACATCGTCTAGGCTGTGGCTAAGCCCTGTCTCCACAATATCCTTTCCTCCAGGAGTGGCTGTCTTCAAAGTTCCGCAGGAGAGCTTCTATGAAGTGTGGAAGGTAGGAGGCGAAGTACTGGCAGAAATAAAGCAGTGAAGACGGGTCGTGAGACGTACTCAAATAGCTCAGGTCGGGAGAGCGCTAAACTTGGAAAGGCCAAGGTCCCGGGTTTGAATCCCGCTGCGTCACACACTTGCAATCTACCAGGATGTTTTAAACCAGTGCACAATCCGCTGCAGAGTCACAACATCATTCTCGTCAGTATTTACGTAGGATCTAGAGAAACGTTGCAGTGAAATTGTGCCCTTGGAACATAAACCACGGACCGACAATAGCCAGTTTCATTCGCCAAACGATGTACTGATGGAATCCCGAAGTTGCATCTTTGCCGGTTGTGAATAGGTGGTTGACCCAAGCCAAACACATAACGTAACGTCACGGCTTTACGTTCTCATCATAATCAGTTTTCATGGCTCTAACAAGCGCTTAACATCTCATCTGATGTTGATACATTTGGTCTTGCACATCATCCTAGTGGCAACTGCTGTTATCTACTTCGGAACGTTCTGCCTCTTTACATCCTTTCCATGGCCTTCCTGTTGGTCTTTCTCCTCCCACGTCCACTTTGAAGTATTTCTTATCTGCCTTTGTGCTATCTTGTCATTACATGGCCGTATCACTGTAGTCTTCTTCTCCCCAGGATGTTGGTAACAGCAATATTGGCATCAGCTTTTTCTCTATGTACCATTTTATCATATTTTCTGGGGTACTTTGATTCATAGTCCCGAAGAATCTCATTTCTGTTGCATGGATTCTGTTGTATTTCAACCGTCTACATGTCTCCATGCCATACATAAAAAAATTCCGGCAAAGCAAGAATGAAGCAATGTTACCATAGCTGCCTCGGGTATTCTTGTCCCAGAAAAGCTTTCGAAGTTTCTTACAGCAGTGGGTGTTGCCTTATTTGGAATTCCTTGTTGAGTTTATCCTTGGAGAACATAACTCCGAAATACTGGTTGTATATATATTTTTTTCTTTTTTTCTTCCGTGTATCACACACACAAAGTGTGGAATAATATGTGTTCCGAGTTCTCCTAATGTTGAATGTGTAAATTGCGTCAAGAACACAGTTCCTTAGATTGTCCTTAGATGTAAACAAACACGCAGGAGCAGTGCCAATACCTCGTAGTGGTTAAGACGGCCGATCGGTTCCAGTGAATTGCAAAGCTGGATTGTATCCGCATTGTCACTTCGTCAGGTTTTTACAGAGAAGTTTCCATACGACTCGGAGTGAACCAAAGCGATGTTGTTCGTACCTAGAGGAGGTAAAGAGGTACAGGAACTGTTGACACTTGTCCCGCCATGGTCGCCCAAAAGTTACCTCGGCCGCTGATGACCGCTTACGGATTTCACATCGGACGAATGTTGATAGAAACTCCACCATGATGAACAACGATTTCCGTGCTGCCACATGACGTACGGCTTCCACTCAAACTGCCGCGGTGGCCGAGGAGACTAAGGCGCTCCAGTCAGGTCTGCACGGCCACTACGGTCGGGAGTTCGAATCCCCCCTCGGGCATGGATATTTGTCTCGTCCTAGTTCGTAAGTAGTTCATAAGTAGTTTGTAAGTTAGGGACTGATGACCCCGTAGTTGAGTCCTATAGACTATACAAATATTTGAACATTTTAAGCTGCATGGCCTGTAAAGTGACTTCCGAGGTGATAGTGAGGTCCAGCTTTGACAACCAGAGACCATGCAGCATGGAAAAACGTGCCCAACAGACTCGTCGGAAGTGACATGAAGTGCTATTCACAGATGAGCCTCGCTCCTACTTCTTACACAAATTCGTCGGAGACGTTTTGAAGGCATCCTGGTGAGCCTGAACGTCTTAGACAAAGCGTCCAGCGAGTGTAGCAAGGCGGTGGTTCCCTAATGTTATTTGGTGGTATTGTGTGGGGCCACCGAACGCCACTGGTTGTCGTAGGAGGGAATCAAACGGCTATACGGTGCAAGGGTGACACCCTCCGACGTATAGTGCAATGGAATCGTAGTGTCGTATTCTAGCACAGGCTAGAGGAAAGGGGTTTTCGTTCGTCTGCTTGTCCCGACCGGAAAAGAGTGACTAAAGAAATAGGCATCTACGAGAGATGCGGATTTCGGGACTCGAGGGGACACTTTGTCCTGAGACTTTGGAAACAGATAGGTAAATTGCATCCCACCTATTAATACTATTACACTGAGGCTAATCATTTAGATCCAGTAAGGTTAGCAACATCGTTTTACGTCAGTTAGCCACACCTTACTTCCTTTCCAGAGCGGGGAGCTGCTAAGTAGCAGTTTTCCTCCTTTACCCTCTCACTCTAGCCTCGTGAAACCACTGACGTTGCTGTTCGCAGGGACTGGTACCAACTTTGCTACACACATTAAGACCTGCTTGTTCCAACCAAATAGTAATGTAACACCTTACAACAGTGTCTAGACGCTATTCTCCGAAAGGAAACCCTCTACCTCGGGATAGTGGCTGAGGACATCTGCAGTTGACTAGAAGAATTCTTTATCGCATACATCCCGTAAGCTATATGAGTTCGTTTTAGCCTGTTATCTGTGATTGTCCTCTTTCTCAGCATGGAGTGCGCCCCTTTGACTTCACACAGCCTTTCAGCAATATCGACAATAATAATGAATATATGACACTAGTGCACATCTTGTGAATGGGTTCTTTCGTGATAACGTTATCGCAAGATTATTCTCCAGACATGAACCCTATCGAATATGGCTGGGGTACCCTGAAAAGGGTATTTTTGGACGAGACGGCACAGCAACCAATCTGATACATCTACCCCGAATCGTCGTGGAGGAGTGGTACAATCTGGACCAACACTTACTTGATGATCTAGTGGACAGAACACCACGGCGATTGCGTCGCTGGAAGAGGACGTGTCATCGAGTAGTAGGGGTAATATGCTGCAGTCTGGAACACAGTCAAAATGGCTAGATTCTTGCCGTACAACTTGATTTACTTTTTTCATGAGCAATAAAGAGACCTGAAAAGTTGTTTTTGCATGTCAGTACTCCATTTTTATGGGTTAGGTTGTTTGGTTGGGATAGGCAGACGAAACTGGTAAGGTTATCAGTCCCCCGGTGGGGAGGGGAAGGAGTGAGGATAGGAAAGAAGGGGAAGGGTAAAGGAAATGCAGTCCGGGAAGTAAAGAAGGAAGGACGACTGCATTCAGCTCGGGGCCCCGTGCTCGCCACGCACGTACGAAAGAATCGTGAGCCCCCTGGGTGGGGGGAGAGCATTTTTATGTAAATCGTGGTGTATTTTAATGAGTCGAGTTTCGAAACGTCGGCCACTCTGCTACAGATGAATCGATTCTTTGTGAATGGAGGTGAAGTACGCACAGAATCGGAACAGTGCACTTGCGAACCAGCTCCGCGGAACTCGCAGCCGATCCGTCACGTTTATTTCGAGCTGTCCTGACGGCAGCCCGCCGACACGGATGATCTCGCTGGACGCCGGAGATCCAGCGGGGACGAGCGCAGCGGCTGACGTTTACGACCGCGTAATAGAGCGAGCGCCGGGCCTCTCGAAGATCAGCGACTGCGCGTGGCTGGCCTTGCCGCACATGGGCGCCTTCTTAATTGCTTGCACGCGTCCCCGGGGACCCTGTACGTCAGCGGCTCCGTCAGGGCACGCCAGTAGGCGCGACGGCCCGCGCAGCGGAAGGCGACGGCGGACAGCGTGACAGGTGCCGGCAGCAGGTAGGACGGCCAGCTGTCAACCACCGCCGCCCGCAGTACTAAACCAACTCTGCTTACGTCCGCCGAGGAGAGGGTCTGACCAACCTAGAGACAAGGCCTCACAACAGGCCGTGCCTACGTCACACTTAGAGGCCGCGGCCGCCATCTGACTGGCCGGCCGCTGCGCGGCGGTGGGCGTGCCCCAGCCAACAGCCAGTGAGGTGGCGGCCGGGGCCTCTAAGTGTGACGTAGCCACGGCCTGTTGTGAGGCCTTGTCTTCTAGCTGGTGTTGGTCTGACAGCCGACTTCGGTTTATTGGGAGAATTTTGGGAAGATGTACTTCACCTGTAAAGGAGACCGCGTATAAAACGCTTGTACGACCACGCCTTGAGTATTGCTCAAGTATTTGGGATCTGCAGCAGATCAGCTAAAAGGAAGACTTAGAGGCAGTTCATAGGCGAGCAACTACGTTTCTTACTGGTAGGTTCGACCAAATGCGCGAGTGTCACGGAAATGCTCCGGCAACTCAATTGGGGATCGCTGGAGGAAAGACGACGTTCTTTTTCGTGAATTTATGTTGAGGAAATGTACAGGGCCGGAATTTGAAGCTGAGTGTAGTACGATCTTGCTTCCGCCTACTTACATTTCGCGTAAAGATCACAAAGACAAGATAAGAGTAATTAGGGCTCGCACGGAGGCATATAAGCACTCTTTTTTTCCTCGTTCTATTTGGGAGTGGAATAGGAAAGGAAATGCCTAGTAGTGGTACAGTGTACCCTGCGCCACGCACCTTACGGTGAACTGCGGAGTATGTATGTAGATGTAGAAGCAAAAATTCACAAAAAATGTTACATGAATTTTGCCATTACGCATATAATACACTTACCAGATGTGTGTTGTGCAATACGTCAGATATATGTGTAGTGCCAAAATGCATGTAACATATTTCGTGAATTTCTGCATCTGCTCTGAGGATGGTTACTAAGATAACTGAAATCGATTTATGACAATAAATGCATATAATTTTTACGGCCAGTGCTGTTTCATTTAATGTTTCTAATAAAACCTTTGCAGTTGTTTTAGGCGTACTTCTGATACACAGTGCGAAAATATAAAACACGCATCTCTGTATATTCAATATAACATGTCCTTGGAAAATTTGATCGAAATCATTTACTCAAATGTCATACCGTATCCTTGTGAATGTAAGTAGGCGGAAGCAAGATCGTACTACACTCAGTTTCAAATTCCGGCCCTCTACATTTCCTCAACAGAAATTCACGAAAAGAACGTCGTCTTTCTTCCAACGATCCCCAAATGAGTTGCCGGAGCATTTCCGTGACACTCGCGCATTGGTCGAACATACCAGTTCAAAATGTTCAAATGTTTGTACACCTTATGAACTAGCTAAGACTAAAGACGGCACAAATATCCATGCCCGAGGGGGGATTCTAACCCCCCACCGTAGTGGCCGTGCTGACTGTGACTGAAGTGCCTCAGTCACCTCGGCCACCGCGGCCGGCGAACATACCAGTAACAAACCTAGCTGCTCGCCTCTGAACTGCTTCTATGTCTTCTTTTGTTCCTTTGGACGAAAAGAAATGAGATTTACAAGGGTCGTTCAATAAGTAATGCTACACGTCCTTTTACAAAGCTATTCATCTACAAATAGGAACGTCCTTTGCGGTGCTATATCTAATGTTGTATGCGCCGGTGTAGTTTCGAAGCGTTCCAACAAATGGCAGAGATTGGATTAGCTGTTCGTTCCATAGATCCGTACTGAGGCCGCGGCAGAATAGCCGTGCGCACTAAGGCGTTCATCTGCGGTGCGCGTGGCCGTTACTGCGGCGCGGTCTGCACGGCCACTACGTTCGAGGGTTCGAATCTCCCCTGGGGCATGGATATTTGTGCCGTCCTTAGTATTAGCTAGTTTATAAGTAGTTTGTAAGTTTAGGGACTGATGATCCCGTAGTTAAGTCACATAAGCTCTGCAAACATTTGAATTTGAAGAATGCAAGCTTTTCTATTTTTACGTCGCCTACGTCTGCTAACAAAATGTTCTAACGTTTTTAAGCTTACAGGACTTTACTGCGAGTTCATCAGTCCCTAAAGTTACAAACTACTTATGAACTACCTTATACTAAGGACAGCAAAAACATAGATGCCCGAGGGAGTATTCGAACCGCCGACGCGGAACGGCTTCGCGCAGCGGAGCATAGCGCCTCAATGCGCTCGGCCACTCCGCCGCGGCGTCTGCTAAAACTCTAATTAGCGTTTCTCAGTTCTGTGGTGCGCTTCTCCAACCGAATATATTATCAGGTTGTAATCCCAGGAATTTAATACTGTCAACTTCTTCTATTTACTTGTCTTCATACTTCATGCATATACTGGATGGAAACCTCTTCCAAGTTCTGAACTGAATGTAGTGAGTCTTTTCAAAGTTTAATGTCAGTTAATTTAATTCATTTATTGATGCCCATGAAAATATCATTAGCAGACCTGTCTAGAACTATACCTAATATGATATTTATTTCAAGCCCTGTAGTACAGCGTCAAAATGGTGTCTACATGCTGGTGTTGATTTCTTGTGCGCGAACAAAAAAGCGTGTTGAAAACGTTTGTGTGCAGTGTATGGCGATGCTGCAGTTGATAAGAGAACAGTTGCACGGTTGGTAAAGAAAGTCGCAGCCCTGGAAACGAAGAAACAGAGGTCCATGATCAGCCACGTTCGGGACGTGCTGTTAAAGCCATGACGAAACTGCTATGGTCATCAGTCCCTAGACTTACTAATTAGCTTAAAGTTACTTATGCCCGAAGGACTCGAACCTCCGACGGCGAGCAACCTTGCGCTCCTCAGCAAGGCGCCTTAGAACTCTCGGGCACTCCACCGCGGTTCAGGTGGAATCGTGTGGAAGTCATTATTCATGGCGACCGGCGCATCAGAAGTCTACAATTGGCTCTACAGTTGTCACTCAGCGTTGAACGTGCGTCTGCAGTGACACACACTACGATATTCAAAGAGATGCTCACGATATGTGGCGTGTGTTCAGTGGACCAATTTTATGGTACGGATTTGCTAGTCTCTCGGTTGTTACTTGCTGACCCTCTTGTTTGTCAAAGACGGATTGACTAGCGTATACGGCTGCAGCACACTTTGAATCTGTTTTCATTACTTCTTTCATTCTTGTATTTAAGAATTCGTGCAGTGTCCCAATACAGATCAATTTTAGCGTCAATTGTTGATTGGGAAGTGGTTGGATATGGCTGCAAAGTGTAAATCGATGTTTTTGATATCAATGGTCGTTGTTCTCGGTAGCGGCTGGCTGATATCTCCAGGGGCGAAAACTAAGTCACTACTAATGAAGAAGGCAACACACAGAATTGCAGTTCGTTGACACTTTTAATGATCTATTATTGGTGCCCAATTGTCCCCATTTATGGCCAGCTTAAAAGTCTCATTAATTGCAACCATTAATACACGGCACGCACTTTCCACACTTCACAATTCTGTTCGTGTGTGGAGTACAAAAGTTCGAGGTGTCCATAGTAATGTGGCACAAATATTAATTAATCACGGTAGATGCACTTTCTGCACTGAAGAACTTTTACATAATTAATCAAAGCCGGCTGCTGTGGCACGGCCGCTACGGTCGGGGGTTCGAATCCCCTCTCGGACCATTGCCGAGGTGCTATTCCGCTGCATGGAGAGCCTTGGAACACAGAAGCTGAAGTAAGGTTTCTGATGTTAAGGAAATCGTTTTTAGACTATTCTGAGACACCTTAATCGCTAGTGACGCGGTGGTCTAGCGGTAAGACGTCTGCCTAGGATGCATGGAGGTCTGGGTTCGATTCCCGGTCGCATCACAAATTTTAACTCAATGCTTCAGATTTAGCATTAATGTCACTTAAAATTGCGTATTGTTAATTATGTACATTAAATTAATTATAATGGAAAGGTAAACAATTAAATGCAACTGGCTATAGTAAAAGATAGCACAAATAATATTGAGTAACTTAATATAAAATCTCGGTTAAATGAATAGTACTTCCTTTGTGTCTTTAACAAACTAGTTTCATTAACAGTACTTTCGTAATTAACGGTAATTACACAGAAACTAATGAGGGCAAAACTTTCCTAACATTACTTGTGAAACATAGTAATACCTACTTCAGTATTATGAGAAAAGAATTTATCAAGTTTTAACAGAAATACTCATTAGCACGCTATCTGAACTTTAACAATACACTTCGGGCACGAATTAATTATTATTTGTTAATTAAATAAACTCTCCGGTGTTAAATAATAGAAAAAGAATTCAGGTAGTTACTTTACAACAAATAACAAACGTTTTGGAGATGAAAATGATAATAGACATTGAAGAGACATACCAAAACGTTTATGAAGAATTAACCAATTAACATTCTCATCTGTGGAAAATTAAAATTACATCTTGACAGAAGCTACATTAAAATTGACCGCACAATGTGTGTTCTATGTCCGATCATTTTCTTACGAATAATGAAATTGTGATTTACAAATTATATGAACAATAACTGTCAGCGTTCTCACTCTGTAATGTTACTCATTATTCATTAAATTTTAGCAATAAAATGTGGTTTATGTCAGTTTCAAAGAAAAGCTAATTAAGGTTGTATTTCATACGTACATTAACGAAAAATGTTTAAAAACTGTTTCAACGACAAACTATAGGCCGAAACAAAATTTTAAGACCAAAAACAGTGGTGCAGTATCAGAGGTGTTTGTGTGAAACAGTTTTTTGTCTCTCCTGTAAAATTAGGATTTTTGGAATTACGTCCTTTTAACAAACGCCGATTCAATTACATTCATATCTATTACTAGCTTAAACCCGCGGCTTCGCTCGCGTGTTGGCTGATTATGATAGGCTATTTTTCAGTAGTGTGCTATGAGACTGGTTTTGAAGGATGAAATGAAATACAATGCCTTCTTTAGAAACAAACATTTTTAATCAACTTTATCAGGAAAGTAAGTAGTGTACATCAAATCACACGTAAAAATGCACTCGTTTCGAAGAATCCAAACACGAAATTCAACAATAATTATTTTAATAATGTCACAGATTGATCGCGAAACGTCAAATCGATGTTTTTTAGAGATATATTAAAAGAAATTACTTTTTACTGCTTTATTTATTTATTCTTATATTTCCTTATTCGTATGCTTATCCTTACAGAGAAAGATCTGAAGACATTGTAGCAGGCATAGAGCAAAGATATGGACTGTGACATCACGTTTCGCTGTTAATAACTTCCTTGCTACAGAGTCGCAAACGTCATCGCTGGCCTTCAGTCCGAATTTTTTTATCATTTGACGACTTTCAACCACCAAATCTTCCACCCCTTTATAGCTATCGGCATGGAACTGGTATGGTGTACAACGGGAGACTTCGGCCAACAATTACACACAGACCATTCGTTTGCGTTCTGTAGTTTCCGCTGCCTATCGAAATATTAACACACACGTAGAATTTTATATACACCGATAACTTTCCATCCAAATATACTCCACCCTTTTATCGTTATCAACCCTCAAGCAACAATGGAACCAATAAAACCATTTTCAAAGAGTAAATATAATTTTCAAAGAGTAATTACTGTTCCGCATTTCGCGTTTTCTTCAAATTACGAAATATCTACCAGATCGCTATAAAACCGTGCCTAAAACCTTCCTCAGGTATAAATTAGTAACTGTACAAATATTTAAGTCTCTGCGTCTTGTCGTTCGGACGTGATAAGCGTACACCGAACAGACATTCACATTAATATACATAGATAAATAGCTATCCGATCGCCATAAAACCGTGCCTAAAGCCTTCCGCGGGTAGACGTTATTAACTGTAGAAATTTTTATCTCTTTATGTCTTGTGGTTGAGACGTGATAAACGTACACCGAACAGACATTCACATTTATAGATATAGATTAAACAGTGGCATCGGTAGGTTCAGAAATGCAAGCAGATGGGAATAAATCCCAACATGCTTCGTTACAGTATGAATGTAATTAATAGGTTCTGAAAAAAAAAGTAAAGCAAATATAATTTCGCTGTAACTGGGTTTAAGATTAGTGAAACTTTGCACAACAAACCCCCTACTCAGCAGTGTGGTGGGAAACCGCTCGGCCATTCGTAGCGCTCTGTTAATGACTAAATAAATGCACTGAGTCAACACAGTCCGTGCCGGCTGGGAAGCGTTAACACTGAGGGACAGACGTCCTATCTCCGTCTGGAGCGCACGATTACCCTTCCAGAAGAAATTAGCGGCGAGTTTTTCGTGCGGGGGTCGACCTCTAGACGCCTCGCAGCACGGGGCACACATCGGATGGCGCCGGTTTTTGCCGCGGCTGCGGTCGGTCACTGTAGCGGACGGGGCGGACGGGGCCGCTCCGGCAAGAACACGGCCGCCTTGTGCCCGCTGTTTATCGGGGGCGGGGGGCGCCCTGTGTACACAGACGGGCCGAGCGGCGCTCGTTGGCGATGATCGGTGGCGGCGGATGAAGCGCCTCCTTGTGGCCAGGGCACTCCCACGCATGAGCGTTCGCCTGACGAGAAGCAGGTGTGCGTCGTGAGAACTGCGGCGCTCTGCTCTCTAGGGGGGTGAGGGCGTAACGTCTCGTGTACACAGACGCAGCTCGCGCCCGGATTTGTGACGTAACGACGTCTATCTGGCGCGAGATGTGACAGCGCACAGCGGTAAAGCTGCGATGACGGACAGGGGAACAGCAAAGCCAAGGAGGTGAACGGGGATCGGCTTTGAGCCTCGATATAACCGCTTGGAGGGCTGGGTGGTAGATGGTATTTTCCCTGAAAGACTGATTATCACTTCTGACACTTTCATCCAATTTTTTTTTAAGTTATGTGTTCTCGGATTGCTTCACATGTTAGTAAATTAAAGTTCTAACAAAAAGTTTAGTTTAGGTTTCAGAAATTGCTGCAACCAGTCCCCTGATTTTTTTTTTTTTTTTTTCTTCTCAATGAAATTATTTATTTCACCATGAACGGTTTCGAGCAGCCTAGCAGCTAATCATCGGATGGTACAAATACCAGGTGATCAAAAAGTTAGTATCAATTTGAAAACTTAATAAATCACGCGACAATGTAGATAGAGAGGTAAAAATTAACACACATGCTTGTAATGATACGGGGGTTTATTAGTTTTATATCCCATCCTCGTCGCCACTTTTGTGTCTCGTTTCCGCCGATTGTCCTGGGTGTCGGTGGCCGAGTAGAGAGAAACCGACGCAGGGAATTAGAATGCACGCGTGTACGGGTACGGGACAGCAGAAACTAGAAACACTAAGCTAGATTAGAACATGTATATTGCGTAGAAATATGATATTACTTAACTTTTACAAAGTTCATGACTGCCAACTAAGTGTACTGCTGATACATAGTTTAACTAGGTAGAGGCCTGCCTACTGATGAGAGTCTTAACTGGTGCCTGTCGTATTGCCAAGTGACCGATGCAGTCCAGTGGTGGCCACGAGCGGAGTTGCAGCAGAGGGCGCTCTTGGCTGACGTCGTAAGAACGCCGCGCCGTGCGTGCATGGCGGCGCGCGGCGAAAGTACGTGGCGCACACTTCAGACTTGTGCGACACCAAAATTAGAACAAAAAGAAAAAAAAATTCAAAAAATATCAGATCAGAAAAGCAATAATTAACGTAACAAAATAAGACAAAGCAAACATGACAATTATGTGGTATAGGAAAGAGAGAGCGTGGCGAATGGAGATTTGGGTGTGGCGGGAGACGTGCAGGGAAGAGTCCTCTGCAGTCAGGCTGGTCACTGTGTCCTCGGTGGCGGAGTGGTCATCGCGTCTGCCTAGTAAGCAGGAGATCCCAGGTTCGATTCCCGGCCGGGCACAAATTTTCATTCGCCGCACATTGGTATTACATCTAAACCTAGTACAGTGAAGCCATAAAATCGCAAAAATCGATTTATATATATATATATATATATATATATATATATATATATTTTTTTTTTTTTTTGTCTTTGCCATCAGCTGTTCTGTCAAACATATGTACGTTGCGTTATCCTTATTGCAGTATTGCCGCCTCGATTTACTTGCAGATTTAGGACCGAAAGAGTTAATTTACAGTGTTAAGAAATTTTGTTTATATACGATTATTTACAATAACTTCAGCGCCGCGGTGGAGTAGCCGAGCGGTCTAAAGCGTCTCGCTGCGGAGCACGCGGTTGCTCGCCGTGGAGGTTCGAGTCCTCCCTGGGGCATGGTTGTGTGTGTTGTACTTAGGTTAGTTTACCTAGGTTTAAGTAGTTTGTAAGCTACGGACTGATGACCACGTAGTTTGGTCCGATAGATTAAAAACATTTGAACATTTTTGAATAATGTTACTAGGTCTGTTAGGCTTATAAATAGCGGGAATATACTGAAATTAGAGGTAATGAACACTGATTTTACAATAACATTTTTTCTCCATGTTTGGTGAACACTAGGAACTATGGTCACATGGAGTACCAACCCAGGGCAAAATGTGCCCTTGTGCATAAAATTTCGACATTTTATTTGCAGTTTTTAAAATTGTAACCATGGAAATGTACGGTGTAGTACTTTATACGGTGTTAAGAGATGTATTGGTAGAACCATTAGGTCATCGGGTGACGTTTTCTGAGAATTACATCGGCACGACCATATAAGGCGAGTCGGGAGGAGGCCTGGGGACATTATCTGTCACTCTTGACAGCGGAGCTATGGCGGTCGCTGCCGTGACTTTTGCCAGTGATAGAAAACGTGCTGAACACAGACGCGGAAACGTTCGGGTGGGACGTAGAAATACTTACGCGATTCCTGACTTGTGACTGTCATTGTCTACCATCTGCATGATGATGCTGTTGTTGTTGCTTTGCACGTCAGTTATGTCGTGTTCACCAGTACTCCTCTACTTATGCATTTATGTGTCCTTTGTTCTTTGGTCTGTTATAGACCTGAATGTGTTTCTGATATTCTGTAGATTAATTGTAGTGTATGTATATTGCCCGCAGAAAAAGACAGTATGAACCTTCTTACCCTCCATGTGCATGCAGTCTCACACTCGTGGGGTTTAAATGAAATGAATTGCATTATGCAGTATAGTAAAAGTAAAGAAAACTGAAATCTGGATAGCGGAGGGGTTTAGAACCGCCATCCTTCAAGCTAAAAATGAGTGCAGTAGCTTTCCTCAGAGATTTTTTGATCGGTATAGGAACGAGAAAGTTTAATTTTATTATACACCACGTATATAGTGGTTAAGCCATAGTCATAAGGAATGGGAAAATATTTTATTCAAATAACGGAACTAATGATTATCATTATAAAACATCGGAATATCACAAATGTCAAAAAACTGAGCATAACCTGAGATTATCATGTGAATAAATTATGAAAAAAAAATGTATTTAGTTCAGAAACTGGAGCCAGGTCTGTTATATTCAAAGCACACGGTATCAAACCATTTGCGGCCATATTTTACTCCATACCATATAGCAGCAGAGCAAGCTTGATTGGTGAAATAGATGGTAATGTATTGCTGTGCTGCCTTGATCGTGTAATGTAGCATGCACAGACAAAACCTTCTGTAAAATTTAAAAAAATAAAAAAATAAAAATAGGTAACATTCGGTAGGTATGGCTGTGAGAACTACATTGTTTTCATTAATTAAAGGTGTCTTACCGGAAACTTGTACTATAGGTTCAATCCAAATGAATATAGAACACACTAAGAGTATGTACTGTGTACTATACACGAGTTATCACGAAGTAGATGTGTATCCATTGGGCGCTGTCAATGAATTAAAGAGTATGGCATGACTACAGTTGTCTGTCTGTGAAGCCAACCACTAGAGGGCATTGTTGTCTATGTGCTAAGATAACAACTGGAAGCTAAAAGACGTGACAAATTATAACAACCAGAGAGCGACATTAGTTGAAATCTTCTAAACACAAATAAAGACCTAGCATCTGTTACAATTTCTAACATATTGGTGATATCTAACAGGTGGACAAACAAAATACGTATGTAAGTAACACCCATTAAAGAACAACTTAAACCAGAAGATCTTTTCTAGCCTAAACAATCCATTATACAAATGGCACAACAAAAGAATGACTATTACTGTAGAAATCAAGACACTGGACAGGATCATTTATTATCCCAAAGCGGAAACATTCATAATTATGTGCAAGTTACGATCTAATGAAATAAGCCAAGTCATTGGTACCTAAAGGTACACGATGTTCGCTAGCCAATTACAATGTATCCTTAGTTGGGCAATTATTAACTCTTGTAATTAATTGACAAAAAGTAGTTGGCACAATAAGTGCATACAAATCATAGGATCTAGCAAATTTTTTTGTTACATACCCAACAAAGAAAGTGCATAAAAGTGGTGTAAGGCTCAAGGCCTCTAAGGTTAATTTATGTGAAAACAGTTGAGGAAATAACATACAATACATTACAATTGAATGATTATAAAGTAAAATATGTATACAGTAAACAAGCTATATGACATACAGCCAGTAAAAATATGCGTAAAAGTGATACATAGCTCAAAGATACAATAATATGGCTGATTCAGCGCAAGTGCTGGAATGTCATAAAAAAAAAAATAAATAAAAAAAATAAAAAAACGAAGGGAAGAGAAAAATATAAAAAAGGCACATAATTGAAAGGGTATAGGCAGCAGACAAGCTGTATGTCATATGATAAAAGGAAAGTACATGTAGCCTCTCTAAAGGATCATTAAGAGTAGAAAATTATTTTTGTTATATGGACAACAAAACACTAATGAATATCTAAGCATAGTGCATATAAAATGCAGACCAACAACATCAAAAAAATTTCAGAAATACGACGACATTTGAAAATAAAAAACAAACGATTTAAATTTTAACTAACATTTCTGTGGTAATACCTAGCACTGGGTATAATACGTTTGTATAAAATCACATGAAAGTCTTGTAAGAAATTAAGATAACAAGTACAAATCTGTATAAAGAATATACGAATTAATAAATGTCGATTGACAAAAACGAATATTTCGCAAAATTCTAATTTTTAACCAAATTTCCTACTCCAAAGTAATTAGTGGAAACAAAATTTGGCGGAATGTTTCGCGCGGTTCGAAATATCCTCGGTTAGCGAGCACAGAACTCATTCTCCTCGTCATCACCTCTGTAAATTTGCCCAGGAATAAGGTTACCACACGCAAAACTCAGTTTCAAAAAATGTTCAAATGTTTGTAAACCTATCGGACCAAACTGCGTGGTCATCAGTCAGTAAATTACAAACTACTTAATCTAAGGTAAACTAACCCAAGGACAAAACACATACTCATGCCCCAAGGAGGACTCGAACCTCCGACGGCGAGCAACCGCGCGCTCCGCAGCGAGGTGCTTCAGACCGTTCGGCTATACCACCGCGGAAAACTGAGTTTGTAGTGACCTGTAATGATCGTATATAATAACGAGCTGTGGCAACGTGTGTGCTCAATATGTGTTGAAAAATATGAATCTGATTCTTAATGTGCTGTTTACATGTGAACGTACAGAGTTATTTCTAGATATCACTGGTTTATTCCCAGGCGCTTGATGAGTTTCAAAACAAGGAAATAAAAAATATTGCGGTATAAATAAAATGGCTGCATTACATGCAGATTGTTATGGTAACTCACACAACACTTTTTTTCTAGACCTCGTTTACTGAGTGTAGTAACTACATGTTGCCTGTGAATGGCTTTATGAGCTCCAACACAAACAACACGCTGGCATCTTCCTGCTTATATCACTGCAGTATCGTCACCTTTCTTAAAAAATACACCATTCGTTTTTATATTACATAACAAATATTAGTGAAAACAATTTAATCTGAATTTTAAAACATCGTAAGGCTCTGAGGAAGTATTTAAAGACTTAAGTTTAGAGTTTCTTCATATACTTCTCTAATACTTACATAATATAAAAACGAGAAAAATAGAACTTAAAAAGTAACTGATAAACGGTAACCGTTTTCGGGAAGATGAAATAACAATGTCTCCTTCAACGAATAGTTTGTAAGACTGGAGAGAAACTAAATTGTTGTTTGAAAAGTTCCATCCTATATGACTGGATAGAAGCAAGCGTTTTAAGCGGCGAATTTTGTAGAGTATACTCATTTTCTATTTTTGATTTGGAACATTTTCTATGACAAATAAGCTTTTTTTCATATTTCATCATACGATTCTATCTCTTCCTCTGTTGGCCAATAATGCTTGCAACATTTCGTAGTTGCGTGTTTAAGCTTTGCTGTGTTTATGCTGTACTGATGAAAGCGCAAATTTCTTTTCCCTTTCTTTATTTTAATTTATTTATTTAATTTCTGTGCACGAGCTGCCACGGCACTATATGAAATCGGTCAAAGGATCATCCGAAAATACTTTCCTGCGTAACTATCAATTTATTCAGCTATGCGAAGAAAAAAAGGCAGTATAGTGAGGATTACATTGGAGAAACTGAAGACTCAGCAAACGGATTTTAAAACTTGATTTGTATGACGTCGGCGCTTATATTCCGATTTCAATATCTGGTGCTCTAATCGCACAGACCTTGTACTCCACCATTAACTGCAGCTCAGCACTATTCAGTTTGTGTAATTTCTTCTGAAAATAACAGTGCTGTTCGCATCATTTTAGCGCATAGAACATAATTTGTCCTAACTTAATAACGTCCCTTTGAGATTCATGTAGTATTTTCCTTTCCAGCTGTCTAACGTTATACATTGAGACCAATTAAACTATTCTTGTCATTCGTCATTGCTTTCCAGAAAGAGAATGACTTTCATTTGTACAACTTTGATTAAAAATATAAAAAAAGTTTTTTTCCTAAATACTTTACCTTACGTTAGTGATAACACAAATAATGATGACTGTTTCAATTTGGTACTCTACATTATTTAATTATGTACAGTAATGAAACTATTCCTAATCACTCCTGTGGGCTTGCTTTAGGTCAGCCAGGGGACATAACGGAATAGTCTGACATTTTGTGAAGAACCTTATTCTCAAAACAATGACAAGGTCTCCAATTTTTGGGCAGCAGAAGAAACGAAAGCCATTTCACATTACCACTTGTGAGAATGACTTATTTCAATGTAACACTGCAAACTGATTCGTGCAGCCGTGATTTCACCTTCCATAACAGTGTTAATTTCCTCTTATAACAATATACAAGAATTACATATTCTATTGCTTTACACCTAACAAGTATTATGTTACTCGATCTTTGTTTATATTTTCCAAAGTGTACAAAAAAGTGTTTATCTTTTAGCCCAGATCAAATCTACTGCTATAGTGTATTTTGGTACTACTAGTATTAGCCTAGATAATTATGAAGAGCACAGCGATATTTTAGATTGCAATGATTATTGTGACAGCGTTAGTTATGATAGTATCTGTTACAACAATGTTCCAACTACCTTAACGAACTTTCTTCGCAACATGTAGCTTGCGGGAAAAAATCAAGATACGCTATCCGATAAGTCTTAGAAAAATACAAAAATAAACAAAAGACTCTGAAAAAGGTTACGTACTGTATCGTAAAACCTGAGAAAAAATTTACTCTCATTACAAGGTAAGCAAAAAAAAAAAAAAAAAAAAAAAAAAAATTAAATGTTTGTATACGCTGTGAAGGGTGTTCAGCTGATGCCCTTTAGACTATGACAAACTGACTTCTCGCAGGCATGTCATTAAAGGGGAACGTTAGGTTACGCCATCAGAATAGCGTGCGCTAAAATGGCTGACAGCCGTCGACTAACACCACACACAAATTACGTAAATTAAAAATGCAACAATTAGAACAATGCACAACGCAAGAAAGTCTTTGTACTCAACTGTTTGCATATAAAATCACACTAATAAGACTGCCAGTAATTAACGTAAATTAATGTTGTCTGGTTGCAGAACAGCTACATGACAAAACTCGTCATAAAAAGAAAAAATATAGAAGTCATTATATATTTCATCGGTTTTCTCCCAAAATAGCGTCATATTATTTTAGTCAATTAAAAATTCTTCTAAAAGCGGTAATGTTCCATTCGATTGTAAAAATGTTATTTTAAAAATATATTCCTCTACTGCAGTTTCCTACTTGAGCCATACTCAAGTGGTACACAGAATTAGGTGTTACAGCAAATATCAACAAATAAAAGCGTACTCGTCGTCACTGCACTGTTTGCCATTGTCTCAGCGTGGGACGTTTCTGGAATCATTTTTATAAATAATAACGGACTAATCCACATTCTCACTGATTAATAGTATTGCCCGATGGGTGTTATCAAACGTTCAATATGGAGGATTAGCTATGTAGTGATAACACGCACACACAAATAAACGATACATCTTAAATTTTCGCTCTGATTCACATGAAATTCGATAGGCCTATAAGTGCCATAATGCGGAAACACGACGATATCACAGAAAGAGTAATAACACGAACGTAATGAGAGCTGAATAAACTTGTAATCGGACACTATAATTTTAATTTATTAAGAATATATGTGCAGTGTTTGATAGGATATTTAAGGCAAGAAACATGCTACATCGGCAGTACAATAATAGTATATCTCAGTGGCGAGCGTGTTACATGGGAAAACGTTTTCCTAAGAGGAAAATTCAGACCAACACTTCTTCATAAGCACCGCTGTTCATATGGCAGGCAACTGTTTCCAGATAGTAAATTTAGAATCCCGTGTCCTCCCCTCATTTAACAAGACAGCGTCCGCTTGAATGTACGTTTCGGAGCTACATTACACACTGGGGTCAAGGCAGCCAACGGTGAAGGAAATTAAGTTGCGTCGACGTAAGCTTTTGTCACATTGCCTTCGGCGTTATGGGAAGAAAGTACCGATCTAAGAAAACCGTTACTCCCCTGGACTGCATATCATTACCAGTGAGCGGGTGCTACAAGATAGAAATGAATACACGAAGCTGTGTGGCTAGTGCCAGGGTTTTGTTAGTAAAAGAGAGACACAATTTCCTTTTTAGTGTCACGGATTAAAAGGAAGTTCAGGGAAATCAAATATACGTGTTAAGCCTGACATTGTCAGGAAAGGAGATGTGATCTTACGATTTATTTAAAATTGTAGAAAAAAACTTTTGAAAGAATCATAACATGACCTAGACCGTAGAAAATTTATAACTTACTACATGATCATTAGTTTCTACTTTGAATAACAATCATCTTCTGAAACTTATCTTCCAATATGGAAGTAAAACGCAAGTTGCTGGTTGCATCAGTTACAAGTTTTGGCCAGCCAGTAAGTAAAATATTAAAACTGGTAGTATCAAATAATTTCCATTTGTAATGGGAATAGAAATTTTTTAAATGACCATGTATATCGTCAAACTTTTTGTGTTCATTTATGACAAAGGCGAGACAAATTCAGATGCCACACTCTAATTGTAAACTATGTTTTGTTCGTGTTGTACGTATTATAGCTATTGGTAATATTATTTCAGCTTGTTAAAAAGAAAATAAAAGAAAAGAAAAAAAATTTACATCTTCAACATCCACGAAGATCTTAATACCGATTTGTAGAACTACAAGTAGATCTAATAGAATCTAAACCTTCTTATTGGAAGATAATAGTGGGAAGATGATTGTTATTCACAATCTAAACGTGTCACTGTGTTGTAAATTTCAGCTTTCATTGGGGTCTAGGCCATTTAAAGATATTTTGTGAGTAAGAATTTCTTACAATTTTGTGTTACACATGTTATTGTTGAAGCGAATAAAACATTAGCACGCAGGAAAATATGTTAACCGACTGCTGACGTTTTTGCAGTGTATTATTTAAATGATATTTGTCAAATTGTATAATATAAAATTACACCAAAGAAGAAAATCATGCAGCGTCTACCAACAATAGTTAGTACAACAAATCATCTGAATTTTACGCTGTAATGGTTACCGCGTTCGCAACCAACAAGCTGCGACGCTATACATTGCTCAAATAACTCATATTTACCAGAAATACATTTCAACACTCAGTATCGTTGACTCAGACTCTAATTCTGGCCTTCAAATCAGATTTAAATGGATTCATTTTTATTGCGTATATGGCATGATTCAATAACGCTCCGTTGAAACATTCTACACATTTCCCTTTACTAAAAACTAAATTAAATCCTATTTTCCGAAACCATAAAGATTATAAAATTTTATTCTGATTTACACTTTAAATGTGACAAAAGCACAAGATAATAAACAATTACAAATTGTACAATGATTTAAATTCATTCAAGACAGGCTTTCTCTCTCCAATAATGCCTGTATCTATGAGGCTTATAAAGTCTATTGGTTTTTCTTCTCGAGAAAGAAAGAAATAGAAAGTAAATAAAAAGAGGAAATTAGATATAGGTTGATACAGTAATGCGTATATTTGTTTTGCGTCATCCGCAGTCTCATATCTTCGGCTAGACGTTACACGGTTTTAAAATAACAGAATTCTGTTTCCCTAATAGCTGAAGGTTACTTTCAATGGGCAGTTTGTCATCTGAACTGGTCACTACACTGTTCTTAGCCATGTATTTCATCGCGATATAATTCTGCACCAATAAAATCGTTCTAAGTGTGCGTTGTTGTTATGAGTCTCTGGGGAAACAATATATTGGTTTATGGCTCGTATCAAAATATTCTGCCGCTGTTTGGGAACGTTTTGAATTAATGACATTAATTCCGTTAGACGCAGTTTAAAGTTATATAACGTTCATATGCTATTTGCGATAATCAAGAGTTTGCAGAGGAAAGTGCAGACTAAAAGCATCTTCTTTTATTGAAAACAACGTATTCATTTCGTATAGACTGATTAGTTGCAATAACTAATCTTACTTTATATTACGCTATCGCATCGTGCAGGTAGGTCAAACAGGTAGGCTAATATCGTAGTTACAGCACCGTTTAAACGCTAGTATTGTATTTCTGATGCCCACTTACGGTTAGAACGATTTAATCCTTGTAATTAATTACGTTCGGTACTTTCTGAAGTTGGGTAAACGCTGCAGCCAGTTTAAAACGCAAGGTAAAATTAGTATTGACTTTTTAGATTTAATTCCTATTGATTATACATGTTCGTGTTCAGATTTCATATATTTTTAACGGTATCCCATACCTTATTTTAGATGACTGTTACGGCGCAAGTATCAAAAGTAATCGTTAATGTAGAAAGGACTAAGGTACAATTGGTTGTTCTAAACAAGTTCTCCAAAGTCTGTCACAGTAGGCCTAACTTCATCAGAATAAACTGTTCAATATGAAAGTATTTAAATACAGAAAATGTGAAGACTGTAACATTTTTAACAATAGTTTAAATAATGAATAGTTGCTTCAGTTTTTCCATGCAGAGCACGACGTGTTTCAAGACTTTCTCAGTTTTTGACTGCTGTGAGTGCAAGTTATATTTTAGTAGTCAATTATTCACAATAAACACATTCGCACACGCACACAATACGCCGTCAAATTAATGCCTACCTGCGTTACGTTAAACAATGACATAGTACCAAATAAAATCCCGCCCAAAGACTTCGGATAGATTCACAGCTGCTCTCGTTTATTGAATTGCGTCTACATTTCGATTTAGATGTCACAGTTGTAGTGAGTAATAAAAAAAAACTATTTAAAATGATTATTTTACAGTTTCCGTAGGCCTACTGAGATACAGCTGTTACTTCGTAACCCAATGACAAATGAGGACATTTTCACTGATTTTTTTCCGCCGGTTCTTTGTATCTCAAATTCAATTAAAGTTACAATTTTCTGTATGTTGTACAAGTTTATTTTTGAGTAACCGGTTTTTGACTTCAGAATCTGATGGTGTAAGCCGAAAACAGGTTAAACAAATGAAAATACACAAAATTGTGCTTGTAATTAAATACGATGTTCTACTAGTAACCGACTGAAGAAACAGTGAAAGTCGTCAGCCTTTTCTTTGTATGCCTTGGTTACATAATAAGTTGTATCTCTGTACTGAATTAAAAAATGCATCACACGTTATATGGCATTATTACCGCAATTCTTCTATACTACCACCTTAAAAAATATTGACTATTCCTCAGTGAAGCATCCTGTAGAGTACAAGTGTTAAGAAAAAAATTACTGTATTGGTTTTTTACTATTTTTAGACTCAGAGATTAACAATCACACAGTAAAGGCAGTTGCGGGTTTTAATTTTAATTTCATAAAATGCATTTTTAAAAACCATCAGCTGTTTATTCAAAACCTTATATATCTACCAGTTTCGGTCATAGACCATCCTCATGGATAAAAAGGTGTTAAAACAGAATGGTAAAATGCATCAAATAAAATACATCCAACTGAGACAAACAGGAGTCAGTATAACTAAAAGTGTAAAAATTACAGTGGTCATCTTAGATAAAACCTATAAGTCAAACATAACATAAAAGGTAAGAACAGACGATCAGACTACACCACTGTAGTTTTTACACTTTTAATTATAATGACTCCTGTTTGTCTCAGTTGGATGTATTTTATTTGATGCATTTTACCATTCTGTTTTAACACCTTTTTGTCCATGAAGATGGTGTATGACCGAAACTGGTAGATGTATAAGGTTTTGAATAAACAGCTAATGGTTTTTTTAATGCATTTTATGAAATATATTATGGCTGTTGACACTCGCTTCACGAAAACATTTTAATTTTAATTGTTCCTAACCAAGGTTTGGATACCAGTATGGGTGTAATCTTCAGAAAGAAATAAAATATTTTACTGAGCTACCCATCATGTACACTGTTAGTAAATGTCGTAAGCTATGTCAATCAAATCGAGGAATTAAATAATCCTTTACAATATTACAAGTAGTATGCCATCACAATAGTTAGACAGTTGAACAGAAAAAAAAATCGAATAAAATTAATCGATTCACCATCGTGATTCAACACAAAAGCAAATAGCGTGAACTGTGTGTTGTGGATGTATGCTTAAAATGTAGAAATAACTCGCAGTACTTACACTACAAAATGACAATAGAATTAGCGATATTAGCAGAACAACGCACTGTGCGATATCAAAAAGTTTGTTCATGCAACACTCGAAACTAGGAATGCATTTTATAACTTTCTTTACTACGCACGAAAAATAATTAAATGGTTCGGTATCGCTACTTATCTGATGCAGTAATCGTTGTAGTTATCTCTGTACTTTACGCGCATTCGAAAAATTCGTTGTAAATTATCGCAACACATTCGTCTTGAGGCAGTATAGATCGCCAGTGAGAATGTTTCACGTAATAGGCTAACCATTTACGCACGATCAACAACGTTTTCGAATATATACGTGGAGATCGAACATCGTACGGAAGCACATGGAACATCAGGAAGTAATTTAGAATGTAACGCTGAGCTCGGCGTTTGTATATAGTGAAAGTTTGCGGTTCGTTTGCACTTACCTGCGGCCATTGCGAGAAGCGAGCAGCCACGGCGCACGCGGCGGCCATCTTGGCGGGCGGTGGGCTGTGCCACGCCGTCGTTTGTCGAAGCCGGGCGGCGCACAAAAAATTCTCCGCAGCCCTCGCAAGCGGCGCCTTCTCGCTGCCGCCGAACACTCCGGAAACTCGCACCACGTTTTTACCGAATTAGTTAATTAATTCCCGTATCGGAACACTTAAGTGTGAACTTTTAATTTGTTATCCGTGTATTCTTAATAGTACAAGCGGGAACATATTCATCTCTCTCTCTCTCTCTCTCTCTCTCTCTCTCTCTCTCTCTCTCTCTCATTTTTCTTTTGTTTTCTTTTCCTTTCAATAGGAGAGACCGGGGCACGTTTTCCACCATTTTACATTTTTATTTTTGTACTTCTTATTTTTATCGATTTTGCGGTAAACAACGGATCATTATATTTCCTACACCTTTATTTACAGTCTTGTACAGATATTTTTGAAAATAGTAAATATCATTTGTGGTAGCAAATGGTTTTGTCTGGCCATGTTCCGTTGGAAAATTTGCCCCGTATGCTTACTTAAAATGTACAGGGGCAAATATTCCAATTATACTTTCAATGTTAAAACAGAGGCAATTATCTTGATTTCACTGAATACGTATTTTTATCAGGAATTTACAATCCATTACAAAAGAGGATAGTAAAAATAGCCACATTAAATAAAAACAAATGCTATTTAATGGTTTTACAAAATATGTGACTTAAATATTTTACAAATACAGACATTTTTAATAATACTTATACTGATTGAATCAAAATGTAAGCAAACAAAAAATGCAACATTCCCTATCGTACAGTCTCCATGCGCCCATTTCTTGCATATCGTGCACTGTACCCACTTTTCATTTGCTTTAGATTTGGTGTAAGACTCAAAGCAATAAGGAATATGTGCCCCATATGCACTCGGAAAAGTGCCCCGTCGGCATATTCGGAACTATATCACTACGTCCATGAGTAACAGTGTAAGCTATTTACAAAACAAATGCACAGTTACGTGAAGAAAGAAACCTACTTTTAGTGTGTGCAATCTCAAAATAATAAGTTTAACGCTAGAATGTTTAAGTTTCAAAAAAAATATGAAAGTTTACTCACATTTGCAAAAACGACGAAAATAGCTCTTCCGACGTTGTGACTGCTGGTACAACACTGAAACTTTCGTAAATGAAGCGTGCTTTGTTGCTACTTCCTGCAGTATCGCCGGTGGTAACATCTAGCGGTTTGTTTCGAAAATAAACGGATTTGGAAAACTTGCCCCTATGGAAAATGTGCCCTGGTCTCCCCTACCCGTGCTGTCACGCACAAAAATATTTGGGACAACTCCCCTATAAACAGCAAACAAGGTACTAGTTGCGTGTTCCGTTGCAGTTGAAATAAAATCAAATAAGCACGATAATTGAAGTACATACATTGTGATTTCATTAAATGGGTTGTTAACCGGACGACGTTTTTTTACAGTGATTAATACCGTCCATAAGTTTTATTTGTAATAATGCGTTAATGTGAACTGACACTTCTTGTTTCGTTCACTAATGTGGAACTACAAGCAATAGGCCTAAATTAGGTGAAACGCCATGATCGGGAAATACATATAAAAATACATAAATAAAAACATCACAGCTTGTAAGATACTCAAGGTAGTACAAGATATTATCTTGCAAGTTTGATGTTTTTATTTATGTATTTTTATATGTAGAGTAACTGCTATGTTGCACTTACTATTTTATCTCCATTTTTTAAATAATATGAAAAACTCATAAAGTTTGATATGAGCAGACCTCCCCATCCGCCACCCCCAATTCTCATTTTTCTTTTGTTTTCTTTTCCTTTCGACTTCCGTGCTGTCACGCATAAAAATATTTACGTGGCCTCCGCTATAATCTTTAACTGAGGAGGTTAGCATTCATAACATAACTAGGGACGAGGGGTGTTCACAGGATCGTACATAAATATGATACGAAGGTTTCTATTTTATTGTCAAAATTGTTTATTATACAATAAACAAAGCATTTAGTCTTTAATTAATTCATCTGGGAAAAATTTTAATCACTGAGGTACTCGAATAAGTATCCATAACTAATAAATCAATAACTTGTGTGAAATGATTTCAAATGTTCGTATACATACTATTTTTCAAATTAATCAAATAAGAAAAGCTTTAACCATTTTCAAATTATAGAGAGATGTTAACAGACAAAGTAACATTCATATTTAGATACCTCAAAACAATCTTTCACGTCAAAAGACTAGAGAAAAATCACATTTCCACAATGAACATTTTCATCATCACTGGAAGAAGATTCTGAATTAATATATTGACTGCGAATGATTTTTCGTATCATTTAAACACAAACATTAGTTACGTTTGCAATAGAAGAGCTTCGTTTTTTTGTCAGCATTTCTTGGACAAACTTTGCATCTTCCAGATGTACATTTATTTCTTTGAACTGCTAGAATAAACTCTTCCGCGTTTGAGAACTTGGCTGCCTTCAGTGGGATGGATCTTGATACAGCCGAACTTGTAGCTCTTTTTGAGACCTGAGGATAAATATAAAGGTTGGTGCACTCTGCTACTGAGCGAATTGTTTGCGCTTTTGTGAGCACAGCAAAGCATTCTACAGCAGTCTTGCAGTTTTTAGCAGTAAGTTTGGTACCAGGAAGCTGAGTTACTATATTTTGCTTCCTGGTTCTGATATTATTAGGCTTAGGTGTAGTCATCCATTTAGTTACTTTATCCAAACTAAGCGTAAACCTCTCCGGTGTTGCTGAAAAGGAGGATGCCGTATCTCCAGCAGCATCTTCGTAAGACTGATTACTTTCAGTTAGCACTGCTCTTCTTCTTTATTGTCATCGGAATCTTCAAACTCTGGAATCTCACCGCCTTCATTATCATTAAAAACTTCCTCCAACATCGTTCTAATAGGTTTTTGGTCCTCCACATACGACATCATGATGTGCTCAGCTCGACACAGAAAGTCGCACTACTAGCTACGTGGGGTGTTACCAGCACCCTTGCGTTTAAAACTTGTTGTGTACAGAGTTACGTACTTTTAAAAACACGGACAATGGTTTCACAACAATGTACATCCCTTTGAGCGAATGAGTGTGATCAACATGCGTCACTAAATACCAGTAAACTTTTACAGCTGGGGAGCTGTGAACACCCCACATCCCCAGTTAAAGGATAATAACTCACTAGTTGTGTCTTCCGTTACAGTTGAAATAAAGTCAAATAAGCACGATAATTAAAGTACATACGATGTGACTTCTTTTAATTGAATCGTTAACCGGACGATATATTTTTAAAATCATTAATTCCTTCCATAAGTTTTATTTCTAAAAATGCATTATTGTGAAGGAGTATTTCTTATTTCGTTCACTAATATGGATCTACAAGCAATGTATTAGCTACGGCTGCCGCAGCTCAAAGACATTACGAATATAAACGCACCCTATTCTGACGTCACCTGACATTGCAGGATTTGGAGGCGAAGTAATAGTTGAATATTTTTCAAAAGTGAAACCCCAAGATAGCGAACACTTACTTATTTAATGACGACCGGTGTTGGAGAACTGTGCCACCGTTATCCGCTCATATCACATTTTATAAGCTGGACGTGTTATTTAAAAAATGGAGATAAAATAGTAAGTACAACACAGCAAAAAAATGTTCAAATGTTTGTTAAGCTTAAGGGACTTAACTACGGGGTCATCAGTCCCTAAACTTACAAACTACTTATGAACTACTTACGAACTAGGACGGCACAAATATCCATGCCCGAGGGGGGATTCGAACCCCCGACCGTAGTGGCCGTGCAGACCGTGACTGGAGCGCCTCAGTCTCCTCGGCCACCGCGGCCGGCACAACATAGCACTTAGCCTATATATAAAAATACCTAAAGCAAAGCATCACAGCTTGTAAAATACTCAAGATAGTATCTTGTACGCTGTGATGTTTTTATTTATGCCTTTTTATATGTAGAGTAAGTGGTGTGTTGCACTTAATATTTTATCTCCATTATTTTAAATAATATGACGAACTCATAAAGTGCGATAACCAGATGGTGGTGGCACAGTCCTGCTAAACAGGTCGTCATAAAATAAGTATTTCGTGATCTTGGCGTTGAACTTTTGAAACACAGCAACCTATCATACTCTCTTCCATCTTCTGTTCTATCTAGCCCTTAAAATTCTTTAGAACACCTCCCCAGTAAATAGCACTAAGTACAAGTTAAATACTTACAAGGGGAGGCCGCCAATTGTGAAATTCAGATTCCATCCATACTGCGCATAATGAAAGCTCATGGTCAGAGATGTAATTTGGCAAAGCACCAAGATGCACTTCTCAGCCGTTGTCGAGAAAATCCACAATTAAAAAAAGTCGTTGCGGTGAAATACTCTCTACGATCTCTACGGTTAGTAATGTAGTACAGAAGCGTGGCGTAGCGGTAAGCGCTTGGGTTCGTAATCCGAAGGTTGCCGGATCGAATCTCAGGGCATGCAGCTTTCTTTTAATATTTTTGTAAACATGTTCATAAACATTGTATTTAATGTTCATCGTTTTTGTTTTTTTATTCAGATTATAAAAGGACGATATTTTTAAAATCTTTATTACTCCAGAAAGTATAACCTTAAAAAATACGTGAACAACACATTAGTTAGAGCAACCAGCTCAGAAAAAAAAGTTCAAATGTTTGTATAGCTTATGGGACTTATCCTCGGGGTCATCACTCCCTAGCTTACAAACTACTTCTGAACTAACTAATTCTAAGGACGGCACAAATATCCATGCCCGAGGGGGGATTCGAACCCCCAACCGTAGTGGCCGAACACAGCTCAGAGATGTCTTTATTATAAAAATGATTCTTTCGTCGTGGAAACGCTTTATTCTTCTAAATTTCTTAACCGATTACTTTAAAATTTTGACACAAATGTGCATTTTAATAGAGGGTTTTTGTGCCAGGGCTACCTATTTCTGTAATATAGGCCATACGATACTCAGAATAATATAGTAACTTATAGTCAATGAAAGTTGTTACTATTTTTGTAACGATTCCAAACTACAAAATGTATATAAATTAATGAGCATATTATTAGTAATGCGAATTAAGCTCTGTTTATTAGGATTTCACGACTAAATCGCTTCACCAGTTCTAATGAAATTGGGTATGGAGATAGCCTGAACACTGAAGAACATAGGCCACTTTACAAAGTGTGTAATTTAAAATGTTTGTTGATTTTAAGTATATAACTCGAGTCCGGGAACAGCTGAGTATCAACGTTTCTCTCACAGCTTCTGAGACGCTTGAAGGCGCCTCGAAAAGTTATTCTTCAACTTATAAATTTATCAGATTTATTAAAATACTTTTAATTGTTAAGGTTTGGTATGTAATACCATTCAACACAATGAATACAATGCTTACACAAAACAATGTCTTCAATGCCGATTTCAATGACATTTGAATCCTGCATAATTTACACGTTTTATAACGTATAGCTTCATCAGTCAGCAGTTTAGTCACGATGCAAGAAATTTTCTTTTCGCATTTAAATATATTCATTTTCATCTTGATAGAGGACAGTATTTACCGTCATTAAACGCACGGTTTATATTTAAACTGAAAAACTGAAGAGTTTTAATCTGGTGATCATGGTCATACGTTAGGAAACACGTTGTGAAATTATTGCACTTTCGATGGTCTGTAACGTTTATGCAAGGACATGAACGGGAATATAGTGCGGTTTGAAAAGTAGTAACAAAGCTTGAGAAAGAACCTACGCGTACTTTTTTACTGAGGTCTGGAATCCGTAAAAGGGATAGTACGCAGAGACATCCTTTGCTAAGCACTGGCATATAGTTAGTATGACATGAATAAAAAAGATATGTATATAAAATGCGCCTGTTATCAGCGTAGTCGTTTCAAAATTTGAAGGCATTCGGTGAAGAACTTTGGTACGTATATAAGATTTTGTACATAGCAACAAATAAGGAGAGTAAATTTACGAGGAGATAGAGAAGGGGGAGGAAATTTATATAGAGATGGGGAAGGAAACTGATATAGAGGGAGAGAATGAGATATTCCGATAATGAAAAACAACACTCAACATCGGTTTTCGAGATTATGGATTAAAATTTTTGGGAACGTAAATTGCATAATGAAAGCAGTGAAATCCCGGCTATTGTAGTAGCAAGTCACCACAGGTGTATACCGAGTTTTTACGTTGTCACGATCACGTATGACTGTTCGCTTGTGCACAGTAACGCCGCTGGAAGTAAACCTCCCAGTTTACGCCGCGAGTCCTAAAGTCAATAGGGCGTCAGCGCGCCTCGAAATACCACAACGTCGGCGTGCAAATCGCCTAGAAATTCCCCCGCCTTGTCTAGAGTGCTGCCAAACCTGTTCTCTCCTCGCCGGCCCTGTCGTACGCAGATTGTACCTCAGAGTCCGACCGTTCTTTTCTCGTTTTTATAACTCGCGCAAAGCTCCTCGAAGCGTGGCAAATATACACGTTAAATTGAGGCTCGGATAGAAAAAGAAGAAAAAATAAAAACAATTTTAAAAAATCTGCGGTCTCTGCAGCCAAGTCGTGCATAAAATCCGCAGCTTTACCGAGTAATCTTCGTACCGCCGTGTAATCTTGCTCGATATGAGGCTACAGTTTTTGAAGTCTGCGCGGAAAATGTCCGTGTTCTGTAAACTGCTGGCAGGACTCGTGGAAAGAACGCAGAAGACTACTTGGAGTCTAAACTGAGATTAAGGCCTGCGCTATTACCGCTCCTGGTGTCGAACCCAGCGCACGTACAGTACAGGAATTTGCGTCTCAAGCGGAACTTGCTGCCGCGCCGGGATTCGAATCCGGAACGTCTGGTGGTGGGTGGTAAGTAGACTACCTCAACACGCCTGCAGGTCCGACTCAAACTTGCCACCGTTCCTTCATCACTTTTCATAAATAACTTTTTATTCTTATATTATTGTTTTAGGCGGGGGTGTTGGCTTTCTTGTAGCTGTTTTGATGCAGGCGACGATCAATTCCTGTCCTACACAAACCTACGGTTTTTAGTGGATGACGATACAAGTCCCAGTACTGCTTCATCTGCTACTGAGTTGTCTATCTGAGCCGGCCGCAGTGGCCGAGCGGTCCGCGGCGTGCCATTCACAGCACGGCCGCTACGGTCGGGGGTTTGAACCCCCCTCGGGCATGGATGTTTGTCGTCTTTAGTATAAGGCAGTTCATGAGTAGTTTGTAAGTTTAGGGACTGATGACACCGTAGTTAAGTCTTAACAACCATTTGAACATTTTTGGCCCACTTTAGGTTACGGTAGTAACACTAAAAGTGGGCCATTTGCGATCGGCTTTTGACAGCTCGAAATTTAAATGAAAATAACGGCTTATCTATTCATCTGACACAAAAACTAAAGAACCGAATTTGTAGAGGAGAAAATTCTCTACAACTTTGCTGTCTTATGTTTTTTTTTTTTTTTTTTTTTTTTTTTTTTTTTTTTTTTTTTTTTCATATCTCGTATCGTTTCAAAGCTATTTGAAAATATAACGGCGATTTTTGGATGTATGTCTGTCTGTCCGTCTGTCCGTAACGTGTTCCCTGTTTTTAAGACGAACCATTCAACTGATCAGCACCAAATTTTACAGACATGATTGAAGGTCGCCAGAGACCAGAACCTCCCTTTTTCAAATTTTTCGAACAAAAAATACGGTAGTAATAAAAAAAGCCGTTTGTAATATAATTGTAATTGCGAACGAACCGTTCATCTGACATGAAAATTGAATAACCTAATTGGTAAAGGAGAAAATTCTCTACAACTTAGCTCCCTTGTGTTTTTATCATATCTCGTATCGTTTGAGACATATTTGCAAAAGTAACGGAAATTTGACTCCCTCCATTGAATGAACGAAAACCAGCCGTTCGGAGATGTCACATGACATTCCTCGCGTATTTGATTTTCTTATTGTAACTTACACGTTGTCATTTCAAACCAATGGCGCACTGAAGAATTAACAAAAACACATCGTTCTTCCTACGATAAATGATAATCTAGTGTCTACAAATGCCATATTAGCATCAGATAACAACGGCCATCAATAGTAAGAGGATAAAGGACTCTTCTTTTTGATTGATAGCCGTAGCGTAGCGGGCAAGGTGTGGGACTATGACGCTAAAGGTCGGTGGCTCGGAACCCGCAACTACTTAATTTTTTTTTCCAAAAACCGTTTCAGACACTCTTATTAATTAATTTTTTATTATTTAGATTATTATTTTGGTCCAAAATATTTGCAAAAACTTATAAAACTACAAATCTAAAGTGGGCCGTAAAACACGTCAGTGCGATTTTTTGTCCTATTTGGTCAGAAATTGTGTTACTGCCGTCTTATATCCGCCATATTCACACCGTTTCCTTGTTTTTGGGATTGAGATGACGACAGAAAGGAAGGCTTCACTAGATATCGAAGTCATCAGACGGGTTGTGATAACTAAGCTTGCAAACATCGCAGTTGAAAGTTTTCCTGACTGCTTCACAGACCACCAGAAGAGTGTGTAGAGAGCCAGTGGGACTACTTCTATAGGTACTGAGATCATTACACGGTTAGAAGCAATTTTCTATTTAAAACTTTTTTGACCGGAGATATTAACAGTTTGAGACAGTCTATTGACGTTTTCTCAATTGGGCTACTAGGGAAGCCGACCAGCAGAACTGACGGCACTCGGAATATTCTCCGTATTGTCAATTCTCCTGAAGGTCCGTGTTCTCGTATGGGCGGTTTGACAATGTTCTCCATTCGGATGGTGACAAGGTTAATAAACCAGTGACAGGGCATTAGTGTGCCCTATGTGTTCTGTTTTCGGAAGAAAGGAAGCTTAGGGTTTAACGTCCCGTCGACAGCTTGGTCTTTAGAGACGGAGCTAACGCTCGGCGTTTTGGATACGTATGTGGAAGGGAATAAGCCGCGCCCTTCGAAAGGAAGCTAAATCTGGATGGCCGGAGGTGGATTTGAAGCACCGTCCTCCAGAACACGAGTGCAGTGCGGTACGACTACGCCACCTCGATCGGTTCTCTTTCCGCCTTTCTGTATACCATACCTCAGAAAAAATCGTTCTCTTGCAGACTTCCATCCACTTTATTTGCTAGCATTGGAAATGCACACGCACACGCACACACACACACACACACACACACACACACACACACACCGAAATTTATCGTAGTAGCATTTGGTATCACATAATCAAGTACACAAACATACGGTTTGTTTTTAAGATAGCCTTGTTTGTTTCTTCCCTCCTCTAACTTCAGTGACGATATTTTAGGCCACGGCTAATGGAAACACGCAGAAAAAGCAATCTAGCAACACATTTTAAGGTGATTCGTACACAAAAAGGGCGTGCCTGTTTGTTTTCATTCTTCTGAGGCTCTGGAACGTTCAGCTGAAATGCTGTTGTAAACGTAGTCAAACGCGATGTGTTTTTATAAGTTCTCTGGGGGACGGGGGGGGGGGAGAGGAATCGTCGGCATTTGATGCTACACTGCACTTTGCATTGAGCGCAGTGGAGCAACGAATAAGAATCAGGGCAATCGACATTGTACCCGAATTAGTTATTGCCGGCCGCGGTGGCCGAGGTGACTGAGGCGCTCCAGTCACGGTCAGCACGGCCACTACGGTCGGAGGTTCGAATCCCCCCCTCGGGCATGGATGTTTGTGCCGTCCTAGTTCGTAAGTAGTTCATAAGTAGTTTGTAAGTTTAGGCACTGATGACCCCGTAGTTAAGTCCCATAAGCTTAACAAACATTTGAACATTTGAATTAGCGATTTAAGGTACTCATAAGCGTACTGAGCAGAGGAAGAAGACAGTCTGTATGTCTTTTCGCACCCAGATTCGTGTATCGCGTATGACATACATCATATGACAAAAAGTATCCAGACACGTCTTTGCAAGTCAGAATTGATCATCACTAGACTTGGGCATAATAGATCGCGATCGGGAGCGCTCACTTCAGTTCTTGGCTCTGCCGCGAACTAGTTCGTTCTTTCGTTCGTCCGCTCCCAGTGACTGCTGAGCGGCGTGGTCTGCGCGTGCAGGTGGAGGGAGAAGTTCCCCCACCTAGCTGCTTCATGCGCTTGCTGCTTGAGCCGCTAACGATATCACGCAGACCAAAAGAAACAGTCTGTGGATAATTTCTCGTGTTTAAGTCTAGAGTTATCTCTATATCTTGGCATTATGGAATTTATTAGTCAGATGTTGCAGAGTGCAGAATACTTCAAAGCAGAAGTTTTGTAACACCGAACCATGTAATGTAGCAGGCAGACGCTCACCTAGAAATGGCTCTCATCAGCAGAAGGCGAACACGTGATTTTTAATTCTGCTGGCGACCTATCGCGCATCTTTTAGTTCGCGACCGGTAGCTTTCATTTTAGTTCGCAGCTCGGCCGCGAAGTAGGTCGCTCTTTTTAGCTCGTCCGCTCTTTTTGGCTTTTGTTACCGATACTAAAACTACAGCTGAGCTACATCTCAGCTCGAAATGACGGCAACTGGCAGAAGGGAATCACGCGATTCTGCGCGCTCTCGCGTCCTCTCGCTGTTCCCCGTCAGTCTTCGGAAAAGGAGCGGATGAACTAAGAGGCAAGGGATCTGCGAACTAGTTCGCGTAGTTCGCCTGTGGGAGCGCTCTTCCGAACTAGTTCGTTCGCGAAGTACAGAAGACTAATCACCAGGTTTCCTCCAGTAGGGGAAAAATGCAACACCTTTAAGGACATGGTCATTTTACTGACAAGAGGTGACTAGTAATTCACCATTTTAGGAGTATATCATTAGCGAAATGACTAAATAGATCTCACATCTCTCAGCAACAGGTGCGCAAACAGGTCCATTTCCAGTTTTGGGTTATTGTATCCCAACCACCAATTCCGGTAGCAGTACAGGCATGTATTTCCTCTTGCAAAAGACCATAAATTTGCTGAAAGGTAACGTCCGATTGATTCGAAAACAACTTGCGCCTAATGCAACATTTAGATAATGCCCCTTTTTGGAAAAAGCAAGCCGCGCGGGAGTAGCCGAGCGGTCTGGAGCGCCATGTTGCGGATCGCGCGGCCTCATTGTCTTTAGTATTACTTAGTTCATACGTAGTTTGTAAGTTTAGGGACTGATGACAACGCAGTCCCTTAAGCTTGACAAACAGTGGAACATTTTTGGTTCAGACATAGACCGATAATTAAGACGAAAGTCATAGTTGCAGTAACAAGTGCCCTAAGAAATAAAACAGTTAACGAAAACTATATTACGTGACATACACAATTACTTTGAATCTACACCGCTACGCTTCTTATGCTGGAAACTCTTTGTGTGTGTGTTGAATATACCTAATTATGATTTCAGTTGGTAAATCTGCAAAAATATCCGTATCGGCACGTATTTTTGCTTGAACGGGTTCTAGCTGCCATCATTTCATAATGAAATTTTTACTTTGCAGTGGAGTGTACGCTGATATGTATCTTCCTGGCAGACTAAAATTGTGTGCCGGAACCGGGACTCGAACCTGGGACCTTTGCCTTTCGCGGTCAAGAGCTCTACCCTAGACTTGATAGGAGGTGAGGTACTGACGGAAGTAAAGTTGTGAGGCGGCATCGTGAGTCCTGTCGGGATAGCTCAGTTGCCGGGTGCCGTGGCTCAGCGCGCCCGGTCAGGGGGCTCGACGCCCTCTGTAACAAAAAAAAAAAAAAAAAAAAAAAAAAAAAAAAAAAAAAAAAAAAGTGGGTAGAGCTCTAACAAACTACGTATGAACTAAGTAATACTAAAGACAATGAGGCCGCGCGATCCGCAACATGGCGCTCCAGACCGCTCGGCTACTCCCGCGCGGCTTGCTTTTTCCAAAAAGGGGCATTATCTAAATGTTGCATTAGGCGCAAGTTGTTTTCGAATCAATCGGACGTTACCTTTCAGCAAATTTATGGTCTTTTGCAAGAGGAAATACATGCCTGTACTGCTACCGGAATTGGTGGTTGGGATACAATAACCCAAAACTGGAAATGGACCTGTTTGCGCACCTATTGCTGAGAGATGTGAGATCTATTTAGTCATTTCGCTAATGATATACTCCTAAAATGGTGAATTACTAGTCACCTCTTGTCAGTAAAATGACCATGTCCTTAAAGGTGTTGCATTTTTCCCCTACTCGAGGAAACACCTGGTGATTAGTCTTCTGTACTTCGCGAACGAACTAATTCGGAAGAGCGCTCCCACAGGCGAACTACGCGAACTAGTTCGCAGATCCCTCGCCTCTTTGTTCGTCCGCTCCTTTACCGAAGACTGACGGGGAATGTTTCCAGAATGAAACTTTCACTCTGCAGCAGAGTGTGCGCTGATATGAAACTTCCTGGCAGATTAAAATTGTGTGCCGGAACCGGGACTCCAACCTGGG
Organism: Locusta migratoria; assembly: GCA_026315105.1. NCBI lineage: Eukaryota > Metazoa > Arthropoda > Insecta > Orthoptera > Acrididae > Locusta > Locusta migratoria. The sequence continues at coordinate 80,367,151 of CM048754.1, read as the reverse complement.
ACCTTTGCCTTTCGCGGGCAAGCGCTCTACCACTAAGCTACCCCGACACGACTCACGATCCAATATATCCTTTCTTCCAGGAGTGCTAGTCTAGCAAGTTACGCAAGAGAACTTCTGTGAAGTTTGGAAAGTAGCAGGCGAGGTACTGGCAGAATTGAAGTTTCGGGGCGGGATCATAAGTCGTGTCGGGATAGCTCATTGGAAGAGCGCTTGCCCGCGAAAGGCAAAGGTCCCAGGTTCGAGTCCCGGTTCCAGCACACAATTTTAATCTGCCACGAAGTTTCGTCATCATTTCATCTTTGTGTTATAGATCCATCCTTTTGGTTTGATATTGAACTAACGAAATAAAACAATATATCGTAGAAAATGGTGGGAAAATAGTGCAGTTCGTACGATGTATATGTCATTAAAAGGCTCTCTTGCTAGCTGCTTGGAGCGCTAGAGTCGTCCCGGCTGTGAGACTGCAAAAGATTTTACACCAGTGAGTCTCACGACTGGTATGTTATACTGCGTTCCAGACCACAACAGAAACGACGAAGGCGTACTGAATAGAGGTGGAGTTCATATGGAGGGAAATCGGCCGAGCCGTTTCAAAGAAACCATCCCGGCATTTGCCTGGTGCGGTTTAGGAAAATGCCGATAGACCCGGGTGGCCGGAGGCGGTTTTGAAGCCCACGACGTCGGAAGTTGGCATTTGAGCTGCTGTAGCGACGTAGTGCCTCGCTGAGGACGCAGCCTCGGCCCGTGACATTCTGTGAGGGATGCGCCACTGTGCGTAGGTCAGGGCCGCTACCCTCTGGAGGCTGCAAGGTCGACGCGACCAGCACGTGCCGGCAATCGATACCTGCCGCAGTCGACAACGGCGCTCCACACAGCGGCATGGGAGCCTTCTCTTTGGCAGGAAGAACTGGGGGAAAGTGGTAGAAAGAGTCACTTCTGGCAACATTACGACCCTGAAATAACTCGGTGGCGACAGGTGAACATTTGTGCCGGACTGAAATTTCCGGTTTGGAACAAAGGTCGCCTTACCACTTCGCTACCCGGACACATCTCTCGTCCCCTCCAAGTTCACACAAGTCCCTACTTTTCGTAGTCCTATTTAGTTCGCCATATCCTGCAAGAGGTCGAGACATATATGAGGGAAGTGGTGGGAACTATTTATTCACCAGCGATACAAGAGAGTTAAACGTTGGCGCTTGTTACTGTCCTTCAACGCAGTCACTAGCGTTGTGTAGAACCCGTTGCCAGCGATGTGGAAGGCGTAGCATACCGCAGCGCCTGTTCTGTTGATAGTGTGAATGCAGCGGTGTACTGCCTGTCGAATCTCCGAAACAGTTCTGAAGCGAATGCCACTAAGTGGTTCCTTCATCTCCGAACTTTAGTCCGAGGAGTATTGTGGATGGTGCAGTACTTGCCAGTCCCATGAACCGAACCGAGCAGAGCTTGCGCTGTATGCGCCCGCGCATTGTCGTGGAAAATGATGGCTGGGTTGCGCAGAAAGTGTTGCCGCTTCTTTCGCAAACTAGCCTCAGGTGATGCTCCAAAAACGAACAGTAATACTACATTGACGGTGTCCATTGTTCCTGTTTCGGAAACACAGTGACACCGTCACGTTAGACCGCTCTCTCACAAGTGGCTGTGTTTCCCTCGATTGTTGGCACGCTGGTGACGTAGGAGGGGCGAGTCCATTTGCTCTGAGGTGAGGTAGGTATGTCAACAACGTGTGCTACCAGCGACATTAGTAAATTCCATTGCATACTGTCTCCATAGCAGGATTGCCAGTATTTAAATTGCCACTATATATGCAGTGTGTGTGTGTGTGTGTGTGTGTGTGTGTGTGTGTGTGTGTGTGTGTGTGTGTGTGTGTGTGTGTCTGTGTGTGTGTGTGTGTGTGGGTGTGTGTTTATAAAATGTTCAAGCTTATGGGACTTAACTACGGGGTCATCAGTCCCTAAACTTACAAACTACTTATCTACTACCTTATACTAAGGGCGGCACAAATGTCCATGCCCGAGGGGGGCTTCGAACCCCCGACCGTAGTGGCCGTGCAGACCGTGACTGGAGCGCCTCAGTTTCCTCGGCCACCGCGGCCGGCGTGTGTTTATAAACAGGGTGCTCATAAGTTTCACTCTCAAATTGCTTTAGAAAAAAGAACCACTGGGCAGAATGACTGTAGCTTTAAAATGAACGAATTGATGAAGGGGGAAACGCAGTAGTACTTTTTTATACAGCATTTTCTGCTTACTGGATTGATCTCTCCCTCATACCTTACCAGCTTACCACCAACACTTCAGAGACGACTGCATCATCTATCAGAATGGTTCCCACCAATCGATCACTTCTTTCAGTCAGAAATTTATTTTCTTGCCAATTCTGCTAAGTACCTCACACGAACTACGCATGTAATGTAACCGAAGGCTCTCGCGACCGTTGTTATAGTTGATAAACCTCTTCTGGGTATTGGACCGCATCGTGAATATATCAAATGTTTCACTGACGTTCCGCCCACTATTGCACCCAGAAGAAGGCTGCTTGCAATAGTGCTGGAAGCGTCGGTGAAACATTTGATATATTCACGATGCGGTCCAATACGCAGGAGACTTTTATCAACTACGTATCTAATCTTCAGCACACGTATGTAGCACCACATTTAAAAAGCGTCTTGTTGTCTGAACTCCTTATCGTTAACTTCAAACTTCGGTACAGTACTATACTCCAGACCAACGCTTCATAAAGGACTTCATAACGTTTAAGTTGATTTTTGATGTCAACAAACGTCTCTTCTTATTAAGAAAACAGTCTCTGTCTCTCTCTCTCTCACACACACACACACACACACACACACACGCACACACACACGCACACGCACACTCACGCACGCGCGCGCAGGGTTGGGACTTATATAGTGAAAACAGTGCTGTCTAGACACTACGCAATGGAAACAACTATTGTTGGTCATAGGAAACGTTGTTGACATGCGTACCTTACCTCAGAACAAATGGACTCGCCCGTCCCAATATAGAGCGAAACACAGTCACTTGTAAGCGAGCTGTCTAACGTAACGGTGTCACTATGTTTCGTAACAGCAACAACGGACTTCGATCAAGATTGAATGTACCAGAGGTCCTACAGTACGTACTAAGGCGCCCTGTTTGGTCGTTCTATGACGTAGATTCGAGTCCTCGAGTCCTTCTGGCGTTTGTGTGTGTGTGTGTGTGTGTGTGTCGTTCTTGGGATATGTTAGTTTACGTAGTTTGTAAGTTTATGGACCGATGACCACTGTAGTTAGGTCCCATAACTTCACATACATTTGAACTCAGGAGGAAGACCGTTGCCGTAACGTCAGGTTTCAGAGAGCTGACGTGTACCAGACTCGCGGCCCTGCTTTCGGCCGACCAGAAGCGTGAGTCACGGTCCACTCGGGAGAGGCGGACGTGGGCCCTGGCGTGTTTACCTTCAGTACACATGACACAGCAGATCCCCGCCCAGTTCAGAGGCGCACACTCAGGATAGCGGCGCACGCTGTTATTGGTGCAGGACCTCCATCTCCCTAGGAGAGATTGGACGTCTGGGGCCGCATCTCTGGCACCAACGAGCCGTCACCTCCAGGGACGACTGGTCTGTGTAGCCTTGCAATCGGCGCACTATTTGTACACCTCGTCCGGCGTCTCTCGAATGCCCCTCAGACGCCATTATGAAGGTGTAATCAAGGGGAGGAAATATTTACGGCAAACAAATCTCGAGTCGTTTGCTTCTCTTCGTCCACAACTGACGTCACGCGAAAGCGATGGGCAGCCGCCCGAAGCTGCCCAAGTTTCCAGTCGATATACAGAGTCAGGCACTTAAAACTATTTTTCGGAATATTTGGATAAATACGTAGCGGATTAAAAATGTCGGAATAACCGTTCTTCGGCTCGAAGAGAGATGGTCTTTAACATATAAACGTGAGTCCTCTTCACTACCCCCGAGGGTGGGCCCCTGCACTACCCCCGAGGGCGGGAAAGGGGCTGACTTTCAAATATTAATTACGAATCCCCTATTGTTTTTACTGCAGATTTAGATCGGCAGTGAAGACAAAATTGTTATTTCGGTATTAAAGATTTTTTTTCGTTTCATGATAGTGCTGTAATAGGAAAACAAAAGGTGCGTTGGAAATTCGTGAAAAACGATAATATCACGAACAGACGCTGGCCTCGTACTTTAGGTTAAGTACTTCCAGTTTCAGCAAACATTTCTAACATCCGATGCAAATGTGTGGGTATGACGAAAGCCCGGTGAAGATCTGCTGGCGTGTGTAGTGGCGACAGTAAAATTCAGTGGCACTGGTGTTATGGTGTGCTCTTGTTCTCTGTGGAGGGGGCTTGCGCCCCTTGTTTTACGTGGCACTGTCACAGCACAGGCCCACACTGATGTTTTAAGCACCTTCTTGGTTCCTGGTGTGGAGGAGCAGTGTGGGGATGGCGATTCCATATTTCAACGCGATCGAGCAGCTGTTCATAATGCACGGCCTGGGCGGAGTGCTTACACGACAGGAACATCCCTGTTATGGTCTGGAGAACACCTGTGGGAATTTAACGCCGACTTGGTGCCAGGCGTCACCGACCTACATGGCTACCTCTCCTCAGTCAGCACTCCGTGAAGAATGGGCTGCCATTCCCCAAGAAACCTCCCAGCAGTTGACAGAACGTTTGTCTGAGAAAGTGGAAGCTGGCATCGAGGCTAAGGGTGGGACAACACGTCACTGAATTCCAGCATTACCGACGGAGGGCGCCGCCAACTTGTAACTCACTTTTACCCAGGTGTCCGGGTGCTATTGACGACAATTATTGTTGTTTGTTAGTCTTGCAAAAACTCGAAATGACTCCACCGACCTGAATAATCCATGATTTTGTTTCGTTTCCTGTAATATAAAAGAGTGGTTTAGGAAAAAAGAAACGAACACAAAAGAATGGAAGTAATGGAAATTGGTAGTTTTCTACCGTCCTTGCCACTTGAGATTAAATTCACATCCTGCCACCGAACTTCACTAATCCCTACCTACCAGTTTTTTGCAACCGTACCTAGCTTGCTCTGTGAGTACACTGCCGGTGCACGCGCGTCGTCTAATAGGCCACGCCACACGGCAACAGGTGCATCGATGCCTCAATAGCTGAACAAGTCCCTAAGTTCTTATGCCACGCGTTTGTTGCGCGTTTCTGACTGCCGGGATTAAATTGAAAATAATACACGTATGATTACAGAGTTGTGTTACATTAACATTATTCCTAAATTCTACGGAGATAAAATTTGATAAGTATACAATTAATTAAAAATAGTTTTTTAAACATGAATTACATTGAAGTTATAACAAGAGATAGTAGTAGGATAAATATGTAAACAATTCTTATTTGTTTACGGTGCATCAAACCAGTATAAAAATAATCTGAAAAGAGAGTCAACGTCTTCGAGTTGACCCGTGATCGGGTGCAATATCACAATTACAACCGACACCAAATAAATAAAAAAAAAAAAAAAAAAATAAAAAAAAATTAAAAAAGTTTATTCAAAACTAAAATACTGGTATCGGTTTTTGCCATCCCTAATAAGCTCTACAAACATTTTGAAAACTTCCACTACTTTCTAAGCGTACATAGGGTACACGCTTCAGAGTTGGCCTCTGAGGACAGAGAAGCAAGGGGTTTGTGAAGGAGATGGGGCTTGGAGTACGTGTGGGGGCGTGTCCGCTGGTCAGCCGAGAACAACCCCCCTCCCCCCACCCCTTCCTCCTGCCTCCACTCCCCTCCCCCCCCACCTCCTTCCCCTCTTTTTTACGAGCGCGGTAACGGGCCGCCGTTGATGGTGCTCGCGCAGAAGACAAGAAGCCGCGCCGTTAAACACCTTGTTCCCAAAAGTAAGAGGCCGCTCTGATACGAGCATCACCGCAAGCACCGACCGTCACGTCTGACGGCGAAGTCGACTCTCCGTGATGACGAGGTGCCGACTGTCGGGATTTTGGATTCCACTGGATGTTACGATCAGGAGGCTGATTGATGTGCATTCAGGATAAAACACTATTGTGAACACAATGGTCTTCCTTTTCAAAAACTAATTTATTACGACTAAACTTCTTCTACACTATTTACAATGGTCGTTACTTCGAAGGTCGTTACAGAAGTCCATTGGAGCAGCCGCAGTGGTTCCTCGCTAACGCAGTGGTAACGCACTGGACTCGTATTCGGAAGGACAGTGGTTCAAATCTACCTCCAGACATCCAGATTTACTCCAATATTCAAGAAAGGCAATAGGAGTGATCCCAAAAATTACAGGCCAATCTCATTGACGTCGATATGCAGTAGGATTTTGGAACATATACTTTGTTCGAATATTATGAACTACCTCGAAGAGAACGACCTATTAACCAATAGTCAACACGGATTCAGAAAGTACCGCTCTTGCGAAACACAGCTTGCCCTTTATTCACGTGAAGTGTTAAGTGCCACCGACAAGGGATCTCAAATCGATTCCATATTTCTGGATTTCCGGAAGGCTTTTGACTCTATACCCCACAAGCGGCTTCTAATGAAATTGCGTGCTTATGGAATATCTCCCCAATTGTGCGATTGGATTCACGATTTCCTATCAGGAAGGACACAGTTCGTTGTAATTGACGGTAAGTCATCGAGTAAAACAGAAGTGATATCTGGCGTTCCACAGGGAAGTGTCATAGGTCCCCTACTCTTCCTCGTATTTATAAACGATTTAGTAGACTGTTCGCGGATGATGCTGTCGTTTATATGCTAGTGAAGTCAACAGAGGATCAAAAGCAACTGCAAAGCGATTTAGACAAAATTTCTGCATGGTGCGAAAATTGGCAATTGACACTAAATAAAGAAAAGTGTGTAGTAATAAACTTGAACACTAAAAGAAATCCGCTCAACTTCAGTTACACGATAAATCAGTCAAACCTTGAAGTTTGAAATTCTACAAAATACCTTGGAGTTACAGTTACGAACAACGTAGACTGGAGAGGACACACTGAAAATATTGTGGGGAAGGCGAAGCAATAGTTACGTTTCATTGGCAGAACGTTTCGAAGATGCAACAGCCCCACCAAAGAGACTGCCTACATCACACTTGTGCGTCCTCTCCTGGAGTACTGTTCCCACTTGTGGGACCCTCACCAGGTGGGACTGAAGGAATATATTGAGAAGGTTCAGAGAAGGGCAACTCCTTTTGTTTTATCACGACACGGGGGGAAAGCGTCACGGGAATGTTCCACAAATTGGGGTGGAAATCATTAAAAGAAAGGCGTTATTCATTGCGGCGAGATCTGTTTGCGAAGTTTCAGTCACCGACTTTTACTTCTGAATGTGAAATTTTGCTAGCAGACGGAAAACGGAACGGTTTAGGTGTTCTTTCTTCCCGCGCGCTATTAGGGAATGGAACGGTAGAGAAAAGTTATAAAGTGGTTAATGAACCCTCTGCCAGGCACTTTGTGATTTGCAGAGTATCTACGTAGATGTAGATGCCGGGATGGTGCCTTTCAAAGGGCCCATATCCGCAACCGACGATTTCAATTTGTTTTCCTTCACTAACGTCAAATCACCTCTTTCCACTTTACACGATATAGTATCCATTGATGTCGTGTTCATTTTAAGAAAGCAGTGTCACTATATTCACTGTAAGTTGTCAGTCGGCCACTACAAAGTGCTAACTGAAGGCAGCGGAAATTTGGCGTGGCTCTTCTGATGGGCAGTGGGCCGGTTTGCCACCCAGAAAGCACTGGACGGACCGCGGATAAGACACGCTAGAGGAAACGGCTTAGCCGCAGGTCTCCTACGTCCGCTGTGGCTAGGAGATGAGGTCAACAGACTTCTGTTCTGCCTGGGCCCTGTAAGGATTAACGAATGTCAACAGGCTTGAAGTTTTCAGTTAACATTTCGACAGAAGTACTGGGCAGATACCTCGCTCTTTATCCGCATATAACGCGCGGATATCCGCGTCGCTCACAATTTTATCCGCAAAGTAAGAAATACTGCGGAGGGTCTCGACAGTTAGGACCTTTATTGTTACTAAAAATGGCGACGTGTAACAATTCGTTTGTGAGTGCGACAGTCAGGTTAATGGAAGGAGTCTTTACTTTGTTCATTAAACGTCTATGGGAACTGTATCAAACGTCTTGCGGAAGTCAAGAAACGCGGCATCTACCTGAGAACCCGTATCGGCGGTCTCTGTCAGTCAACAGACGAGGTCGGCCTGTACGCTTTCGTGTTGTACGTGTACCTTCTCGTCTCCACTTCACTGTCACAAGAAACAGTGGACCTAGGCATGTGAAGGAGTGTGGAGATCTGGCGTACAGACTTCTGACACAACTGACACCCAATCACCTGACCGCGTTAGAAATCCGAGAGATGCGCGGAACGTCCCATTCTGGTCTCTTCAACATAAAAATTCCATAGGGGGTGCGCTAACCGGTCCTATATAATTTTCTTTCCTCCTCGATGTTGCCACGGATGACGCACAACAGTTTGCGTTTGTATCGCAATTACAGTGTACGCGAAGGTTGTACTTGCTCCCCACTGCACTGTGAGAAGAGTTGAAATTCTAAAGTTCACCAGTCTTTCGTCTTGTTTAGATGTCCCCACACAGATGGTAGCGCACAGGTCGGAGTTCTTGAATGAGGCTAAAATTATTAAACTGTTGGCAGGAACTGAACTAATTACGGAATAAAACTTATTAGGATGCCAGCTAATTTATTTAAAGAATGCACAAAACTAGCAAACTGCATAATAATATACACTTGATACACATTGTTTTAACTGAAAGTTCAATATACTGTCATTTCGCATTGTTCTAAAATGATTAACCATTGTCTCATGTTCTGGACTGAAGTGTGGCGGTTCGATGCAAGGCTGCCTTCGCTCCGTAATTTGGCACGCAAACATGGCCGCCGTGCGTCGTCCGTCTTAAATTAATTATTTTGTTTATTAATTTCTTAATAGTTAATATATGTTATGTAGTCATGGAATAGCTTGCCTTTGAGAGGTTTACCAGCCTGAGTTTGACACTGAATAAATAATTAGTTTATTAAGTATTAATAATAATATGATTTAGTTTTGGCGCGTGACCGCCAGTGCTACAGCCAATCGGCGTCCAGTGCCTGCCGCTCGGGGACTTCCCCGGAATTCGGGCAGACTTGCCAGTGCTCTTTCCCATGAGAACCCGACCTACTGTACCACCTGTCGCGGTTCTCAACAGCTTTTACCATCTGTCGCCTACTGGTCCTAACCTGCAGTACTGAATCTTAGTATGATGCCTTTAAGCCAGAAATATTACACCATCATCCACAGTTATCAGTGGCAGAAAATGTGTGTACAGATACTCTTTGACTAAAAAGGAACCTTATTCGTTTACGTAGGAACATCAGGAAATATTGTTCACTGACATTGTACTTTGGTAGTACCTGTTATGCTACTCACACTACCTCTACCATCTGTCTGTTGCTGGTTCTAACCTAATGTACCGAAGCAATTCTCAAATCTTACTATGATGGCTGTAAGCCAGAAATATCACGCATTGAATAGGGGATCATGGAGGAATTTTATTAGAGTTACTCTGCTCCAGACTGAACGCTGAAAGCTATAATCAGTCTCTGATGATGATGATGATGATGATGATGATGAGAAAGGGGTGGAAGAAATGTAGGTAGGAAAGCCTCCTGTTGCGAGGAGAGCAGAGTGGAGCTTGGGTGCGTGGGAGTCGTCTTGTGGGACTCCCGGGGGAAAAATCTCCGTGGGCCGGGGGCGTTTACGGCGAGTGCTGCAGCCGTCCGATAGCGGGTCGTGGTCGTGGCCGTGCTCGTGGGAAGGTCGTGGCGCGCGAGATTGGGCGCCCTCTCCAACTCCACTTACTGCCGCCTGAGCGTAAACAAACGCAGGAAAGGCGCCACGCTCCGCGGCTACTGGGCTCCAGCCGCTCGCTCCAGAGGCTACGGGAACACCGCCTGCCGGTCTGTTCTGATTCCAGGAGCGAATCCGATGCAGGAGTGGACGAAGCACGAACTGAGGGAGGAATGTGGCTCCATTAATGCATTGCGGTGGGTTAGTCCTCCCTGCGGCATGGGCGTGTGTGTTTGTCCTTAGGTTAGTTTACCTCGGTTTAAGTAGTTTGTAAGCTACGGACTGATGACTACGCAGTTTGGTCCGATAGATTTACAAACGTTTGAACATTTGAGTAACCGCATCGTCAGGCATTTTCACCAACTCTCTCACACACCAGTAGTCAGTTACGGGCAAATCGTACTGCGTGTCATGTCTATCACATCTATAGCTACATGGGATACTCTGCAAATCACATTTAAGTGCTTCGCAGATAGTTCATCGAACCACCGTTATACTATTTATCACCCATTCCATTCTCGAATAGCGCGCGGGAAGAAAGAATCTCTCCGCTCGAGCTCTGACTTCCCGTATTTTATTCTGATGGTCATTTCTACCTATGTAAGTGGGAGTCAACAATATATTTACGCATTCGGAGGAGAATGATAGCGATTTGAGTTTCGTAAGTAGCCCACGCCGCAGCGATAAGCGCCGTTGTTGTAATGATTCCCATCCCACATCCTGTATCATTTCCGTAACGCTGTTTCCCCTGTATCGTGACAATACAAAACGAGCTGCCCTTCTTTGGACTCTTTCGATGTCCTCCGTCAAATCCACCTGATAAGGATCCCACACTGGGCTGCAATACTCCAAAAATGGACGGACAAGCGTAGTGTATGCAGTTTCTTTGGTAGTTATGTTGCATGTTTTAAGGGTTCTGCCAATAAAACGCAGTCTCTGGTTCGCCTTTCCCACGACATTATCTACGTGTTCTTTCCAATTTAAGTCTGAAGTAATAGTAATTCCTAGGTATTTTTTGGAGTTTACGACCTTCACATTTGATTGATTTATCTTGTAAACAAAGTTTAACGGATTTCTTTTCGTACTCCTGTGGACGACTTCACACTTCTCATTATTTAGAATCAATTGCCAATTTTTACACCATACTGATATCTTATTCAGATCGTTCTGCAGTTGGTTTTGATCTTCAGATGATTTTACTAGACGGTAAATGACGTCATCTGCAAACAACCTAAGAGAGCTACTTAGATTTTCCCCTAAATCGTTTATGTAGATAAGGAACAGCAGAGGACAAATAACACTACTCTGTGGAACGCCCGATATCACCTCTGTTTTAGTCGATGCCTTATCATCGATTAGTACGAACTGTGTCCTCTCTGACAAGAAATCCCCTATCCAATCGCAAATTTGGGGCGATATACCATAACCACGCAATTTGATTAAAAGCCGTTTGTGAGGTACGGTGTCAAAAGCTTTCTGGAAATCAAGAAATACGGAATCGATTTGGGAACCTTTGTCGATAGCACCCATCACTTCGTGTGAATAAAGAGCTAGTTGTGTTTCGCATGAACGATATTTTCTAAATCCGTGTTGACCTAGATCGTTCTGTTCGAGATAATTCATAATATTTGAATTCAGGATGGAAATGATGTAATTGAAACGCATGACCACATCAGTATCTGTGACCCTATAATTCTACACAGCGCCCTAATAGCACTGTTTATCAATTAATATCTAAAGCGTCTCGCTGCGGAGCGCGCGATTGCTCGCCATGGAGGTTGGAGTCCTCCCTGGGGCGTGTGTGTGTGTGTGTGTGTGTGTGTGTCCTTAGGTTAGTTTATCTAGGTTTAAGTAGTTTGTAAGTTACGGACTGATGACCACGCAGTTTGGTCCGATTAATTTACAAACATTTGAAGAGTTTGAACATCAATTAATACTGATATGGGCGCATACCTCATCAACGACTTTATCACGTCTGGAAACAATAGGTAGCAGTGCGGAAATCCATCTTAATAGTTAGCACCTTGCAAATTTAATTCATAAGCCGGATAAGAGGTCAGCAGTGATTGCGTCACGAATAGGAGGTACTCCAGACACGCGATAGAAAAAGACGGTCGGAAAGTTATCGCTTCTGTCTGCTGGTTCGGTTAGATGCACTCGCTGAGGGAATCGGGGAAGGTATATTCTGTAGCCACTGGGAGACGGAAACAGAGTAGAAAAGACGACTACGTCTGTTGGCTGGAGCGCAATAGCAGACGTTCTGCAGAAGCTCTCTGTGCGTCAACAAAGTGGGCCGGACTGCTTTCGTCAGCTGCAGCTCAGAGAAATAAGAACCGGGCGCTGATGGCATCCGCCGTCTGTGTGCAGTAGCCAGTAGCTAGTAGCCAAGGACGTGGGAGGGAGGGGGGGGAGTGGAGTCTTCAATAGAGCCGGCAGGAATCTGTAATGCAGGCGGGCCGCGCTCTCGCAGAGATTGGATGCAAATCTCCACCCCCCCCCCCCTTCCTTCTCCTTTTTTTCCTATTTTTTTATTATGGACCGGGCTCACGTCCGCCTGCGCTCGTTTAGCGAGATTGCATCGCTAGGAGGATGCGACCGGCCCGGGGCAGCTCTTGCCGACGGCGGAGGAAGAGTTTTCCGCGGAAAAGCCGTGGAGGGGGGGGGGGGAGGGAAGCAGTAAGGCCAGAGAAGGGAAGCTGCTGGCTGCCGCCTGCTGGAAATGATGCCTAATTCCGCCGGGCTTCGCTTCATCTCGGCAGCTTTCCGTGGAGAGATGCGACCGCGCGGCCAAATTTAGCGTACGATAGCCAGGCACATACGGGGTAAGGCGCTTCGAACTTTTTTTGTCAATATTAGGAAAAATATTAAAGAAAACGTTACAATGGAAGTTTTTCACCTTGCATAGCGACATAAATTAACATAAAGTTCGAACCCCTGCCCTGCATCGAAGTGCGGGAGAGAGGTGACACTGAAATCTTAACTGCTGGCCACCTGACGCCAGTCACAGAGCCGCTCGAGTTTTTAAATTTTATCTCAAATTACGTTAAAATATTTCTATAAATTGAAGTGACGTCTTTGTTTTCATAATATTTAACATCTTCATGTAACTTAAAATGTGAAAAAGCAATTAATAAAATGCTTCTCGTTATAGCTAAAATTCTAGAGGTTTAAAAATTTTTATATCTGGGAGTACAAATTCTAGTTATATCAGTAATCTTAAATATCGATGGTGCGATGGTGTTAAACAGCAACATAGGGTGTTACAAAAAGGTACGGCCAAACTTTCAGGCAACATGCCTCACACACACACAAACAAAGAAAATATGTTATGTGGACATGTCTCCGGAAACGCTTAATTTCCATGTTAGAGCTCATTTTTGTATTTCTCTTTAAATGTAAATTGAAATAATTCGTCCAGACGATTGTCAATATACCCAATTGCTTCGTTAGTATGTACTGTACTTCCTCGATTAACGTCATCAACACAGATTTTCTGTGAACGTTTGGACAGGAATTGTTGGTCATGTCTTGATAGGGCCTCATGTTCTTCCACCTACGCTCACTGGAGCACGTTATCATGATTTCATACGGGATACTCTACCTGTGCTGCTAGAACATGTGCCTTTACCAGTGCGACACAACATGTGGTTCATGCACGATGGAGCTCCTGCACATTTCAGTCGACGTGTTCGTACGCTTCTCAACAACAGATTCGGTGACCGATGGATTGGTAGAGGCGGACCAATTCCATGGCCTCCACGCTCTCCTGACCTCAACCCCCTTGACTTTCATTTGAAAGCTCTTGGCTACGCAACCCCGGTACCAAATGTAGAGACTCTTCGTGCTCGTATTGTGGACGGCTGTGATACAATACGCCATTCTCCAGGGCTGCATCAGCGTATCAGGGATTCCATGCGACGGAGGGTGGATGCATGTATCCTCGCTTACGGAGGATATTCTGAACATTTCCTGTAACAAAGTGTTTGAAGTCACGCTGGTACGTTCTGTTGCTGTGTGTTTCCTTTCCATGATTAATGTGATTTGAAGAGAAGTAATAACATGAGCTCTAACATTGAAATTAAACGTTTCCGGACACATGTCCACGTAACATATTTTCTATCTTTGTATGTGAGGAATGTTTCCTGTAGGTTTGGCCGTACCTTTTTGTTATTCCATGAAAACATACTCTAAAATAATTTTCTAGCCATAAATTTAATAAATATTGTCATCGATGTCCTTACATGAACGAACTGACATGCGACGTTGCAGTTCAGCACCATCGATATTTATCAAACGTTCTATGTCTTTTCTTTAACATAAAAGTAATTTTTTGCACATATTATATTTTATCGAAGTTGCAAGGCACAAAAACAAATTACGGCGACATTCAACGCACATATTTTGATGACATTCAACACAAATGAGTTTTATACATGCAAAACATAAATAAGCTGATTTACTGTTCTTTTTGAGATCACAAGTCGAACACGTTTTTCTCCTTTCATGTTTGTCTGAAGTTTCGCTTGATGAGGTACTGGGTATTCGTACCCTTTTTAGAGTTCGACCTATGGTACACTGAAGCTCTCTTGGCAGGCCGAGACTTTGCACATGGCATTTGAAGTGAGACTGTATAAGGTCGTCCTCCAACTTTTTTATGCAAGTCAAGCGAGGTACTTCTGCCTGTACTTAGTTCATGTTACTAAAATGTACGCGGTTCTTGAACATATATCAAGGATTTTACTGAATATTGTCATTGGCCAGCGCTGAGTTCGTCTAGACATGGAGTAGACAGCACATTTCTGATCTAGCATTTCAACGTCTCCCTTTGTGCTGTAGTAAAATATGATCACTTTAGTGTTCTTCGTATTTGAATCAACAGTTGGGTATGAAGCATGCTAGAGAAAAGAATCACAGATCTATTTGGCTTTGGTACAAAAGATGTTAGTGTTAGATGTAAGCCCAAAAACGGCCGCTCTGACTTGTCAGTCACGCCTGGGAAGAAACTGAGGCGGAATTTCACGCTTATTTTTCTTCACGGTGCCCAATAGTGTCAGTTGGTTTTCTTTTAGCACATTTAGTAGTCCGGTGATTTAAATCAGTTGTCAGTCGTGACGTTTCTGTGCATACCTTCTATCGACGTCGCTAGTCACCAAACTGCGTTAGTACTCAGCTTGTACATTTTTGCCATCACAATCTTTAGAACCATTCAACATATATCCAGTTGTAGCGTCATTGTCGTCTTCAATGACGTCATCCACTAGAACTTCTTGTACGCCACTACAGTCTTCATTCAGATTTTCTGGTATTTATATGAAATCTTCAGTATGTATTTCAACTTCGTCTATCCATCGGACTATATCTCTTTCCATTTTCTCCATTTGAGACATTTTTACCCCACAAAAGTAAAATAATTATAATGTAGCTAATGTTACGTAACCGACAGCGGAAAAAATATTCCCTTTATTTCTTAGAACACAATTATCTAGAGCTATGGACCACTCACCATGAACTCATGTTGACTCACGACTGTTTCACGTACATACCAATGGGAAAAAATATTTAGATAAAAGAAGAAAAAAAAAAAAACGCGTGAGTCTCTGAGACCGACGTCAGTTAGGTAAGAGTTAAATAGTAACCCCTATTTACCCACGTCAGGTTACGGAAGTTCGCAGTACCACTACAAGTTACTTCATTTCTTGTTCCACTCCAGTATAGAACGAAAGAAAGACGAATGCTAGTATATAACTGTACGATCCCTAATCTCTGATCCTATCAAAATGTTCAAATGTTTGTATAGCTTATGGGACTTAACTACGGGGTCATCAGTCCCTAAACTTACAAACTAGTTATGAACTAACTAATACTAAGGACGGCACAAATATCCATGCCCGAGGGGGGATTCGAACCCTCGACCGTTCTGGGCGTGCAGACCGTGTCCCCTCGGCCACCGCGTCCGGCTCTGATCCTATCTTTGAGGTCTTTACGGGAAAAGCGTCAATCATCAGAAGTACAATAATTTTACAAATTTGTTCCTACGTAACGACCAGGATCATTAAGAAAAAGAAAAGTTTCAAATTTTCCGGGTTAAACACAAATAGTGGGTATAAAACGGTTAATACGAGTTCGTAAACAATGAAATTATTACATACAAAGAGAAACTGATACATCGTGACTAAACAGCTAACTGAGGAAGCTATAGTCTACGTTATACAATATGTGAAATATGCGGGATTTAAATGTCATTGAAATCGGTTCGTCGATTTGAAGATGATGTCTAGTGTAAGCGTTGTATGCATTGTGTTGAATCGTGTTACGTACAACATATCAAGCATTAAAAGTATTTTATTAAATGTAATGGATTTAAAGGTCGAAGAACAAATACCATTTACAAGGAGTCTCAACTACTCAGAAGCTATAAGAGCAAGGTTGATGCTCAGATGCTCAATATTTCGAGTTATATGCTTATAATGAACATATGTCTTGAATTAAACACATTCTAAAGTAGTCTGCGTTCTTCTCCAGCGTGCAAGCTACCGTCATGCCCAATTTCATGAAAATTGGTTAACCGGTTCTTCGTGACAATCCAACAGACAGAGCTTTCGTATTTATATTATTGTATTAGTATTGGTTAGAGAGGTCACCACTTTCTTCTCCATTAGTAGCTCTGTTAGAAATGACTTCGTCGTCCACGAGTTCAATATTCTTTACATTATCAGAACCTTGCTAGCTGTGCGAAGTAGATTTTTCGTCAGAGAAATTTTCGTCTTAACAGAGACACAGCAGAGTCAGTTTTCTGCAGCTCAACGGGCTAGAGAAAGTATTTTAGTTGCACGCCTTTTCTTGACGCCAGTGACATGTGACACACGCGTTGCTTAAGGCGACACTTGACTCAGTTCAGAGCTACAGGCTAGATTAGAAGCAGATTCACATGTTCGAACCGGAATTCTATTCTGTCACCTATCGGTAACCAAACTTACTTTCACAGCAGTACAACATGGCTTTAACTGCGGTTTTTTTTTCAATAACGTCGACGTTCCCCCTCTTCTTTCACGTTGTCTCTGTTCCGCATCGACGTACTTGATTCTGCGTATGAATGTAATTTCGTCCAGAATCAGCACGAAAAAAGGTAATGAACTGAGGGACGTCAGAAATATTTTATATTCTACTTGCGAAGTATCTCCAGCGAGACATAATGTAGTTCTCTCTTAGAAATGTAAAGTACGGGCGGAAATTGCATGTAGACAGCACCGCGACAGATGATGCTCGCGCCACCAACTTTACGACTGACTGTCTTTTCCCCATTTAGGCAAATATGGCAGAGGATGGAACTGTAAAAACTCGGCACTCCTCATACCTTGTTCGAACCGGCGCTGGCAATTTTAATCGTAAGCTGACGGGCGCTTTTAACACAGTCGTAAATACTGTACATACATTTCAAGAACTGTGACGCTCAAAATGTTTACAAACTAGGAGAAGTAAAATTGTTTTTCGCAGATGAACGATACATCGCATCCTAAATATAGTGTCCACGTTGCAGAAGGACGCAAAATTACGGTTTAACGTTTCAGCGACGACGAGGTCATTAGAAACAAAGTAGCCTAGAGTTATGGAAATAAACTGGCCGAGCCTGGAAAAACAACAACCACAAATCCGATCGACAGGGGGTAAATTTGAAACCCTGTCCTCCCGGGTCCGAGTTCCATTCTATTTTAGCGTTGCGCCACTCGGTTGTTGATTATAAACTACGATTTTCACGACGTTGCACTTGAAATGTCAAAAAATGCTACACTTCTAACTTTCAAGACGTAAAAGCATAGTGCTCTACAGCATGGAAATAAGTCGTCTCTTAGAAATACCGCGGTGTAACAATTAGTGACGATACTATGGTTTCGAACAATGCACTATCTTATTGTCACACTACAGACGTGACAGGTTGGAGACGCAACCACATGATACTGCAGATGCAGAATGACTGAAACATGAAGAAAAAGTACACCATTCGCAGCAGTTGGCTGATAATTATATAATAAATTGTTTCAAATATTAATGCAGTTGCTGACTCTTCCAAATAAGTTATGTCTACTATAGTAATAATAGGAAGAATGATAAATAACCTTGAAGATGGTACTTTAGAGCCGGCCGCGGTGGCCGAGGGGACTGAGGCGCTTCAGTCACGGTCAGTACGGTCGGGGGTTCGAATCCCCCCTCGGGCATGGATGTTTGTGCCGTCCTTAGTATTAGTTAATTGATAAGTAGTTTGTAAGTTTAGGGACTGATGACCACGTAGTTAAGTCCCATAAGCTTTACAAACATTTCAACATTTTTTGGTACTTTAGACGACTCCAATAAAATGTCAAGTAACATGTGCCCAGTTTTTATTTTACTTATTTTCTTTTTCCGAGTACATAGATACACCTGTCAGAATGTAACCCAAACAAAATTAAAGGAAAAGCAAATAAGTACATTTTCAGCGATTGTTCCGTTGGTTCTTAGCGTATCATCATCATATCGAAATAAAGCACAGTTTTGTGTGATTTCTGCAAGTTTATTCTTATGTAGTTTACCGGTTTGCGACTTTAAAGTCTGAAGGTGTAGGCCGACAGTTGGTTTTAATGTACCATGTATTTTCTATTTCCCCACAACGATCACCAGAGGAGAACGGCCAGTGTAGGATATGGCTCCCCACACCACGATGCTAGGTGTCGGCCCCGTTTGCCTCTGTCGCGTACACTACAGGTTTTCGCTCTCCCCTGCACGACACCACACGACTTTCATAAGTGAAGACGACACGTCTCCATCCGTCCCTTCATAAGCGCCTACCATGACACCACTGGAGGCGGGCTGAACGATGTTAGGGCGTGAGCGGAGGACACTCTAACGTCACACATGATCGTGCATCATTGTGAGGGGACCGATATCCTACACTCGCCATTCTCCTCTAGTGATCGTCTAGAGAAGATTGAACAGTGCACGGTACACTGAAAATATCATTTGACCCGTCTTGCTACTGCTCATGCTCCAACATTGTGATATTCTTTTCCAATATGACGATACAAGTCCACATGTATCCCGTACCACCCAACGTGTTGTTCAAGGTTTAAGTCAACTACCCTGACCAGCACGATCCCGAGACTCTCCGCCATTGAGCATGTTTGGGACCGCATGGAACGTCATGTTGGGCGGTCTGCATGAGCGGCACGAAACCTGGCTCACCTGAGGCACCAGGTGGAAACTACATGGCAGGCCATTCCACGTAACCACATTCGACACCTCTACGATCGTCTCTTTGGAAGAATTACAGTTTGAATTGCTGCAACAGGGTATACACGGTACTAACGCCAACATTGCGCATGCTGTGGTCACCGTACTCACGAGCTTATGGCCCCGTCTGCGTGATCGTGTGTTGTATACATCCTCACGATTGTGTCAATAAATTTTCCACCTGTTGGGTCTACGAATTCATGGTGTTCTCTTTTCATTTTCCAGGAGTATATTTTCGGAAATGTTACTATAGACCAGTGTTTTTTAGGCTTTGTAAGTTTGCGACCCCCCTGCCAAGTAAAAATATTCTGTCCACCCCTCCTCCCCCAACCCGCCCTTACCGTACTATAAAAGAACTATGTGTCTCAAAAAACAACTAATTTTTATATTTTCTTCTGTTGATAAAAATTTCTCCTAAAAAAGTACAGTATCCTGTATTATAACGTACATTTTTAGTGTATTTTCCGCAATAGAACATATTATCGCATTTTTACATTAATTTCGACAGAAAATATGCTGCTTGATGAATGTTACGATTCGGAAGCGAATTATGCTCTTTAAGCCGCACTGTATAGCAAATTTATAAAGAAGTTGAGGTTTTTCTTCAAATTTGTCAAAATTACTTATTGCCTCTCGTTAATTTAGCCATCGATTGGTTCCTAAAAGCAGTTTTCAGGGTTTGTGTTTATTCATCGTTGACTTGGCGTTTTTAGTGTAGAAAACAAAGAAAATCACAATTGATGATAACAAGGATTCGGTAATTTTATTATAAAATAAATATCAGTTTTCTTAGGCCACTTTGGTATTGCGGAACCCCTAGTACCCAGACATGCACTCGATTGGTTGTTTTATGGTCCAAATATTTACGCCTTTGACCGCGATGCCCCGAACAAGACTTTGTGACCCCTGGGGGTCGCGACCGACGGGTTGAAAAACACTGCTAGCAATACAAATGCCACGCATGACATGTGTCCAGTTCTTATTAAGTACCAGCTGAAAATCCGGCGTAACCCGCTCCTTCAACCTTCTCTTTCCTTCAGTCCTTACTGCTCTTCTCCTATGCCGACTTCACCCCTCCCCCTCTCTCTCTCCCCATTCATTTCCTCATATTTCGTCTCTCTGCCAATCACCTCTTCGTCTCACTGTCGTACTCCTCCTACACTTCCTCTCAGCCCTCCGCCTCCTCCACTTTGAGAAATTATTATTTTCATGTTGATCAGTGAAGATACGTCTTACTTTATGCCACGGTACCCTCCGCTGTGAACCATGTTATGTAGATCGTGATGTTCCTCTACTTTTAAAAGTCAAGTGTGCTATATTCATAAAGGTCACAACGAAACCATAAGTTCGTAGGCAGTGTACCCTCTTCCACGTTTAACTGTAGATCCCCATATAACTGGCTGGGTAAGTCAAAGGTCGGACGAAGGCAACGGCATACTACCTCCAAACGGGACCATGCCTAGTAAAGGATTGTGATGTTCAAACCAATCCTAGCATTTTTGACTTCTTTACCTTATTTTCCCAAACGAAGAGTCGCACGAAAAACAAAGGAGGCGTTACTGGTGTAACCGTAAGCGCTTTAAAAGAAGAGAATGCCTACTCGTCATCGCCGAATTCGTCCAACTTCACGGTACACGGATGGCGTGGTTAGACATGAAAGTGCCCCAAGTAGGAACTCCAGATGGCCGAGCGTTTAGGAAATAAAGGGAAGTTTGATACAGATCTATCACCATATGCATCTTATCAACTAACACTGAGAGAGTATGTTTAGAAAGCGGTCTTTGGGTCAGCGGTAAGAGATTGGATTCGTATTGAGAAGGTCGCAGGTTCAACAACACCCGGCGGCATTTTTTGCTGTTCCTTGGCAATGCGTACACCTACATATTATTCCCGTAGGATCGTGAAGACAAGATTAGATTAATTACAGAACGTACGGAGGCATTTAAAGAATCTTCTTCCCACGCTCAACACGTGAATGGAGTGGGAAAAAATTCTAATAACTGATACAGTGGAACGTAACCTCTGCCATGCACTTCACAGTGGTTTGCAGAGTATGGATGTAGATGTAGACCGACGTCACAATTAACCGTAACATCATACAAGTTATTTTATTAATTTATATATAGGGCATTGAATGAAATTCAGTTTAAAAAGTCATTGTAGTTAACGTGTTCTTGGGCACGTCGTGTATGTAAATCTATACTTCCATTCTTTTTCAAATGATCAATTACATAAACCGGGGTTATACTCAAGGAAGAAACAGGGGAAGCAATAATTTTGACCGCATCTTGTGCACGTTACGAACGCCGACCTTTTGTAGTTACATGGCTTTTTTAAAATCTGCATAGAAAAAAAGACTTGATTGACATTCTGAAAACAAAAATATATTTGCCGCTGGGCAGAATAGAACCAGCGAACGTTTGAATAAAAAATCCGAAATCTCACCGCTGAGCCGAACACCGCGTTCTAAACGGACACTCTCAGGGGAAAAATTCCTTTGATTTCCTTAACGCTGCACATCTGGAACTCCCACTTGGTGTACTTTTATATGTCACCACGCCCTCCGTGTACCGTGAAGTTGGACGAATTCGGCGATGACGGGTAGACGTCCTCTCCTTGTCAGAAGAACTACGGAGCAGCAGCGTCTTCATGGGAGGGCGAATATTTGAAGTGCTGTCTTCCAGAAAGCGAACCTAGTGTCTTTAACACATCTCGCTCCATTCCGACGAGTGGAGAAGAACACACGAGGCGAGTAGTCTAACGACGGCGTCCGTATTAATATAACGGCAGTCCGCAGGACGTGTTTCACTCCGGCTGCTAGTCGTATGTATTCATCCTCCCGTTCAAAGGAGACTTGTGGCGAGCAGAGCTGTTAAGTTTTATCGCGCGTCACAGATGACGTTAGCGGGAGCGGCTGCCGCGATAGGAGACGCGAGTGTGACGTCATCACGGCGGCCACCGCCTGCTGCGGCATTAACACGCCTCGACTGTCCGTCGCAACGGCAGCAGAGCCGAAGGGCTCTGCCACGCGGATCTTAACGGCCAGCGAGTTTCCGGAAGATGTGCTCGTCTTGCAGTGGCGTCCACCTCGCGTCACACAGCAGACAACTCTAGACAACCGTCGTATATGAAGTCCGTCGGCCGTTAACCTATAGTGGGGCCGACGATACTACATACCCCCTTTACTGTCTGCATGAGCGCGCTATACCGGAGAATTACTCCCGCTGTTGTGCCATGTCAGCTTAGGGGACGAGTATTCCTTCACAGCATTATATGAGGCGGAAACATATGTGTTTAATACCGTACCAGACGTTAGCGTACGGGGAAAAGCGTCACAATGTAATGTTTCGTCAACAGGAACTGTCGTGCGTAGAGTACTTCTTCCAAAGGCTTCTGGTAAAGCCGTGACCCTTCAGAGGTTAGACGTCAGTCTTTAAATACATTACGAGTAAGAAATTTCCGTGTCAATTTTGGCCTCTCCAAATCCTTCCGCTTGGAGCGTAATGGTTTCCGCACGGCTGTTTATTTGATGAAACCTTGTAAAGGGATTTAACTCGTCCGAAACGCCGATTGTATGTAAGATAAAGGTACCGAGCAATTGGACCGGGTTTTTCCTATGAAATGCTCAGTATACTCAGTTGAGGACGTTCAAGCAACCGAATCCTATCCAAATTTTCGTAGTTTTTGTCGACCTACAAGAAGGTCATAAAGGTATCGCATTTTGTACTCTCATTGTTATAGTACTTTAAGTCTAGGCCTCAAATAACAGCCAGCCAAAACCATTCGATGCAATATAGACATGGAAGATTTTTAACGATATTTAATCACATAAAGAAGGAAAACATTCGAAAAGTTACCAGAGCTCGTCGTTACCATCGTGGATTGACAATCTACTAGTAATAGGCTCCATGGTTTCTTGTTATTGTTTTAAACCATTTAAATTTGAAATTCAATAGCTACAGGGGAATTAACACATGCGTAACCCCAATATTTTGATAAAAGACAAGTCTTTTTCATTCTTCATTTTCAATATTCTATTAAAGGTTGTTAATAAGGATGCTTAAAATTTTTAAAAAATCGTCACATATTACATTTTTACAGCATGAATTTCACTATTAATTGACTCTTTTTCCCCTTCCTTTTCCCAGTATTGCTGCAGAACTGTAATTGGACGTATTTGTTTAATTTACACCAACGTTATGAAGATCCTTTTATAAAAAAAAGTAGAGAATAAGGTATTACAGTTAAAAACCTCAGGATCACGTACGTGTTAATCACCACATACTTGATGATTATGTTGTAGCTATTCTAACAACTTGAGAATAAAAAAGAAAAATGGCGGGATTTGAACCTTCCAGACTACGAACTCTAGATTTCCAAACTACAACGCTTCCGTATAGCCACGGCGATTGTCTAGACTTCGGCGATTTTGCATGTGATTAAAACACCTCCAGAAACTTCAAATTCTATTTTTCTCAAGAATTTATGAGTATCGCGTGGAATGGCTTTAACTTATGGTGCGCGAACTTCAGAACTCAAATACCTGTAAGCAAGCATACACACTTCCGTAAATCCGATTGCCATTTGGTCGCCTTGATAGAAACGTTTGTTTGCGTGAAGTGCTGAAAGATATTTCAAATAAATAGTGGAGGAAGATTCTTAAAAACAATGGAAACATTAATTTCCGGCTTTGCTCATGTATTTCTTAGCAGTCTTCTATTAACTCAATCTGCTCCTACCACGTCTCTCTGGACATTTCATCTGCGTCTCCCTAGTCCAGTGGACACCGTGGTGGGTTACCACGCAAGGGGGCCCGAGTTAGATTCCCGGTCGGGTTGGAGATGTTCTCTGTATGGGGACTGGGTGTTGTGTCGTCCTCAGCATCATTTCATAATCACTGACACGGCAGTCGCCTAAGTGGCGTCAGCTGAAAAGACTTGCATCAGGCAGACCGAACACGACCCCGGTTGGGGTCTAACGGTCATAAATGCCACACCACCACCACCACCACCATCACTATCTACTCATCGCCACTCTTATTCGTCTGACATTTTCCGTCCGCTCTGTTAGTCTCCTCCTCTCCCCTACCTCTGTACATCTCCTTTTCCTCTCTGCGTCCACGTCCTCTTTACATTTTACTTTGCAAAGAAATAAGCATATCTGCAAACTGTCATGATGACATGCGCCGTACAGCCGTTTCCGAAGCGTAAAAACCTTCTCCACGGGAACGTCCGCATATGTCCCACTTAGGACCAGTTGGTCCACCTCTCGCCTCTCGTTAGTAAACGATAAGATGCCTTTAACGTGGAGTTAAATGTGCTCGTTAAGTGCGTTGCGTTTGTCATTACCAGATACACTCTCCTTTACTAACCTGGAGAACAGGAGAAGGTATGATATATTTCGACTATGTTGGTAATAGAAACAAATGGAAGTGCCGTCTCAATAAACAGCTGTTCGCCATATTTGACTGTCAGGGAAGAGGTTAGCAGACCGTTGTTATTTGGCGTTATGGCAAACAAACGTGAAAGAAGCTCGAATTTTACAGGAAGTTTGTGCGGGAGTCTTGTGTCCTTAACAGAGAAATATTAGGACCCATTGTAAAAAAAAAAAAAAAAAAAAAAAAAAAAAAAAAAAAAAAAAAAAAAAAAAAAAAAAAAAAACCACTGACGCTACGACATGGAAGGAAAAGGATGGGACATAGTAGCAAATGAATTCAATGCTGTCCATGGAACATGTAGGACAGCAAAACTGCTTAGGGCCTAGTACGATAACGTACTGCCAAGTGCGTAGTACCTTGGTGCAAGCAATAACTTGCACATAGGCGAAAGTGCACCGTTCCTGTAGATGGGAGGAAGAAATCTCATTTTAGGCCTTACACTAGGCGCAACAAACATACGTAAATACTGAATTAAATAAGCTTGCAGATATAAATAATGTATTCTGTTTTCTATTCCGACAGATAACTTACAAAATACGTAACTATCTGTTCGACCAGCGGACGTGGTCCAGAGCACACCTCTCCAGTAGCGTAGCAGTAATTTATCAGTTGTAAGTGTAACCGGCTTCTCTCTAGAAGCTACATATTTTTACTTTTCAGTGCGTTTTCCCTTGAGTGCATTAAATTTATTGTGTGCTCGCGTTTTTGTTTGATTCCTATTCGCGTTAAATATCTGGTTAGTGTATTATTCCGCCGTGTGAATCGCGTCGCGACAGTCGTCTGTCTTTGTTTTGAAACAGTTACCGTTTGTTTACTCCAGTCAGTCGCCCAGCGGACGTGGTCCAGAGCACACCTCTCCAGTAGCGTAGCAGTAATTTATCAGTTGTAAGTGAAACCGGCTTCTCTCTAGAAGCTACATATTTTTACTTTTCAGTGCGTTTTCCCTTGAGTGCATTAAATTTATTGTGTGCTCGCGTTTTTGTTTGATTCCTATTCGCGTTAAATATCTGGTTAGTGTATTATTCCGCCGTGTGAATCGCGTCGCGACAGTCGTCTGTCTTTATTTTCTGATTAGAAGCGACATATAGTATTTTGATTTTCGTCTACACTTTCTCGTCTCAATTTGTAAAGTTATACTGTGCTGTCGTGCGTATTGGATTCACATCCGCGTTCTAACGAACAGTTTAGTTTTCCTTTGAACGCATCGCGACTGTAGTTTTTGCTTTTGTTGGCATTGTAATCATGAATAGGGACTGTGACTGCTGTATGCGGATGCAGTCTGAGCTGGTGACACTTCGCTCCCAGCTTCAAGCTGTGTTAACCTCGGTTGCACAGTTGGAAGCTGCGATCGATGGGCGTCGTTGTTGTTGGCCGGCGGTGGGGACCGAACGGACTCCCGTCGTCTCCACCGATCGGCCTGCGGCAGCGACATGCCCTGAAACTGCTAGCAGTGAGGCAGACATCCCACCCGTGGTTGCGTGGGAGGTTGCTCCAGTGCGTGGCAGGAGGCGCAAGACATTCCGGGGGACCGATCGTGAGGCCTCCCCGGTTCGTCTTGCGAACAGGTTTGAGGCGCTGTCTGCTCAGGACGACGTTCCTGAGTCGGATGGTGTCTCTCACCCTGTCACCACCCAGCCTGCAAGATCCGGGCTTTCACAGAGGGTGGGTTTACTTGTAGTTGGGAGCTCCAACGTTAGGCGGGTGATGGAGCCCCTTAGAGAGATGGCTGCCAAGGAGGGGAAGAAGGCCAACGTGCACTCCGTGTGCATACCGGGTGGAGTCATTCCAGATGTGGAACGGGTCCTCCCGGATGCCATGAAGGGTACGGGGTGCAGCCAACTGCAGGTGGTGGCTCACGTCGGTACCAATGATGTGTGTCGTTTCGGATCTGAAGAGATCCTCTCAGGTTTCGAGCGGCTAACTGAAGTGGTAAAGACTGTCAGTCTTGCTTGCAAGATGAAAGCAGAGCTCACCATCTGCAGCATAGTTGACAGGACCGACTGTGGACCTCTGATACAGAGCCGAGTGGAGGGTCTGAATCAGAGGCTCAGACGGTTCTGCGACCGTGTAGGCTGCAGATTCCTTGACTTGCGCCATCGGGTGGTGGGTTTCCGGGTTCCGCTGAATAGGTCAGGAGTCCACTACACGCAGGAAGCGGCTACACGGGTAGCGGGGGCTGTGTGGCGTGGACTGGGCGGTTTTTTAGGATAAAGAGCTTCGGGGAAATAGAAAATGGGCAATCTCAAAGGGTTCAGGTGGATCACAGGAGAAATGTAGATCCGGAAACTATCGGTATAACAGTTGTAAATTGTCGTAGCTGTGTCGGGAAAGTTCCAGAACTGCAAGCGTTAATAGAAAGCACCGAAACACACATCATTATAGGCAGCGAAAGTTGGCTCAAGCCGGAAATAAGTTCAGAAGAAGTATTTTCAAAAGATCTAACGGTATTCAGAAAGGATAGATTAAACAAAATAGGTGGGGGCGTGTTTGTCGCCGTCAAAAGTAGTATTTCATGTAGCGAAGTTGAAGTTGATAGTTCGTGCGAGCTATTATGGGTAGAGGTTGTACCCGAAAATCGTAAGAAGTTAATAATCGGTTCCTTTTACCGGCCTCCCGACTCTGACGATACAATAGCAGAAAGGTTCAAAGAAAACCTGAGTCTAATTACAAAAACGTACCCGACTCACACGATAATAGTAGGTGGTGATTTTAATTTACCCTCGATCTGTTGGCGAAATTATATTTTCAAATCAGGAGGTAGGCATAAAACATCGTCCGAAATTGTACTCAACGCATTCTCTGAGAATTACTTCGAACAAGTAGTTCATGAGCCAACTAGAATTGTAAATGGATGTGAAAACACGCTTGATCTCTTAGCAACAAATAATCCTGAGCTCATAATGAGCATCAAAACGGATACAGGTATTAGTGAACACAGAGCTGTAGTAGCGAAATTGAATATCGAAAGTCCCAAAGTTACCAAAAATAAACGCAAAGTATATTTGTTCAGGAAAGCAGATAGAAACAAAATACATTGCTTCTTGAAAGACAGCTTCCACTCGTTTCTAACACTAAACGTAGGTGTAGACCAGATGTGGCTCAAATTCAAAGAAGTGGTATCGACAGCAATTGAAAGTTTTATACCTAATAAATTAATAAAAGAAGGGGGCGATCCCCCTTGGTACACAAAACAGGTCAGGACACTGTTGAAAAAGCAAAGGAAAAGGCATACTAAATTTAAACGAACACGAAATCCCCAGGATTTGCGATTGTACTCAGAAGCTCGAAATTTAGCGAGGATTTCAATGCGAGATGCCTACAACATTTATCACAACGAAACTCTTTCTCGTAATTTGACTGAAAACCCAAAGAGATTTTGGTCATATGTTAAATATACCCGGGGAAAGTCACAAACAATACCTTCACTACGTGATAGTAATGGCGATCCTGCCGATGACAGCGCTACTAAAGCAGAGTTACTAAACATAGCTTTTAGAAACTCATTCACTAAAGAAGACGAAACCAATATTCCAGATTTCGAATTACGAACAGATGCCGTAATGAATAACATAGAAGTAGATATCATCGGAGTAGTGCAGCAACTAAAATCACTTAATAAGAACAAATCTTCTGGTCCGGCTTGTATACCCATTAGATTTCTATCTGATTATGCTGAAGCGATAGCTCCTTACTTAACAGTCATATACAACCGCTCTCTCATAGAAGGATCTGTACCAAAAGATTGGAAAGTTGCACAGGTCACACCTATATTCAAGAAAGGCAGTAGGAGTAACCCACTAAACTACAGGCCTATTTCATTGACGTCAATTTGCAGCAGGGTTTTGGAACGTATCCTGTATTCAAATATTATGAATTATCTCGAACAGAACGATCTATTGACCCAAGGTCAACACGGATTTAGAAAATATCGTTCATGCGAAACACAACTAGCTCTATATTCACACGAAGTGATGGGTGCTATCGACAAAGGTTCGCAAATCGATTCCGTATTTCTTGATTTCCAGAAAGCTTTTGACACCGTACCTCACAAACGGCTTTTAATCAAATTGCGTGGTTATGGTATATCGCCCCAAATTTGCAATTGGATAGGGGATTTCTTGTCAGAGAGGACACAGTTCGTGGTAATCGATGGTAAGGCATCGACTAAAACAGAGGTGATATCGGGCGTTCCACAAGGTAGTGTTATTGGTCCTCTGCTATTCCTTATTTACATAAACGATTTAGGGGAAAATCTAAGTAGCTCTCTTAGGTTGTTTGCAGATGACGCCGTCATTTACCGTCTAGTAAAATCATCTGAAGATCAAAACCAACTGCAGAACGATCTGAATAAGATATCAGTATGGTGTAAAAATTGGCAATTGACTCTAAATAATGAGAAGTGTGAAGTCGTCCACATGAGTACGAAAAGAAATCCGTTAAACTTTGTTTACAACATAAATCAATCAAATGTGAAGGCCGTAAACTCCACAAAATACCTAGGAATCACTATTACTTCAGACTTAAACTGGAAAGAACACGTAGATAATATCGTGGGAAAGGCGAACCAGAGACTGCGTTTTATTGGCAGAATCCTTAAAAGATGCAACAAAACTACTAAAGAAACTGCATACACTGCGCTTGTCCGTCCATTTTTGGAGTATTGCAGCCCAGTGTGGGGTCCTTATCAGGTGGGTCTGACGGAGGACATCGAAAGAGTCCAAAGAAGGGCAGCTCGTTTTGTATTGTCACGATACAGGGGAGACAGCGTTACGGAAATGATACAGGATCTGGGATGGGAATCATTAGAACAACGGCGCTTATCGCTGAGGCGTGGGTTACTTGCGAAACTCCAATCGCCAGCATTCTCCTCCGAATGCGAAAATATATTGTTGACTCCCACTTACATAGGTAGAAATGATCATCAGAATAAAATAAGAGAAATCAGAGCTCGAACAGAGAGATTCAGGTGTTCTTTCTTCCCGCGCGCTATTCGAGAATGGAATGGGAGATAAATAGTGTAATTGTGGTTCGATGAACCCTCTGCCAGGCACTTAAATGTGATTTGCAGAGTATCCCATGTAGATGTAGATGTAGATGTAGACTTTTCAGATGGTCATAGGGTTTTTCGTGCAGCGTTTCAAAAGTGGCTTTTCGAAGATGACATTGCGTATCAAATTCTGCATCATACCAAATGATTTGGACGAACATAAATAAGTCTAGGACGCCTTATAAGGGCAATGACGTCTAGATCGTCCAAAATATTGACATCGTCGTAATTCTCAACCAAATCTCTTATTCCAGACATTTTCATCATACCGATACTCACTGAACTAGTCGTTACCCGTAAATTTATATTTTGATATCGCAACAATAATTTTAACGTTATGTTACACATCTGAAATCTGAAATATCTCATCTAATCGCTACTGATATGGATGGGGCGAGAAATATAACGATAAAATTTTCCCAATAACGCTGCTTTCCACACTAGTTTTTCATACATATAGTGCTTCTGTTATTTTGTTCGATAAATCGGTCTTTATCACGTGAATATATTGCGGGATTTTAGCGCTTTGGAATCCTGCCATTTTCATACAGGTTCTCACTTAAACTGATCGTTAGCCGTGCAACGAGCAGAATTCTACTCGTTAACGGCCAGTTTGAGATCTTTTAACGTCAGGTTAACTCATAACGAAACATTGACAAACGCAATTCTCCGCTAACGACAAGTTAAAATCTTAACTGGAAATAAACGAGATATTGACAAACTGGCCCTTATGGCGATTGGTCAAATGGTATAGAAGTCTGCTGTAATGTAATACCTGCCACGTTAATTTTAAGATGAGGCTAGGATAACTCGAAAAGAGACCGTTTTACGAATATCACATTTTCTTCCGGGAGACCACTCGTCCTTTATCTTGTACTCCAGGCATCATGCTGCAGTTTATTCGCGTCTGTAAGCAGAGTTTTTATACCGGTCGATCGGCTCAGAACTGTTTCTCTCTCCGTCTGGAAAATTACTTTTTCTGGATGGAAGTTACCCCTTACAACGTGTACGTGTTTGAACGGTGAAGCCGTGAAAGCGTTAGGAATAAAGCAGCAAGGAAACTCGCGTTCTTTATTTCATTGGATCAAAGACCACGATCGTTTGCATAGGCATTATTTTTCACACAACTAGTTTCGGCAAATCTAGTTCTCGCGAAAGATTTTTATGGAACCATTAAAAAACCTACCTCGTTGGGATATTGAGAAAATGCACAAAATATATAAAATTGTCGTCGCCCTGGATTGTCAAAACACATAACACATAAAATAGATGATGGGGTCATCAGTATGTGATGCTTGAACGTTGACAGTTTCAACCATTGTATCGTCGTTAACTAAAATATAAATACTGGTATATAATAGAGTGTTTCAGGAAATAAGTAAATATTTTAGGAGGTGATGATATAGACGTATCGCAGTGAAATTCTATATAACAAGTCTCCAGTTTTTGTTCAGTACAGAGATAAAAATAGTATACAACATAAACAAAATTAAAGCAATGGGAAATGAGCACATTTTCAATCATTCTTACCTCGGTTCTTTGTAGATCACCATACAGAATTAAAAGCACAATTTTGTGTGCTTTCTGCAAGTTTTTTCTTAACTATTTAACCATTCTCCTCTAGTCATCGTCTAGAGATCATTGAACAGTACTCGGTACATTGAAACCATCATTCAACCCGTCTTGCCACCGTTCATGCAATAACAAGGAGATGAGCTTTTCCAACACAACAATGCACGTCCAGACTGTCCCGTACAAAGCAAAATGCTCTTCTAGGTGTACGTCAACTACCCTGCCCATCATTATCCCTAGATCTCTCCCTTACTTAGCATGTCTGCGGTCGGATGAAACGTTATCTTGGCACGGTGTTCACTACCGGCACGAGATCTGATCCAACTGAGGCATCCGATGGAACTTGAATGTCAGGCCATACCGTAAGACTTCATTCGGCAGTTCTACAATCGTCTTAATGAGAAAGTTGGATCCTGCATTGGTGCAAAAGGAGGGTCACACGACACTAGCGTCGACATTGCGCTCACTCTGGTGACTGTACTGATGTGCCGTATGGTTCTGACTGCGTGATGGTGTGCTGTATACATCCTCAAGAATGTGTCAATAAAATTTCGCTCTGCTGGGTTGACGTATTCGTGGTGTTCTTTCTTCATTTTCAGGATTATTTCCTACTCCTCCGGAAACGCCCTGCGTTGTGGCTCTGTAGTAAAACGTAGCAGAAGTGGGAAGTATGGCGTCTCCAAGCGAGACTATGTGTATAATATTCATCTCGGGTGTGCAGCCGGATACCGTCGTCAACTAAAGACGATTTTCGGCAGACCAACTGGCTGCCATCTTCAGGTGAGTGCGCTGATACACTTACTCGCCGGAAACAGTAAGTGTATCAGCGCACTCACCTGAAGATGGCAGCCAGTTGGTCTGCCGAAAATCGTCTTTAGTTGACGACGGTATCCGGCTGCACACCCGAGATGAATGTTACGAGTTATTACGTCGGGAAAGTCTACGCAACCACGAGACTGTGTGTGAGTTGTTACATTTGAGCCTCCCCGACAGAGTGGCAAACTTGGGACCGTGCCGCTCGCGATCTGACTCACTGGTCAGCGGGCTCGTGAGCCGGCCGTGACGTCAGCGAAAGATGGCGGCTCGCGCTCGGCCGCCTGCCGCGGTCTTACAGCCGTCGCTTTACGAGGCCGAATTCTCAGCCGGGCTCTCGGCGCGCCACACTCGCCCGCGGAATAAGGAGCGGACGCCAGTATTCCGTCGGACCCACTGGGCGAGATCTGTAGAGCTGCAACGCTGCGTCTGCTGTTCTGTACGAATCGATACGGGCTTCCGAAAGCAACCGTCATGGGAAGCGCAGTTGAACCCCGGTTCAAGGAGAGAATTTCACAACAATGAAGCAGTTTACTGTAGCTCTAAATCTCTATCTATAGAAAAGACTCTAGTACTGGCCACACCTTTTTACCCCACGTCCATGGAGTGCTGAGGAATGAGTCTGCGGATACGGCTGCCAAGGAGGCAGTTCTCCTCCCTCGGCTGTCTACCTTTTCTACTAGCTCTGATGACCTTCGTGCTGGCGTCTCCCGGCGTATCATCTCACGTTGGTTTTTACCTTGGTCCTCCCTGTCAGGAAACAAATTGCGGGCCATTAAACCTGTGCTTGATCTCTGGTCAACGTCATCTCGACCCTCTCGCAGAGAGGAGATTGTTCTGGCCCGGCTTCGTATTGGCCACTGCCGTTATAGCCACCAGTATTTACTTCGTGGTGATCCTGCTCCCTTATGTAAGCGCTGTGATGAACCTTTTACTGTGTACCACCTTTTAGTGCAATGTCAGTTTTTTAATCGTCTACGCCGTGATCTATGTTTACCATTTGAAATTTCTGATACTTTAGCTGATTATCCGCATACTGCTGATCGAGTTTTACTTTTTATACATCGCGCAAATATGGCTAAAGCCATTTAAGTTCTAACCCCGGTTCGATTTTACTACGGGCAGTGTTTGGCGCTAATGACCTAAGTGGTTTTGCGCCCTATAACTAATTAAAAGAAGACGGAGCTGCTGAAGGGGGAAATGGGGAGGGCGAACGACCCTTCGCCACCCCCCCGCGCCCCTTGGGTCCGCCTATGGCGAAAGGACAATCATTCACTCACTCACTCACTCACTCATTAAACACGTAATCTCTACATCACCTATGAAACAGAAATTTGGTAGGAATGTAGTTTACAGGCAGAAGACGTCACCTAATAGAGGATTTTGCAATAGTGCCGATACTTCACGAGATACGTGGTCATAAACAATGAAATCCTAGAAAAATTGCTGCATCAAACAACAGTGTTCCACATTTCTCCCTAAACCACTGGACCGATTTCAACCAAATTTGGTGCACATATTCCTTTCCGTGAGTTGACAATGCTGTCGGGGCAAGAACCACATACGATACATGGTTCAAGAGATATATCATAAACAATATAGTTGCAAGAAACTGCCACGTAATGCGACGAGACTTTACTCACACACTGTGTGAGAACGAGATTACTTAGCGACTTCAAACACACATTAAACATAACCAGTATTACCTATGGTCGAAAATCTTTCAATTGTCTTTACAATGGTCACTGGGGGTAAAATTTTACGTATCATGTCGGCGGCCTCGCGTGGTTATGTTGGCAACATCAACAACACGATAGAAAATCTTTGCCCATTTGTTCGAATCACATAGAATGACTCGATTAGTGTATCGTACAGACCATGAAGTAAACAAATAATGCTGTTCCTACTTTATGGTTGGCAGGTTCTATTATGTACCCTCGTCCGCTCAGTAAAAATAATTGCCCTCGTAAAGCGAAGATTCCATGAGAAAACATCAGTGTTGTCAAGTGATTGACTAAAATGAAGACTCACAGGATTCTCACTATTCACCATCTGTTGCCAACATTATCATAGGAGGCCGTTGGGATATTTGGTAAAATTTAACCGGCACTGGGAGGTATGAAACGGTATCTTTTACGTGTTAAGGAAAATGTGGGACACAATAACAACAAATAAAAACGGAAGTATATACTTCTCATGCCATTTTCGAATTATATAACTTTCATTAGCCTGATATTTGACATGGAACTACAATTTCGGTGTTCGTATATTTATACAACGCTAAGAAATAATGTTATCTCGATACTGCGATATTCAGAATTCCAGAGCTGACATGTCGACTTCGTAGTTCCACCCGAGCACCGCTAGATGCCTCTCTCGGCGCATCATCCTTTATATCGGCATTCATATGAAAACATCCATTTCCTTTAACCACTCTTAATCACTGCGAAAATAAAGCATTTGAACGGCACAAGAAAGTGAGGTGGGAGCACTCCATGTTTCGATATTCACTTATTTCAATACTGCAGATGCGCTGCATTACAGCGTCTTTGGTCGATGCGAATAGCCAATCAGTGAGCTGATTGTTGGAGAATGTAGAACTCGATCCAAGCTGTAGATAGGAAAATTTCTACTTTCTTTTACCACTTTTAATGTCTAAATGCACACATAATATTTATGTTGGGGAAATCTACGACAAACAGTCTTTCGAATTATGTAACTTTTATTGGCCTTCTTGTCGAATAAATTAGTAATCTGTACCACAATTATTGTGTTAGCGTATTTATATAATGATTTCAAACCTTTATTACATTTTTCTCGCTGACAACCATAGAAAAATGATGAAAGTAAAACAGTTTCTCGTTTACTACTTTTCTGCTGTTCATGGAGTAAAACTACGGCATTTGGCATGACGTTACAATTTATCATTTCTACACTACAAATTGTAGCCGCAAGAAATTTTACAGACAGTATACACACATATAGTTGAATGTACCTTCTAAATAGCATCACAGTACGACACGTAGTTCATGAGATATGAGCACATAAACGGTAACGTTTATGGAAACCGCCCCATTGCGCACCAGATATTAATCTATTACTTAATTACAATTAACTGTGTTGATAATGTTCAAACGTTTATAATTCTATGGGACCAAACTACGTCGGTGATCAGTCCCTACTCTTACAAACTACTTAAACTAAGTTAAACTAACCTAAGGACAACATACTCATCTCTGCCCGAGGGAGGATTCGAACCTCCGACGCGGGAGGCCGCGCTATCCGTAACGTGGTACTCCAGACCGCTCGGCTACTCCCGCGCGGCTGTGTTCGAAACAGATTTTACCGACAGGCAGCACTAATACAAATGAATATATACCTACAAAATTATACAATTCTACAACATATTATTCAATAAATATGAGATCGTATACGCTGCATTCGGTAAAAACCTTCCACATATATAGAGCTACAGGAAAAGGAATATAATGAAGCAGTGTACATCCAACGAATTCCCCTTAATTTCCGGTAAATATGCCTTTTAACTTCAAGAGGCCGTAGTTTCCAGTGAGACATGCATTTTCTATTGCGATTATTAAATTTCAGGACAACCTATTAAATACTACAGTGTGGGTTTGACATCTGCATTTTGTACAAGTAACCAGAAATATTGTTTATAATAAAATTTTGAATTATATGAATGTACCAGCTGAACTCCCACTGCTTCGCATGCGTAGGCTGGTTGGTCTGCACCAGTTGTTTCTTTTTAATCCTTATGAAGTATCCATATCTTAAGTTTCGTAGTTATAGCTTGAAATTTGAGTTAACAGCAACATATTTTTGAAAATCAATTTTTTGCGTCCTCTACTTCACCCCCTTATTGGTTGAATTTCAAAAAATGCTGAAACACGTGTCTTTTAAATTCGAACCCTGAATTAAAATCCGAAATTTTGTAGTTCTAGCTTCAAAATAGCCTAAATAGCTACGTATTTTCAAAAAAGTTTCATCCCCTATTTCACCCCCTTTCGGACGGAATATCGAAAAATTGCTTCTTAAATGACGCCTACAGAGTAAGACCCTTTACATATTTCAAGTTTCTCTCTTCAGTGGTTTGGGCTGGGCGATGATGAGTCAGTCAGTCAGTCAGTCAGTCAACCGGGACACTTCCTTTTATATATAGAGATTAAGGTTAGATACGACTTGCATCTTTATGAATACCTTTCTTCGTTTGGATACTACAGTTATTATTTTGTACATTATGCAAGACACACTTATTTCTCTCCCACAAATGCGACATGTTATTAAAACCAAGGGAGATGGACAGAGAGAGAAGGAATATTAGGAGTACTAACTCAAATCTTGAATAAATAAGTACCCAGGCAAAGCAGGGTTTGCAGCTAGTAAAAGATATTTGTAAGACCACCACAATTGTTTTATTAAAAGAAAAGTATGCGTTTATCCCCGCCAGAAAGTAGCCTCTTCCACGCGCTGAGAACTATTTGAGATACAACCGATTTCACTAGCAAGGCTTCGTCCTGCTGGCATACTATGAGGAGAGCGAGTCTGTGACTACGCCAACTAGAAAGTCCGTCAATTTATTCAAATACAATCACCTCCCAAACCATGATGTGAAGAACGTCACAGGCTATACAAGAGGAAATAAAAAAAAAACAATAGAGGACCGTCTTAGAGTTCAACAGGGGTTGATGTAATTAATGATTTCTTTTCATCAACAAGCTGACTTTCCTTTTCAATTATTTCTAGGTTTGTTGACTGATTATGAATAGCAGTGGCGCGTTCTAATAATGCATTTGCACCTCTTAGACCAATAAACTTTCTTGTAGGGCCTCTTTTAACTTTTCTTGGGTCTCGTCAGTTACTTTTGCAGCAGTTTTAACATGTTCATCCTCTGCCTCCTTCTTTACTTTAATTCCAGCTGTTTTTGATCCAAAATGCTCTTCTCATCTGAAACTTCGTGGCAGAATAACATTGTGTGCCAGAATCGGGTTTCGAACCGGGGACCTTTGACTTTCGCGGGCACGCGCTCTGCCATCTGAGCTATCCAGGCAAGACTCACGGTCCGTCCTCACAACCTAACTTCTGCCAGTACTCGCCTGCTACATTCCAAACTTCACAGTTGTTCTCCTGCGAACCTCGCAGGAAAACCCCTCGTGGAAATAAGTATATGGTGGAGACATGGCTTAGCCACAGCCTAAGGAATGTATCCAGTATGGAACTTTTACTCTGCAGCAGAGTGTGCGCTGATATGAAACTTAGTGGCATATTAAAATTGTGTGCTTTAACTGGGATACAATTTTAATCTGCCAGGAAGTTTCATATCAGCGCACACTCCGCTGTAGAGTGAAAGTTTCCATTCTGTTCTCATCTCTTACTGATTTAGCTACTTTTTTCCTTCTTTTGTGTTCTTCTCTTACATTTTTTTTTATTTTTTCTCATCGAAAAAAGTCTCACATTGAAGTCTAGCCGCGGTGGAGTAGCCGAGGCGCCTCGTTGTGGAGCGCACGGTTACTCACCGTCGGAGGTTCGAGTCCTCCCTGGGGCGTGTATTTACATTAGTTTATCTTAGTTTAAGTAGTTTGTAAGCTGTGGACTGATGACCACGCAGTTTGGTCCGATAGATTTACAAACACTTGCAGTTTGGAAAGTAGGAGGCGAGGTACTGGCGGAAGTATATTTGTGAGGCGGCATCCTGAGTCGTGTCGGGATAGCTTAGTCGGTAGAGTGCTTGCCCGCGAAAGGCAAAGGTCCCAGGTTCGAGTCCCAGTTGCGGCACACAATTTTAATCTGCAAGGAAGTTTCATTTGAACATTTTTTTAATGAAGTCCAGCGCTTCGAACCAACTGCACAAGTTCTTTTGTGATGAAGACATGTGGTTTCTAGTCCAGTTTTGCTTTTAAATATAATTTTACCAATAACAAGGACTTTATTGCACTTAAATCAATTTTTATGCAAGTGTGACGATACTCTTTAAATTACATCTGTTTCTTCTCGCTTTTCCTGTGAAATGAGAAAACAAGGTTATTTCCTAAATCCGAGAATTTTCCCTTAAACCCCCCCCCCTCCACACTGCACATCTGTCCCCTAATGATGTTATGTGGCTGTACGATCTTGTCTTCTTTGTGATTAAGAGTTAATGAAGTGGTACTGTAAGTCCCGAGTTTGCTGGCACTATTGCGGCTGTGATTTCAACTGTTACGCAGCTCAAATGTTCAAATGTTTGTAAAGTTCTGGGACCTAACTGCAGTGGTCATCGGTCCCTAAACTTACGAACTGATTAAACTAACTTATCCTAAGAACAGCACACAGACAACCACTCATGCTTGAGGGAGGACTGGAAATTCCGATGTGGAGCTGTTACACATTTATCGTATGAGCGTAGGTTACATTCTTGTGCGTAAGATTATTATGGCTATTTAATTTGATTCTTGATGTTATGCTCTAAATCAGGCATGGCCAACATGTCCGCCCGGCAGTGTACATGAAACACGATTGTGAAATGCTGCTTAGCGTTTAAATGCATAAATCTATTTAAGAAAGCAATTAAAAGAACGAATACTGTCTTCCCATTTATATTTCTCGGGAATACAAGTAGCCCTACTACTTGTGTTCAGAGATAGTTACTCTTGCTTAACAGGCTGTCAGTCAAGACAATGTCGGATTTTGAATAAACCAATCCTGCTAGCTCTTAGAAACGAGCTACTTTGAACAGTACTGGTGGACAGAAAGTTCAAAATGTTTCATGTTATGATGTGTAAAATATCTATTCTGGGTACGAGATCAGTTGCCTGACCGCAGTTCGAATTTTTGTTGATGAAATCAACATTAGCAACTTGTAACACAGAATTCAGTCATCTGCTTTACATATTGGTATAACAACTGAAAGAAGTTTTCAGAGCCGTGTATAGTTCCGTATATGAATGACACATAGCCACACTGGATGCACATTGTGAAGTTGAATCCTATGACTATAGTTGCTGACTTTCGAGCAGTTTACGCTACTTTAAGGTATTTGGCTTACAACATTAAAAATGCTAATATTCGTGCTATATGCCATAATGCTAATCTTACGTGCACTTGCTTAAGAAAAACCTGTTGCATACTTCGTGTTATTAAAAGAATTTGGCAGTGGCTGGTTGCTGTATTCACAAGGTAAGAAGCTATTTTACAGTTATGTATCTGACAGGGTATTTCACTTTGAAGTCTATTTTTAACATTAGCTTTTTCAGGCTGCTTTGTTTCATTTTTTGATGGTATAAAACATCTAAATATTGGAGAACGCAGCAGGCACTCAAAGAAAGACGTAAAGGTTTCTGAAACTCTTCTGAAATTAATGTTTGTACAAAAGTTTTACGGTCGTAGGTTATACTGAGAAAGTGCCAAGAAACCGTGTCTGACGATAAATTCGGTTCGTATGCTGCACTTACAACGCGAAGAAAACTAAATTTTATTATTCGGTTTAGTTAGGAAGAAGAATAGCTGTTGGCCGATTTCTATACTGTATGTGTAATTTACGCACAACCGATAGTTGCTGTGTATTGAAACAGTTTGAAGCTGTTTTGTAGTTATATATTTGCATGAGACATAGTTTTCGCGACTTAACACGAACGAATACACGCTAATCAAAGATTCCTACGCACATTTAAAGTTCGCGCGGGCCCTTGCTAGTGCCCGACACGCCGCTGCGCACAGTACGCGGGGCAGGGGCGCGGCAAAGGCGAGGGTGGTGTTTGGACATGACTGGTCTAAATGATAGGCTACCAACGTTTTTCATACTAGGGATAAGTTCGATTCCTTCGTTGAGAACAGGAACCACAACATTCAATAAACAACCTGTGTCAATCTAAGCATAAACTTTAATGAAATGATATGATCGTACCTATGACATTTTTGGCCGGGAAATGCCGCGTGGGATTGTTCGGCCGCCTAGCGCATCTCTTCTCAAATGACGCCATTTCGGATTTGCGTGTCGATGATGATGAAAATAACACTCAACCACCAGTCCCCTGCGGGGAGTCGAACCTGGCCCTCTGCGTGGTATTTAGCTACACTGCGGTCTGAGCTACGGGGGCGGACACAGACTTTAATAAAAACCTTTTACACATCCGTTTAAGAGTATTACGTATTACCAGTAGTATCGTAACGGAAAGTTTTAGTAGAAAATTAAATAATGAACTGACCTTGTAAGGAGGAGAATGTAGCTTGTTAAATTTTCCATGTAAGATCTCGAGCAGTTTAGATGTACAAAATGCAAGTTAAAACGCTCACTACTCACTGCAATTACAAAATTTACATTGAATTACTCGTGTTCCGCAAATTAAGCAACAGTTCGCCTCGCATAGCGCAATAATTACTCAAGAAAGTATCTGTATCAGCACTTGGTGCAGAATGTTCATCATTACAGTATCCTCCCAGTTTACGTGCATATGCTTCAGAAGACCATTGTTCAATTCGTTGTTACGTATTTCACTGCATGTTCACGAAATAGAACAAAAAGGCATATTAGAGGGAGCATTCTTACATATCCGCAATTCTAAACATTGACATTTAATTAATAAGTGTCTGAAACCCTTTTAGTAAAGAACATTTAGATAGTGGCGGGTTTAGATCCAATGACTTCGAGCATCACAGTCCAATGCCTTGCCCACTACGCTACGGCTAACGATCAGAAGTTGCATTCTTTAATCTCGTACTATTGATGGCCGTTGTTAACTGATGCTAATATGGTATTTGTAGACACTAGATTATCATTCAACGTACGAATAACTACGTGTTTTTATTAATTCTTCAGTGCGCCATTACTTTGAAATGACAACGTGTAAGTTACAATAAGAAAATCATCAAATACGCAACGCAAGATGGCGTATGCCAGAGACAGTTCTGGGCGAGGAATGACACGTGACATCTGCGAATGGTTGGTTTTCGTTAATTTAATGGAGGGTGTCAAAACTCCGTTATTTTTGCAAATATCTCTCAAACGATACGAGATATGAAAAAAACATAAGGGAACAAATATGTAGAGAATTTTCTCCTCTACAAATTCCGTTATTCAATTTTCGCGTCAGATGAACGGTTTATTTATCATTAAAGTTACATTACAAACGGCTGTTTTTGGTATTACCAACGTATATCTTGTCCAAAATATTTCAAAAAGGTAGGTTCTGGTCTCTGGTAGTCAACAATTATGCCTGTAAAATTTGGTGCCGATTGGTTGAACGGGTCGACCTAAAAAGTGGGAACGCGTTACAGCCAGATAAACATCGTCAAATCGCCGTTATTTTTTCAAATATCTCTGCAACGATGCAAGATATAGAGCGAAGTTGTAGTGAATTATCTTCTCTACAAATTCGGTTTTTCAATTTTCCTGTCAGATGAATGTTTAAGCCGTTATTTTCATTTAAATTTCGAGCTGTCAAAATACGATCGCAAAGGCCCACTTTTAGTGTTACTACCGTAACCTAGAGTGGGTCAATTGTTACAAAAACACCATCCACTTGCGAGCCTCTGTTGTCAACAAAACATAATGACGAAGCGGTTCTATATCGACAGACATGCCTGCAGAGCGCGCTAAGGAAGCAATACCGTAGTGCACGTAGCACCAGATATTTAGCTATCGGAGAAATTAAAAATTCGTCATCTTAGACTCGTCGTCAAGTTACCCGACCTTTCCCTACATGGTGCACAATTTGCGTTGGTACTGTATTTAGATAAAGGTGGCTGATTGCGAGCATTCAAAACACCGATAAAACCGTCGGTGCAAGTAAACAGAACAGTCAAATGTAGTACCTTGTACAATTAACCTTGCCCCCTCCACCAGCCGAATAATACTTCGAACTCGTCTCCTCCGTTTGATACTTTGTTAGGGAACGCATTCATGTCTCCTAAAATAGGCAACCGAACTGCTGCTCTGGGAAAGGATTTTGCAAGGCGCTTTTCTACGGCGGTATACTTTCTTGATTTATATCCTCTCTTGTACAGAATGAACGCAGTGAGCAAAATTAAGTTAGAAAAAAAATTATTGCCGGGTCGCTCGATCCACGTAGAGCCACTGCCTCGCGTCGAGAGGGTTTCGCCGTGCCATATTCCAGGCGAGTGGCAGCAGAACTCGGCGAAACCTCGCATCTGCAAGTCGGGCGGCGGCGGCGCTGCTACAAAGTTGGCGAGACGAGACGAGACGAGACGGGACGCAGTTCTCGGCAGACGCTGTCTGGTTAAGCCCTCGGGGCACGGCGGGTGGTGGTGGGGGGGAGGGGTGGTCGGTATCGGCGGGGGTTTATGCAGGGCTGCCACCCTTTGGCGAGATGCGGGGGCGGTGCTCAGTGGCGCGGGAGTTACGGCACCGCCCCCGGCCACGAAGCCGAGGGGGGCGGAAAAATGCAGGAGGTCTGCGAGGCTGGCGGGCTGCCAGGGAGGCGGCGATTCTGGGTCACAGGTAGCGGCCGTGTAGCTCTACCCAACTCCTGGACCAAATTATTCTTCAAGTGTGTTCCTCGACAACATCGTATTAAAGGCTGATTTTTATCGTATTTTGTGTATCAGTGGTTAAACTCGCATCGTTGTTGATGAACAAAAGGCTTCTAGTACGAAGTTTTTCCGCTCGGTATGGCGTGTAGCCACTTGTGAGGCATTAATCTGTCCGCCTTGGAGGTTGTGTTGCGCTGCCGTCTGTACGTGGCTGAGAGTGTGAGCGTCAGTGTGGTTCCTTTTATTTTATTCCGGCAGTGAATTGTCTCGTCTTTGGTGGTGTGGCGAAGATTATGCTAGCATTATTGATCGGATAGAGTTAAATGTGAACAAAATAATGTCTCACGTAATAAAATACCTCGACACAAACGTCTGTGTTGTGCATGAAATACAAGACATTAAAAAAATAAATTAAAAAAGTTCGATCAAAAATTTTATAACACATATTTTTATATACATATATTACTTCGCAGTTTGCGAGAATTTCCGACTTTAGCTGCTCTTATTCAGTTGGACTATCGTATTGTACCATATGAACCCGCTTTTCGCAAGCGGTCCCCTTAACCACTCGGCCACCCGGACACGCTCCCCGGCCAGACCCAAACATCCATATGTTACAGTGGTTAAGGCGGCCACTCGCGAAAAAAGCAGGAGACCCGGGTTAGAGTACCGGTACGTCACAAATTTTCATCTGTTACAATACCATACTTCAACTGAAGAAGAGCAGCTAAAATCGGAATTTCTCGCAAAGTACGATGTAATGAATGAATATTTAACAATTATAGCTGCGGACCATCAACAACGTCTGTTCCTTTGGAACAGACGTATCATTGTACATATTTTTATGTTTATTGCACTCTATTAATATAGAAAAAAATAAATATTAATTTTTCCAAAGCTGAATTCAAAATCTGGGAATGAAAGGATTAGAAAGTTCCTATTCACTTCTAACATAATCGTAAGTGTAAACACTGATAAACTAATTCATTGCGAACCTTAGAGAAGAGCCTGCAATGACTCAGCGTATTTCTATAATGATGTAACTGAAAGACCAAAATACAAATTAAAAATGCATACTAAGACGAAACTGAAGGTGCATATTTTTAGTATTAATCAAACAAGAAGGCAAAAGAAACGTACGTAATTCGAAAGGTGGTTTTCACAGATGTTGCGAATATAAAAATTATGTGTGCACGAAGTCTTTAAGAATGGTAAAAAGGAAAAAAATAGGATTATACTCCAAATTCTCCATAAGTTTTGGCACTAACGAGGTGCCACATTGGTGCAGGTAAAATTAGCTCAGTCTGATGTGTCACTAGCGTATGTCCAGATTGTGGTGAAACCGATACATTAACTCACCGAATCATTTGTCAAGGCTATAAGGACGTATGGAATGCGGTGAAGAAGCAGGTTGCATTCCTCAAGCGAAGTGACGGAGGAGAAATTACCCTAGCTAACATCTTTTATCCAGACGAAGTATACTTTCCCGAACAGAAAAACAACGCAATTCTATGGCTACTTGGAAATTACATTGATTACGTCCTAACAAAGGAAGGAAATGCCTGTATACCGGAATACGAACAATTTCTAAAAGGGCAATTCTATAACTTGTACAGGTGGAAAGACCACACAAAGAAATTTGGAAACATGTTGAAAATTTTGGTCCTTGAGCATAACATGACATGACGTGACAGCCTAACTTGCAGTCGGCTAACCTGATTGTGGTTTGCATGCCAAAGTAGAGGAGTGCTGTTGAGGGTGAAGTACGGTGGGGACTTCGAGGGCCCCGTGGCCGCTACGGTAGCCGTAAAGGCCTCAGCAGAACCCTGAAACAGCGTCGCGAGCTATGATTGGGTGTAAGTCGAAACGGTAATTAGTGTTCGATAAAAAAAATTCATGCCCTTCAGAAGAAGAAGAAAGAGG
The DNA here is from genome assembly GCA_026315105.1 of Locusta migratoria. Taxonomy (NCBI): domain Eukaryota; kingdom Metazoa; phylum Arthropoda; class Insecta; order Orthoptera; family Acrididae; genus Locusta; species Locusta migratoria. Next base: position 80,322,738 of record CM048754.1, on the reverse strand, counting down.
AATAATTAAATTAAGATTGATTAAGAAAACTAGAAATATACCAATAATAATTGGAATTATTTGAACTATATATGTGAGGAAAACCTTTTTCTTTTGTTTTCCTAAAAGAGAGAAACTTTTATTTATTTTATTTATTTATTTCTGCTTGTCTTTGTTACAATAGTAGCATTGCAACACTAATATACCAAAGAGAAGAAATTTACGTTAATTAGTTAAATTATATTTCTGCAAGGAAGTGCATTATATATTCATATATAAAAGTGTAATTGAACAGCGACAGACGCTCTCGAAGTTCAGCGAAGATAACATAGATGAACAACGTATTCTAAATGATAAAAATAGATAAGGATTGTGGTAACTGCGAAAGCAGTACAAAAATCGAGAATACAAACTTTGAGGCTAGTTAGCTACGTGTAAACGCACAATAAAAAATATAAATAAAATAAATGAAAAAAGAAAAAAAGAGTTTTCTTATATTTTAAAGAAGAATGTTTTACTTTACAAAATTCTCGCAAAATAAAAAAAAGTAAAAAAATAAATAAAAAGAAAGTGGTCCAAAGCGCAAAAAAAAAAAAAAAAAATAAATAAATAAATAAAATAAAAATAAAATAAAATAAAATTTAAAAAAATGGTCTAAAGAGAAAAAAAAGTCAGTTAGCACTTGGAGTTCCAATCTTAAGGTCCTGTGTTCAATTCCCACTGCCCCCATTTCTTTATTCTTCATAGTGTTCAATTGTTAACTTTTACAAATAGTTTTTAAGTATGATTAAACAATTCAGTTTATATACTCTTCAATAAATTACAAGTGAATTATTTTAGGCCGGCCGCAATGGCTGAACGGTCTGTGGCGCGCCAGTCACGGTCTGTACGGCCGCTACGGTCGGGGGTTCGAATCCCCCCTCGGGCATGGATGTTTTTGCCGTCTTTAGTATAAAGTAGTTCATAAGTAGTTTGTATGTTTAGGGACTATTAATCCCGCAGTTAAGTCCCTTAAGCTTAACAAACATTTGAACATTATTTTCATTTTCATGACTTTGCAAGCAAAACTGGTCAAATTTCTACCACAGGCAATACTAGGACATTTAAATCTGGATATACGATTGCTGTAATTAAGCAAAGTTTAAAATTGGAAAATAAAACAAGCGAAAAGCTGTTTCATAACTACACCAGAGCTGTTTATTACTAGGCCGACTACTTTGGAAAGTGTCCAAACCGAGCCTTGAGACTCGACTGCTCAGTGAGTTTTAGGTATTTGTAAGGATTCCACAGAAGTTGTGGTGACGTACATTGCAATGAATGCTGTGTCACATCTGCATTCGCGCTATTTTGTGCTTGTTCGGGAAATTACTGAACCTCGCAGATTAATGGAAGTGCAATATGAATCGATACGTCATCACGTATGTGCCGTTACCTGGTCGTAGATCGATGTTCTCGATGATAGTTGCTTTCGGTAGCGGCTCGCAGAAATATCAGAGGGCGAAAACTAACTCACTACAAATGACGAAGGCAATACACAGAATTGCAGTTTTTGTCACTTTTAACGATCTATTATTAGTTTCCAATTGTACCCATTTATGGCCGGCAATTACAATTAGTCTGACAGGTAGCGCATATTCTACACATTAATAATACGAATTGTCACAGTTCGTGTGTAGAATACAAAAGTTCGAGGTGTACATCCTAATGTGGCACAAATATTAATTAATCGCAGTAGATGCACTTTCTGCACTAGTAACACTAACTTGTAAATGTTCAAATGTTTGTGAATCTATCGAACCAAACTGCGTGGTCATCAGTCCGTAGCTAACAAACTACTTAAACCTAGGTAGACTAACCTGAGAACAACACACACACACACACACACACACACACACACACACACACACACACACACACCCATGCCCCAGGAAGGACTCGAACCTCCGACAGCGAGCAACCACGCGCTCCGCAGCGAGGCGCTTTGGACCGCTCGGCTACTCCACCACGCTAACTTGTACATAATTTCTCAAAAAGAAAGTTCCTGCTAGCTTGGGTTCTGCCTCTGACAACTGATGAAGCAATACTCTATCACAAGCCGCTAACGCATCCTATTTATATCTTTCAAACAATGTCACTGAAAATTACGTGCCGTGGTGGAGTAACCGAGCGGTCTAAGGTGCCTCGCTGCGGAGCGCGTGGTTGCTCGCCGTAGGAGGTTCAAGTCCTCCCTGGGACATGGATGTTTGTGATTCTCCTTAGGTTAGTTTACCTTAGTTTTAGTAGGTTGTAAGCTACGGACTGATGACCACGCAGTTTGGTCCGATAGATTTACATACATTTGAACATTTTTGAAAATTACGTATTGTTAATTGAGTTACGTACATTAATTATTATGGTAAAGTAAATAGTTACATACAACTGGCTGTAGTCAAAGATAGCGTAATTAATAATATTTAATACACAAATCTCGGTTCAAAATAGGTTTATCAATAATACTTTCGTAATTAATGGTTATTATACAGAAACTAAAGAAGGAAAAACTTTGTTAACATTACTTGTGAGACATAGTAATACCTACTTTAATATTATGAGAAAAGAATTTAGTTAGTTTTAACAGAAATACTGAAACTTCCTGGCAGATTAAAATTGTGTGCCGGAATCGGGACTCGAACCTGGGACCTTTGCCTTTCGCGGGCAAGCGTTCTACCGACTGAGCTATCCCGACACGACTCACGATGCCGCCTCACAACTTTACTTCCGCCAGTACCTCGCTTCCTACTTTCCATGTCTCCACCATATCCTTTCTTCCAGGAGTGCTAGTCTTGCATGTTTCGCAGGAGAGCTTCTGGCGATGATGAGGAAATCGAAGAAATATATTAGGAGCTAAAGGAAATTATTCATACAATTAAGGGAGAGGAAAACTTAATTGTAGTAATTCGGTAGTAGGACAAGGAAGGGAAGGGAAGATAGTAGATGACTATTGTTGGGCAAAAGGAATGAAAGAGGAAGCCGCCTGGTAGAATTTTGCAAGGAACATATTTTAGCTATAACAAACACCTGGTTTAAGAATCACAAAAGAAGGTTGTATACGTGGAACAGACCAGGAGACACCGGGAGATACCAGATAGATTTTATAATGGTAAGACATAGATTTCGGAACCAGGTCTAAAAGTGTAAAACATACCCAGGGGCAAATATAGACTCTGACCATAACTTGTTGGTTATGAACTGTAGGCTGAAACTGAAGAAACTACAAAAAGGTAGGAAAATAAGGAGATGGGACCTGGACAAACTGAAGGAACCTGAAGTTCTTAAGAATTTCAGAGGGAGCTTTAGGCAACAATTGACAGAAACGGGGGAAAATAAAACAGTAGAGGAGGAATGAGTAGCATTGAGAGATGAAATAGTGAAGGCAGCAGAGGACAAAATAGGTAGGAAGGCAAGACCTACAAAAGACGACTAAGAAATGAGATTGACAGGAAGTGCAAAATGGCTAAGCAAGGATGTAGAAGAATGTATAAATAGTGGAAAAATAGATACAGCCTACAGGAAAATAAAAGAAACATTTGGAGATAAGAAAAACAGCTCTATGAATATCAAGGACTCTGATGGAAAACCAGTTCTCAGCAAAGAAGGAAAACCTGAAAGGTGGAAAGAGTATATAGAGAGGCTCTATGAGGGAAATGAACTTAGTGGCAATATTGTAGAAAGGGGAGAAGAAGTAGATGAGGATGAAATACGAGATACTATATTGAGAGATGAATTTGACAGAGCTCTGAAAGACCTAAGTCGAAACAAGGCCCCTGGAATAGATGATATTCCCTCAGAGCTACTGAAGTCTCTGGGAGAACCAGCCATGACAAAATTGTTGACCCTGGTGCGCAAGATGTATGAGACAGGTGAAGTACCCTCAGACTTTAAGAAAAATGTTATAATCCCCATTCCAAAGAAAGCAGGAGCAGACAGGTGTGAAAACTACAGAACCATCAGTTTAATAAGTCATGGTTGCAAAATATTAACACGAATTATTTACAGAAGGATGGAAAAGCTGGTAGAAGCCGACCTCGGGGAAAATCAGTTTGGGTTCAGGAGAAATGAAGGAACTCGGGAGGCAATACTCACTTTACGGCTTATCCTAGAAGATAGATTAAGAAAAGGCAAACCTACATTTCTAGCTTTTGTAGATTTGGAGAAGGTTTTTGGCAATGTCGATTGGAATAAACTCTTTCAAGTTCTGAAGCAAGCAGGAGTAAAATATAGGGAGCGTAAAGTTATTTACAACTTGTACAAAAACCAGACAGCGGTTGTCTGAGTTGAAGGGCATGAAAGGGATGCAGTGGTTGGGAAGGGAGTGAGACAGGGTTGTAGCCTTTCTCCAATATTATTCAATTTGTACATTGAGCAAGCTATAAAGGAAAGCAAGGAGAAATTTGGTGAAGGAATAAAAGTTCAGGGGGAAGAATTAAAAACATTGCGTTTTGCCGATGACATAGTAATTCTGTCAGATACAGCAAAGGACCTGGAAGAGCAATTGAATGGAATGGACAGTGTGCTGAAAGGTGCATATAAGATGAACATTAACAAGAGCAAAACTAGGGTAATGGAGTGCAGTGTAAGAAAATCAGGTGATGCTGAAGGAATTAGATTGGGAAACGAAGCAATAAAGGAGGTAAATGAGTTTTGTTACTTGGGCAGTAAAATAACAAATGATGGGCGCAGTACAGAGGATATAAAATGCTGAATGGCAATGGGTAGAAAAGCGTTTTTGAAAAAGAGAAATTTGTTAACGTCGAATATTGATTTAGGCCTAAGGAAGTCCTTTCTGAGGGCATTTGTATGGAGTGTTGCCTTGTATGGGAGTGAGACATGGACGATAAACAGTGCGGACAGGAAGAGGATTGAGGCTTTTGAAATATGGTGCTACAGAAGAATGCTGAAGATTAGGTGGGTGGATCGCGTAACTAATGAGGAGGTACTGAACAGAATTGGGGAGAAAAGGAATTTCTGGCATACCTTGACTAAAAGAAGGGATCGATTGGTAGGACACATTCTTAGACATGAAGGAATTGTGAATTTAGCGTTGTAGGGAAGTGTGTGGGGTAAAAACCGCAGAGGAAGACCAAGTGATGGATACAGTAAGCAGATTCAGACAGATGTAGGTTGTCTTTCTTATGAGGAGATGAAGAGGCTTGCTTAGGATAGGGTATTGTGGAGAGCTGCATCAAACTAATCTGCGGACTGAAGACCACAGAACAACAATTCAACAAACTTCTCCGTCATCAAATAACAAAAAATTTCGTCAACTAGTTACTTTACAAGAAAGAATAACGAACGTTTTGGAAAAGAAAATGATAGACTAATTACATTCGTATCTTTTATTACGGAACAGTGGTATCGGGAGGTTCTGTAATGCAAGCAGATGAGAATGCAGCCTTACATGCTTCGTTACATGTTCATTACGCCTACGTTGTCAAGTATGTGACAGTTGTAATCTAAGTACAAAAAATTGTTGTTATAACGGTCCCAACACTATGCGTTTACTTCCCATAATAGGAGACTACTCTTATAAACATGTGAAACGGGAGGAAAAAAGTGGTGAAACTTCGTTTTGAGGAACACACCTGAAAGGTTCAGTCCCGAATGGTAATTGGTCTGGTGAACTCTTATCAGCTGCGTTACGCACATGTCAGCTACCAGCGGGTAGAACGACGTCAAACGCCTCAGGAGTTCTGCAGTCCCGTTATCAGCGCTCAGACTGCGCAGATGGCGGAAACTCGGCAACAAGTTGGTCCCCAGCGAGCATCGCTTCTTTATAGACGCTTACCGCGCGATGTGGTCGTTCTGCAGAGCGCCAATTAAACTTCGCTCATGTGTCCAGTGCTAGGAGACAGGGAGGGGGAGAACTGGAACCACTTCCCACAGAGGCGGCCGTATCTGCCCCCGACCAGGAATAGCGCACTTTCCGGGAGCCGCGCAGGGCAGAAAGGCTCAGATGGGCAGAGTCGACGGAAGGCGCCATCTCGCCAATCTCTAGCCCCAGGGCACAACTCTCTCTCTCTCTCTCTCTCTCTTTCTTTCTCGCCCCCCCCCCCCCACCTACAGACACACACCGCTCTTTAATAGACTCAAGTACGTCGTGAACCGAATCCAACGCTCCCTTCAGTTGCTAGCAGACAACGGCTGCCACTTTTGTTTTCTGTTGGTCCCTGGCCACGTGGGTGTGCCCGGGAATGAGACCGCCGACATAGCAGCCAAGGCACCAGCTCTTTTGCCTCGCATGGCTACCTTCTGCGTCCCATCGGACGATGTTCAACGGGGTCTTCGCCGGAGTATCGTGTCGTCCTGGCACAGTGCGTGGTTCTCACTCCACGACAATAAATTGAGAACCGTCAAACCGATCCCGACCGCTTGGAGGACCTCCGCACGCCCCTCTCGGCGAGAGGAGGTCATCCTGGCCCGGTTGCGGATCGGTCACTGCCGTTTCAGCCACCGTCACTTGCTATCCGCTGACCCTGCACTGCTGTGCTCCTGCGGTGAATTGCTGACGGTGCGACATGTTTTACTGTCTTGTCCCAATTTTAATCACCTTCGTGTAGCCCTTCACTTTCCGTCTACTCTGGAGGAACTTTTAGCTGATGACACACGAGCATCTGCGTTTTATCAATATGGCTAATTTATCAAAGGATATTTAACCTTTCTATTTGATGTTTTTATCCTTCTGTTTTAGCTTTCTCTTGAAACTCTCCTTTCTGGCAGTTATCAAATTTTTTCGAGATCTAGCGAACCTCTGTTCCGATCCGGGCGCTAATGACCTAAGAAGTTGTGCGCCCTTTAAAAAAAAAAAAAAAAAAAAAAAAAAAAAAAAAAAAAAAAAAAAAAAAAAAAAAAGAAGAAGACTCCAGTAACTTCAGTATACGAGGGGCGTTTGAAAAGTCCGTGAAAAATCCGAGAGATGGCACCAGCGGCTCGTACCGAGATCATGTCTAGTTAGTAGAAGCTTTGGAAAGAATGCACACCCGTTCTCGGCCATATTGGTCTATTTTTTGTGTTTTGAATTCGTGTGAATCAATTAAGTCGAGTGTTTGACAAAGAATGGACAAAAAGAATTTAATGTGGTGATTAAATATTACGTTATGAAAGGAAAAACTCATCAGGAGACTAAAGAGAAGCTTAATAAATGTTATGGTAACTCTGCACGTGACAGTAGAACAGTTCATGAGTTTTCAAAATTTCCGGAGTGACCATACTTGCACAAGCGACGCTGAATATTATGGACGCCCTGTGGAGGTTACGACTCCTGAAATCATTGATAAAATCCTTGGTATGGTAAATAAGATACGGTAACGAAGATATAAAATGCAGAACGGCTATGGGAAGAAAAGTGTTTCTGAAGAAGCGAAATTTTTTGACATCCAATATTAGTTTAAATGTTAGGAAGTCCTTTCTGAAAGCATTTGTCTGGAGTGTAGCATTGTATGGGAGTGAAATGTGGACGATTAGAAGTTCAGATAATGATAGAAGCTTTTGAAATGTGGTGCTACAGACGAATGATGATTAGATGGGTAGATCACGTAAGTAATGAGTAGGTGCTTAATCGAATCGGGGAGAAATGGAGTTTCTGGCATATCCTGACTAAGAGAAGGGATAGATTGGTGGGACACATTCTGAGACATCAAGGAATTGTCAACTTAGCATTAAATGGAAGCGTGTGGGGTAAAAATCGTAGAGGGAGACCGAGGGACGAATACAGTGAGCAGATTGAAAAGGATGTTGGTTGCCATACGTATTCTCAGATGAAGAGACTTTCACAGGACAGGGTAGCGTGCACAGCTGCATCAAACCAGTATGCGGACTGAAGACAACAACAACAACATGGTACATAATATTTTGCATAAACATTTCGACATGAGAAATCTGTCCACAAGATGGGTGCCGCGATTGCTCACGCTTGACAAAATCGGAATCGTGTGAAGTGTTGCAATGTAGGTTTGCAGCTGTTCAGGAAGAATCCGCAGGACTTTAAGCGTCATTTCGTCACTGTGGTTGAAACACGGATACATTACTATACTCCTGAGACCAAAGAACAATCTAAACAATGGGTTACCAAGTGAGAATCTACACCACGAAAGGCGAAGACCTGTCCTTCTGACGGAAAGGTTATGGAGACAGTCTTTCAGGATTCGCAAGGGATAATCCTTATCGACTATCTGGAACAAGGTAGAACTATTAATGGGCATATTATTCATCAGTATTTGACCGTTTGAAAACCGAGATGCAAGAAAAACGCCGGCGATTGGCCCACAAAAAAGTCCTTTTCCATCACGACAATGCACCAGCATACACCTCAGCAGTCGTGGTCGTAAAATTATTGGAAATAGGATTCCAACGGGTTTCACATTCCCCCCCCCCCCCTATTCTCCAGAGTTGGCTCCCTCGGACTAGTAATGGTTTCCCAATTTGAAGACATGTCTGGCGGGACGAAGATTTAATTCAAACGAGGAGGTGATAGCAGAAACTAATGACTATTTTGGAGGCGTGGCCAATTCCTGTTACTCGGAAGGTATCAACAAATTAGAGCAGCGTTGGACGGAGTGTATAAATGCGAACGGAGACGATGTCGAAAAATAGAAATGTGATGGGGTCGGGAATTGAACCTGGACCTCCATGCTTACTAAGCAGACGAATTACCGTTAGACCACCACACCACTAACGACTAACGCGCCTCGGAATAGTCTAAGTACGACTTCACTCCACGTCAAAGGGTTACTGAATTTATAATTAAACTAATATTTTCCGAAACGCTTTAGTAGTTTTTATTTTTTGTACGGACATTTTAAACGACCCTCGTACATACAGGTGATATGCAGCGCACACAAGTGTACATACAGGAGAGTTGCTGCCCCCACACGTGCACACAGTGGAGAAAGGCTGCTCACACACGCACACACGCATACACGCACAACGCCCGTGGCTGCCAACTCTGGCGGACTTCAGCGGGCGGCGAAAATTGGATGGCACCCCCACCGCTATACTGTGAGGGCGTCGTCACAGCCGAAAACTGCAAAGTGGGAAAAGTTTGGGCGGACCGGCGCCTTCTGCTTCCCCTTCTCCGCTCTGCCGAAGGCCGCCGCCTCGCTACGAGACGAGAAGAGCGAATTTGCTCTGATCAAGTGGATGATGCATTTTTCATTCCTGCGGCGGCGGTCCTTTCATTTAGGCTAGGCTGGGAGGCCGCGGGCGAGGGGAGGAAAAGTTTCTTTCGCCGCGACGAGAGATTGGCTTATATTTTATGAACGAAGTCCGTATCACATCGTCACAAGCTGGCAGCAGGGAAAGCCCTTCGTTTTTACCGCGGGGCGAAAATATTGTTGCGCAGGGAAGAGTGCCGGGCCTTCGTTAACGATGAGCTGCGAAGACGAGGCCCAGAATAACGTCTACGCAACGGCGACGCCAGAGAAGTTGCATTTTGTACTAGACAAGGCCACACAATTCCGTAAGCTGCCGACAGCGAACAGCGGGCTAATTGAAGAGCGCTTCGGCGGCCATTATGGTGGCAAACTTCCGCGCGAACTTCTAACGTGTGCTAGACTCTTTTGATTAGCCTGTATATTGATTCTAATTAAGTCGCGAAAACTATGTCTCATATATATATATATATATATATATATATATGTGTGTGTGTGTGTGTGTGTGTGTGTGTTAATGTCTGTTCGGTGTACGTTTATCCCGTCTGAACCACGACACATAAAGAGCTAAAAATTTGTACAGTTACTAATGTCTACCCGGGGAAGGCTTTAGGCGCGGTCTTATGGCGATCGGATATATATATATATATATATATATATATATATATATATATATATATATATATATATTAACGTGAATGTCTGTTCGGTGTACGCTTATCAGGTCCGAACGACAAGACGCAGAGACTTAAATATTTGTACAGTTACTAATTTATACCTGAGGTAGATATTGTATGCATTAATACTGGTGGAAAGGAGAAGCGTTTGTTGGTAAAATCCGGTAAGCCGAATGCTACCTCTTTTAATTTCAGTACTGCGTTAATATCGCTGTAATCTTCTACATCAAGGGCTTCCAAATATTAAGGGCTTCACAAATGTATAGTGAGAGCAAAGCCAACGTTATGACTCCATTAATATTAGAACATCTCGGGTATAATGAATGAGGTAGTGTACCGACAAAGCACACAGATTTCCACGTTGTCGGCCAAGGTTTAATTTATACTACTACCTTTTTTTAGTTTATCATTACTACAAGGGCGAACGGCGCTTATCGCTGCGGCGTGGGCTACTTACGAAACCCCAATCGACAACATTCTCCTCTGAATGCGAAAATATATTGTTGAGTCCCACTTACAAAGGTAGAAATGATCATCAGAATAAAACACGAGAAATCCAGAGCTCGAGCTGAGAGATTCAGTTGTTCATTCTTCCCGCGCACTATTCGAGAATGGAATGGTGAATTAATAGTATAAAGATGGTTCGAAGAACCCTCTCCCAGGCACTTAAATGTGATTTTCAGAGTACGCCATGTAGATGTAGTATTTGTCACAATGTCAGAATGTTTATTAGAAAACTGACACAGGTTTAAACAGTTGACTTCTATACTCAGTAATTTAATACTGTCAGTTATGATTACTATTCTTAATGTCGAAAGAAACACGCAGTTAATGTTCATCTTATACAGTCCTTTGGACACTCAGTTCATCCCGTTTAACTGCCCCTCCACGTCCTTTGCTGTCTCTGACAGAATTACTATGTCGTTGGCAAACCGCGAAGTTTTTATTTCTTCTCCCTAAACTTTAATTCGTTCTGCAAATTTCTCCTTGCTTTCCGTCTTAGCTTTCTCAATATATAAATTGAATAACATTAGAGAAAGGCTACAACCCTGTCTTACCCCCTTCCCAATCTCTGCATCCCTTCAACTCTGATAACTGCTGTCTGGTTTTGGTACAAGTTGTAAATAATCTTCCGGTCCCTATATTTTACTCCTGCTGACTTCATAGTCTAAAAGAGAAATTATATATACAGGGTGTTACAAAAATATACGGCTAAACTTTCAGGAAACATTCCTCACACACAAAGAAAGGAAATATGTTATGGGGACATGTGTCCGGAAACGCTTAATTTACATGTTAGGGCACATTTTAGTATTTCTCTTTAAAAGTAAATTGAAATAATTCGTGCAGATAATTGTCAAAATACCCAGTTGTTTCGTTAGTATGTACTGTACTTGCTCGATTCACCGCCAGTTGGCCCAATTGAAGGAAGGTAATGTTGACTTCAGTGCTTGTGATGACATGCTACTCATTGCTCTACAGTACTAGCATCAAGCACATCAGTACGTAGCATCAACGGGTTAGTGTTCATCATGAACGTGGTTTTTCAGTCAGTGCAATGCTTACAAATGCGGAGTTGGCAGATGCCCATTTGATGTATGGATTAGCACGGGTCAATAGCCTCATGTTGATTGGGCCTCATGTTCTTCCACCTACGCTCACTGGAGCACGTTATCATGATTTCATACGGGATACTCTACCTGTGCTGCTAGAACATGTGCCTTTACAAGTACGACACAACATGTGGTTCATGCACCATGGAGCTCCTGCACATTTCAGTCGACGTGTTCGTACGCTTCTCAACAACAGATTCGGTGACTGGTGGATTGGTAGAGGCGGACCAATTCCATGGCCTCCACGCTCTCCTGATCTCAACCCTCTAGATTTTCATTTATGGGGGCATTTGAAACCTCTTGTCTACGCAACCCCGGTACCAAGTGTAGAGACACTTCGTGCTCGTATTGTGGACGACTGTGATACAATACGCCATTCTCCAGGGCTGCATCAGCGCATCATGCGACGGAGGGTGGATGCATGTATCCTCGCTAACGGAGGACATTTTGAACATTTCCTGTAACAAGGTGTTTGAAGTCACGCTGGTACGTTTTGTTTCTGTGTGTTTCCATTCCATGATTAATGTGATTTGAAGAGATGTAATAAAATGAGCTCTAACATGGAAATTAAGCGTTTCCGGACACATGTCCACATAACATATTTTCTTTCTTTGTGTGTGAGGAATGTTTCCTGAAAGTTTGGCCGCCTCCTTTTGTAACGCCCTATATAGGGTGTTCCAACTGTCTTATCCTCCCAAAATATCTCTGGAACAATAACAGCTATTGGAAAACGACTTTCACCGGTATCTATGTACGGCTGGGGGCCATGAATGTACATTTTTGGGAACATTCTAAATCGAAAGCAAATGTGTTTTTTTAACACAAACTTATGTTTTTTTAACTGAAACTATGAAGGGTTGTAGCTCCCAAACTAACGGTGAGAGGAATGTAGTTTAAACTGATTTGGACGCAGCTGGTTTCAACGATTCCAATGCATGATAGAAAAAACTATTGTTCCATTTAAAAAAATTATATCTTTGTGCTGTAACTCTTTGGAAGAAGATACAATAAACTATGTTCCTAGCTCTGCAGAAAGTGTAACATTTCTTGTGTTGACCTACCGCATTAAAATTTCCCGTCACCTATTATTTTGTAAGTTACAGAGGCAAACACACTTAGTGAAACACCCTATATATATATAGTGTGTTTTCGTGAAAGAGGAGCGGTACCACCATGAGAGTAAAAACCTAAGTCTGGCATATCACAGTAAAGTAGCGCAAAGAAAAAGAAAAGAAATACAGAGCCTTCGTTGATTACGAAACATTCTCGGTTTTACCTCCGGCACAATATCCTCCCTGCTGCCGAGAGCCAGCTGTGTGCGTTTTATGTGTGCAGTTGTTTCGACGGCAGGAAGCTCCCCCGTCCTCAGAACAGCTTCGCCGTCAGCGCTCGTTTCCGCAGAGCGTTCGAAGCGCGGACCTCAGCCTCGCCGTCGTATATATATATCTAGCGCTATATATATAAATAAAGTTTTTATTCTCGGGCGGTCGCTTCCAATCAGACCGAGGCGGCTGGGCTGTGCCTCTGTGTAGCAGCAGCCGCTCGCTACAGTGTCTGCCTGCCTCTGCTCATAACGAGGCAGGCGGCGGCGCGGCTTATCCCGTTTCATTACCCGCTGCAGCAGACGTCAGATATCGCCCCACGGTCGTCCCCAGTGTCCTCTGCTATCCGTTCTGCTGCTTCCCTTCATTGCTTTTCTCCTCCAACGCGTTCCCCTTTTTCCCTGCATCATCTTTTCCCTCACTTGGCAGGGCACTCACTGGCTACTTGTGCGAAGTTTTATTACTGCGCTACAGTGGTACAAAAGTAAACTAGTTTGTCTTCTACAGGGCGATCTGTACAATAGCTTTACTATGTAAAGGAAACATCCGAGATAATCGATTGTCCCTTATTTAGAGGACCAGTTTCGGCCGATTATGCTACGATGATCGGACCTGCTTACTGAATCGGACCCAATGATTTTCAGTTTGTATATTGAGCAAACTAAAAAGGAAAGCAAGGAGAAATAAATGACTGCTTCTGACTACTTTGAGAGTATTTTTGGGAGAATTGATGACCTACCTCAGAGAATTGTTGATGCATTTCGGGACCCTTCTGAAGATGTTGACCGTAGTGTCGTGGACTTGGCCTTGCTTTTTTTTTTCTGTTTTTTTTTTTTTTTTTTTTTTTTTTTTTTTTTTTTTTTTTTTTATGGAAACAATATCTATTGGTGCTGCTGTTCTTGTGTTGGATCTTGTTTGGACTTTTAAGATTGATAGACAATTGTATATTGAACTGTTCGAGGAAGTGTAGCCGGCCGCGATGGCCGAGGGAACTGAGGCGCTCCAGTCACGGTCTGCACGGCCACTACGGTCGGGTGTTCGAATCCCCCATCGGACATGGATATTTGTGCCGTCCTTAGTATAAGCTAGTTGGTAAGTAGTTTGTAAGTTTAGGGACTGATGACCCCGTAGTTAAGTCCCATAAGCTTAACAAACATTTGAACATGACAAACATTTGATGAAGTGTACAATTTTTTAGATCATTTGCAAAATCATCAGAGGTGTGAATTTCATTACTTTGATTTGAGAAACTATAAGTGGCTTCCGTTGTGGTATAAGTACGAATGAGACATGGATTGCAGTTCGATTGTGACTTGAAAATTTTGAGTGATGCTAGTGATACTTTTGAAGTTTCAGGACCATTTACTATAGAAGTTCAGAGTGAGGAAATAAAAACATTGCGTTTTGACGATGACATTACAGTTCTGTGAGAGACGGCAAAGGACCTGGCAGAGCAGTTGAACGGAATGGGCAGTGTGTTGAAAGGTGCATTTAAGATGAACATTAAAAAGAGCAAAACAAAGGTAACGGAGTGCAGTCTAAAAAAAAAATGACGCGATGCTGAAGGAATTAGATTAGGTAACGAAACAATAAATGCGGTTGATGAGTTTTGTAACTTGGGTAGTAAAGTAACACACTATGGTCGCAGTTAAGAATATATAAATGCAGGTTGGGTTGGGTTGTTTGTTTGTGATAGGGGACTAAACTACTGAGGTTATCAGTCCCCCCGTTGGGGAGGGGAAGGAGTGGGGGTATGAAAGGAGGGGAGTGGGAAAGGAAATGCAGTCCGGGAAGTAAAGAAGGAAGGACGACTGCATTAGTTCGGGGCCCCGTGCTCGCCACGCACGTACTCACGAAAGATCCATGAACCCCCTGAGGGGTATAAATGCAGAATGGCAATGGGTAGAAAAGCTTTCTTGAAAAAGAGAAATTTGTTAACCTCGAAAATTGATTTAAGCCTAAGGAAGTCCTTTGTGTGGAGTGTTGCCTTCTATGGGAATTTAACGTGGACGATAAACAGTGCGGGCAGGAAGAGGATAGAGACTTTTGGAATGTGGTGTTACAGAAGAATGCTGAAGATTAGGTGGGTGGATCGCGTAACTAATGACGTGGTACTGAAGAGCATTGGGGAGATAAGGAATTTCTGGCATACCTTGACTAAAAGAAGGGATTGCTTGGTAGGACACATTCTTAGACATCAAGGAATTGTGAATTTAGCGTTGGAGGGAAGTGTGTCGGGTAAAAATGGCAGAGGAAGACCAAGAGATGGATACATTAAGCAGATTCAAACTGATGTGTGTTGCCGTTCTTATGAGGAGATGAAGAGGCTTGCTCAGATTAGAGTAGGGTGGAGATATTCATCAAACCAGTCTCCGGACTGACGATCAAAAACACAACATAACACAGATATGCGTATATAATTTCACACTCGACTTTTTTTACCCCTGGTATGTCTGGAACAACAATAGATATTGAAAAACGACTTTGACGTTCAAAGTAGGACAAAGAGATAGTCTAACACGTCAGCACGTTTTACTTCAACGCAAACTTATGTCTTTTTTAATGGATGCCCGATGTTATTTCCTACCCCATCAGAAGAATGAAACTCACGAAAAGAATTGCGTTGCTTGCATCGCATTGCGCCAATTACAGCCAAAGACCTTTCAAATACATGAAGACGGCAGCTAGCGCGGCCACACACTCGAGCGAAACTTACGACTGTCAAAGACTGAGACGCCCTGTGTATAAATTGTTCGGGTCTTATCTTGGCGATTGCAACATCCATGTGGCTGATTTTGGCCTTACTTTTAGATGCGTGCTATTGTGGCATTACTGACGTTTCTGTAAATCGTATAGATTTGATTGGGACTAATATTGACAAGCCAACAATTCGTACACCTGCTTGACATAATTCAAACCGGGGGTTCGATCTAATATCTTGTGATGGGAACTGCATAGGCAGTGGAGACTATCGGTAGTTTCAAATTAATTTGTAGACCATTTTCGGCAATTGTATGTTGCAATCTTCAAGTCTATTGATATTACCATCTAATATTTAAATACGAGGGTTGCAATTTAAATAGTGGCAACTATTTATTCACAGCCGACACAAAAGCGTTACATGTTTGCACCTGTTAGTGTCCTTCAAAGTAATCACCAGCGTTGTGTAGAACCCGTTGCTAGCGATGTGTAAGGCGTAGTATACCGTTAGCAGAGCCTGTTCTGTTGATGGTGCGAATGGAGCGGTCTACTGCCTGTCGAATCTTTGGAACAGTTCTGGAGCGAATGCCACGAAGTGTTCCTTCATTTTCGGAATCAAATCGATGTCACAAGGACTTCAATCCAGGGAGCGTGGTGGATGGTACAGTACTTCCCAGTCCCGTCGACCGAACAGAGCAGCCACAGCTTGCGCTGTGTGCGCCCGGGCATTGTCGTGCAGAATGATGGCTGGGTTGCGCAGAAAGTGTTGCCGCTTCTCTTGCAAAGCTGGTCGCGGGTGGTGCTCCGAAAACAAACAGTAATAATGTGTATTGACGGACTGACGTGGAGAAACATAATGCGTTACGATAACACGATCACATTCGTACACGAGAATCACCATAGCTTCCACCGTACTGGGGCTCTCACACAGTTTCGACTTTCGTGGCGACCCATAATGCGCCATTCGTTGGATTTTCGTTTCAGTTTTGGCCCATGTCTCATTCAGTGTTACGATTCGGCATAGGAGAGCCTCTTCTTTCCGCTCATAGCGCTCAAAATGCGTGTTAGCAGCGTCGTAACGGATCAATTTCTTCATTTCCGACTGTTCATCCGGAATCCATCTTGAGGCAATATTTTACATGCCCAGGAATATTCAATGTTGATCCAATTCCGTTGTTACTGTTTCAAAAACATAGTGATATCAATATTTTTTATCTCCACTGAACTCGATTTAATTAAAACGATTCATAAGCTCTCACATAAATAATAATAAAATAATAATAGTAATAGTAATTTCCACTCAATCTCCTAAAAGTTTTAAGTTTTATATGAAACATTTTACCTACACGAATAGGGGCCGTTTAACTCCATTTGTGGAAGGTTAGTTGCCTCATACTGTATCTAAAAAGGGCAATTTCTTATCAAATGTGAGGTTTTATAATAAGGTAGAATACCACTGAAATAAAAAAATTCCTGTATTAGAGACGTTATTTTTACAATGAATATCGACTAATCGTGAGAGGTTAAGCCTCTAAACATCAAACAGATACAACTTAATGTCCATGTTCATGTTTTCGCGGCGCAATGACGGTTCAAAAATGTTTCGGGATTGCAGCCGCATGAAGTTGACTTCTTCTAATATTTCGGCTGAGTGCCGTCCGGCCATGTTCAGAGAGAGTCGAGGCACGTTTCTCAGCCGAAATATTAGAAGAAGTCAAGGTTATGCGGCTGCACGCCCCAAACTTGTTTCAACAGATACAATTTACGATCTGCAGTGTCGTGTTTATTGATAGAACTAAGCAATGTCCTTCAGACATCGTATTTCAAATCAGTCATAGCAAGGCTTGCGACATATATACTAAAAAGTCTCAACCTGTGCGGCAATTACATAATACAATATACAAGCCCCTCAGGGGTACTAGACAATGTGTGGCATTTGAAGGTTTGGGTCATTCCGGAAAGTATGCGCGGGTAGCGTAAAGGTAACGCGACCGCTCGCGATAAGCGGAAAACCCGGGTTAGAGTTCAAATGTTCAAATGTTTGTATAGCTAATGGGACTTAACTAAGGGATCATCAGTCCCTAAACTTACAAACTACTTATCAACTAGCTAATCCTTAAGGACGCCACAAATATCCATGCCCGAGGGGGGATTCGAACCCCCGACCGTAGTGGCCGTGCAGACTGTGACTGGAGCGACTCAGTTCCCTCGGCCACCGCGGCCGGCCGGGTTCGAGACCCGGCCCGGCACAAATCTTCATATGTCACCATTACACCATACATCTGATGCTGATTAATATTCGCAATTGCGAATACATTTCTTGTAGATACAACTTATTCTGACAAAGAATGGTTTACAAGAGCGAGAGATGACGATTCTGCCCGACACAATCGGACGTGAAGGCCTCCTCCTGAACCCAGCTAAGAATACAGAGCAAATGAGGGCGATGCGGGCCCTGCCGGCGCCTGAATGCATGGCTACTTTCGCGGCCCGTACGTAACTCGCGCGCCTGGTGTCGATCATATAGAAAAGATTTTACGAAGCCCACGTGTCACATTCGAAAACATCGGAATAGTTTGAGATTTTTTTGGAGGTGCTGGCAACATAGTGAGTGACGGAGCAGATGTAGGCAGAAGCACGCGCCACGGGCAGCGGCGCACGCCCCAGCCCAGGTAGCGGGGCGGCGGCCTATGGGAGTGCATGGGGCGGCCGCCCCGCGGGCCCCATTGTGGCGGCTTTTATAATCCCGCCCCCGCCCCCGCCCCCGCCCCCGCCCACGAATTACCCAGAGAGCCCCGGCGGACGGCGGCTGGCGTGGGACCAGTCCAGCGCCCAGTCCTACTGTGGCTGCATCGGCGGGTTACGACACGGTGCCGTATAGCAACAAGCAATGTTTGTAAAATCCTTCCCATTCCATTTCTGCGTGGTTAGGCTGCATTTTAATGTATAGACGGTTTGTTCTGGCCCGGCTTCATATTGGCCACTGCCGTTACAGCCACCAGTATTTACTACGTGGTGGTCCTGCTCCCTTATGTGAGCACTGTGATGAGCCTTTTACTGTGTACCACCTTTTAGTGCAATGCCCGTTTTTTAATCGCCTACGTCATGATCTATGTTTACCATTTGAAGTGTCTGATATTTTAGCTGATGATCCGCATTCTGCTAACAGTTTTGCTTTTTATACATCGTGCAAATATGGCGAAAGCCATTTAAGTTCTAACCCCGGTTCGATTTTACTATGGGCAGTGTTGGGCGCTAATGACCTAAGTAGTTTTGCGCCCTAAAAAAAATCTACAGACTCTCTATCACAGAGTAGGTGAAGCATTAGTACCGTACATTATTACAATTTCGTATTGCCGATATCAGCATTGTTTTGTAGGTATAAAATGTTTAGAAAAATTTAAATATTGTCATGTAAAAATTGTAACTTCTGGATTATTTTTCTTCTTTGTCAGATATCTGAAGATACCCTAACCGGGCGAAACGCCTCATTTAAATCAAAATTTTTGCAATCAAGACTTTGTTTTATTCAAGAATAAGCATTGTTTGTGAGAGCAACTGGGACACCGCACTGGTAGCAAAGATAGCGGCACGTCGCAAGAAAAAGACTTTCATTTTTTTAATTACAAAATGTTTGCGTTACACAAAATAAGAGAACGGTAACTACTTGCTGCAAAATGGTATACTGGAGAAAATGCTGTGAGAGGAATGAAACAATTAAGAGGAAGGGTGACAGTTACAACCACCATCATAAATAACAATAATGACAAAAAATTGAAATGGTACAGACGTTTTTGACGTACAGAATCGTTACAAGCATGGCGTTCGAGTCCGCCACAAAGAAATACGCCAGGGAGGCCACAGTATCCAAGAGGAAATTGGAAGGAGCAGACTAGACAGACAAGAACAGATTCGCTCAGGATGCGAGAAGCGGCAATGATGTTGCACACACACACACACACACACCTCCCTCTCTTGCTCCCTCTATATATATATTGGAATCAAACAAACGAGATAATTGTGTAATATTATGCAAACTTATTTTTGTTCCACTGTTGCGCCATCATAACATGAACACTACAGAGGTATAGCAATGCAGTTCGAACTTTTACATTCAAAGAAATTCAGTTCTTAAATCACGTACACAAACTTTCCAACAAGACTAGTTTTACAATAAACGTTGATAAACGATGACGAGATTAACATTGTTACAATACGACAAGATACAAAGTACAACATTTGTCCCAAACCGCCGCGGTGGGGTGGCCAAGCGCATTGAGGCGCTATGCTACGAGGCGCGAGGCCGTTCCCCGTCGAGGGTTCGAATCCCTCCCCCCCTCCCCCCTCCGGTATGGATATTTGTGTCGTCTAAAGTATAAAATAGTTCATAAGTAGTTTGTAAGTTTAGGGACAGATGTCCCTGCAGTTAAGTCCCTTAAGCTTAACAAACATTTGAACATTTTGTCCCAGACCAGTAGCTGTAATAATTTTAACCGATATATTCACAGATGCTTCAAACAGTTTATTCTCACGCTTCTATGTCCGAAATTTTTGACCTGTCATAAAAAGGGAAAAAATTGTACACCCATTTTATATCGGTCAATCTATTTTCTTAGAAGAAATGTTGTACTTTATATCTTGTCATATTTTATCTTCCTTAATTGCCACTTTAGTCTTCTTTGAAAGTTAATTACATTGTTTTATCTATACAACAAGTTCAGATCTTTCGACGTGAAATACTGCGTTATTGCAGTGTTTACCTGTTAATGACACAACAGCCAAAAAACGGATTGTAAAAAATAGTAATTTTTCACAACATTACACTACTAACTGGTATTTCATTCAAAATTAACAAAATATTCTGTAAAATAAACTAAAATCATTATATAAGCTACGTTTCGTTAGCAGAAAGCTTGGAAGATAACACAGTTCTACTAAAAAAACTGCGTACTAAAAAAAAAAAATTATGCAGAATGGCTGCACCCCATATTGCTAGACGCGTTAAAATCTCTTGCGCGCGTCGTTTGGTGATGATCGTGTGCTCAGCCGCCACTTTCGTCATGCTTGGCCTCCCAGGTCCCAAACCTCAGTCCGTGCGATTATTGGCTTTGGGGTTACCTACAGTCGCAAGTTTATCGTGATCGACCGACATCTCTAGGGGTGCTGAAAGACAACATCCGACGCCAATGCCTCACCATAACTCCGGACATGCTTTACAGTGCTGTTCACAACATTATTCCTCGACTACAGCTATTGTTGAGGAATGGTGGTGAACGTATTGAGCATTTCCTGTAAAGAACATCATCTTTGCTTTTTCTTAATTTGTTATGCTAATTATTGCTTTTCTGACCAGATGAAGCGCCATCTGTCGGACATATTTCAAATTCTGTTTTTTGTTCTAATAAAACCCCTTGTCATACCAAGCATGTGTGTCAATTTTTACCTCTCTATCTATTATTCCGTGATTTATTAAGTTTTCAAATTTATACTGACTTTTGATGACCCGGTATATTGCAGTAATGCTACGGATTGGCTAATGATACAGGGTACGTTCAGAGAAGGGAAGCTCCTTTTCTATCATCGCGATATACGTGAGGGAGTGTGACGTAAGTGATTAACACGTTGGGGTCGAAATCACTAAAAGATAGGTGTTATTGGTTGCGGCGAGATTTGTTTGCGAAATTTCTTTCATCATATTTCTCTTTCGATTGCTAATATATGTTGTTAGCACCTATCTATATACGGTGGCGTGATCATCTTAATAAGAGAAATCGGAAAGAAAAAGAAATGATTTGGATGTTCTTTTTCCCCGCGCGCCATTACAGTACTCAACGGGGTGGAAATATGATTAAAGCAGTTAGACGAATCCTCTGCCATACAGTACTGCGTGATTCGAAGAGTATTTATGTAGATGCGGCTGCTACTTCAGTTTACCAACGACAGCGGTAGTAATGGTCTCTCATCCGTAGTATAAGTTCCGACGTCCACGCAGATGGAGTGTATTGATTATTATTTCTGGTACTCTATATTCAATATCGCATACCATAATGCCGCCTAGCGGTGGGTACGTCGTCCTATGAGCAGGAACGCTCCTCTCCCTTAGTATGCTTGTTGCCTTGAATGACTAGGAACAAAAATGATCTACACAAAGACTTAAAAGCGCTTACTTTACTTCAAAAAGGGGTCCACTACTGAGGAACACACATTTTCAATCATTTACCATCAAGTATAGAAAATTGAGCTACAAATAAAGATTAGTTTAAGAGGAGCCTAAAAGACTTTCTAGTGGCCAACTCCTTCTACTCCATTAGTGAATAAATTGTACCAAATGATGCATCTATCGGTATTCATACTATATTAGTATTATTATATTATCAGCTAAAAAAACTTAAAATGTATGTATCTCTATTTATATTATTAGTATTACCTACTATTCAGCGTGTAAATTTTGTTTCTTGACATGTCCCACATCCACGAGGATCTCCTCAACATGGATCTACGGAACGAAAAACTAAGCTAATCACAGACGCACATGGGCCTCTCACCCACTCAGACGGGTGCCTGTGTAAGGCTGTTGTTTTTATTACGTGTATTTTTATTCCAATGTGATTTATTATAATCCATTGATTATTGTCTGTTGGAGTGCCAGATGCAGTACCACTCTTCTGTTGTCAAAGAACGTAGATTTTGTTGACTGTCTTCAGATCGTCAAAACACCGTATGTACTTAATATTTTGTATGTATGGTTCCATTTACTGTCAAAATGTTGTAATTGTTCGTTTTCCTTACGTGCAACTTTGAAGCGTTGTTGTTGTCGTTGTTGTTGTTGTCTTCAGTCCGGAGACTGGTTTGATGCAGCTCTCCAGAATACCCTATCCTGAGCAAGCCTCTTCATCTCCACATAAAAACGGCAGCCTACATCTGTCTGAATCGGCTTATTATATTGCATCGCTTGGTCTTCCTCTGCGGTTTTCACCCCACATACTTCCCTCCAATGCTACATTTACAATTCCTTGATGTCTAAGAACGTGTCCTACCAATCGATCCCTTCTTTTAGTCAAGGTATGCCAAAAATTCTTCATACACTAGAGCTGCATGTCCTCGGGAAAGGTAACGGCTGTAGTTTCCCCTTGCTTTCAGCCGTTCGCAGTAGCTGTGTGGCAAAGCCACATTAGCTGATGTTACAAGGCCAGCTCAGTCAATCATCCAGACTGTTGCCCCTGTAACTACTGAAAAGGCTGCTGCCCTTCTTCAGGAAGCACACGTTTGTCTGGCCTCTCCACAGATACCCCTCCACTGTGGTTGCACCTACGGTACGGCTATCTGTATCGTTGAGGCACGCAAGCTACCCCAACTCGGCAATGTCTGTGGTTCATGGAAGTGGACTTTAAAATATTATTTCATATCTAAGAATGGTCTACTTTTAACCCGAAATTAATTACCAAAATAAAAAGATTAGCGATCTGTATCATCTCCTTCCCGCTGCATGCATATTGGTTGCTGTCCAGCTATGTACCATCCACTCTTCCCATGTCCATTCTATTAAATTGCTCTTTGCAGAATTACGATGTGATGAAAAAAAAAAAAAAAAAAAAAAAAAAAACACAAAGTTGTTGTTTCTTCTCCCAGAAGTTTGATTACATTTTCGACTTCCTCCTTCCTTTCTTTACAGCTTTCTCTGTGCACAGACTGAATACGATTGGGTCAAAGCTACAACCTTGTCTTATTCCCTTCCCACATTCCGTCTCCTCCATGCCCTTTCGATTCTTGTAACTGCTGAAGCTGTGTATCACTTCTCGTTCAGTATGATTTACCCCTGACACCTTTCGAATTTCAAAGAATGTCTTCTTGTAAACATTGTCAAAAGCTGCACGAGCGTCGAAAAGTCAGAAACTGGCGTCGACAGTGCGGAATACTGAATAATACGATGCCGCCCAGCTCACCTGTCACCCAAACACCACGGCGATGAATCCTACTCACGTAGTCGGCAACAGCTTCCGCCTATTCGAACAGGAAACGTCACTGTCGACGACGCCTTCACTGGCGTCACAGTGGGAAGCCTCGTATGGGATCTGAAGTGCTCGGTGGCTCTCATAAGTAGCAGAGGCCAAGCGATACGAGACACGAATTGCTCACACACCGACCTGTTGGTTATTAGTATGCTGCATTTACCATCTTCGATCGTATTTGTGTAGGAAGTGATACTCAGAAATTGGTTATTCCTCCTTAAAGGTGTTACAGACAGGGAAAGTATATTATGTGCAGCTCTTCTTCTCCACTTTCGTGTACACGTTTTGTACAAAACTTGTAAAAAGCAGGATTTTCTAAAACTAATTTCTTTTTCAGTTCCGGTACTGAAGTTCCCTCTTAATTTTTCCTTGTATAGTAATACTACCTGAAAACCCACCTTCATCCAAGTATTTTTTTAATCCTTTGCCTTTCTCTCTCTCCATTTTGTCTTACTATTGTGCAGCTTCTCCTTCCGCACCTCTTTTAATCTACTTTTCTAGCACCCACCTAGTTTCCTCTCCTTTTCCTCCTCCACCTTACTACTACTGCTGCTGTTGCTGCTGCTGCAACTACTCCCCTATACCGTGTCCATTTCCTCCTTTTTTCCTTCTCATTTCATACAGTTGTACATCTAACTAACAATAACATTCCTAAATTTTGAAGTCATTGCTATCTTCCAATGTCCCAATTTTTCCTTAGCCGTTCTCTGATCAACTTACAAATGTTCCTCGTTCCTTCAGTTCCAGTACTTAACGTGTTGTGATCAGGTGTTCTAAAATGTTTCGCAGCACAAAGTCCTGATCCGTACTCAGCATTATTGGTGAGACGAAAATACTCATTACTTCTGCTTCGACGTAAGTCATTTATTTTTTTCATAACACAAACGTTCCAATATCAAACTGGTAGAAAGCTCTTTACATCGAGCTCTTTTGCCAACTGGACTTTCAGTAACAGAATCGAGCTGTAACTGTTACTCTCTTCGGCCAAGCTCTTTAAACTGATCTCCTCTAGTGATTAGCGTTCTCGCTCTATATACCATCTTAACAATTCTTATATTGTTATAAATAATCAAAACACGAAGTTGCAAGCGTATTCCACTAATTTAAATTGAATAGTTACAAAACAAAAGCCGCGGTGAAGTGACCGAGCGTTCTAAGGCGCCTTGCTGCTGATCGCGCGGTTGCTCTCCGTCGGAGGTTCGAGTATTCCCTTGGGCATAAGTTTTTGTGTTGTCCTTAGTTTAAGTTACTTTAAGTTAGTTTAAGTAGTTTCTAAGCCTAGGAACTGATGACCAACATAGTTAAGTCCCTCAGATTTACGAACATTTCAACATTTTGAACGAAACAAATGAAATGCTGTTTTTATATAATAATATCATATGTTCAGTGAAATGAAATTAACGCTTAGTAAGTACGGAATGAACCCATTTATGTATTATGTTGGATGGTACATACAGTGGCCATAGGGGGTAAAAGTGACGACCTGTGGAGGTTACGACTCCAGAAATCATTGATAAAATCCATGATACGGTGACGGATGGTAGAAGAGTTAAGATGCCTGAGATTGCTAATGGTGTGGGCCTCGCGAATGAACCGGTACATAATACTTTGCATAAACACTTGATCATGAGGAAACTACCCGCAAGATGGGTGCCGCGATTGCTCACGCTTGACCAAAATCGGAATTGTGTGAAGTGTTGTAAGGAAGGTTTGCAGCTGTTCAGGAAAAATCCACGTGACTTTAAGCGTCGTTTTATCACTATGGATGAAACGGATGCGTTACTATACTCCTGATACCAAAGAACAATCTAAACAATGGGTTATCAAGGGAGAATCTGCACCAAAAGAGGCGAAGACTGGTCCTTCGGTCGGAAAGATTATGGCGGCGGTATTTTGGGACTCGCAAGGGATAATCCTCATCGACTATCTGGAACAGGGTAAAACTAGTAGAGGTGCATATTATTCATCGTTATTGGACCTTTGGAAACCGAGCTGTAAGTAAAACACCGGCGAGTGACCCCACAAAATAGTCCTTTTACATCACGACAATGCCCCAGTGGTCGCAAAATTATTGGAAATAGGATCCAGCTTGTTTCACATCCCCCCCCCCCCCCCCCCATTTTCCAGACTTGGCTCCCTCGGACTATTATTTGTTCACCAATTTGAAGAAATTGTTGGCGGGACGAAGATTTCATTCAAACGAGGAAGTGATTACTGAAACTAATAGCGATTTTGCAAGCATGGACAATTCGGATTATTCGGAAGGGATCAACAAATTAGAACAGTGTTGGACGAAGTGTCTAAGCCTAAAAGAAGACTGTGTCGAAAAATAAAAATGGCTTTTCTCAAACGCGTTAGTAGTTTTTATTTTTGGATGGACTTTTCAAACGGCCCTCGTGTCATAACAAAATACACCTCCTTTCAAGCTGTCTCGTTCGCCTACGGCAGCATCTGTGGGTCAATTCCAAAGTAACATGGGTCTCCAGAGACTTCTGACCAGATGGTGTGTGTTTTCAGTGTGGTCGTACTGGATGGAAACTGAATTTTACAACTGCATTGACGATTTATGTAATTCTCAACTTGATCAAGAAAGAAATTAAAATTGGTAATAGATTCGTTGAACGTCATATAACAGCACTGCTATGTTTCAGAATCGAGTGAGAGAAATAAGACGAACTACATTTTAATTTTGTATTACAGAGTGTGTTTTCCAATTCTTCGACTGAACTTGCTTCTTCTTGTTTTGCAGGTTGCGGTGCCGTCTGCGCGCAACGGCCGGAGTGTTTTACGTTTCGAAAACAACCGCGGAATTTTGTCAAATATTTTAAACTGACGTTTTATTTTCGTCCGTTGTTTACCGGTAAAATCGCGTGCGTTGTAATATTTATGATCACATGCGACGCTTCATCATCTTACTTCAGGTCGGTAAGTACAAAACGAAAATTATTTTTCTCTTAATGTTTTAGAAATTTTTTTATCGCTAATATGTTTCATTAGACTTTTTGAGTAGATGGGAATATTATAAATGTATATTTTCAGGTATATGGCTCTTTCGTCTTGTTTCCCCATATTCAGTTGTAAGCTAACAGTCTAGACCACCCTGATAGAGTTATCATACAGTCTTTATTAAGTAAAACTGGTTTTGGGCTATACAGTAGTTCCTAGCCTTATATTGGGTCTGCCGTCGTTTACTAATTCGATATGTCAAAACTTTGTCAGCTAGTTCTGCCTCACTTTTACTGTAGACCTAATAATTATTTTACAGATAAATAACACCAAGACGTGAATATTTTACTACTTACATTGGATGAAGTTTGGCATAGCTTCCAGTGCACCCAATGTACGCTGATTTCGATTGTGTCGAATTTCATTGACGAATGCACAACGGCAGTAAGTAACTCTAGGACTCCGTCTGCCTAAATTTCCCTAGTACTCTGTCTGAAGTCATACATGACCCCAACCAATATACCGTTAATTGTGTATACTAATCAATTAGTATTCGCTGTACTGTGGTTTAATACTGTTTATTTTTAGAGACATTTCACAGCCATTTTAATAGGCATTTACGTGGGAGAATTAAATTAAATGCGACAGCGTACTTACATAATATATAATTGTGAACTTAAAAAATTAATCTGAGTCATCATGTGTTTCACTTATTAAATTTTTCACAATAGCCTTAGATTTACGGAAAATGTAAAACTCATCGCCGTTGCGGATGTAGTTTTTTTTCTCTTTTATTTATTTGTTTTGTTTAGTGAGGTATTTGTGGAATTAGTGAAAAAAATCAGTGCCGGCCGCGGTGGCCGAGGGGACTGAGGCGCTTCAGTCACGGTCTGCACGGTCACTACGGTCGGGGGTTCGAATCCACCCTCGGGCATGGATATTTGTGCCGTCCTAGTTCGTAAGTAGTTCATAAGTAGCTTGTAAGTTTAGGGACTGATGACCCCGTAGTTAAGTCCCATAGACTATACAAACATTTGAACATTTGATTTGAAAAAATCAGAAGCAACGCAGAAGAGACTATACGCATTGAGTGCAGCTAGATCGATTACGTCATAAAGAACTGGTAAAGACCAACGTTTTGTAGCGTTTTTGGGTTGGGTTGTTTGGTTGGAAAGGGAGACTAAACTGTTAACCTTATCATTTCCTCGGTGGGGAGGGGAAGGAATGGGGATAGGAAAGGAGGGGAGTGGGAAAGGAAATGCAGTCCGGGAAGTAGAGAAGGAAGGACGACTGTATTAGCTCGGAGCCCCGTGCTCGCCACGCACGTACCCACGAAAGAACCGTGAGCCCCCTGGGGGGAGGGGGTACCGTTTCTCACAGTGTAGTAAGAGTTCATTTGATCAAGCGTATCAACTGATTTTGTTGCGTTGTAATACAACACTACTTCTGGATTTAGTTTCAAGTTGTAGTTATGAATAACAGTTGAATTCAGTGTTACTAACTTAAACGAAGCCGCGTGGGAGTAGCCAAGCGGTCTGGAGCGCCACGTTACCGATCGCGCGGTCTCCCGCGTCGGAGGTTCGAATCCTCCGTCGGACATGGATGTGTGTATTGCCCTTACGTTAGAGTAACTTAGTTAAAGTAGTTCGTAGAACCAGGGACTGCTGACCAACGTAGTTTGGTCACAAAATATTTTGAACATTTGAACTCAAAAGACATAAGAAAGAGACTGAAAGTTAAGGATCTATAAATTCTATGAATATTACATACAATCTATTTTGGGTCATAATTGACCCCCGCAATAGTTCTTGTTAATTATTGATCTAAATATTGCATCAATCGCTCCAAAGAGTTTGTGAAAGATCGGCAATCCTGTGTGACAAAAGTCACAAAATTCTAGGTTTTTACAAAAAACGCAAATAAAGACGCTTGAGCTAACCTATGACTCCAGATAGAGTCCTAGGGTTAATATACTGTCCTAAAGGAGCATTTTTATTTACGGGAGAAGCATAATAATGTTCAGTTTCGTGCGTATTCAACGCTCCACAAGAAAATCGAGAAAATAAAGTGTAAATACATTTTATTATATAATACATAGTATGCACGTTTTTACACGCTGTTTTTGAAAAAAAGAAAACGACATTTTTTGAGAATGCATGATGCGAAGAACAAGATACAGAGACAGTAACGGTTTTCCACGCCTATTGAGACAAATGCCACATACATCTGACTCACATTCATGTAAATACAGAGTCACCTGTGGAAATTACGTTACATGTTGGGAAGTGTAGCTCTTGGGGTACAGCAGAAAATGACCGTAAGTGACAGTAACCACTCAAGTTTTGACACAGACTCTATTGTCTCAAAACACAAAGTACTTAATATTGGTAAGTCTTAATAGGTTTTACGTAAAGTATAAAACTAAAAAAATGAGCTTGAAGGACGAACAAGAGGTTCCTACTTTTCTAAGTGATCACACTGGTAAGTTATAAGCGAACGAAACGACCAATCAATATTGCCCCTTATTATGACGAGAAAATTCATACCTCCACGTCACAATATATTGTATCAGGTTCAACTGGCCATCGAATAAGAAAGTTGACATGGCTCGTGTTTCTCATTTATAATTTATTTTTCAGCGGTGTTTTTTTGTGGGTACGCCATATCTCCCGTATTACTTATCGAAAATTCATGATTGACGTATCGTTTTCGAGGATTCGTTTTGCAAAATGACGAACAATACACATAATTTGAAGTTATTGTTTTCACAAGAAACTTTATTCTGTAAAAAATTTGTACTGTTGGTAGAATCTGAGATGATACCAGGCGAACGATCGTCAATGGGACATGTGTTTACGACTGCTCCCATCAGCCACCGCGACGAGTATCAACTTAGTTTGCGCGGCCGTTATATAAGTGCAATGTAGAAGGGGCCGTCTATTGACAATACATTTAACTAAAATGAACGACAGCAGTTGTTCAGATTCTTTATCCGAGACAAAGATCTTTTTTGATTAAACTATAGTTTATCATGCGATTTCGTTTATACACGAAAAATACAGCTGTTTGGATTGTTCAAGCAAGCGTTGTGTACTACGCGAATGAAGACAATTACCTCTACGTTCATCATCACACGTAAGTACCGTTTAGTATTATACCTTGTACAAAAATTTATTTAACTTTTAATTCCCCACTACTTTACATTGTATGCAATATTATTATCTTTTATAGGCACGTTCGTTCATCTGCCTTTTCTGCATGACTATCTGTGATTGATCACGATAAAGTGCGAATTGCCGGCCGCGGTGGCCGAGGTGACTGAGGCGCTCCAGTCACGGTCAGCACGGCCACTACGGTCCGGGGCTCGAATCCCCCCTCGGGCATGGATATTTGTGCCGTCCTAGTTCGTAAGTAGTTCATAAGTAGTTTGTAAGTTTAGGGACTGATGACCCCGTAGTTAAGTCCCATAAGCTTAACAAACATTTGAACATTTGAAAGTGCGAATTATTCGCACGGGTTAGCTAGTGTTACTTCATTGTAGCCTGTAACTGCAAGAGTACAAATTATCACATTACAGATCTCCGACTCGCCGGCATCTTATTAGGATGTACGTCTGGAGTCCGATAGAACAAAGATAGGTGTTCTCATATGTACGCCTCGAGTACGATCCAAGTGACAAGTTGATAAATTGGACGTACGGCGTACGGGAATTTTGAGTTGGGCGAGAATCGTGTACGAATGGCTGAAGAGGTTAAGGTGACGCTTGCGTAAAGTTGAAAATCCGGCAATGAATCCCGATGTGAAAAAAAAAAAAAAAATTCACATTCCGCCTTTGGATTTGATTCTACGCCCGAATGCAGCAAAAGTTCAAATTGTCTCGCGTGAAGCACCAACAGACTCGTGCATGAACCATGTAAAGGGTGAACCTGAAGTCCGGAAACACTTTCAATTATTTATTGCACAAAAACCAAACATTGTTCAGACAGATATCGTGGCGAGTTGAGGTGTTATACCGGTCATGCAGCGGCCCCTGCCGACAGGCAACACTCATGGCACAGCGGTGTTCCGGGAAACACACTCAGCAGGCTGCAACGTGTCAGAGTGAGGTCTATTGTATAGGAGAGGTCTGGTCACGCTACCGTGATCCTCCGCGGTAGCGGCCATTTTGGTTCTAAAACGCGGCTGTAGCAGTCTGTATTCGGATAATGTTTGTCACTTGAAAGTGTTAGTTGCATAAAGCAGTGAGTGTACAACTGCGACGGAGTATGCAGGTTACAGAGAATGTGGCTGTATCCATTCTCTTTGCAATGTATATGTGATATGACTGAAGATGCAACCACAATTATGAGGAAAAGTAGCCTTCCTCATTAACAAGATTCTGCTTTCCCCCAATCATATCTGTGTAACATATTGCTGTATGTGTTTTCTGATTTTATATAAATTCTCAAGTTTCCATTCGATATGGTATACAAGGACAAACAAAAGTTTCTTATGTTGAACTATCTGAGAACAGAATCTTACATGGGATGTCGGATTGCATTCACATAAAATCTGCGCACTTCCAGTAATTCGACATTGTTTCAAAAAAAAGGTTCAAAGGTTTGTAAAGTCTATGGGACGTAACTACGGGGTCATCAGTCCCTAAACTTACAAACTACTTATGAACTACTTACAACTAAGGACGGCACAAATATCCATGCCCGAGGGGGGATTCGAACCCCCGACCGTAGTGGCCGTGCGGATCGTGACTGGAGCGCCTCAATCCCCTCGGCCACCGCGGCCGGCCGACATTGTTTAACTGGAAGAAATTTCGAGATACTGGATCTCTGTCAAACAAACGTAGGGCAGATCCTAGTGTTTTAATCGAAATTAAGTTGGAAGAGGTAAGAGAGACAGCGGAAAAAATCCAAGAAAGTTATTGCGTCAACTGAGAAATTACGAAACTGAAATTTATTTATGAAAAATCAATGTATTAGTTTCAGTTATATTTTCTATGACTATGGTCATTAATGTAGTCAAACCATCTTAGTTATTTGGTTAAGATCCACTGAAAAAGTATTTACAAAAAATCTAGCAGTTATCTGCGAAAGTTACATTTATTTTGCGAGATCATCGTTAATAAACATAATATTTACACCATGTTATGAATTCGCCAAGGGATTTTTTCCGAAAAGTGCTTTAGTGCAAAGCATACTTCGTCATCTAAACGTGCTTATATTTCTTGTATTCTGAAATCGGAAGTTTTTCATGGAAGTTTTTCTTTTCCTACTGTCCACTCAGACCACGTACTTCGGAAATTGAAATCAGTCATCTAGCCTGTTCTTCTCACACAGTTGCAGACAAATCTGAGAGAATAGTCTTCTGACCTCTCTTGATAAGACTGATAAATATGGGCCTTTCGAATTATCAGTATCGTATTACTATACGCAAGAATATAATAACTGACTCAAACGGTACGCAAACTGGCTGCAGAATAATAATAATTTGCGAAAGCGACTGTTTTTATCTCCTAGCAATACTGCGATGCCTCGTCCGCTCGAGACCCAAAATGGCGGCTCCGTAAGGAACACTGGTGTCCAGACGAGTGTTATATAGACCTTGGGCAGAGTAGGAATATCCAGTGACAGTAATCTAGGCGAGGAAGAATGACCCGTACACTTTCGAGGTGACAATGCTCCAAAAACGTTTACCATTGGGGACTCACGCTGAAATTCAGTCCATTCGTGTGGATGCCTTGTACCCTAGATTCTACAATTATGCCTGTTCACTTTCCCCGTAATGTGAAAAGTGGCTTCGTCGCTAAAAATTAAGCGATCATCAGTGCCATCTGCATCCTCATTGAATTCTCGCAACTGCGAACAAAACTCAAAACGCTTGTCTGTCGTCGTCATTGAGCTTCTGCACTAGCTCCAGTTTGAATGGTTTCATAGTCAGCTTCTGTCGCAGGAGTTTCCACACTGTCGTTGGAGCCATTTCGAGTTCACGGGATGCACGACGCACCGACTTCTTTGGACTCCTCATGAATGTCTCTGGTACGCGCTCCACATTCGCTTCACTCACACTGGGACGTCCTCTTATGTTTGCCGGACGCAAGCAAATCGTCATAACGAATTTGTTGTGACAGTAGTAAATGCCCTTCCTTGTTGGTGGCTTCTTACCGTACTTGGTTCTTGGTTCCTTTTGGCGAACTCCAGCCTACAAAAAACTCACTGCGCACCTGAACTCGCCTAGTTGGCGACTAGCGCTATCGGGAAATTACCAAACTACCCTGTGCCTGTTTACATGAGAAACAAAAACTTTCAGGTTTCTCTTCAAAATGACATATGTATGGTATCTGTACAATGTGTGGTTCTTGTGCAATAAATAATTGAAAGTGTCCGAACATCGTGTACACCTTGCGTTACCCGTTCGCCTTACAACTGCCGACGGCGGAACGTAGAACGTAAGTCTGTTTAAGGCCAGATGGAGACGAAGGCGCCCGATAATACTAGACAGCACACGATCAACGCACGTTATTGTCATAGTCCGGCTGCATAATCTAAGAGTCTGCAGCTCGGAAATATAAGTACAGACACGAAGGCCGTGCGGTATTTGGAGGCATGGGGGATGGAGTTCATTTCGATTAAAATGCAAACGTAAAGTGTACGATAACTGCGAAAGTCTGAAGTACTACTCTGCTGTTCATTAAGCCTGGTAGAAGATTTATCGAACTCTTTTCAGACCGTTAATTTCTTCAGTAATACAAGTTGGTAATCCAATCGATTACTCCAATTTGCTTCTTTGACTGATAGTGTCATCTGTGTAATGTGACCTACGCAGCTTCTGATCGTTGGGCACAGATCTTGAAATTTTAAAAATTGCTTGGATTAGCACAATTACTGCGGACTTTAGTTAGTCTATGCCATTGATGAATCTTTCGTAAAGTACGTTGTATTACTTTTAACACAACATAAGACCAATGACGTTTAGCTAGTAGTATTTCATACACATCAGTACCCTTCGCGCTATAAGTTTTCCTCTGCTCGGAGGTAAATTTTAATGATGTCCATTGTTCGTCACCACTATCAACTCCTTGGCTGTTAAGAAGTAATAAAACGGATTATCACAATCGTACACGACTGTTCTACCTAAACGACATGGTTATTCGTGCCAATTAGGATTTGACCACTTAACAATTGCCAGGGTCCGTACCGCAAACTTTGCCCTGTCGTTTCGTCTTTGACCTCAGCATATATCCTCGGAGCCAGTTGGCTGTTACAACCACTCGATTCAAGACATGAGAAATAAGCACTCCCAAGTTCCTTCTTGCAGTGACTTCATCGTGTAATATACTGTTTGCCTACATCACCATGAAGAAAGATTTATTTCGACTCTCACACGAAGGCAAATTACGAAAGTAAGGTATAAGAGGTTAAATGGAGTAACATAATACATGCTAAAGCACAATTTACACTACAGTCGACCAAAACAGTATTCTAATAGCTTTTTATCTATACAACTATCCATCAGTAAATCACAGATTTTTACATATTGTTTTCTCTCCATCTCTGCTACTAGATTGTTGATGTACTAATTTCTAATAATAATAATAATAAACCAAGTCTTAAACGTAAATATTTAAAACCGGCGGTATGTTTATTGTGTGGAGAAATATTTTTATGGATTATTAGCTCCATATTTTTCGTTTGCTGCAATGATTTTTTAATATTCTCCTAGACTAGACGATATTCCTTCTGAACTGCTGACATCGCTGAGAGAGCCAGTCATGAAGAAATGATTCCACCTGGTATGGAAGATATATAAGACGGTGGAAAGACCCTCAGACTTCAAAAAGACTACAATTATTCAAATTCGAAGAAAAAAAGGGAAATGCAGACAAATGTGAAAATTACAGAACTATCAGTTTAATAAGTCAGGGTTACAAAGTACTAAAACGAGTTATTCATGGACAAATGGAAAAACTGGTAGAATCCGATGTCGTGGTAGATTAGTCGTGATTTGAAAGAAACGATGGAACACGTGGGGGTAATCTTCATTTTACGACTTACATTAGAGTTACGGCAAAGGCGAACTTAAATTTCTAGGTTTCATATATTTGGAGAATGTTTTTTGACAAAATCGGTTGGATTACACAATTTAAAATCCTGACGGTGGCAGCTGTAATATATAGGGAACGAAAGTTATGCACAACTTGTTAAAAACAAGACAGCAATTATTAGAGTAGAAGGTCACGAAATGGAAACGGTTATTAGGAAGTAAGAAAGACAGGGTTGTAGCCTTTCACCAGTGTTACTCAATTAGTAGATTTCAGTTCCTATACAGAGCAAAAATTGCTAATAAACAAGAGAAGACGCAACCATCAGCAGAAAGACGTCGGTTTTCCACTCGGAAACGTCTGTATTTCTTCACTACAATTCCTGCCAAATCAGTAATGTTTAACAGCCACCACAGCTGTAGCCGAAGGGAAATACTCACAAACGTGACAATAAAACATCGAAAACAGAAACACAGTTTCCTGACACAGCAGAAACCAATTCCATATTTGAAGCACAAACGGCAAAAACCTTAAAGACACTCGTTTTGTAATAAAAAATAATTATACTTAAAAGTATATTGGTTTATAACAAAGACGAGTAAAGTATAAAAATGTCCAAAACATGAAACCCAATATCGAATTTTTACGTGTCAAAAAAAGTGCCCATCATTTAAGAACAGACCACAACAGGAATTCATGTTTCTCGTTTGTTTAATATTCTCTAAACGGAGTAGACTCCCCGAAGTCCGTGTTAACTTGGACCTTCGCGCTGGCGTCTCCCGGCGTATCATCTCACGTTGGTTCTTACCTTGGTCCTCCCTGTCAGGAAACAAATTGCGGGCCATTAAACCTGTGCCTGATCTCTGGTCAACGTCATCTCGACCCTCTCGCAGAGAGGAGATTGTCCTGGCCCGGCTTCGTATTGGCCACTGCCGTTATAGCCACCAGTATTTATTTTGTGGTGGTCATGCTCCCTTATGTGAGCGCTGAGATGAACCTTTTACTGGGTACCACCTTTTAGTGCAATGTCCGTTTTTTAATCGTCTGCGTCATGATCTATGCTTACCATTTCAAATGTCTGATATTTTAGCTGATGATCCGCATTCTGCTGACCGAGTTTTACTTTTTATACATCGTGCAGCCTTTTAAGTTTTAACCCCAGTTCGATTTTACTATGGGCAGTGTCGGGCGCTAATGACCTAAGTAGTTCTGCGCCCTAAAAAAAAAACAAAACAAAAAAACAAAAAAAAAAAAAAAAAAAAAAACAAAAAAAAAAAAAAAAAAAAAAAAAAAAACGGAACACGCTACAAGATATACACACATTCGTATTTCCTGATGAGTAAGTTGTTGTTTATATCACTGAATCAGGGAAATTCGGCTGTTTTTTACATTTATTTCACGATTACTTGTGTTTCTGAATATTTTACTAATGCTTGGAACGAAAAAATTACATAAATTATTTGGTTAATTACGTAGAAAAGTAAGTACAAACAAACATTTCTCTTACAGCACCTTGCCCACCGCTAGGAGCGCTAGTGTCGTTGCAACTGTCAGCTCGTAACAACTTTTACAGCAGTGAGTGTCGAGACTGTATATGTTAAGCCCTTTCTATACGAGACGTGCAACACGCACAAGGAAGTCGTTGTCAGCTGCAGCGCCCCTTGCGACAGACCGTCCAACTACAGAGAAGCGTTCAAACGGTACGCATTTGTCGAATCGCCTGCTTCACGCGTCTACTTGGTTTGTTGTCAACTTACAGCAAATGAATCGCCGCGTTAGCATCACTTCTCGAAACTGTATGATATGTTATGATGATTAAAACATTTACTTGCGTTTTAGACTGACACTGTGAAACTGTATTTACTTGTTTTCGTGCAGTTCATGCGTAACTACGTCGCTCTCATGTGTTAACATTCTCATTATAAAATGCGATTACATACTTCCAGCCCCTGCTGTTTGAGGCACCTATGTATATGACGAACAAGCTCAGGTGTGTACACATAGACCTTTTTTTTATTATTATTAAGCTTCAAATAATGCTCACCAAAAGCAAATATTTCATCTGTTAACTACAGCATGTTTCAGGAAAATTAGAAAATATTTTAGAAGATAGCAATAAAGACGATTTTTAATTAAAATTTCATATAACGTGTGTCCAATTTTTATTGGGTACAGAGATACAGTTATTGGTATGTACAACAAATTTAAATCATATGCAAATTTTGATATTTTAACTGATTCTTTCGTCGGTTCTTGGTAGATCACCATATTGACTTTTATTTAAATAACAAGTTTTCGACGTAGTTTATAGTCTGAATATGTCCTAGGAAGCAGAAAACCGGGTAAATAAGTAAAAATGAACGTGTAGAACACACACATTATTCTGCTTGTAAGTAAGTGTAATGTCGTACTACCAAGAACCGACGGATAAATCAGTGAAAATTTCTTGATTTACATTTGCTCTAGTCTGTTCGGATTTCATATTAGCAGCTATATCTCTGTATTCAATAAAATTTTACACCGATTATATTACATTTTTAATGCTGTTCCTCTATAGAATCAGCTCGTAAAATACTTCCGACAGAGTCAAAAACTACGTTCCTCTCTGCAGGAGACAAGTACACATTCTCAAACAAATTCCCGGCTTGGCTTCGTTTGTCAGCTGGGTTCCCCATTCGGTCGTCTGCGCATGCGCGAAGCCCTTCCATACGCGTGGGAATAGGATCCACCCTATTCCGTCTACTAGCGATCGTATGCGTGCATCTCTTGCAAGAGGACGCGTCTACACTGTACGGGAACGGCGTAACCGGTGCATCGTGGGTAATCTCGTAAGCTCTCACTTCCCGTGTAGAAGGGGCTTCAGACTGTGGTAGAGCTGTTGTCTCCGGACTGAAGACAGCAACGACAGATTTTTTTTTTTTTTTTTTTTTTTTTTTTTTTTTTTTTTTTTTTTTTTTTTTTTTTAAATATCAACAGTCGGTAACGTGTACTTCATTCAGAAAGTCGTATATATTCGGAACGACAACTGAACGGTCGACACTTACTTCGCCCCGCCGACTTATAAACGGGCAACGGTGGTATTGTATGTACGTGTTCGACCGATCTGTGGGTGTTGTGGCATTTGGACGGTACGTTGAGCACAATGCCGTAATTTGAAAACAATGTGAACAACCTGGCGATTGCTGCTGATGGTTGACCATTGTGTACAGACAGGCCGTGCTTGGCTATGCGCCGCGTGTGATGCCCACAGCTCTGGGCTCGGCCGCTGCCTTCACCGATGGCGTCACGGGAGACGGTGCTAGCTGGGCGGTGCAGACGCGGCTAAGATATTCCGGGCGCACCGCGTATCCGTGATTTGCCGCAGGGTGTGGGCTCAGCGAGCTGAAGCAGGGGCACGGCACGTTCCCGTGGAACGGCTCTCAGGCGGCACGTGCAGGCATCGCGGCTTCGATGGCCAACTACGTGCAGTTCAGAACACGTAAGAGATTTCCCGTCGGCGTATGCATTAAGTGTGAAGAAGAGCAGATAGAAGAGGTTGGCAGTATTAAATTCAGGATTACAGCTTGATAAAAATTTAGTTGCGAGGAGTACACCACAGAACTGCAGAAACGACTCGACAAATCTGCATAGACATAGACACAGACATAGAAGACATAAAAATAAAAAAAGCTTGCAAAGTCTGCTTACTTTCATTCCATAATGTCATATAGTATAATATTTTGGAGTAACTCTTCAGGTCAGTCAAAGGTCTTCATAGTACAGAAGCGTGTAATACGTATTATTTGTGGAGTAAATTCACGGACGTCCTGTAGAAGCCTCTTCAAAGAAATGGGTACATTAACTACTGCCTCTCAGTATATTTATTTCTTAATGAAATTTGCCATAAATAATATATCCCTTTTCCCAACAAACAGCTCAGTTCATACATACTATACTAGGGACAAAAATGATCTACACAAGGACTTAAAAGCGCTTACTTTAGTTCAAAAAGGAGTCCACTTCTCAGGAATACACATTTTCAATAATTTACCATCAAGTATAAAAAATTGAGCTAGAAATAAAGATCAGTTTAAGAGGAACCTAAAAGACTTTCTAGTGGCCAACTCCTTCTACTCCATTAGTGAATTTCTAAATTGTACCAAATGATGCATTTACTCACACTAATTAGTATTATTATGTTATCACCTCAAAAAAGTATGTATTTATAGTATTAGTATTATCTATTATTCAGCTTGTTCCACATCCACGAGGGTCTCCTCAACATGGATCTACGGAACGAAAAACTAATCTAATCTAATTTGAGATTTTCTTGGGATCACCACCTTGATGCTCTTGTGATCAGTGTTTGCTTAAACACACTTTTTTCAGGTTTCGGTTAAAAAATAGACGTAAAGCAGTCTTTTTCTCAAGTTAGACCCATATAGTGCAAAAATATTTATTATTTACAGAAACAGCCGTAAATTCTGGCTGATTTTTATTATTTTACTAACTTAAAAATACGGCGTTGTGCGGGTATTTATTTATTTATTCATTCCTGCCTTGAGTTAGTACTTGTGCTATCCCTTCTCTCTCCGTCCATTCCTTTTTTTCTAAAATCATTATCGGATAATACATAAGATACTAGCTGTAAACCCGGCGTCGCCCGGGTGTTTGTTTATCCTCCACTCTCGTAGTCCACATCCCCTTCCCCCCCCCCTCTCTCTGCATCCACCTCTTTCTCTCCCATCTCTCTGTCAGTTTCCACCTTTCCCTCTCTTGACAAAGTTTTCTGCAAGGTACCCTCTGTCCTGTACCATACAAACATTTATGAACCCAGTGATCTTCCTCTTGCTTTAATGACCATGTGTGCAAGAAAATTCATAAAGATTGGCGCAAAACTTTGCATTTTGTAAAATTCCCTAAGTTAAGTACCCTCCACCACACACCGAACGAAATTTTTTACAGACAGTGACGTTCCTCTTGTTTTTAAGGTAAAGTGTGCAAAACTTCATCAATATCGGAACTATAGATTTCTATGCAATAGAAACTCAGAGTCACATTGAAAAACGCACTTTGTTGTTCTCAAATATTCCTGTTTTATAACGAAAACAAAGGAAAAAAATCTGGATCTGTGAAATCGGTAGAGCCCGACCAAGATATGTAGGGATTCATTTTTATGTTGCAAAGTAACCTCTCTCACGTACCGTATGAAACTTAAGGTAGACGGTGACATTCCTCTTGTTTTGAACGTCAAGCAAGTGGAATTTCGTGAAAATCTGTATGAAAGTGTGAATTTCGTGAGTCTCTAGAGAAGTATGTTGCGCCACGCGCCTATCGCAAAATACTTTCTTAGCTCACTTTTTCTACCTATAAACTATATTTCTGCCGAATTTCAGCTTCACAGGTGAAGTATTTTTCGAGATTTCGTGTTTAGTCAGTGAGTGAATGACTGTCCTTTCGCTTATATATAGATGGAGATTAAGAAAACAGATTGCTTAATTTTGGACCCAATACAATTAAGGGAGACTTGCAGACAAAAATAAATAGTAAACTACAAATCTGTAATGCTAACTTTATTTGATATAAGGTCATGCCTGATGCGACAGTTTTACGTCATCTACAGCGAAACTGTTGTGAGCGGTAGACTTCTTTTCGTTTCATCCTTTTGTGTGTGTGGGGGGGGGGGGTTCCGTTACAAAACGCTGAATAAACGTCCGAAATTACGTGCAAACTTTGTTGCAGGTCCCTAACTACCCCCATTTTCCAATAATTGACGCATTAATCTGGGTATTCTCACGCGGTGGCCTCTCATTATTTATGACGCCATATCTCATGAGCTATGTGTCGTGCTCTTTTGTTTTTGGGTCAGGAAACTTCATGAGCATACAGTGAACAGTTCACCAAAGTTCCATTGCAATCTTATGAATCGTTTATCAGCGCACAGAAGACATACAAACATTCGTTTAACGTTGTCTTGCTTAATGAACAAAATTATAACAGTAGCATCCAAACAAAGAAAGATAGTTGTCAAAATACATGTAACATATTAAATTCGTACGATATCATGTTTATTCAGTTATATGTTGCACAACTGTATAATTTTTCATGTATGTATTCCTTTGTATAAGTGCTGTATTCTGTGAAATCTGTTAAGAATACAAACAGTAGTAAAGAAGTAATAGATTAAAAGTTGGTGCATGATAGGGCCTTTTTCTATGAACGTTACTGTTTATGTGCTCATATCTCATGAATTTCGTGTCGTACTGTGGTAAAATTTCGAAGGTACATTCAGCTATATGTGCTACTACAATTTGTGGTGTAGAATATATAAATTGTAACGTAGTACCGAATGCTGTAGCTTTAGTCCATGAACAGCTGAAAAGTAGTAAGCAGGATATTTTTTTTCCTTTCGGAATTTTGCTGTGGTTGTCAACGAGAAAAAGTTCAATAAACATTTGAAATTATGTTTTAAGTTGGTTGCAAGTCTCCAAGTACTGTCATTCCCTTACAGTCTTTGAATAAGATCTCATCGCATTATGTGGCGGGTTCCTGCAACTATGTTGTTTATGATGTTGTATCTCCTGAACCATGTGTCTTATGTGGTTCATTCACCTACAGCATTGTTACCTCACGGTAAGGAATATGTGCACCACATTTGGTTGGAATCGGTCCAGTGGTTTATGAGAAAATGAGCAGCATTGCTTTGCCGTGTAATGCAGCAGTTTTTCGCGCATCTCATTGTTTATGACGTCGTATCTCGTGAACAATGTGTTGTATGTTATCCTTAAACTTACGGCGACCGTCCTCTTCGATTGAAGCTTACGTGTGCAAAATTTCATAAACATCGGAAGAAAAATGCAGATTTTGTGTACAACACTAACAAACACACGAACATACGGACACTCTGCTTTGTATATACAAATTCCGATACAGGTTTCGATAGTCGATCGGTATCATCTTCAGGCCACACTGACGGCGTCCATACAGTTACGTCTACGGTCAATATGGCCGTATTTGCTGGAAATCGTGGCTCCTGAACATTCGTGTCTGCCCCTTACACATGTGACAGCAACTCAATCTCCAGGAGATGTGATTTCCAATAAATACGGATTTATTGGCAGTACACGTAACTGGACGGACATCGTTGGTGTGGCCTGAAGATTGTAGTATGGATGGCACTGGTCACAGGTTCAAATGTTTCAAATGTTTGTATAGTCTATGGGACTTAACTACGGGGTCATCAGTCCCTAAACTTACAAACTACTTATGAACTACTTACGAACTAGGACGGCACAAATATCCATGCCAGAGGGGGGATTGGAACCCCCGACCGTAGTGGCCGTGCAGACCTCGGCTGGTCACAGGTATTGAGTTGCTATGAAATTT
This sequence comes from Locusta migratoria, assembly GCA_026315105.1. Lineage (NCBI taxonomy): Eukaryota > Metazoa > Arthropoda > Insecta > Orthoptera > Acrididae > Locusta > Locusta migratoria. The sequence continues at coordinate 80,280,907 of CM048754.1, read as the reverse complement.
CACAGCTAGTAGATCACTTGATAGGTGGAATGGGTGGCAAAACATGACGTATGGTGTAACATATTCCATTACCGTGATAAATTGCTCCAATACTGTCTAGACGTCTTCTGATTGGTTCCTCTCCCCATCCTCACCCCCCGTGTATGAGACACCCCTCCCCTCTATGATTTTTTAAATTATAAATATTAGATATACTATTGAATAGAACTTAACGTGATTTTGTGTTACTAATAAGTTTACATGAAGCTTTATTATGGTATGTATTGTTTATGTAATTATGCTCTACTTAACAAAAATAGTTGAATGTAAAACGTCTAGGAAACGGGCTTCGCGCCAGAATTGATGGTACTGCCCAGTTGCGTGAACAGCCGTGACAATCGCGCTCTTAAAATAATCCATTAGGCAATTGAAACTTTGTATTTTTCAACCACTGTTTTTAGAATTCAGGTGTGCAAAAGATCACGGACAGTATTACATATATCGGGTGTTGTTTCATAATATTTATTTATATGTCGCGAAACTACTGGCATCCCTTATTACTTGGAAAGTAGTCACAGTTTTAAAAGTTCCACGGCGCTTCACTTCAAGATTGATGGAGCAATGACCTTTGCGCTGCTTCTGCTTGGGGACAACAGCGGAAAAGAAGCAGCCACGTCGGTGAACAGAAACTTCAACGCCACGCACTGACGATGCGTGTAGTTCTACGGCCCTCAAGTGCAGTGCTACCTAACTAAACCTTACGACATTGTCATGCGTGGCGTGGAAACACTTCTGAGGGAAAGTGTCAGAGAAAGTGTTAGATAGATTATATAACATTCCAATCACGTTCATCAAACTCTCCATCCACCTTGTATTTCTGACCCCACCGCAACATGATACCTATAGACAATCTGAACCGGTAGCGGCATAAAATAATAAACTAAATCACAATTTATGGGTTTTGAACGGAATTTAAAAAACACGTGTTTCGAAATTTTTGGAAATCAACCATAATGCGGGTGAAATAAGGGAAAATCTTTTAAGGGTGCTACTAAGACTACTTCGATGCTAAAAATGCATGGTTAGAATTAAAAAAAAAAAAAATGTTTCGGGACGTTGTGAATTCTGCCACCAATAAGTCAGGGGGGGGGGGTGGCAAGTTGTGTCATATTACTTTATTAGGAAAGCATTTTTGAAGCTAAATCTATAAATATTTATACTTAGAAATAGAAGCAACCAATGCAGACCATCCAGTCAGCGCATCCGAAGCAGAGGTAATTAGGCTAGTACTTACTATATCGATCTGGTGCCTGCTCTTTCGAACATGTCCGAAAGAGCAAACACCACACTAATAAACAATCAACAACATTTCTTAAATCAGAGACTACACTTGGGGTTCGCAGCATTTTATTTAATTCATTCAGTGTCTCTCAGAGAAAAGAGGATGTAGCGTTCTCCGTTGTTAAACCACATCTGAAACCAAAAATGTTCAAATGTCTGTAAATCTATCGGACCAAACTGCGTAGCTTACAAACTACTTAAACCTAGGGGAACTAACCTACGGACAAACACACACACCCATGCCCAGGGAGGACTCGAACCTCCACGGCGAGCAACCGCGCGCTCCGCAGCGAGGTGCTTTAGACCGCTCGGCTACTCCACCGCGGCCATCTGAAACCATTGCGTGCATTGGACAGCAAGTCGTGACAACGGAAGTAAGAAGTTAGCCTTGAATGCGCAACCTTTTCAATAACTCCAGCAAACACCGACCCGGCCGCGGTGGCCGCGGGTACTGAGGCGCTCCAGTCACGGTCTGCACGGCCACTACGGTCGGGGGTTCGAATCCCCCCTCGGGCATGGGTATTTGTACCGTCCTTAGTATAAGGTAGTTCATAAGTAGTTTGTAAGTTTAGGGACTGATGACCCCGTAGTTAAGTCCCATAAGCTTAACAAACATTTGAGCATTTGAACAAATACCGATGGTATGGGTGTAATGTCTGTCTCCGTATTCTTCGTCCAGCATGAGTTCAGTTCACTGAATGAATAATTAAATAAATACATCTGAAGACGAGAGCTTAGTCTCGCCGGGAATCACAGTTTGTTAGCATCAGCAGATGGGAGAAGAAATAAATAAGTGCAGCAAACAGACGCGAGGCAGCCATTCCGGTCCCTCACTGGGGCCGACTAGTGCATCGTGTTTGTGTTGTGGGACGAGCGACGGCGAGGGAGGCCGAACAGGCCCGAAGACGAGCCGACGGTAAATATTTGCCGCGGGCCGAGACCGACGCGACGAAACGTCGTGTACGCTCCAGCTGATGACGTCATCAGCGTCCCCTCCCCCAACCCTCCTCCACCCTTCACCCCTCGAAAGCACAACAGATCCATTGTCGATGTAGGATCCCAGTCCAGGTTACTGTTGCACGGCCTGTTACAGCCTCCTGGAGGCTTATTTAATTACACAGACCACACCTCTTGCTTGACACAGCGTGTTTTACGAGCGTAAATAAGGTGACTATGTACCTCTCGAACTAGACAAGTAATAACAATATCGAAAAAAATCGCACTGACGTGTTTTACGGCCCACTTTAGATTTGTAATTTTATAAGTTTTTGCAAACATTTCGGACCAAAATAATAATCTAAATAATAAAAAAGTAATTAATAAGAGTGTCTGAAACCCTTCTAGGGAAAAAAAAATAGGTATTGGCGGGTTCCGTACCACTGACCCTCAGCGTCACAGTCCAAGAAATTGCCCACTACGCTACAGTCAACAGTTACGAGTTGCGTTCTTTAATCTCGTACTATTGACGGCTATTGTTAACTGATGTTAATATGGCATTTGTAGACACTATATTATCATTTATCGTACGAAGAACGACGTATTTTTGTTAATTCTTCAGTGCGTCGTTGCTTTTAACTGACAACGTGTAAGTTACAATAAGGAAATCATCAAATACGCCACGCAAGATGGCGTATGTCAGAGAGAGTTCTGGGCGAGGAATGTCACGTGACATCTGCGAACGGCTGGTTTTCGTTAATTCAATGGAGGGTGTCAAAACTCCGTTATTTTTGCAAATATCTCTCAAACGATTCGAGATATGAAAAAAAAACACAAGAGAGCAAAGTTCTAGAGAATTTTCTCCTCAAGCTTTCACCACAGATTACATGTTAGGTCTACATACAGTGGAATGAAAAGTATAGCACGACTTTCAAAATTTCCGTGAACAAAGTACTTTTCGAATGGCTGCAGCCACTGTAATTCGTCGTTCTTATTTATGAAATTGCATATGTGGATATAGGACATATGGAGGTAGGATATGTGGAGGTAGGATATATGGAAACACTAAAAGATTTTTCTATCTATCTATCTTTTTTTAAAAATAAATCTGTGCACTTCAAAGTTAGAAAAAATAACAGTATGCACGGAGATACCCAGTACAAGGTTAATTTCTGTTTTGGTTATCTTTACTTTCATAGTAATTAGGTGCAGTGAGCGTAAGGCACTTGAGTGGGCAGCTCGCTACGTTGCACTGGAGTAGGAGACGGAAGGGTTATTTTCGACAGCGTCACTAAAAGATTAATAATAATTGTTCCTATACTGATAATCTACAGTTACATAACTGAAAACCAGAAGTCAGGCTTAGATTCATTGGAAGATCCTACGGAAATACAGTCCGAAAACAAAGGAAGTATGTTACAGTACACTTGTTCGCCCACAGCTTGAATACTGCTCATCGGTGTGGGATCCGTACCAAGTGGGATTGATAGAGGAAGTGGAGAAGATCCAACGGAGAGCAGCGCGCTTCGTTACAGGATCATTTGGTAATCGTGAAAGCGTTACGGAGATGATCGCTAAACTCCAGTGGAAGACTCTGCAGGAGAGACGCTCTGTCGCTCGGTACGGGCTTTTGTCGAAGTTTCGAGAACATACCTTTACCGAGCAGTCTAGCAGTATATTGCTCCCTATTACGTATATCTCGCGAAGAGATAAAGAAGATAAAATCAGAGACATTAGAGCTCACACAGAGGCTTACCGACAATATTTCTTTTCGCGAACAATACGTGATTGTAATAGGAGGGAGAACCAATAGTGGTACTCAAGGTACCCTCCGCCACACACCATCGGGTGGCTTGCGGAGTATGCATGTAGATGTACAGAGTATAGGCCTATATACCAGTCTCCAGTTGTTAATGAATCATTTGACAGCGATATTTATAGGGGTGATCAAAAATTATACACATTTTGATGAAGAAAAAAGTGTATATTATCGTAACTATTGCGATGGCGTACACTGTTGGTGACATTTCTCAGATTAGCTAAAGGAATTTCATGTCTGGCCGCTGTAATTTCATGGCTCAGTTCCTCAAGTGAGTACTGTTTCTTGGTATACATCACGTACTTGAGGTTACGTCACAAGTAAAAGTCATGTGGGATTAAATCAGGTGAAAGTGTATGGTACTCAATAAGACTGTTTCGTCCAACCCGGTGCGACGTTATCCAGACACAGATATATGTATGGTAGTGGAGTGGATGAAAACAGAATCTCACCAGAGCAAGCCCGAATACACGGTGAAATTAGTTAGCCATATCCAAGACACCCCGTCAAGTAATTGTACCCTCGAAAATAAAGGTCTATCCAGTCCCCTTGATGATGATCCACACCAAACGAGAAGTCCCTGAGCATTGACCGACTACTAAACACGAACGCACCGATTTCGTGGGACTCAACGCATACAGTTATGCGTGTTTACCGTAACATGTAATTAAACGTATGCCTCTTTAGACCATACAAATTGGGAAACAAAATGTGTATTATTTTCGACCTGGGCGAGTTACTGTTTAGAAAGCTCTCCTCGTCCTTGCGTGTCCTCGTTCATTACGTGTAACAACTGCAGTATGCGAACTTTCATCTTCCTCTGAGCAGAACTACGACCTACGGTACCTCTACTCATGACTGGTTGAAGTGCATGTTGTGACGTCGGTTTTTAAACGAATATAACACTGCAACAGAACCTTCGCTTGTTGTTGTGCTTACTCGGTCCTTTCGTCGCTTAGGCATAGCCATTACTGTTCCGTCAAACTTACCGCGCCGGCCGCGGTGGCCGAGGAGACTGAGGCGCTCCAGTCACGGTCTGCACGGCCACTACGGTCGGGGGTTCGAATCCCCCCTCGGGCATGGATATTTGTGCCTTCCTAGTTCGTAAGTAGTTCATAAGTAGTTTGTAAGTTTAGGGACTGATGACCCCGTAGTTAAGTCCCATAGACCATACAAGCATTTGAACAAGCAAACTTACCGCGAAGGCGGCCTAGCTTATGTGTTGCCTCTGCCGTTCCGTGTTATGGCATCCAAGTTCGTTGCATTTGAATGACATTCTCGACCTTTCAATACCATTATAAAATGTGTTTTCTGTGAGACATGCCGGGTGATCAAAAAGTCAGTATAAATTTGAATACTTAATAAATCACGGAATAATGTAGATAAAGAGGTAAAAATTGACACACAAGCTTGGAATGACATGGGGCTTTTTAGAACCACATCTACCGTTATCAGGCCCTTTTTCTTCCAGGAACTGCGTGATTCTGTTTTTGTAACTGCTACCTTGACGGGTGAGAGGTACGCCGATACGTTAGAGAATCGCATCATCCCCAGCCTGGCTGATAAACACCTGCTGGACCGTACGATTTTTATGCAGGATTGCGCTCCACCCCATATTTCTAGACGCGTGAAAGATGTATTGGGCGCGTCATTTGGTGATGATCGTGTGCTCAGCCGCCAATTTCGTCATGCTTGGCCTCCCAGGTCCCCAGCCTTCAGTCCGTGCGTATATTGGGTTTGGGATTACCTAAAGTCGCAAGTGTATCGTGATCGACCGACATCTCTAGGGATGCTGAAAGACAACATCCGACGTCAATGCCTCACCATAACTCCGGGCATGCTTTACAGTGCTGTTCACAACATTATTCCTCGACTACAGCTATTGTTGACGAATGTAAAGAACATTATCTTTGTTTTGTCTTAATTTGTTATGCTAATTATTGCTTTTCTGATCAGATGAAGCGCCATCTGTCGGACTTTCTTGGATTTATTTATTTTGTTCTAATAAAACCCCATGTCATGCCAAGCATGTGTGTTAGTTTTTACCTCTCTATCTACAGTATTCCGCGATTTATTAAGTTTTCAAATTTATACAGACTTTTTGATCACCCGGTACTTGCGCCACGGTCTAACACTTCACACTGAACTGACTCATCGTGTAAGCTGAACAATTCATGCAAATAGAACTGTAAACACTCGCAAAAAGTCAGCTATTAAAAATGTTTATAAATCGGGGTAAAACTATCAGGTTCTTCTATCCATACTCCACTCATAAATGTTCTTCGGAAGACCAACAGTTTTATTTAAACACCAATAGTACACAATTCAAAATTATCTTCTTTGTTTGTTCCAAATTAAAATTTTAAATTGACTTCGTTTCAAGCAGGTATTACCTGCATACAAAGTCCAGAGTATTTTCCATATTGAGTGTTGACATCAGGTAACCGCTCACAGCATTGGCGCGTCATCCATTTGACTAACGTAAAATATTCCTTGTTAGTTTAGCTCACGTATACTGACGAAATACGTATCCCACATATTCACTGGTTCTATCAGTTCAGCATATAAACTTCATAACAGCACACACAGACCAACAGCGTTTGCTGTTATCAGTGTATACAAGGTGAATCACCTAACACTTGCACCGGAAACGGAAAGTGCGATTGATGTGCGGTTTTCACAGCTGATTCACCCTGTATATAATACAGTTTAGCCGAGGGGAGTAGCCGAGCGGTCTAAAGCGTCTCGCTGCGGAGCGCGCGGTTGCTCGCCGTGGAGGTTCGAGTCCTCCCTGGGGCATGGGTGTGTGTGTTGTCCTTAGGTTAGTTTACCTATGTTTAAGTAGTTTGTAAGCTACGGACTGATGACCACGCAGTTTGGTCCGATAGATTTACAAACATTTGAACATCTTACCGTACTTGGTTGTAAACATTCGCTGAACACACAATTAAGACACTTCGAAACAGTTAAAATTAGGTGTTAAAATTGAAGATGTCTCAATGAAGATCCTTGGTCCACTTGAGGTGTTTTTTTATTGGAGTCGTGGAGACCCGCACAACCGGTTACACAAGTTAAAGTTGAACCTTCTGGTGCTTTTTAAATGTTTTCCATGTAAATTTCTATGGTGGGTAACGGGGATTAATGCTGAGGTGTGACCACAAGCACCTTCCTTCTTTTCATCGAACATAAAATCAATTGACCGTGTGGTTCGTATCATTTTACGTTAAAGTATTGGGAAATCACCAATCAGTTCTAAAATTTGTTTGGCCTGTTTGTCATTAGGCGACATGATGGGTGGTCAATGTAATGAGGTTTGTCAGCTCCATCAAGGTGGTCGTAAGTTGCGTTTCCCCGCAACATTAAGTTGTGAAACCGGTTGTGCGGGTTTTCATGACTACAGTAAAAAAGCAGCTCAAGCGGACCAAAGCCCTTCATTCAGACATCTTCTATTTTAACACCAAATTTTAACTGTGTGAAAGTGTGTGAATTATGTATAAATTTTTTAGCTGTGGTTGTCCTTCATACAAAATTCTTTGCGATCCGTTGAACAACTGCAGCACACTTGCTTTAGTCGAACTAATCACACAGAAATCTCGCTCCGGAGCTGAAAGCGCCATGTTTGCGACTAGCAGTGACTATTGGCGAATTACCAAACTACAGTCTGGCGGTATACATGAAAAAAATAAATAATTAAAAGAAAGTCTTTCAGGGTTTCTCTTGAAAATGACATATGTATGATGTCTGTAAAATGTTGGGTTCTTGTGCAGTTACACCCTGTAGTTTGAATTAAGCTTTAGAGTTGCAATTTTGAACAAGGCCTTATATGCAGCAACTGGATGTAAAATAATTTTGAGATTTGCTGCCCCACAAGTTGCTTAAAATAATCTGATGCCGCCTTGATCTACTGGCACATCGGCAACACCTTAGCGGCTTGCCACGATGTTACACAATTTTTTTTTTTTTTTTCAGACTGCTAGTCAGTAACTAGCATATTGTTTTTCTTTTTCAATGTTTTATAGAACATGAGCATTCCTTATTTCTGTAAAAGTCTCGCCGGCCGCGGCGGCCGAGGGGACTGAGGCGCTCCAGTCACGGCCTGCACGGCCACTATGGTCGGGGGTTCGAATCCGCCCTCGGGCATGGCTATTTGTGCCGTCCTTAGTATTAGCTAGTTTTGTAAGTAGTTTGTAAGTTTAGGGACTGATGTCCCCGTAGTTAAGTCCCATTAGCTACGCAAACATTTGATTCGTAAAAGACTCACGTCCTATTTTTACATTATGATGATACTTCGATAGTGTTGTCGAAATCTAGATACATTTTTATAATTATTTTGAGTAATTTGTGTGGCTGCAATTGTGAAAATTGTTATTAAAGTTGCATGAATTTGGCGAGAACATCCCTAATAAATGATGGATTTGTTGGTACCAGAACATAAAAGTGCAGTGATCTCTCATCCGGTACCTGGACGTTTTTACTGCGACATCGTTCCGGAGTTGCTGGGTCAAACACCATCAGGAAAAATTACGTTTTTCAATTCCGCCGCCGCTGCTGTATCGAACCGGCTCGCGGGACGCACCAGTTAGCGAAATTGGCGGCTGACCACAAAGTTGGAATTGTACCTCGGCGGGGAGGATTTTTATCTCGGCTGCCAGCCAAACTCCTCGTGTCGAGAGACAAGGACGTGGAGAGGGGGTAGAAAGGGTTATGTGTGTGTGTGTGTGTGTGTGTGGGAGCAGACAGCGGGAAAGAAAAAGAGCGAAAGACGGTCCGACCGCTGTCTGGTCGATGGCGGCGGACGTCGGAGCGAGACGAGGAAAAATACCGGGTATTCCCTCCTGTAAAAACAAAAGGGCTCATATCGTCGCCCGGCAAGTGGGGCGGCGGACACTGTGGAAACAGGCGCGCGTGCCCCAGGCGGCCGGCTCGGGATTGGGGTCGCGGCTTAGCGCAATTGCAGAACGGCGAAGGGCGGGGAGTTCCATGAAGGCGCGCGAGTGCAGTATAGTCGCGCTACGACCGAGCACACTGTTGTACAAACTTACAGACCTGGCGAACGCGAAAACTGGAGCAGTTGAGTTTTATTCCTCCCATTTATCTCTCGTGTAACTGTAGGGGGGTATTTTCGCATTTTCGTTTGGCAGTCGTCGACAGCATTCATAAATTTCATGATATTAAATATACACTCATTACCTCGCAATTTGCGATAATTTCCGACATTAGCTGCTCCTCGTTAGTTGGTCTATCATTTTGTAACACATAAAAATTTATGCCGGACCGGGACTCGAACCTGTCTCTCACGCTTATCGCGAGTTTGGGTCTCGCCGGGTGCGTGTCCGGGTGGTCGAGTGGGTAAGGCGACCGCTCGCGAAAAGCGGCAGACCCGGGTTCGAGTCCCGGTTCGGCACAAATTTTCATGTGTTACAAAATGATAGATCAACTAACGAGGAGCAGGTAAAGTCGGAAATTATCGCAAATTGCGAGGTAATGAGTGTATATTTAACATTTATAGCTGCGGGCCATCGGCAACACCCGTTCTTTAAGAACAGGCGTATCATTCAAAAATGTTCAAATGTTTGTAAAGCTTATGGGACTTAACTACGGGGTCATCAGTCCCTAAACTTACAAACTACTTACGAACTAGGACGGCACAAATATCCATGCCCGAGGGGGGATTCGAACCCCCGACCGTAGTGGCCGTGCAGACCGTGACTGAAGCGCCTCAGTCCCCTCGGCCACCGCGGCCGGCGGCGTATCATTGTTTCATGACATTTACAAGGAGACCACGTGGGTATTGGATTTTAGAATTTCTTTACATTTATGATACGTGAAGTTCAGAACTTAAATAACAATCAGTCAAAGGCATTTAGTCGCGGTGGACTAGCCGTGCGCGTTGTCGCGCCGTGGTACGGTGCGCGCGGCCGTTGGTCGTCGGGGGTTCGAATCCTCCCTCGGACATCGATGTTTGTGTTGTCCTTAGGTTAGTTTACCTTAGTTTAGGTAATTGGTAAGCTACGGACTAATAACCCAGCAGTAAGACATTAGACACAACTCTCATAAATTCTCAAGAAAATCGACTTTGAAGTTTTGCAAAGTACACATAAGTACCAGTAATGAAAACGGTAGCAGCAGCTGTTGGTAGCTCAGCTCAGCTCAGTTGGTAGCGTTCTCGCCTAACAACTATAGAGTCGGTGGTTCGAATCCCTTTATGACTTATTTTCGTTTTCGAATTCAGTTATATAAAAAATTTTTGGATCTCTAATTCCACGTGTTGTCTACGTACATACTCCGCAATCCACCGTAAGGTGCATGGCGGAGGGTACACTGTACCACTACTAGGCTTTTCCTTTCCTATTCCACTCCCAAATAGAACGAGGGAAAAAAAAGAATGCCTATATGCCTCCATACGAGCCCTAATTTCTCGTATCTTGTCTTTGTGATCACCACGCGAAATGTAAGTAGGCGGCAGCAAGATCGTACTACACTCAGCTTCAAATTCCGGCTCTCTAAATTTCCTCAACAGAAATTCACGAAAAGAACGTCGTCTTTCCTCCAGCGATCCCCAATTGAGTTGCCGGAGCATTTCCGTGACAGTCGCTCATTGGTCGAACCTACCGGTAACAAATCCAGCTGCTCGCCTCTGTGACAGTTTTTGTTTAAGTAGACGAGCTGCAAACCTTGTCACGTGAAACGATGGTTGGGTAAGTTAGCTGCTTAGAAAGCCATTAGTAGCTATGGAGATTACTTTCCAAATATAGTATCGCAGCTCTTCACAATCTGAAGAATCAAAGACTACTGTCTTCAACTAATAATTAAGCCAATACTGAAAGCAATTGAAATTGTGTATTTTTAATTGAAACCATCTCTATTAACATTCAACCTTGATTTCTCTATCTCCTCTTATAGTTGTTCCACCTTCATTAACTCTCTGTTCCTCTCATTTCTTAGCCTGCCTGTCTTTGTCAGCCGGGCGCAGTGTCCGAGCGTTCTGCGACGCTCCAGTCACGGTCTGCACGGCCACTACGGTCGGGTGTTCGAATCCCCCCTCGGGCATGGATATTTGTGCCGTCCTCAGTCTTAGCTAGTTCATAAGTAGTTTGTAACTTTAGGGACTGATGGCCCAGTAGTTAAGTCCCATAGGCTATACAAACATTCTAATACTTATTTATTTATTTATTTATTTATTTTTGTCCTTGTCTTTGTCACTGAGCTATCCGAACACGACTCACGATGCCGCCTCACAACTTTACTTCCGCCAGTACCTCCCCTCCTACTTTCCAAACTCCACAGATGCTCTGCTGCGAACCTTGCAAGACTAGCACTCCTGGAAGAAAGCATATGGTGGAGAGATAGCTTAGCCAGAGACTAAGGGATGTTTCCAGAATGAAACTTCCACTCTGCAGCGGATTGTGCGCAAAGGTCTCAGGTTCGAGTCCCGGTTGCGGCACACAATTTTAATCTGCCACGAAGTTACTTATGAACTAGTTAATACTAAGGACGGCACAAAAATCCATGCCCGAGAGGGGGGGGGGGAGATTCGAACCTCCGAGCGTAGTGGCCGTGCAGACCGTGACTGACGCGCCGCAGACCGCTCGGCCACCGCGGCCGGCTTTGCTTTTCTCTCTTCTTTTCATAATCCAGGTTTCAGAAACATATGTCAGGATCGGGACATAGTATGACAGGTATATAACTTTTTTACTTCTTAGGAAGGAAGAAATCTGCTTGGTATTTAGAGACGGAGCTCACGCTCGGACTTTTGGGGAAGGATGGGGGAAGGAAATCGGTCGTATCCTTTTCAAAGGAACCATCCCGGCATTTGTCTTGAGTGATTTAGGGAAATCACGGAAAACCTAAAGAGGGATGGCAGGAGGTGCTTTTGAACCACCATCCTTCCGAATACGAGTCCAGTGTGTTACCGCTGCGCCACCTCGCTCGGTTACTTTTTAGGGGTACATCCCTGTTCCATATCAGGCTTCTGACACTCTTCCGAAATGCTTCTTACGAGTTACGGGAATGAAAATGGCTCGTACTTACAGGCGCTTTGTACGCACCCGCCATGTCACGTCAGCACGCAGTGGAGGGAAGGCCTAGAGACCGGACAGTGTTCCCGGAGTATCTCTCCCCCCCAGTGCCGTTGCCCCGCCCCCTCCACCCCCGCTCACACGTGTCCAGACTGCGGGCGGCGGTCCCACTGGAGTTCCTGGAACCTCCAGACGCGCTGCGCTCCTGGAATCAGAAACGACGGCGCGCCACGGAGCCACGTCTCCAGCAGCACGCTCGCTGGCGTCTGTCTCACGCGACTCCACTGGTCTTCTGCTTCAAAACACGCTCTAGGTTTTCCAGTAGTTGCACGATTTCTCAGTTATTTCGACAAAAAATAGTGAAATTATAAACGTTGTAAAATTAAATGTATAAAATAATTATGTATGTATATCTATAAATGTGAATGTCTGTTCGGTGTACCCTTATGACGTCCGAACGACAAGACGCACAGACTTAAATATTTGTACAGTTACTAATTTATATCCGAGGAAGGTTATAGGCACGATTTTATAGCTATCTGATAGATATTTAGTAATTCGTCCTCGTCTTTATAAACGATTTAGGAGACAATCTGAATAGCTCCCTTAGACTGTTCGCGGATGATGCTGTCGTTTATCGGTTAGTGAAGTCAACAGAGGATCAAAAGCAACTGCAAAGCGATTTAGACAAAATTTCTACTTGGTGCGAAAATTGGCAATTCACACTAAATAATGAAAAGTGTGAAGTAATACACATGACTACTAAAATAAATCCGCTGAACTTCAATTACGCGATAAATCAGTCAAATCTTAAGGTCGTAAATTCTACTAAATACCTAGGAGTTACAATTACGAACAACTTTGACTGGAGAGAACACACAGAAAATATAGTGGGGAAGGCGAATCAAAGGTTACGTTTCATTGGCAGAACGCTTCGAAGATGCACCAGCTCCACCAAAGAGACTGCCTACATCACACTTGTGCGTCCTCTCCTGGAGTACTGTTGCCCCTTGTGAGACCCTCACCATGTGGAAGGACAGCTCGTTTCGTTTTGTCACGTTACGGGGGGGGGGGGGGGAGCGTCACGGAAATGTTGCACGAATTGGGTTGTATATCATTAAAAGAAAGACGTTATTCATTGCGGCGTGATCTGTTTACCAAGTTTCAATCAGCTACTTTTACTTCTGAATGTGAAAATATTTTAGTAGCACCCACCTACTTAGCGAGACATGACCATCCCAACAAAATAAGTGAAATCAGATCGAAAAGGGAACGATTTAGGTGTTCTTTCTTTCCGCACGCTATTAGAGAATGGAACGGTAGAGAAAGGTTACGAAAGTGGTTAATGAACCCCCTGCCAGGCACTTGAATGTGATTTGCAGAGTATCTATGTAGATACAGATGTAGATATAACGCGAAATGCGGAACAATAAATACTCTTTGAAAATTATATTTACTCTTTGAAAGTGGTTTTATTGGTTGCATTGTTGCTTGAGGGTTGATAATGATGAAAGGGTGCAGTATATTGGGATGGAAAGTTATCGGTGTATATAAAATTCTACGTGTGTGTGTGTGTGTGTGTGTGTGTGTGTGTATGTCAATATTTCGCCCTGCGGCGAAAACTACAGAACGCAAACAACTGATGTGTGTGTACTTGTTGTCCGAAGTCTCCCGTTGTACACCATAGCACTTCCATGCCGATAGGTATAAGAGGTTGGAAGATATGGTGGTTGAAAGTCGTCAAATTATTAAAAAAAATTCGGACTGAAGGCCAGCGATGACGTTTGCGACGCTCTAGCAAGGAGATTACATACAGCGAAACATGATGCCAGAGACCATATCTTTGGTATATGCGTGCTACAATATCTTCAGCTCTTTCTCTGTAAGGGTAAGCATACGGATAAGGAAATATAAGAATAAATAAATAAAGCAGTAAAAAGGAAATTTATTTCAATACAAAAACGTGGTTAACCAGAATGCCCTAAAATGAAATTAAAATGAATTTGGACATTACTCTCACCATACGTGTTGAGATTTTGCAACAACTGGCTATAAGAAATAATATATGTATTATTTATTGTAAATAATTAAGCAGTTCACATAATTATATTTTTTATTTGAATGTTGATTAAAAAAGTTTGTTTCTAAAGAAGGTATTGTATTTCATTTCATCCTTCAAAACCAGTCTCATATGACACTACTGAAAGATAGCGTGCGGAGCCGCGGGTTTAAGCTAGTAAAATGTATAAAATACAGGGTGTCGAGAAAAGGGATCGCTGATTTCAAAATTAAATATCTCGAAAAGAGAGATCGATAGAGGAATGCAGTAAACGGTATGTTCATTGTGAAAGCTGTAAGAAGTTTATATAGCAGTTTAAAATAATAGTTACAAAAGCTGCCAAGAGATGGCGCTGTACGCTGTACAGCTCATATCAGCATATATAAGTGAAATAATTGCATGAAAACACTCTTTGCAAACATCACATCGCAATGTTTTCAAAATGTTCACCATTGGCACTACATAGGTGGCGCAAACGAAGAATGATATTCGCCATCACATTTCGTAGTAACCGAAATGGATTCACATGCCACAGAGATCGGCGATTCAAGCTCGTCCAGCGTGGCGGGATGCTTCGGGTAGGCCATGTCTTTCACTGTGCCCCACAAAAAACGAGTCACAGGGAGTCAAATCCGGCGAATATAGAGGCCAATCCATGCCTGCACCAGTAAATTTGGGATATTCCAATGCAATGACTTGATTCCCGAAGTATTCCTCAAGAAAGCGAAACACTTGTTCCGTCCGATGTGGTCGGGCTCCACTATCTGGTCGAGCCTCTAACGCTTGCTGAGTGGCGACAAATTGTTCCAAAATTGCAACGTAACGTGCACCAGTGACCGTTTCTCGAATGTAAAAAGGGCCAATAATGCCTCTGCTGCATACTGCAACCCGCACAGTAACTTTAGGAGAATACAGGGGTTTCGCTTTACACCAATATGGCTTTTCAGAACTCCAAAATCGCCAGTTTTGCTTATTCATGTATCCATTCAGGTGGAAGTGTGCTTCAACTGTAAACCAGATGCAGCCAACATCAAATCATTGTGAGCATCTAATTAGTAAAGGCAACCCTTTGTTTCACAGCTTGTACGGGTATGGCCTGGTGCGTTTGAATTTTGAATAGAAACATGTATAGGCTCTTTCTCAGTATTTTCTGCGTGCTGGAACGCTTCAAACCAGTCTCAGATGCAATTCTACGGACGGATGACATTGGATTTCGCTGAATAATTCCAGAAACTGTTCTCATATATTTTCAGGCGTAACTGCTGTTTGCTTGCGGCCAACATGCCCCACTAGATCATCAGTTACGCTGCCTGTTCGTTGAAATTTTGCGAAGAGCGTACGAATGGTTTTTGCATCGGGTCCTGTTGGAACATTAAATCGTGCTTGAAAACTTCAACTTGTTGCCGTAGGACTCTCTTCTACCCTGCGGTACTCTAGCACCAGAAAAACGCGTTGTTCAATGGAGTACATGGTGTTAATCTCTAACCTCCTTTCACGTTTCAATAGTAGAACTGATCGCTCTGGGCTTCGGATCACTACTCATTCTAGGCATCTGTTAGCAGCTTTTGTAACTATTATTTCAAACTGCTGTATAAACGTCTTACAGCTTTCACAATACTGCATTCCTCTATCGATCTTTGTTTTCGAGATATTTAATTTTGAAATCAGGAAGTCCTTTTCTGGATACCCTGTAATTATACAGTATTTAATATTTTGAATGAAACAATTACATCTGCATAGATACTCTGCAAATCACATTCAAGTGCCTGACAGAGGCTTCATTAACCCCTTTCATAACGTTTCTCTACCGTTCCATTCTCTGATAGCACGCGGAAAGAAAGAACACCTAAATTGTTCCGTTTTCGATCTGATTTATTTTATTTTATTGGGATGGTCATGTCCATTACATTCCCTCCTTAGAGCGTTTGTGCAGTTAAATTCAGAGTTGTGAAAAGGCCATGGCAAAGGGGCGCACGGTGAGTGTTGCAAACCTGAAATGAGCCAACGTTTGTGGCGCGCTAGCTTTCGGATGCCTCGGCGTAGGGTTTCGGCGGGCGACGTCGTGCGCAGACCTGGGACTCACTCCTCTCTCTAAGGAGGTGCGTTAAACTTTAAACGCCGGTCCGGCCCCAGAGTAAACAGGAGGGACGCCGCATCTGCATAATGGAATGAGGGCGGCCGGCTGCCGGCTGCTGTGCCTGCGCTCCTCCGCCGGAATTTTATCTCCCTCAAGGCAGCCGGAGTAGCCTCGCGCGGGGGTAGCGGCCTGCTTGCCGCGATATTCGGCGAATTTGCAAATTTTTTGCAGTTATGAGAGCAAGGAAGAGGCGGCAGAGCAGTGGCTTCGGCCGCGCTACGGCATTAAAATACTGCGCGACTATACGGCGATGTTGTCAGGTGTTGCAGCTATCTTGTCGGCAACATTATTCCGACTGCATGCCCCCTTTCAGGCGTGTAACATATTTCCATCGAGCATGGCAGGTGCAACAGTCCGTAAGCACTTTAAAAATTATCTAATGAAATAATCAAAGAAAATTGATTTGTATAAAATGATGTTGAAATTTGAAATGCTATATGTGATATTTTTTGTGTCTGAATGGTTTTCAAAGCAAGATTTTTCATGTAATGGAACCTCCATCATCATTGTCAAGCAGTGTTAAACTATTGCCGGCCGCAGTGGCCGAGCGGTCTGCGGCGCGTTAGTCACTTTCTGCACGGCCACTACGATCGGGGGTTGGAATGCCCCCTCGGGCATGGATATTTGTACCGTCCTTAGTGTTAGCTAGTTCGTAAGTAATTCGTAAGTTTAGGGACTGATGTCCCCGTAGTTACGTCCCATAAGCTCTACAAACATTTGAACATTATTAGAATTCTCTCAATAAACCGATATCTGGTGTCCATCTTAGTCACAACTGTCCTTATATGTTCCTTCTATTTTATATCGCTCTGCAATGTTTCGCCTAGATACTTAGACGACGCGACCGCATCAAGAAGCTCACTACTTTTGCTGTATTCATTCATGCAGTTTGTGTTATGTAGCAGCATATCCTATCGGCAAAGGAAGATGTGGAAAATTTCGGGACTCGAAATTTAGTAAGATTCGTAAAATTTACTCGAAACTTAATTTCTTAAATTATTCTATGTACCGTACCAGTTCTGTAGAGATCATGATACTTGATCCATTCAAGCTGTTAAAGCGATAAGTTCTGTCTTATGAATGTCTATAATTGTGAAAATATGACTGAAGAATACTTACATAAGTTACGCGTTCTTACTTCAAATAGCTGAGACTTACCTTGTGCTCTTTGAAAAACATAGTATCTGTGATTTCTCTTTAATAAAATCTTCAAATGTTTGTATAGCTTATGGGACTTAACTACGGGGTCATCAGTCCCTAAACTTACAAACTACTTATGAACTAGCTAATCCTAAGGACGGCACAGATATCCATGCCCGAGGGAGGATTCGAACCCCCGACCGTAGTGGCCGTGCAGACCGTGACTGGAGCGCCTTAGTCCCCTCATACCCCGCGCCCGGCTTTTCTTTAATATCCACGAAGTCAATAATTTACAATTCTAATAAAAGTGCAGAGGATTTCAGTGACCAAAAGTACTTACCTGTTCAAAAGTTTAAAGGTTAATTCCAGAAAGGTTATAAATGTAGTATCTCCGAAAGGGAATATTTACTGTGATGTAGAATTGACAAACTTGCTATTCAAGTAAGTCGGCAAGTCTAAGTAATGCGACCTAAGTTTGGATACCAGATAATTCATAAAATCACTGTTTACAGTAAATTCATTGCTATTACAACATTCCTGTAAGGGGCAGAATATTTCCCGATTTAGACTTGGAATGACTAGTTCAAGATATTAATATACAACATGAAGTTAAATTTCATTAGCTGCCGCGACGGAGTGGCCGAGCGTATTAAGGTTCTGTGCTCAGATGTGCGAGGCCGTTCCCCGTCGGGAGTTCGAGTCCTCCCTCGGACAGGAATGTTTGTGTCATGAGTAATTTGTAAGTTTAGGGACTGATGACCCCGCAGTTAAGTTCCATAAGCTTAACAAACATTTTAACATTTGATTTTTTATAATTTCATTAGCTTGTGCAGTAAGTACATTAAAATCACCACAACATAGTGTCTAATTCATTAGTGGATTCAGATCTACTGTTACATTGTTATCATAACGTTAAATATAAAGTATTATGAACATTCTTTTGCGAAAGTGAAAGAAATTATACTGAAGAGTGACTTTTTTTTAAGACTGAAAACTGGGCCGCCTTCCTACTTGACGTGGACGATAAGGAACGAGATGTGTACAGCAGTGTGTCGAAATAGCTCAGACTGTGATGCCCCTATGTATCATGTGGATGATCAGGTTTCGGTCTTACCTGCGGTAAACATTTTATTATTATTATTATTTGTTTTGAAAGTAACAACTGTTAATGAAATCAATGATATAAATTACTATTAATAACTTAATAACGAACATTATTAATTAAATAACGATTGCAGGTAATAAAAATTTTAATTTTTTCTTTTTTTAAAAGTCCAATAATTTGAAAATCATTTTTCAAATTAATGAAGGTAGATTAAAAGGTTAAGTACTATTGTCATTGCCGGCCGCGGTGGCCGAGGGCACTGAGGCGCTCCAGTCACAGGCTGCACGGCCATTATGGTCTGGGGTTCGAATCCCCCCTCGGGCATGGATATTTGTGCCGTCCTTAGTCTTAGTTAGTTCATAAGTAGTTTGTAAGTTTAGGGACTGATGACCCCGTAGTTAAGTCCCATAGACTTTACAAACATTTGAACATTACTATTGTCATTGTATTTTATTACAAAATTATGGGATATTGAAAGTTACGTAAAGATAAAATAATATTTGAAATTTCAAGAAACAGACTGACAATAAACTTCTTGGCAGATTAAAATTGTGTGCTGGAACCGGGACTCGAACCTGGAACCTTTACCTTTCACGGGCAAGTGCTCTACTACTGAGCTACCCCGACATGACTCACGATGCCGCCTCACAACTTTACTTCCGCCAGTTCCTCGTCTCCTACTTTCCAAACTTCACAGAAGCTCTCCTGCGAAACATGCAAGACTAGCACTCCTGGAAGAAAGGATATGGTGGAGACATGGCTTAGCCACAGCCTAAGGGATGTTTCGGGACTGAAACTTTCACTCTGCAGCGCAGAAAGTAGGAGGCAAAGGTACTGGCAGAATTGAAGTTGTGAAGACTGACCGTGAGTCTTGTCGGGATAGCTCAGTGATAACCTAAATTTGGATGGCCTGAGGTGGATGTGAACCACCGTCCTCCCGAATGCGAGTCCATTCCATTACCACTGCGCCACCTCGCTCGTTTTTTCGAATATGACTCGTATTTTACGTGCTATATGTAGGTAAACGCTCACGCCATTTGAATGTGAATTCTCCGATCGTTTTTTCTATTATTTTAAGAAGTGCCATTATAAGGATTTCTATTCTCTGAAGTAGTATATCAAATTTACTTATCTTTTGTCATCGTCCGACTTCAAACCATTTCGCGACTCTTTACGATACATCAAAATTGTAATTTTTTAAATTTAAGTAATAGTTCCAAAAAGGTTCTTTTATGATATTGTAATTTATCGAAGCGTAACGACTGAAGTTACAACACTACCCTACAAGGCAGACGTATCGTAGTCAAAACTTCAAAGAGAAAGACCAGGCCATTGTTTGCTTTCAATATGCATATTTGTCAATATATAGAGTTATCTTTCTTTGTGGTCTCTACATCTGTTCGCTGCCCTGTTAAGACACCTACAAGCATATCTCTAGAAAGTGATGGTACTTTGAAAATAAGTTTCCCTCGTCGACCGGAGGCAGAGTTGTGTATGAAAGGAAAATAAAATGAAACATTAAACATAAGACATATCTTCAATTTTCTACATAATTTTCAAGTACATTGAGATATTTTTCATAACAGTTTATGAGCTTCGAAAAGCCGACCAGGGAAAAAATCTGGGCATTGCATACGGAAGAAGCGTTAAACGGCAATGGTCGAAAGTCGACAAAGGAGGTGAAAGCACACGTAAAAGACACCGATACTCCATTGGGTAGAGGTCGACCATGAATATGGCAATGACTATAAATTTAGGATTGTGACAGGGGATGAAACGTGGGTCCACCATTACACATCCGAATCGAAGGCCGCATCCACGGAGTGGAAACACCCGTCATTACCTGTCCGAAAGCGGGTGAAGTGCTGCTCACCGTTTTCTGGAACGCTCAAAGAGATTTGTTGCTGGACGCTTTGGAGGAGGTAACGACCAATGCTGCTCGGTACTGCGGATCTCTGTCGAAATGGAAGTAAGTGTTTCGGAGAAAGCGGCCTGGCCTTCTCAGATCTGGCGTTCTGCCGTTGGATGACAATGCGAGACCACACCCGACGACGGCAACGCAGAACCGTATTGCAACTCTTGGTTGGGAGCGCCTACACCATCCATACAGTGCTGATCTCGCACCAAGCGACTTCCGTCTGTTTCCAGTTTTGAAGAAGACTCTCGGCAGAAGGCGCTTTGGAAGCAATGTAAGCCTTTCAACACATCTTCCGTATGCAATGCCCTGATTTTCCCCTGAACGACTTTTTGAAGCTTATAAAGCGGTATGATAAATGTCTCAAGGTACTTGGAAATTGCGTAGAAAAATATAGATATTTGTTACCTTTAATGTCTTCTTCTTCTTTCATACACAACTCTGACGACAGTCGACAGGGGAAACATATCTTCGAACACCCCTCGTACTTAATCGCTATTGGAATTTACCTCTTCTAACGATCGAGTTTACCAACCACTGTACTACGACACTGAACTGACCAGGAAATGTGAGACCCGGGTCTCCCTGCTTCGGTCCAGCGGTCGCCTTAACCACTGTTCGCTGAGTGCGGTACGAAGTCCCTTCATCTGTCGGTTTCATTTTCCACGATTCTATCTTCTTCTCATCGGTCTCTGTTTAATCGAGTTTGGCAACTGCCATCGAAAAGTAAGCTTTTCTTTCAGATATTAATCGTATGTACTACAGTCGTCGCAGTAGCCCGTTTGGTAACAGTATTACACATCATTTCGTAGCGTTTGAGTAGGTTTTTGTTTTGTAGCACTAGCATTAGAAAATTCTATCCTGTCTTACAAAATATTATGAAAGTATAGTAAACTATCAAAAATTGGTGAAAGAAAAAAATCTATTTATAGGCATTATAGGCACTGAGTAAGCATTGTAAGAGAAGTACACTCATTCTCGAGAATGTGCAGTACGTGCGCCATTTTAACGTGGTATATTTTGTGACAGATTTAGCGTGAAACCTTAACTCACCACATTAAGTATCTGTAATTGACTGATAATTTACATCTCAGTAAGCATAATAATTCTGTATTCACACACCTTTCTTGCGAAGAGTGTTCTTAACTAGAGAAAACAGTTTAGATGACACTTTTTCTGTTGCAATTTCAGTACCTATTACCTCTATCAGAACTTTCTTCATTTGTTGATGAAAATACGAAACATTTTCCCTTTTTGTCTTCAAACATTTATCCTGCACAACATGTCTCTCATTTAACGAAAAAGCTATTTAATTCGGTACATTAATTTCTGTAATAATCTAGCGTTAACACAAGTTAACATGCGCTTACATAATTCTTGGTAGAATAACGAAATTTTTTTGCTTATCTAGTTACTTGTATTTCTGTTAATGAGCTGTATTATCATCCATTCAGCGAGCTGTTGATAGTCATAACTGTGCTTGAGTCAATTGAAGATCGGTATACCTTCGACCACTGACGTTAGCTTATTGTCATGTATGACTCCAGACATTAATAATATTCCTTGTTACTAATGTTACGTTACCTTTTAAAATCCAAACAGATCAATTTGCATTCACCCATGCACCTAACCCACCCCATGTTTTAATTTAAAAAAACAGTAATCACTTGACAATTTTATCATTAATAATGGCAACCACTTGGTCGAACACTATTGCAAAGAAAAGTGTATTTGTGCTTAATGGAAAATTGTACATGTTTAGTATTGTTTCGAGTTTCGGAATGTTTTTATCGTTCAGTATGTCGCCGCATGTCACGGGTCAAAGCCGAGAAGTGATATCAAAAATGTTTGTAAATCTATCGGAGTCAACGGCTAGGTTGTTAGTCCGTAGCTTACAAACTACTTAAACTAAGATAAACTAATCTAAGGACAACACATACATCCATACCCGAGGGAAGATTCGAACCTCCGACGCGGAGGCCCCGCGATGCGCAACGTGGCGCTCCAGACCGCTCGGCTACTCCAGAGAGGTGGAGAAGTGATAGCCCGATCTTAAATGGTGCCCTGTGCTTCATGAATTGATATACTTCACTTGTTGGCTATTTATTATTACCAATCTTGCCGTTAATACTCCTATTCGCATAACGTTCCAGTTTATTAGTTGTTCGTATAATAGTTACTCCAAACGTTTATTTGAAAGAAACGTTTTCCTACTCGGTGTCAGTCCGTCTGGAAACCTAAGTCTACGTTCGTTAGCGCCGATGATTAATCAGCATTGCAGTCAGTGCTGCCGTTGTATAAAACTTTAAGTCGATGAGAGCTGTTGAAAATCCCGCTAGACGTGTAAAATAACATTCGCCAGGTGTTGGAATGCAATGTCAGAAAACCAGGTGTTGCTGAAGGAATTAGATTAGGTAATGAGACACTAAAGGAGTAGATGAATTTTGTTATTTGGGTGGCAAGATAACTTCTGATGGCCGAAGTAAAGAAGATATACAATGCAGAATGGCTATGGGAAGAAAAGCGTTTCTGAAGAAGCGAAACTTGTTAACATCCAATATTAATTTAAATGTTAGGAAGTCCTTTATGAAAGCATTTGTCTGAAGTGTAGCATTGTATGAGAGTAAAACGTGGACGATAAGGGGTTCAGATAAAAAGATGATAGAAGCTTTTGAAATGTGGTGCTACAGACGAATGATGAAAATTGGATGGGTAGATCACGTACCTAATGAGGGGGTGTTCAACAGAATTGGGGAGAAAAGGACTTTCTGGCATATCCTGAATAACAGAAGGGATAGATTGGTAGGACACATTATGAGACACCAACAAATTATCAACTTAGTATTAGAAGGAAACGTGTGGGGTAAAAATCGTAGACGGTGACCGAGGGACGAATATAGCAAGCAGATTCAAAAGGATGTAGGTTGCCGAACGTATACTCATATGAAAAGATTTGCACAGGACAGGGTAGCGTGGAGAGCTGCATCAAACCAGGCTGCGGACTGAAGACCAAAACAACAACGAATTGCAAACAATGAAACTCACAAAGGGACAGTCTTATTGACATGTAAGAAAGACAAGATGAAAAGTCTGTAGTCCACTTTTCGTGTTCACGTATTAGTGTTGCGATGCATCAAAGCTGTAGCAGTGTGCCCCTTATTTTTCGTTCGGCTGCAGCGCCAAACACTTGTGTATTGCGAGTTGCCTTTCAAGAGGCGAACAGGCGTCGGCCATTAGATATCTTCCAATTTTCAGTTATTACGGTAACTTTGACGACAAATATATTGTTGCTAATTTAAGACACATTGTCTCGATTGTAACACCAACGGGACATCCTGGAAACAGACTAAAATTAGAGTTGCACAGAAAGCCTCAGATGTCGCATTAGCAAAAAAAGTGAGCGTATCTAAAGCGAAATTTTGGGACGTCTTCCATAGGATATTATATTATGCCCCCTCTAACGTCAATTCCCCCCTTCCCTCTTTATCTCTTTTTACAACTCCGTCTAAATTAGCGCATAGGTTATTGTTCCGTTCAAAGTCGTATACGTACATAGGTTCTTGACCTAACACTTTAAATTTTGGCACAACGTCGCACTGGATTCGCCCTTATTTTTCTGTACTTTTTTTTACATCACATATGTGCAGTTAGGCCTAAACAAATTTTATAATTGGGGTGGCGTTGTCACAAAAAGTGTAGTAGAAACTTGTATATAGGTTACATTTCATTGAAGAAATAGTTATACAAAAACCCTCCTGTATTACAACTCATTGTCGAGTGAAAATATCTAAGCAGTCGATCAAGAAGTTTTGGAAATATTTTTGCGCAATCGAAATCACATTTTTAATAACAGACGTGATAATTATAAAAGTCGGGGTGGCAAAATAGTAACATAGATGGTTTACAGACGAATAAAATAGCAGCTAGCATCCGAACTCGGTGAATATCAGTTTCGATTCAGCAGAAATGATGCAACACATAATTAAACGCTCACATTACGACTTCTCTTAGAAGATTGGTTAAGGAAACGCAACCTACATTTCTAGCTTCATACATTCGGAAAAAGCTTTTGTCAATGTCGACGCTCTTTCGAACGGTGAAGGTATGAGGAGAAAACTACTGGAATCAAAATGTTACATTCAATTCCAACAAAACCATACAGGCGTTGTGAGAATCGAAGGACATGAAAGGGACGGACTGGTTGGAAGATAGCACTCGGGGTTGTAGCGTTTGCCCTATGTTATTAAACTTGTACATTGAGCAAGCTGTGAATGAAACCGAGTAATTTGAAGGAGGAATTGAATTCATGGAGAAGAAATAAAAGACTATCGTGTGCCGATGTTTTTATAATTATGTGAGGGAGAGGAGAGGGCTTCGAAGAGGGACGGAATGGATACTGAGTTGAAAGGAGCGTATAAAATGAGCGTTAACAAGAGTAAAACAAGGGTAATGGAATGTAGTGTAAGAAAATGAAGCGACCTTCAAGGATTTAGATTTGGTAACGATGAAATAAAAAGAGTAGCTTAGTTTTGTTATTACGGTAGTAAGATCACTTCTTTTGGCCGAAAAAAGAAGATACAAAGTACGGAATCTTTAAAAGAAGAGGACTTTGTTGGCATCCAGTAATGATTTAATTATTAGAAAGTCCCTTCTGTAAGCATTTGTCTGGAGTGCAGCATCAAAATGATCAAATGTTTGTTAAGCTTATGGGACTTAACTACTGGGTCATCAGTCCCTAAACTTACAGACTACTTATCAACTACCTTATACTAAGGACGGCACAAATATCCATGCCCGAGGGGGGATTCGAACCCCCGACCGTAGTGGCCGTGCAGACCGTGACTGGAGCGCCTCAGTCCCCTCGGCCACCGCGGCCGGCAGTGCAGCATCATATGGTAGTGAATCGTAAAGTAGTTTAGATAAATAGACGATACAAGCATTTGAAAACTGCTGGTACTAACTAATGAGAATACACTGAGTAGAATTTGGAAGAAAAGAAGTTTTTGGCATACTTATTTGATATTAAGAAGGGACACATTCTGAGACATCAAGGAAACGTCAATTTAGCGCTGGAGGGAAGTGTGTAGGCTGAAAATCGCAGAGGGAGGCCTAGAAAAGGTTACAGTAAGCAGATTCAAATGAATGTGTATTAACATTTTGTTCGGGGATTAAGAGGCTTGCACAGAATATGACACTGTGGACAGCTGCATGAAAGCAGAGTTTGGACAAAAACACATTGTGTATCCTATTGTGTGAAGTCTGTAGGACCGCTGAACTGGGTACGTAGGATCGACGAAAAAAAAAAAAAAAAAAAGAATAGAAAGTAAAATAAACAATGAAAGGAAGCAGCACATACACAGCGTAAACTTCGTAAACGCTACAGAGCACACTGACCTAAAAATGTCGGTTATATTACTCCTATATTTATCCATCCAACCACAGATTAACGAAGATTTATTACAGTATCTTGGAAAGTAGCTGAATTTGTTTTGGACCACTTTAGGTTACAGTAGTAACACTAAAAATGGGCCTTTGCGATCGTCTTTTGACAGCTCGAAATTTAAATGAAAATAACGGCTTAACTATTCATCTGACACGAAAATTGAATAACCTAATTGGTAGAGGAGGAAATTCTCTACAACTTACCTCCCTTACGTTTTTTCCATATGTCGTATCGTTTGAGACATATTTTCAAAAATCACGGAGATTTGACACCCTCCGTTGAATTAACGAAAACCAGCCGTTCGCAGATGTCACGTGACATTCCTCACCCAGAATCTCTCTGGCATACGCCATCTTTCTTTGCGTATTTGATGGTTTTCTTATTGTAACTTACATGTTGTCATTTCAAAGCAATGGCGCACTGAAGAATTAACAAAAACACATCGTTCTTCGTACGATAAATGATAATCTAGTGTCTACAAATGCCATATGAGCATCAGTTAACAACGGCTATGAATGGTATGAGATTAAAGGAGTCATCTTTTGATTGTTAGCTGTAGCGTATTTTTTTTCATAAAAGGGTTTCAGACACTCTCATTAATTAATTTTTTTTAATTTAAGTTATTAATTTGATCCAAAATGTTTTCAAAAACTTATAAAACTACAAATCTAAAGTGGGCCGTAAAACACGTCAGTGCGATTTTTTAATGTGTGAAAAGTGCCTAGAGCGCAATTTGGTTTTTTCGAACTACTCTCTATTCGATGATAGACTATATTCAGGTTGTTGCACCGAGATGGTGTGAAGGAGATGAGCCGGCCGCAGTGGCCGAGCGGTCTGCGGCGTGGCAGTCACGGTCTGCACGGCCGCTACGGTCGGGGGTTCGAATCCGCCCTCTGGAATGGATATTTTTGCCGTCCTTAGTATTAGCTAGTTCAAAAGTAGTTTGTAAGTTTAGGGACTGATGAGCCCGTAGTTAAGTCCCATAAGCTTTACAAACATTTGAACATTTGAAGGAGATGAGATCTGTGTGTTTTCCAAGTTTTGCGTCAGGAGTGACAGTACGTGGAGCAGATGACACCTCCTGCTGCGCTTCGCACCATCTCGGAGGAACATGCTGAAGATGCGTTGTTTGTAGAGGCTATTTGAGGAGCAGGAGAATAATATGTTTTTTGACTGCAGTGTTTTTTAAAACAAAAAGCCTTTTGCTACTGTAAATGAAGTGTTCTTAACTGTGTCCACAACACAAACTACAGTGGACACAGTTATCATAGTAGATAACAATGGAACTATGAAGATACGAAGGTTTTCGCAAAATAGTGCAACATCTCGACGTGGTTGCGAGATAGAGGCAGATGTGGAGTAGGAAGTGCAGTAAGTATACTAGCTATGTTGTCCACCCAAAATATCTCCTGAACAATAACAGCTATTGGAAAACGACTTCCACCGGTATCAATGTACGGCTGGGGCCCATGAATGTACATATTTGTATTCTAAAACGAAAGCAAATGTGTTTTTTAACACAAACTTACGTTTTTAAATGGACACCCTATATTTTTTCTTCAGCAATCCATAGTATAACAAATCACATAAAGAAACGCGTTGATTGCATCGGAATATTCCAATTACATCTTCAGATATTGCGACGCGAATTGAGGCTTGAAATACGCGAAACGCGCGGCTAGCGCTCGTCCTGAGCAGCATGGGGTTCTCGCCTGAGTCTCAGGACGAGCGCTAGCCGCGCGTTTCGCGTATTTCAAGCGTCAACTTCGCGTCGCAATATCTCGGGATGTAATTGGAATATTGCGATGCAATGAACGCCATTGTTTATGTGATATGGATTGCTGAAGAAAAAATATAGGGTGTCCATTTAAAAAATATTAGTTTGTGTTAAAAAAACACATTTGCTTTCGTTTTAGAATGTTTCCAAATATGTACATTCATGGGCCCCAGCCGTACATTGATACCGGTGGAAGTCTTTTTCCAATAGATGTTATTGTTCCAGAGATATTTGGGAGTGGACAAGATAGCTGGGACACCATATATAAACTTTTCTGAATCATAAACGAAATGTTTTTTACATATGTAAAATCCTAACATATATGTGTTAACAGAAAAATGTAAATGTTTCAGGCGAAACGAGTATGGGTGAATTGTAAAAATAAAAACTTCATTTGCAGTAGCAAAAGGCGTTTTCTTTAAAAAAAAAAAAATACTAAAATACATCTTGAAGATATTCACAATTCTGTCGAAAGTAGTTGAAAATAAGCAACATAAATGCGTTCTGTGCTGTTTCGATAAAATATAAATTATCACAAGAGCGCTGTTTCCCCAAAAGAAACATAGTTGGTTTCAAAAAATATGACTTGAATTTACGCGGCTGTTGGGCGATCGTTGAAGAGAAGTGATGATAGTGACACTTCAGATGCGGACGGCCGCGTGCGCTAAGTTACTTACCAGACCTGGAGGAGCTGGTCACGTCACGTGCAGGTGTGTCTGCTCTGCTGGAGAGGAACTGGACCGCGACTGGAGATGCCGGCTGTGGTCAACCCCTGCCTCACTGGAGCGATGCCAGTGCGTTTTTTCCCGGCCCCCCGCGGTGCACGCCCCCATTGTCCGAGCGCTCGCCTAGCGGTGCGGCAGACTTCTTTGTCGTCCCGCGGCACCAAAACACGGCCGACCGTTCCCCGCCTCTGTTTGTGCTCGGCGTTTCTCTGGCTGTGACACATCGCAGGCTATTCGTCTCGCTCGCGACCGCCGCGGACCCCACAAGAGGAATACTTTTCTGGCATCGAACGAAAAAGAGGACGGTCTCTCCGCATTTTGCGACTTTCGCGTTGTAGATCACAGTTCAAAATCGAATTTTCAAATACAATGTTTCGTTGTGAGGCCATATACCGCATCAGCTGTTAAAATTGATTATAAGAGGTAATCTGTCTTATGCTGACTGCAATTAAGAGGTTTATTTTACACCAGACGCGTTTCGCTTTTTTATTTTAAAAGCATCTTCTGTGGTCTGTAAATGATACAAAATGTTTGTACAGTTTGATTTTGATAAATAGATTAAAAACAGTTATTAAAATACTTTGTGCACGTTATGCCTAAGTGTTTTTAACTTAATATTCGGTCTAATCTCGGTGTTGCTGTCTCTTCTTTACATATAAATGGATTCTTCCATCGCTTCTTGGTAGAACGCTTCCATATTTACGGTTGAAATCAAAACAAACTGTTTTTGTTCTACTAAATTTTGTTTATTTACTAACTAGTTTTCGGCTTATTAGGCCATCGTCAGGTAAACTGTTGACATGCGTCGACAAAGACGCTATTGCTTGGTTCTCAAAGATGGTAAGACAAAGATACAATACACAGATTACTTGGTCTTTCGATTTGACATTTGTTGGAATTACAAACAGTATCTGCTGCCATGCAGAATTATGTTCACATAATCAGTGGCCTCCTTAACATTTTTACATTTTAATTTGCGAGTGAACAGTGTGAAACACATTACATTTCAAATATTATTGAATTAAAAACTATATTAACATTATTGGTACTGTAGCATATGTTCTGATCATCACTTAAGGTGTACATTAAATTCGTTTTCTACATTGATTTTACTTTTTACTTACATGACAGCATTTGGCAAGATTCACATATTTAAATTACCGTACATTACATATTACTGTGCAGTTATTATATATTGTTGTATTTTAAAGACTAAAAGTAAACATGGTAGGAAAGGGTACTGTACTTGTGACATTATGTTGGCCTGTGGTGGGTGGCTGTTTTGTTTACGCCATGTGAAGCTTAACAGTGGGGATGTGTTCAACTGTACCTGGTCATTAAGCACTAGCTGGGGATTTTTAGCTAAATGTTTGTTTATTTCCAGTGCTTCTAATAGGTTTAGTTTTCTGCCTTTGTTGGCTACGTGAAGCACTTCTGTGTGGACCTGGTAGTTGTGTCCTTCTTTCAGAACGTGATCAGCAAAGGTGGAGTCTGTTTTCTGTAATCTCCAGCTACGTTCATGTTCACCCAGTCTAATTTGAATTGCCCTGCCTGTCTGACCTATATACAGTTTGTTGCAGTCATTGCATGTTATTTTATAAACCCCACTGTTACTTAATGGAGCCCTTGTGCCTTTGCTGTTAAATAGGATGTTAGCTGCAGTGCCTCTTACATAAAATGATGTTCTGTATTTACATGATTTGAGAATTCTGGCAATTTTGGTAGATAATTTTCCTAAATATGGTATAGTACACCAGTTAGTCTTAGTAATTACTGTTTCTGAAGTGGGGGAATAGAGGAGGGGTAGAACTTTCTTTCTTTGTTTTCTTTCTAAAATGTTATCAATTAGTTGAGGTCTATAACCATTGTTGCATGCAATATATTTAATGGTATTTAATTCTGCTTGGAAATCTTGTTTTGATAGTGGTATGGATGTCAGGCGATGTACCATGGAGTGGAAGGCAGCATGTTTGTGTGCTATTGGATGTTGTGAACAAGCTGGTATTACAGTGTCAGTTGTTGTGGGTTTTCTGTAGATTTTGAAAATGTGTGTGTTTGTGGTGATATCTATGTTTAGGTCCAAGAAATTGATGGATTTTTCCCCAAGCTCCATAGTGAAATGTATTTTATGGTGATTAGAGTTGAGATGTTCAAGGAAGGTGTTGAGTTGTCTATTGGTGCCAGTCCACAAGCACAGTACATCGTCCACATATCTGTACCAATATTTAACTTTATCACTGAGGGGTTCATTATGTAGAAAATGTTTTTCAAAATGGTCCATAAAGATTTCAGCTAATAGGGGGCTGAGGGGGGATCCCATTGCTAATCCATCAATCTGTTTGTATACAGTATCTTGTAACTGGAAGTAGTTTTGTTGTAGGCATGTTTGAGTAGCAAGTCTTATGTCATCTACTTGTACAGGGTTGACACCTGCCCTGTAAAGTAGGTCTGTCATAACATCAAGACATTCTTTGATTGGTATGTTTGTGAAAAGGCTGCTAACATCAAAGGATACAAGTTTTGCACTGTGTGGGATAGGTATATCTTTAATTTTGTTAACAAGGTCTACTGAATTTATTATTCCAAACTTAGATTTGAATTTTGTTTTGGTTTTGATGCAGTTGGCAATTTTGTAGCTTGGTGCAGTATAAGCTGGTACAAGGGGTCTTAAAGGATGTCCCTCCTTGTGTAATTTAGGGAGTCCACACAATTTACATGTTACATGTTACTTGTTACTACTGTTTCTCCGTCTTGGTTGGAGTTCATTTTTTCCTGGCGTGTGTTTCAGGGCCGTATACGGCACTTTTCATGTGTTTTTCTTTCGTTTCTTCCTTTTCATCCCAGCACATCACAACCCTTCACTTTTTGAAATATATACACATTACATATCACCTGTTATAAGTGGAATGCCTCTCTGTTTATTTATCATTTCACTACAGTGTGGCTATGTTTCGTCTGTTCATTTGTTTTTCGTGTGGCGTGTGAGTGTTGCCAACGTTATATATTTATAATATATAAGTACGACAATTGAACACGAGTGATAGCACAGTAGGAAAATGTAAAGAAAACACATCAACACCGTCAGTAGGCCGAATATTAAGTTAAAACACTTAGGCCTAACGTGCAAAATGTTTTTAAAAAACTGGTTTCAATCTATTTATCGAAAACAATCTGTACAAACATTTGTATCATTTACAGACCAAAGAAAATGATTAAAAAAAAAAAAAAAAAAAAAAAAAAAGCGAAACGCGTCTGGTGTAAAATAAATCTCTTAATTGCAGTCAGCAAAATACAGATCACCTCTTATAATCAAATGTTGAAATGTTTGTAAATATATAGGACTTAACCCTCAAACGGTACGGTGCGAAACGAATCCGACCCAGCCGTTCTATTTTTCGTGCAGGAAGTCGAGTCGGTCAGGAACTAGCAAGTGGTTCCTTGACTATCGCAGTGACTGCAATTATCGCGTAAATTACCTTGGCTTGCTGGGTATATTCCGATTCGTAATCGATCCGTTACTGATTTTACACTCCTGACCATTAAAATTGCTACACCACGAAGATGACGTGCTACACACGTAAAATTTAACCGGCAGGAAGAAGATGCTGTGATACGAAAATGATTAGCTTTTCAGAGAATTCGCAAAAGGTTGGCGCCGGTGGCGACACCTACAACGTGCTGACATAAAAAGTTTCCAACCGATTTCTCGTACACAAACAGCAGATGACCGGCGTTGCCTGGTGAAACGTTGTTGTGATGGAGGAGAAATGCGTACCATCACGTTTCTGACTTTGATAAAGGTCGGATTGTAGCCTACCGCGATTGCGGTTTATCGTATCGCAACATTGTTGGTCGCGTTGGTCGCGATCCAATGACTGTTAGCAGAATATGGAATCGGTGGATTCAGGAGGGCAATACGGAACGCCGTGCTGGATCACAACTGCCTCGTATCACTAGCAGTCGAGATGACAGCCATCTTATCCGCATGGCTGTAACGGATCGTGCAGCCACGTCTCGATCCCTGAGTCAACAGATGGGACGTCTGCAAGACAACAACCATCTGCACGAACAGTATGCAGCAGCAAGGACTATCAGCTCGGAGATCCTGGTTGCGATTACCCTTGATGCCGCATCACAGACAGGAGCGCCTGCGATGGTGTACTATTAACAATAAAATGCTTCTAGGTTGGGCTAAAGTGAACAAACGCACATATTACGAGTAACTCAATGCAGTTAATCATCGAACTGATACAGTAACATTCTGCGGTTTATAATTCCTGGGACGTGCTTCTTGCAAATGTAACACTATGTATACAAGGAGCTACAAGTGAATTTCTGGTAAAATGTTGATCACTTTGAGAGATAATGGAAAAAATTAGGCATGTTGCTGAACAGCTACACTATGCATTAAAGGCTTAAAAGAAAACTGATACCATCGCTCACAGTAAAGCTGACTAACAGTTCCGAATGGTGTTTGTTTTTTTTTTTTTTTTTTCTTTTTTTTTTTTTTTTTTTCTTTTTATTTAGATTTACACGTTTCAATCTTCCTGGATGATATTCAGCACCTAAAACAAGATAAGTAAACTAAATACGTACTGACATTTTTACTATAGTTTGATTGTAAAATGAATGGAATTTAGTTGTATGTAACTGAAGAGTTCTGCCTTGTAGTTTCGTCTGGAATCCATCTCGTCTATTTTGTGACGAGTACTGTATTTTTTTTAAAAGCATTTACAGTTTTTATATGTTGGTCTAAGGTAGGGGGTTGAGGGTGGGAGGTATAGGTAAAAAAAGAAAACGTGGTGGTGGGGGAGGTGTGAGGGGGATAGGAATTGATGGGAGAGAAGAAAGAATCCGGTTGTTGGGTTGGGGCTATATTTAAGAAAATAGGGTCTTAACTGGACTTAAAAAAACTGAGTACATAAAAATATGTTTACTGTTTGTTATAATATAAAACGTAACCAATTAATGGGACATGCTGTAAAAAATGTGAGGTATGTTGTTGTTATTGTATTGTTGTTGTTGTGGTCTTCAGTCCGAAGTCTTGGTTTGATGCAGCTCTCCACGCTACCCTGTCCTGTGCAAGTCTCATCTGAGAATACGTTCGGCAACCTACATCCTTTTGAATCTGTTTATTGTATTCGTCCTTTGGTCTCCCTTTACGATTTTTACTCCACATGCATCCTTCTAATACTAAGTTAACGATTCATTGATAACTCAGATTTAGGTGTTCTTTCTTCTCGCGCGCTATTAGAGAATGGAACGGCAGAGAAAAGTTATGAAGGTGGTTAATGAACCCTCTGCCAGGCACTTAAATGTGATTTGCAGAGTATCTATGTAGATGTAGATGTAGATGTAGAATGTGTCCCTCCAACGTATCCCTTCTCTTAGTCAGGATATGCCAGAAACTGCTTTTCTCCACAATTCTGTTGAGCACTTCCTCATTAGTTACGTGATCTACCCTACTAATCTTCATCATTCGTCTGGCCGAGCGGTCTGCGGCGCGCCAGTCACAGTCCGCACGGCCGCTACGGACGGGGGTTCGAACCCTCTTAGGCATGGATGTTTGTGTCGTCTTTAGTATAAGGTAGTTCATAAGTAGTTTGTAAGTCTAGGGACTGATGACCCCGCAGTTAAGTCCCTTAAGCTTAACAAACATTTGATTTGAACATCATTCATCTGTAACACCATATTTCGAAAGCTTCTATCATCTTTTTGTCTGAACTCCTTATCGTCCACGTTTCACTCCCACACAATGCTACAGCCTAGATAATTGCTTTCAGGAGCGACTTCCTAACATTTAAGCTAATATTGGATGTCAACAAATTTCGCTTCTTCACAAACGCCTTTCTTCCCATAGCCATCCTACATTTTACATCTTCTTTACTTCGGCCATCAGAAGTTATCTTGCTACCCAAATAACAAAATCCATCCACTAATTTTATTGTCTCATTACCTGATCTAATTCCTTCAGAATTTCTGACACTACATTCCATTACCCTCGTTTTACTGTTGTTAGTGTTCATATTATATCTTCCTTTCAGGACACTGTCCATTCCGTTTAATTGCTCGTCCGCATCCTTAGTTTCTTTGACTGAATTACTGTATTATCAGCAAACCGCAAGGTTTTTATTCCCTCTCCACCGGCCGCGATGGCCGAGGGGACTGAGGCGCTCCAGTCACGGTCTGCACGGCCACTACGGTCGGGGGTTCGAATCCCCCCTCGGGCATGGATATCTGTGCCGTCCTTAGTATTAGCTAGTTCATAAGTAGTTTGTAAGTTTAGGGACTGATGACGCCGTAGTTAGGTCTCATGAGCTATGCAAACATTTGAACATTTTTGAACATTCCCTCTCCCTGGACTTTAATCCCCACTCCAAATTTTTCCTTGCATTAGTTCACAGCTTGCTATCTTAATCCCATCACAACCACTGCGACTCTAATAATTGCTGTCTGGTTTTTGTAAAAGTTGAATATGATGTAATTACAAAATTCGAGATAAGATTTTAAAATCATTGGAGGTGTAAAACAATGAAGTACGAAATTATAAAGGTCGTGTAAGCTGCTAGCAGTAGGCCCGTGTGGGGTGTGATGTGGCACGACGCTCTGTCGCTGTCACTTCGTGGAGGCGCGTGGGCGGTGGGAATAGGGCCTGAAAGTTGCTAACAAAAGGCACTGTTAATCAAGTCCCTCTGTTGACTCACTTTGTTATCGTGATCCTGCAGCGAAAAACACGTCTAACGTAAGCTGAGTTCAGTGGAAGGGAGACCTGCATCCGATGGTGCTACAAACCTAAAAACAAAAAAGTCAAACAGCCGGTACGTTCCTTGCCTATCTTTCCCTAGGCTATTAGTAATTTCGTGTGGTACACCGGCTTCCGCCAGTCCACACTTGAGCCCTCAAAATATGCTCGCAAGCTTTAACTCCCAAACACGATCTGCATGTATCGTAGCCAGACGAGAAGCGTCAGACTCAGCACTCGATGCCGCTAGGCTTACGGCTCACCCTCGGAGCTCACGTAAGACTCGCTTATTATGCCGATTGCTATGCGTCGTTCCGTAATTACGGAAGTACCGCATGTAATGCAGCAACAAGTGCGCTACGACGCCTGGAGACAAAAGGTCTATTTCTCCGACGACGAGCACAAAGTCGGCCGCCGAGATACAGTGCGGACGCTGAACCTCTAGAGAGAGAGAGAGAGAGAGAGCCCTGTACGACGAGTCAGAGGGGGCATACTAGATGTTCCTAGGCCTTAGGAAATTCAGAATCACTTCCGCTAACGAGAGGATTCCACGTTGGGCGTGCTACACACGCCCTCCAACCAGCACGCAGCAACTCCAGACTCCCGTCCCCAAGTGGACGAGTCCACCGTGAGGCCTCCCCTCTAAAAAGCCGACACGTAGAAGGCGAGTCCACCTCCCTGACATCCCTGGAGCTGCGCCCCGTGCGGGGGAATGTGCGTTCTCTCGGCCAGGCGAAAAACTGACCAACATAGGCCTCCCTGGTAATGTTACCGTATCAATTTATCCCAAAAAATGAATATGAGGGTGCTTGCCACCTTACAAGGTCGTACTCTTCGAGGTAGTTCGAAAAAAAAGTATATAGAGAAGATAGTAGGGGTACCAACTGAGGGAAAGCGTTATTGCTGACTGAATGCATCCTAAACGCGACCGGATTTCATCAGTAAGTTCAAGAAAGCATCTCCAAAACGAAAGTAATATCTGTGGGAAAGAGATTCAAACAGATTGAGTGCCAAATAGGGGGAACAAAAAACAGGTAGACAGTTTCAAGTACCTGCGATGTATTTTCTCACAGGATGGCAACATAGTGAAACAACTGGAATCGAGGTGCAGCAAAGCTAATGCAGTGAGTGCTCGGCTACGATCTACTCTGTTCTGCAAGAAGGATGTCAGTACCAAGACTACGTTAGCAGTGCACCGCTCTATCTTTCGACCAACTTTGTTGTATGGGAGTGAAAGTTGGGTGGATACAGGTTACCTTATTCATAAGGTAGATGTTACAGATATGAAAGTGGCAAGAATGATTGCAGGTATTAATAGATGGAAACAATGGCAGGAGGGTGTCCATAATGAGGAAATCAAAGAAAACCTGGGAATGAACACCATAGATGAAGCAGTTAGAGCGAACAGACTGAGATGGTGGGGTCATGTTACACGAATGGGAGAAGCAAGGTTACCTAAGAGACTCATGAGCTCGACAGCGGAGGGTAAGAGGAGTCGAGGTAGACCAAGAAGAAAGTACTTAGATTCGGTGCAGAATGATTTTGAAAGAAAAGGCATAACATCAGACGAGGCATCAATGTTAGCATTGAATAGGGGATCATGGAGGAATATTATTAGAAGTACTATGCTCCAGACTGAACGCTGAAAGGCATAATCAGTCTCTAATGATGATGATGATGATGAAGTATATTCTCAAACGTTTTGCTGCAAACCGACGTCAATGACCGAGCGAGGCTACTAGAGGAGATCTCTCATAATACATCGTTTCCATACTGATATGTTACATCAGGTTGTTACGTTCAGCGTTGACTCTGCAAATCTGCGGCCGGGCCATCCTGGTCCACGGGGCGGCCTGGCCACCTGCACGGGGCCTCGCTACGCACCTGTGGGTCGCGATTCGCCACGGCTCGGCTGAGTTTTCTCTCTCTCTGACAGCCGCTGCGTAAACCCCGCACCGAACGGCCAGCTAGCCACCTGCTGCAAATCTCACAACCTCGGCCGTACTACTGTCGCCCCGCTTGTCCAATACATCCTTACATACAATCTCGAGAATAAAAATTACGGTCAACTCTGGTGACTTTGTGCCATTTTTTCATGTTTTCTTCCAAAAACATTTTTCTACATAAATATTTTTTTGAAACTCTGAAGCTATATATAAGATGAATACCTGCCTCATCCGACAGAAGTATTACTGATTTCCGTAAATAAATCTTCCACCATAAATAACGTCATAAACTTGGCGCATACTCCCCCCATAGTGGGGGTGACTGTGCCACTGCTGTCATCTACGGTTTTTCAATGTTCATCAGTGAGTGGCCCAATTACACCTACCTTCAAGGTACCTTTGTCACAACAAAATGTAAGAAGATCCAAAATAATTATATTTTATTACATATTATCTTGCATGGGAAGGGCCATTTTCCGTACAGATGATCCGATGCTTCTCTGAGTTGTAAACAATGTATTGGAGGTGCTAGTGTCCCTTCGGTATTACCACACATCATTAGAGACGTACACGACTTAGATGTGTTGCAAATCCTTTCTGGATATTTGGCACCGCATGTGGTAATAACTCTTTTTGTCCCTGGGTCGCCTACCAAGTTCGTCTCGGCGTAGTTCGATACATGGGATGAAGGAATGCTTTCTAGCTCCCTTGTCAAGTGATCAAAATACCCATTGATCGTCACGTCATTAACAGCTGCTCTAGTCCTAGTAATGTTTTGGGCAAACATGTTGCTTATTGTTCCACTGTGGCGTGCCAGAAAAGACTTGGCCCATTCTCTGCCTGGCAAGTTATTTTGAAAAGTTAACACTCTTCGACCACATCGGTCAAGATATGATTTTACAACAAACCGCAAATCCAGCAATGAAAGTGGGAAACCATAAACACACATTGTCACAGCATGTGCAGCAAACATATCCTCCTCCATATGACTAAACACAGTTTCTCCACCTATCTGTGCATTGTGTTTCCCATGCATCTTGTTCATGAGTGTATTTCGGTGAATACCATATTTGCTGCTGCACCAACTGAAACTCTTATCACGAATTTCTGTAAGCGCATTCTCCAGCATATCTTCAGTGTAGTTGGTGTAGGGACGACAACCAGCGACTTTTTTGTAGGTTCGTGGTATTTTCTGCAACAGTTTCGTATATAGCAAGTCAGTATAATGAATAGCGGTGCAGTTTATAATACAGAAATCATCCAAACCCTTCCTGGAAACGTGGCACAAAGTCGCCCGCAATTCTTTCAATATTTTACAAATGTCGATAACTTGCAAAAACCATTAATGATAGAACAATCATATTTTGACGGCAGACTAGTGAATAAAATAGCAAAAGAATATACTAACCCGAGTTAGCTGAAATTCTTCCTTCTCTAAGTCCAATAGAAAGTTGTCAACAAACACGCTCGCACCGCGAAACACTCAAAACAATTTGCAAGATCTGGCGGGAATATCCGTAGTATGACGTAAATGACGAATACACCTACAGATGGCATAACTATCCAGCAAGGTTTAGAGTGCATCAGCGCTGCTTCTAGGAATACCGTGAAGTGGTAGTGCGCGTTAGTTCGAAAGAAAACGCGGGTGGCACAAAACCATCTGCGCGCCACAAAGTCACCCCGGTTTGCGGTAGTGCACCCTCTGAGAGTTCTGTTGATGTTGCGAAAGGAGCGTTCTACTGCCTGTCGAATCTCTGGAACAGTTCTGGAGCGAATGCCACGAAGAGGTTCCTTCATCTTTGAAATTAATTAATGTCACATGGAATTAAATCGAGGTAGTATGGTGGACGGTGCAGTACTTGCCAGTCCCATGGACCGAACAGAGCAGCCACAGCTTGCGCTGTATGCGCCCGCGCATTGTCGTGAGAAATGATGGATGGCTGGGTTGCGCAGAAAGTGTTGCTGTTTCTTCGCAAAGCTGGTCGCATGCGATGCTCCAAAAACGAACGGTAACACTGTGGATTGATTTTAGGATAACGCCACCAGAGCAGTACATAGTCACACCGTCACGTTAGACCGCTCGCTCACAAGTGACTGTTTTCTCGATTATGCTCACGCCCAGGGCCGGCGGAAGGGGAAATGTCACCCGGGCTAAGAATCCATATGGCGCCCCCTACATCCCATTGCTGTTACTGACTTTAAATTTGCTAAGCTTTTTGTCAGTTAAATACACAGAGTAAGTTTTGGTTACCGATATACGAACAATTATTTACACATGAGCATGCAGAATATTCTACGTCACTGATTAGAAATTTACAGAACGATTCGAGAAACAACGATTTATATAAAATTAAGATTGATGATGCGATACAGCATTTATTTACACATATATACATTAATAACCTTGTTAACTGTGAAAGAGAACACATATATGAACAAAAGAATATACAAATCTAATTTGTAACAGCATTGTACAAATATTTCGTAACACAAATAATACAACCAGTAATATAATTTTATATCTTTATACAGTTTTAATGCAAATTGTCCTTTGAGTTGTTTACAAAGCTAAGTAAAGTTAACTTATCGTGCCTTTTTCTCTGCAAAGTCTTTAATTAAAGTTGGTTAATATACATCTAACGAGTAAAAGTCTTATCGCTTTGCTACATGTATCAAGCATCATTGTTGGTATAGAATGTAATTATTGCTACTTATATCAATGGGGAAAGCACTTTCTTTGAGCCTGAAGCTCGCCGCCTATCTGAGAGGCCGCCACCCTACCCACCCCAGCCTGCTAAGACGCTACGTCTGTAAACACCTCTGTTAAACGTAATAAAACGAAAATACGTTACGTAATGTAGGCCTACTTACCTGTACTGTGTTGTTATCTTCTGGAATATTTGTTGATTTCTTGCTGGTTTCCTCATTCTCTGGTTCTTCGTTTTCATTTCCATTATTGTCTGTTTCTGGAGTACGAAAGAATTTCTTTAATGCTGCTGCCTATTTCTCATTTTCAGCCACTAATTGTGCTATTTTTCTGTATACATTTCCAGAAGGCTTCTTTTTTCCGACATGTTGATAAAGAAAATGTTAACGCAACGATTGTTCTATTAAGAGTCGAAATTCAGGAGACAAAAGAAGAACACGCACACAATGAAGCTAGCACTACTTGTACATAACTTCTGATTTATAAAATTTCCTGGCAAATTAAAATTGTGTGCCGGAACCGGGACTCGAACCTGGGACCTTTGCCTTTCGCGGGCAAGCGCACTACCGACTGTGCTATCCCGACACGACTCACGATGCCGCCCCACAAGGCAAAGGTCCCAGGTTCGAGTCCCGGTTCCGGCACACAATTTTAATCTGCCAGGAAGTTTCATATCAGCGCACACTCCGCTGCAGAGTGAAAGTTTCATTCTGATTTATAATTTCCTTTCGCGAGACATTTGACAGTACAAACAGGACTGATTTCTTTTTGGTTGCCGATAACTCAATATTGTTTGTCTGTATTGTTAGAGCCGCCGACATAGCTTTGTCGGCACCGCGGCGGTTATAATTGTCAGAGCGTGTTATTGTTGCTCAATATAAATGTAGGAAGGATTTTGGCGCCCCCCAAACTCCCCTAAAATTTGGCGCCACGGGGGCCCTTCCGCCTGTATTGCTCACGCCGGTGTCGTGGGACGGGGGAGTCCGTTTGCTCGGAGGTAAGGCAGGTATGTCAACAACGTGTGCTATCAGCGACAATAGCAGATCTCATTGTATAGTGTCTCCACAGCATTGTTCGGTTTTTACTCCATAACTATAGAACGTTCGTTTCCGGTCTGGCTGTCGACATCTCAGGTTTGGGGTGTAAGGCATGTGTCGACCATATAATTCATTCCTGGAGCAAGGACGTAGTCAAAGGGGGGTCTTGGGGGTCCGGATTTCCCCCCCCCCCCCCTATCGCGTAAACGATAAAATACTACTCAGACTTATGCGAAGGACAACACACGCACCCATGCGCGATGTTGGACTCGAATCTCCGAAGGGATTAAATGAAATAAGACACGACCTAGCTACCGTGTAGTGAAATTGAATGATATTGTTATCAGTGAAACGTCGAAAACGGAATACGCACTATCGACAGTCAACAAAGCCATCTACAAAGATTTGAATTATCGATACATCGATAACAGCATCGGCTATTGTCCAGTCGTCCTTTAGCCGTTGACCATTGTTGTCGTTGCTCCACTACTGCTATGTTAAGCACTACAGTGGAATGCAGCCGCTGCCGTTTATTTCTTTTGTACTGTGAAGATAGTTTCCAATTATGAATAAGTTCAAAACAAGAAAAAAAAAAAGAAAGAGAAAAACCTACTTTCATTTTTCCACAAGCGTGATGGTAAGTTAAAATACGTACTACTATAATAGCTTATTTATCTATTTACAGCAGTGGAGTCGTTATTTCTAGCACCAATATTTCAGTTCATCATAAGGCACCTGACTCAGTAAGTATAATACTTTTTAAAGTTAGGCTTAATATTTTATCTACAGGATGGATACGTTGCACTGCCAACTAGAATAAAAGAACCAATAATCTTGGAAATAAAATTATAGACTTACGCTTCCTAAATCAGAATGCACGGTTTTTATGCTGATGCAAAAATTAATGTAGATTTTGCGAAACACCGAGCTACAGTCGTGGCTGACAGGCAGCGAGCATGGTGACGTGCAACCGTGTCGTCGCCAGTGTTCAAACACAGAGAAACACTTCTCATTCTGATAAGCTGATTCCGTTTGGAATAACTCTGAAGGTTCTGTTGGCGTATATTGAAACAATTTTTAAGAAATGTTTTCCTCAATTTTGTATATAAAATATTGCAGTATTTATAACTAGGTCTTACAAACTAAAACTATGTGCATAAAATATAAAAAATACGTCAGCCTAAGTTCGTTTTCAGAATATATGGAAAACATGAGCCTTTGTAAATTTCTCTTTAACGATTCGGACCCCTCCCCCCCTTCCCCTTTTGACAATATCCTGGCTACGTCACTGCCTGGAGTGCTAGTCCCGCATGGTTCGCAGGAGAGCTTCTGTGAAGTTAGGAGAGTAGGAGGCGATGTACTGGCGGACGTAAAGTTGTGAAGCGGCATCGTGAGTCGTGTCGGGGTATCTCAGTCGGTAGAGCGCTTTCCCACGAACGGCAAAGGTCCAAGGTTCGAGTCCCGGTTCCGACACAGTGTCCTAATGTACCAGTATGTTTCATTTCAGGACACATGCTGCTGTGAAGTGAAATATTCTGGTTGGTTTGTTGCAGCCAGCCAATAATTCGTTCATTTCAGTGTACCACTAGCGCTGGATTCATGCCAGTACTGCCTTCCCCTACAGTTTTCACCCTCTAGAGCAGAGGTCGCAAGTAATCGTGGATGGAGTCCGGATACTTTCGAAAATTTTTACCGAGGTCCAGAAGTAAAACCACATATTCCTTATCAATTTCTTATTTTAATTTTCAGTCTCAAACTAATATGAAATACAAAAGATGTGAAATAAAAATGTATAATAATCCAGTAAAACGTATAATATTTGCA
Organism: Locusta migratoria; assembly: GCA_026315105.1. Classification (NCBI taxonomy): domain Eukaryota; kingdom Metazoa; phylum Arthropoda; class Insecta; order Orthoptera; family Acrididae; genus Locusta; species Locusta migratoria. The sequence goes on along the minus strand of CM048754.1, from coordinate 80,238,257 downwards.
ATTTATTTATTTTTATTTTCATTCAAAAAAGTATTAATTAGAATGTGTAGTCAAACTTCTACTGAAAAATCCAGTAACAGGTCATACATTAAACACACATCTTTCGCTTAATTTTCGCTAAACAATATAAAATACAATGAACTATTCGTATTTGTGTTAAAAACTCAATCCAAGAAATTACATATACTTTCTTAAAGTTGGGTTCACATGCGGAGCAGCTTATGCGAGTAGTGTCTCCAGAGTAAAAAGGTAAAGCAGTCAACAATCCGAAAACTGGTTTGAACACCACAGTGCTTTACTAGGCATGGTCCTGTTTGGAGGTGGTATGCCGTTGCCTTCCTCCGACCTTGGAACTGACTTACCAGCCAGTTATAGGGGGAACTACAGTTTAACGTGGGTTCCGAACCACGGTGCTACTCGGTATTTTTCACATGAGCAATACTGCCAGAGGTGAAAGAAGTGGAAAGTGACAGATAAAAATCCTAGGACATGACCTTTGGATTTGTAGTCTGGCACTCTACCACTGTGCAACCGAGGTTCACAGGCTTAAATAGCTGTAAAATTGTATAAAAATTATAAGTGTGCCTCTCATACGAATTGTTTTTTACAGAAAAAAGTTTTGTTTTAATAAATTGAGTATGTAACTTATACTTTCAAAATATTTTTGTCGGTCCAGTTTTTGGTCTTCCGCGGTCCGGAGCACTCTAGGAGCACGGAAGTTGCTCCCCGATGGCTCCCAAACTTTATCAGTATTTTATTGGTCCACTTTAGGTTACGGTAGTAACAATAAAAGCGGGGTTCATCTGACACGAAACTTGAATAAACGAATTAGCAGAGGGGAAAATTCTCTACAACTATGCTCTCTTACGTTTTTCATATTTGAATTGAAAAGCAGTCTCTGTGTTTCAGATCACGCATCGTTTCAGAGATATCTGCAAAAATAATGGCGATTTCACACCGTCACTTGATTTTACGTATATCAGGCGTTCGGAGATGTCACGTCACATTACTCGTCCAGAACTCTCTCTGGCCATGTTGATTACTGTATTTTCTGATTCTCTTATTATAACTTACACGTTGTCATTTCAAAAAGCAATGGCGCACTGAAGAATTAACAAAAACAAATCATTCTTAGTATGATAAATTATAATCTAGTGTCTAAAAATCCCACATTAACAGTTAACAACTGCCATCAATAGTATGATAACTAAGCAACACTGTATAAAGAATATTTGAAACTACTCGTATGTGCTGATACCGGTAGTTTCATACATAAGTTCTACATGTCTGTGGCTACTCTCATTCCTGAAGTGAAACTAGGTGTATACATAGCAAGAAATTGCCTTGTTCCTTTTTTTTTTCTAAGCAATTATTCATTATTTATGGAATATATTGAAAGTCATTAATCATAATCAATGCGTCTACTGTTTGTCTTTGGCATAGTTGTTATTGAGGTTTTAACGCATATTGTATTACCTTTTCTGCAGCTCACGTATGAGTTTGTTAGTGTTACTTTCTATTGCGCTAAAATAAAGAGCAAATATTCCGTCTCAAACCGTGACTACGTTTTCCATTACAGCTAAAATAACAAACGGAATAAGGTGGTAACGCTAAATTCCATATACCTGTAGTACTTAATTTGTATGCTAAGTTACTACTATCATTAAGTCATTTACAACAATATCTCCCCTGTTTGTGTACATGTCATAAAGAATTTGCAATTCGTTGGTATGTATTTTATGGTAAGTTCACAAAACAGAACAAATGCATTTTTCAGAGAAAGCGCTGTTATGTTTGAACAACTCAAAATCTTGCAGAATATAGTTGTGTTCAATTAACAAGAATGTGCGAAACCCTTTTAGAAACCGAGATGAAAGCAAACAACAAAGAAAAAAATGGCAGTGACAGTTTTTAATTTTTCAGAATATATATATATATATATATATATATATATATATATATATATATATATATATATATATATATATATATATATATATGCCACTTTTAGACTTTCCGAACGCCAAATGTATGCTACGTTCCATCCAGGCTATAGTCATTCGTAACCAGTACAGGCTGAGAAAATAAACTTCGATAAAGTACCAAAGCAAGGTAGGTGATAATGTTTTAACGAAAAAAGATGATGAAAATGGGGGGGAGAGATATTAAAATAATAATTTAAAGTTCAAAAAGGGAGTGTTTGTCAAACGTAAACTCAAATATCATATAGTTTTGGCTATTTGTTAAAATACGGTGAGAAAGAATATTACGTGTTGGGTGGATAGATAGTCTCAATTGTGTAGAGTCGTAATCATATCGTCCATAATTATTATTTGTATTGATACTATTTTTATCCGAAATGTTTGAATAAATCATAAAACTCCAGGCAAATGTAAAGTGGGCCGTAGAAGAAGCCAGTGCAATATATATATATATATATATATATATATATTTTTTTTTTTTTTTTTTTTTTTTTTTTTTTACTAGAGACCACTTTGATTTCATTCTTGTGAGGTCCACGTACTTAAAAATAAATATTACACTGCATCAAGCTGTCTGGTGCAGAAACTAGTGCAATCTAATTTCTAAAATAAAATATAGTATTGGGTGGAATAATTTATTTTTATTAACGCGATCGCCGTTCTTGATATCACAATCTTACAATAATGCCGTGAAAGCATTTCGCGCTAAAGCCTGGCAGCGTCACTGTATAAAGGTAGCACTGCAGTAAGGTTATCGCAGGGAAGGAGGAAGCTTAGGGTTTAACGTCCCGTCGACTGCGTGGTCATTAGGGGCGGAGCTAACGCTCGGATTTTTGGGCATCGTTTGTTTGGATGCCATCTCACAACTGTATGAACTATCGCACTAAAGTTTCTGCTCCAGTTCTCACAATGTAAAAATGTCCGAAGGGCATGTTTAGGGCCTACATTAGCCCATTCTCAAGTTCTAAAAAAGAAGAAAGCCAAGGAAAACGTAAATTAAAACGAAAACACTAAGACCTTAAATACGATACATGTCAATATAACAATGTACAGGGTGGCGCAGGGAAACGGGAAATTTCGAAATAACGTCATTTCCATGAATAAATTCATAAAACTAGTAATTTATTAACGAAAGTGAATGTATTCAGTATGCCATTATTCAGTATGTCTTCACAATCAAAATGTCCAAAAGTGCCGGCCGCGGTGGCCGAGGGGACTGAGGTGCTTCAATCACGGTCTGCACGGCCACTACTGTCGGGCGTTCGAATCCCACCTCGGGCATGGATATTTGTGCCGTCCTTAGTATTAGCTAGTTCATAAGTAGTTTGTAAGTTTAGGGACTGATGACCCTGTAGTTAAGTCCCATAAGCTCTACAAACATTTGAACATTTGAATTGCAGGTAAGCTGATTCCTTTGTATTACATACATTCCCAAACGTTCAACATTTTCATTAGATGCCTCCACTTCCATATAATTTGTCTAAGTAAGTTGTCTGTCAACAAGTATCTAGTGTTTAGAATGAAACAAACATTTGAACATTTTTGTCCAAAAGTGTCTCTTTACTTTTCAAATATGACATCGGAAAGATGTGCTCCCATTCGGCGTTCACATTCTAACAGCCTGTTGTGAAAACACTGGAATGCGCGGTGTAGCAAATCTTGGGGAATGGCAGTGATTTCGTTTTCAATGTTCTTCAGTTCATGGATTGTTGTGCCGGCCGCGGTGGCCGAGGAGACTGAGGCGCTCCAGTCACGGTCTGCACAGCCACTACGGTCGGGGGTTCGAATCCCCCCTCGGGCATGGATATTTGTGCCGTCCTAGTTCGTAAGTAGTTCATAAGTAGTTTTAAGTTTAGGGACTGATGACCCCGTAGTTAAGTCCCATAGACTATACAAACATTTGAACATTTTTTGATGGATTGTTGCAGGACGTGTACTGTACACCTTGCCTGTAAGATATCCCCACAGGAAGAAGTCGCACACACTGAAATCAGGGATCTTGCAGACCATGCAGTGTCACCGTTACGTGAAATAATGCGTCTTCCAGACAACTGACGAACTGCTGCCATCGATTGTCGAGCAGTGTGTGACGTGGCTCCGTTCTGCTGAAACCACACGTTTTCGACGTTAAGATTAAGCTCGTACAGTCTCGGTGTAAAGAGTGTTTGAAGCATTTCAACAAATCGAGCGGATGTTACTGTCACCGCACTACCATCGTCACGTTCAAGAAAATAAGGGCCAATAACACCACGGCATGATGCAGCACACCATATTGTGACCTTGGCGCTATGTAGCGGTCGCTGGTGACTCTCACAAGGATTGTCCTGTGCCCCATAACGAAAATTCTGTTTGTCCACGAATCCGTTCAGGTGGAAATGGGCTTCGTCTGATATCCGTAAGTTACCAAGGAAATTCGCGTCATCGTTGATTTTAGCCAATATCTGGCTACTAAACTCCACACGTGACGCTGGGTCTCGTTCATGTAAGTGTTGCACAATCTGCAACTTATAGGAATGGAAGTCTATTCGTGCAGTATTCTTTGTAAGCTTCGTCGCTTAATCCCTACCGAAGATGCACGCTGTCGAACGGAGCGGCGAGGACTTGTCTCGATTGCAGCTCTAGCAGCTGTAATGTTCTCTGGGGTACGTACCGTTGGAATGCCACCTGGAGGTTTCTTTTTCAAGGCAGACACTGTTTCTTCAAAATTACGCACCCACGTTGTAATCGCATGCGCAGATGGGACACGTCCATGACGTCGAAGCTGATAATGCTGTCGAAATGTTCTCTGAGCGGCAGACTGGCTTACCTTGAATTCTAAAACATATCTGCCCTAAGGCAATGTCAAGCGTAAAATGTTTGCGGCATGTGCGCAATGTCAACAGATAAACATTCCTCACAGTATAACATGTTTATAGTTGGAGGGACAGTTGTCGACTACTAACTATCTGCTCTGCTATGTCAGAGATAGTCCAAAAGCTACCCAGTACCAAAGATAAACCTATCGTATAGCTACTGTCGAAAGTAAAACTCGTCTAAAAACACAAATTTAAAATGTATCCAAAAAAACTTCTAACTGTAAATCAGCCAACCCCAACCCAAAGTAACCAAATGCGAGGGGAAGTTTTACTGTTTACCGAAGAGGACATTACCAAAATGAGACCAGAAATGTCCTTTAGACAGTTCCGTCTGTTCATTTAAATATGCTATTAGGTTCTTTTCTTAACGCACAAAAAATTTCAGCCTCCTCCAGGTTAGACAGCAACCATCCCTTATCCTCATAATGTATTGGCCTCATACTGTTATTAATATTGCCCAACGAATGCCGTTCATTTTTTAGATGCTTCGCCACCGCCGAAGAGCCATTCTCAACGTTGTTACGCTCTTTAAATCGAATTTTAAAACTCCTACCAGTCTGTCCCACGTATTTCATTTCACAATCTAAACATTAACTCTATAAACTCCCGCTTTCCCCGCCCAATCGTCTCCTGAATCAACCTCGTGTTTCAACCCCTGTTCTAACCTGTTGTCGGCCCTAAAAACTATTTTCACCCCTTCTTTGTTAAACAATTTAGCCACTATGTGAGATACTACCCCAAAATAGCATGACTCTATATTTCTGGGAGGTTTTCTCAATCTGTATTAATATTTCGCTGTGCAGTAAAAACTACAGAACGCAAACGACTGGTGTGTGTGTGTACTTGTTGTCTGAAGTCTCCCGTTGTACACCATAGCAGTTCCATGCCGATAGCTATAAGGGGGTGGAAGATATGGTAGTTGAAAGTCGTCAAATTATTTTTTTAAAAATCGGACTGAAGACGAGCGATGACGTTTGCGAATCTGTAACAAGGAGGTTACATACAGTGAAACGTGATGCCACAGACCATATCTTTGGTCTATGTGTGCTACAATGTCTAGCTTAAACCCGCGGCTCCGCTCGCGTGTTGGTTGATTGTGTTTTTAAAGCTCGCATTTCTTTAATCCCTTGAGATATGCGGTTTCAGTTCAAAAGACTTCAGTTACCAGTTCGTCTAGCTTTTGCCATGCCAATTAACAAAGCTCAAGGACAATCATTAAACGTCGCAGGAATCCATTTACAGCCCTCATGTTTTTCACATGGTCAATTATACGTCGCTTGTTCAATGGTGGGCAACCCAAAAAATCTCTACATTTACGCTTGAAACAATACTACACATAACGTAGTTTACCAGAATGCCCTAAAATGAAATTAAAATGAATTTGGACAGTACTTCACCATACGTGTTGAGATATTGCAACACAGGCTATAAGGAGTAATGTATGTATTATTTATTGTAAATGATTAAGCAGTTCACATATTTTTTTATTTGAATGTTAATTAAAATTGTTTCTAAAGAAGGTATTGTATTTCATTTCATTCTTCTCTTAGCACACTACTGAAAGATAGCTTATCTATCGTCATCAACGAACACGCGAGCGGAGCCGCGGGTTTAAGCTAGTTAAAAAGTCGCACTGACGTGTTTTACGGCCCACTTTAGATTTGTAGTTTTGCACACATTTTGGACCAAAATAGTAATCTAAATAATAAAACATTAATTAATTAGAGTGTCTGAAAACCTTAAAGGAAAAAAAATTAGGTAGTGGCAGGTACCGAACCACTGACATTTAGCATCACAGTTTAACGGATTGCACACTACGCTATGGCTTACAACTAGAAGTTGCGTTCTTTAATCTCACACTATTGATGGTCGTTGTTAACTGATGCTAATATGGCATTTGTAGACAGTAGATTATCATTCATCGTACGAAGGACAATGTCTTTTTGTTAATTCTTCAGTGCGCTATTGCTTTGAAATGACAATAAGACAATAATCAAATACGCAACGCAAGATGGCGTATGCCAGAGAGAGTTCTGGGCGAGGAATGTCACGTGACATCTGCGAACGGCTGGTTTTCGTTCATTTAATGGAGGGTGTCAAAACTCCGTTATTTTTGCATATATCTCTCAAACGATACGAGATATGAAAAAAAAAAAAAAACATAAGGGAACAAAGTTGTAGAGAATTTTCTCCTCTACAAATTAGTTTATTCTATTTTCGCGTCAGATGAACGGTTTATTTGCAATTAAAATTACATTACAAATGGCTTTTCTTGGTATTAGTAACGTATTTCTTGTGCGAAATATTTCAAAAAGCGAGGTTCTGGTGTCTGGTAGCCTACAATTATATCTGTAAACTTTGGTGTTGAACGGTTCGATCTATAAATGTTTGAAATGTTTGTAGAACTTATGGGACTTAAGGGGTCATCAGTCCCTAAACTTACAAACTACTTATGAACTAGTTAAGGACGGCACAAATATCCATGCCCGAGGGGGGATTCGAACCCCCGACCGTAGTGGCCGTGCAGACCGTGACTGAAGCGCCTCAGTCCTCTCGGCCACCGCCGCCGGCTCGAACTAAAAAGTGGGAACATGTTACAGCCAGACAGACATCGTCAAATAGCCGTAAATATCTCTGCAACGATGCAAGATGTGAAAAAAACATAATAGAGCGAAGTTGTAGAGAATTTTCCGCTCTACAAATTCGGTTATTCAATTTTCGTGTCAATAACATGGTTAAGCCGTTATTTTCATTTAAATTTCGAGCTGTGAAAAGACGATCGCGAAGGTCTACTTTTAGTGTTACTACCGTAACCTAAAGTGGGCCAATAATTGACTGCAACTAAAACGATATTTCATGAGAAATTAATGAGTAATCTACGATTTCCTGCGCATATCCAGGGAGCAGTGTCGGTTTCCCGCAGACGCAGCCGGCCGCTGCTCGGGCCCACCCGCCGCTCCACCTGCTGCGGCGGTCGTCGACCCCGCCTCGGCCGGCCTTCCCGCAGCCCCGCAGCCTCCACCCTCTCCTACCAGACTCCGGACCGCAGACACACTCTCCGCACGCGACCGCATTGTCGTCTCTGCTTTTTTGTCGGCCCGGCCCGTGCCGTGTCGGGACTCTGGTCCCCTTCTGCGGAAACACACGACGGGCCCGTGGTAACGGGTAACGGGTAACGGGTTCCCGCCGTCACTGCCACGGCACTGTTCTGTCCTGGTCTCTGGGCGCTCCGTCTGTCTCGGAAAAAAATGTTTCCATTGTGCAACTGCCATCCCTGCCCCTCCCACATCCCTAGCACACATTCATTTCACGTACCGAGAACCGCTGTCAAAATACATTGCCAGAAAAAATTACTTACACCTACAAATAAGACGTTAATTTTTATCCGATGGTGGAGATGCCACATATGCGACAGTACAAGTACTGATTTGATTACATTTGCCAGCCGTTTGTCATCCATGAGAGGACACCCAACGTACGCAGTTTTCCTTAATGACTCACTTGACGTCTCTTTGCCGTGCGCCCGTCTGCTCTGCTACCACCGGGAGTTCCCTTGCGTTCGTTACTCGGCCAGCTCGGCGTTACAATGCCTGCTATTTTCTCGACGGGAGAGAGCACCTCTCCACCGTGTCGAAGCCCCGATGTCAGTGTTAACTTGGACCTCCATTCTCTTCCAAAGGACTCCACACCTAGTTTCGTTTACCGGAGGGAATTTCTCGCACTCCGGTTCAAATTTGATGACAATTTGCTTCTCTACACTGATGGCTCAAAGACAGACCAGAGTGTTGGGTGTGTCTTTGTCACTTGGCAAGGCCTCGTTTAAGTATCGTCTTGAGTGGAGTTCCATTTTTATAGCTGAGCTGTATGCATTATATCAAGCCACCCAATACGTCCGGCGAAACTCGCTGAAGAAGACTGTCATTTGCTCGGACTCTCTGAGTGCTCTGTTGAGCCTCCGCACGCTATATCCTGCCCATCCCCTGGTACAAAGCATCCGCAATTGCCTTGCCTCTCTTTCAGCGAGCTTAACTACAGTGACGTTTCTGCGGGTCCCTGGCCACGTGGGAGTGTTGGGAAATGAGTCTGCGGATACGGCTGCCAAGGAGGCAGTTCTCCTCCCTCGGCTGTCTACCTTTTCTACTAGCTCTGATGACCTTCGTGCTGGCGTCTCCCGGCGTATCATCTCACGTTGGTTTTTACCTTGGTCCTCCCTGTCAGGAAACAAATTGCGGGCCATTAAACCTGTGCCTGATCTCTGGTCAACGTCATCTCGACCCTCTCGCATACAGGAGATTGTCCTGGCCCGGCTTCGTATTGGCCACTGCTGTTATAGCCACCAGTATTTACTTCGTGGTGGTCCTGCTCCCTTATGTGAGCGCTGTGATGAACCTTTTACTGTGTACCACCTTTTAGTGCAATGTCCGTTTTTTAATCGTCTCTGTCGTGATCTACGTTTACCATTCGAAATGTCTGATATTTTAGCTGATGATCCGCATTCTGCTGGTCAAGTTTTACTTTTTATACATCGTGCAAATATGGCAAAAGCCATTTAAGTTCTAACCCCGGTTAGATTTTACTATGGGCAGTGTTGGGCGCTAATGACCTAAGCGGTTTTTCGCCTTAATATATATATATATATATATATATATATATATATATATATATATATATATATATATATATATATATAAAATAGATTACATTAGATTCTTTGCTCGAACCGAGTTGAGGAGATCCTCGTGGATATGGAACATGTAACTTTTAATTATTTTTTACGCACTGATTATATACTAATACTAATGGTTAATAATATGAATAGAGATACATGCATCATTTGGTTCTATTTAGAAATCATCAGTGGAGTTCTAGGAGTTTGCCACTAGAAAAAGACTTTTAGGCTCCTCTTAAACTTATCTATGTTTGTAGCTAAATTTTTCATGTTTGCTAGTAAATTATTGAAAATATGTGTTCCTGAGTAGTTGGCCCCTTTTAAGTCCTTCTGTAATTCGTTTTTGTTTCTAGTATTGGATATATGAACTGAACTGTTTGTTGGGAAAAGCGATGTATTACTTACGACAAATATATCGTTTCAGCACCATCCGCTAACTAGCTCTCTCTCTCAAACACAATTGTTCTAATTTGTTTCGTCATGAGTGTAGTTTGGACCGTTACATATCTGACAACCAGAAAAAAAAGGAAGCAGTCAGCAGGATCGAATCCATGTACAGCATTACCTATTTTCTAGAAGCAAGAAAGATACCAATCATGCTATAACAACTGTGGTAGTATACAAAACATAAACAGTAATGCATAATAATGTAACCATATCTTTGTTAGAGTTTCACTGTACGAGATCACTACAGATCGAAAATTTACTGATGTAATTAGAAATCTACTTGAGAGTCGTCGATTCTTTCTGGAGTTTCAGGGAAAAAGTAGTCATTGGCGGAACTTGACCAATGGCCATCCTCAGGGAAGTGTACTGGCTCCATCCCTTGTCAACGTGTACACAAACGAGCAGCCAGTTCCTGTCAACACCAGCAGTTACATATATGCTGACGACCGAGTCACAGCTGCTCAGGGACAGTCGTTTGAGGATGTGCAGAAGAGTCTGAATGAGGCAATGGTGGAGCTTGGCTCATATTACTGCTACAATCAACTGAAACCCAACCCAGTGGAAACCCAGACATGTGCATTCCATCTACGCAACAAACAGGCATCTCGTCAGCTGCAAGTGAGGTAGAAGGGTATTGACTTGAAACACTGCAAAAACCCTAAATACTTGGGCATTACTTGACATTGAAACAACATTGCCTTAATACCAAACTGAAAGTTTGTGGTCGAAACAACATTCTGAGACGACTGACGGGTTCGACCTTGAGCGCAAGACCAGTGGTTGTAAGAACGTCAGCCCTATCTCTAGCCCAGTTTGGTGCAGGTCATCACACGCCAAACAAGTCGACGTCGCCCTCAATGAATCCGCCAGAATAGTTACGGGATGTAACATTTTAGTTATATTATTTGTTTTAAAATTCACAATTTTCACTGAAATTAATTATATAAATATTATCAATTACACCATATAGTACTTTATTTATGAAATAAAGATTGCTGCTTATCAAAATTTCAATTGAAGTATGAAGACGAATAATTATAAATGTTTTTTACAACTAATGTACGGACGGTAAGTCATCGAGTAAAACAGAAGTGATATCTGGCGTTCCACAGGGAAGCGTTATAGGTCCCCTACTCTTACTTCTGTTTATAAACGATATAGGAGACAATCTGAAGATCTCCCTTAGACTGTTCGCGGATGATGCTGTCGTTTATCGGTTAGTGAAATCAACAGAGGATCAAAACCAACTGCAAAGCGATTTAGACAAAATTTATACGTGGTGCGAAAATTGGTAATTAACACTAAATAATGAAAAGTGTGAAGTAATACACCTGACCACTAAAAGATATCTCCTGAACTTCAATTACGCGATAAATCAGTCAAACCTTAAGGTCGTAAATTCTACCAAATACCTAAGAGCTACAATTACGAACAACTTTGACTGGAGAGAACACACAGAAAATATTGTGGGGGAGGCGAAATAAAGGTTACGTTTCATTGGCAGAAAGCTTCGAAGATGCACCAGTTCCACCAAAGAGACTGCCTACATCACACTTGTGCGTCCTCTCCTGGAGTACTGTTGCCCAGTGTGGGACCCTCACCAGGTGGGACTAACGGAAGACATTGAGAAGGTTCAGAGAAGGGCAGCTCGTTTTGTTTTATCACGGGGGGGGGGGAAGCGTCACGGAAATGTTGCACGAATTGGGGTGGAAATCATTAAAAGAAAGACGTTGTTCATTGTGGCGTGATCTGTTTGCGAAGTTTCCATCACCTACTTTTACTTCTGAATGTGAAAATATTTTGCTAGCACCCACCTACGTACGGAGACATGATCATCCCAATAAAATAAATGGCCGAGGGGACAGAGGCGCTTCAGTGCTTCAGTTACGGTCTGCGCGGCCACTACGGTCGGGGGTTCGAATCCCCCCTCGGGCATGGATATTTGTGCCGTCCTTATTTGTAGCTAGTTCATAAGTAGTTTGTAAGTTTAGGGACTGATGACCCCGTAGTTAAGTCCCATAGACTCTACAAACATTTGAATTTGAATAAAATAAATCAGATCGAAAACGGAACGATTTAGGTGTTCTTTCTTCCAGCGCGCTATTAGAGAATGGAACGGTAGATAAAAGTTATGAAAGTGGTTAATGAACCGTCTGCCAGGCACTTTAATGTGATTTGCAAAGTATCTATGTAGATGTAGATTAAAACGTGATTCTTGTGTCATTAGAAGTTAGGCGATATTGTCAGCTTCGAAAGGCTTTCAAATATTCGTTGTAAATTCGTGGAACAGGTTTCTTCGTGGTTAAAAAAAATTGCAGACAATTAGGAAGAGTAAAGATTGCATTCAAGTACAGTTCTTAAGAAAAAGATCCGATATGCCTTGTGCCCTTCCAGGCATTCTAACGAAAGAAGCGTCTTTAGGAATGACAACGAAGTATGTTTTTCTTCTCATCTTTTAAAAAACGTTCTTCATTAATTATGCAAGATGCCTACAATTCTTTTTTTAAAATGTTTTTATGAAAATTATCATTGAGGTACTTGCACATAAAATACAAAATACGCAAATTAACATCATGTAGCGAGAAATTTCGTATAATTTAGTCTCATTTCGGAAACTTACAACAAAGGAAATTAATTTACCTAACTTAAAATCCATTTGAAATTATTTACTGAAAAGAAAACGTGAGTGTAATTTTTATTTTAAGTAGCTGTGACAGCCATTCCAAAAACCAATTTAACTCATTTATCATGTAATCGATAATACTTAAGGTAGTAAACTTCATTTAAAAGTCATTATAAGTTTTAAAACAAATAATTAAAAAATCACTCCTTCACGGTATGTTCGAACACGGACCGCCCACATGAGAGGTGACGACGCTACCAACGTGATAAAGGTCGCTGTTGTATGCCAAGCTTATCTGTCGGTTAAAATTCTTTACTCTTGGAATTTTCTAAATAGTGTGTGCGCTTTAAGATTTCGATGAGTGGTGAGACTTGAGGATACCAGCAACTTGCGAAGTCTCATGCCAAACTGAATTTCCGAGACCTAATGGTCTCTCTGTAAAACTCTGAGCTACATCCCACGGAACGTTCTGCTCATGGTGATTTGCGCATAAAATTACACGGTATCTCTCTCAGTGATCGTTGAAAATGAAACATGAATACTATAGCTCTCTTATCTCACAGGTAGAGCTGTACGTTTGCTTGCACGTAGCAAGCAATTCTCTTCCGAAAATTGTAAGGATTTTCAAGAATCACAAGGACAGTACATATACCTGCAAGCAGACGATAATGATAAAAAATTGTACGACTAATCACTTAAACAGAAAATCGTTCAAAAGTAAATACTATGAACGTTGAAAACCATCATCTACACAAGCTCCACTTGTCTTGGTCTCATGTGTTGTTGTGGTCTTCAGTCCGGAGACTGGTTTGATGCAGATCTCCACCCTACTCTATCCTGAGCAAGCCTTTTCATCTCCTCATAAGAAGGATAACCCACATCCTTTTGAATCTGCCTTCTCTTGGTCTCCCTCTGTGATTTTTTCCGCCACAAACTTCCCTCCAGTGCAAATTACACGATTCCTTGATCTCTAAGAATGTGTCCTACCAATCAATCCCTTCTTTTAGTTAAGATATGCCAAAAATTCATTTTCTCCGCAATTCTGTTCAGTACCTCATTAGTTATGCGAACTACCCACCTAATGTTCACTATTATTCTTTATCATTACATTTCAAGCCTCTATCCTCTTCCTGTCTGAACTTTGTATCGTCCAAGTTTAAACACACACAAATGCCTTTAAAAAGACTTCCTTACACTTAAATTAATACTCATTGTAATAAATTTCTCTTTTTCATAAAACGCTTTTCTTTCCATTGCCATTCTGCATATGATACCCTCTGTACTGCGACCATCATATGTTCTTTTAATGCCCAACAAACAAAACTCATATAACACTGTTATTGTTTCGTTACCTAATCTAAATCCTCCAGCGTCACCTGATTTTCTAAGAATGCATTCCGTTACCCTTGTTTTTCTCTTATTAATGGTCATCTTATACGCCCCTTTAAACACACTGTCCATTCCATTCAGTTCCTCTTCCAGGTCCTTTGCTCACAGAATTAAATGCCATCAGCAAAACGCAATGTTTTTGTTTCTTCACCCTGAAATTTAATTCCATCTCCAAAGTGTTCTTCACTTCATTTCATTTCATTCTACAATTAAATTAAAATGGAAGAGGCTGTTACGAGTAAAACAGTGAATAATGTACTGGTGTCTGTGTCATTTCCACAAAAGCGACCTTTCAGAAACAAAACTTAGTCTGTGTGCATGTACTGTAGAAAGGTGTGTGGAGAAGGGCCTCTTCTGACATCAATTGAAAAGGCGTTCTGTTAAGAAGTAGACAGGGGTTATGTCATTTAAATAAGTAACCTTATCCCTTTGCTAAATATTGAACACTGTCAATGCATTGCCCTATTGTCAGGATGCCAAGTTTTAACTACAAATTAACATTTTATTGTCAGTATAGCATTTACAAGGGATCTCATAAACGCGTGGGATCTTTCCCTGGTTCGGGTACGAAGCGTGAATGAAACAGAATTTACACAAAATACATTTACAGGGTGTCCAGAAAAGGACTCCCTGATTTCAAAATTAAATATCTCGAAAACAAAGATCGATAGAGTAATGCAGTAAACGGTATGTTTATTGTGAAAGCTGTAAGAAGTTTATGCAGCAGTTTGAAATAATAGTTACAAAAGCTGATAACATATGGCGTTGTAATCGCCATACTTAATGCCTAGTTTAAATAGTGATCCGAAGCCCAGAGCGATCAGTTCCACTACTGAAACGTGAAAGGAGGTTAGCGTACCGAAGGAAGAGATTAAAATCATGCACTCCATTAAACAACACGTTTTTCTAGCGCTAGAGTGCCACAGGTTAGAAGAAGTCCTACGGCAACAAGGCCAAGTTTTCAAGCACGATTTTTTGTTCCAAAAGGACCCGATGCGAAAACCATTCGTTCGCTCTTCGCAAAATTTGAACGAACAGGTAGCGTAACTGATGATCTAGTGGGGCATGTTGGCCGCAAGCAAACCGCAGTTACGCCTGAAAATATCGCCACAGTTTCTGGAATTATTCAGCGAAATCCAATGTCATCTGTCCGTAGAATTGCATCTGAGAGTTGTTTGAAGCGTTCCAGCACGCAGAACATACTGAGAAAGAGTCTACACATCTTTTCATTCAAAATTCAGACTCACTAGGCCATACCCATACGAGCTGTGCAACAAAGGGTTGCCTTTGCTAATCAGATGCTCACAATGATTGATAGTGAAGGATTTGATGTTGGCTACATCTGGTTTACAGATGAAGCACACTTCCACCTGAATGGATACGTGAATAAGCAGAACAGGCTATTTTGGGGTTCTGAAAAGCCATGTTGGTGTGAAGCGAAACCCCTGTATTCTCCTAAAGTTCTTGTGTGGGCTGCAGTATGCAGCAGAGGCATTATTGGCCCTTTTTTTCATTCGAGAAACGGTCACTGGTGCTCGTTACGTTGCAATTTTGGAACAATTTGTCGCCACACAGCAAGCGTTAAAGGATCGACCAGGTACTGAATGGTTTATGCAAGATGGAGCGCGACCACATCGGACCTAACAGGTAGTTCGCTTTCTTAAGGAATACGTCGGGAATCGAGTCATTGCTTTGGAATATCCAAAATTTACAGGTGCAGGCCTTCATATTCGCCGGATTTGACTCTGCGTGACTTTTTTTTGTGGGTCACAGTGAAAGACATGGCCTACCCGAAGCATCCCGCCCCGCTGGACGAGTTTGAACCGGAGATCTCTGTGGCATGTGAATCCATTGCGGTTGAGACACTACGAAATGTGATGGCGAATTTCATTCTTCGTTTGCGCCACCTCTGTAGTGCCAATGGTGAACATTTTGAAAACATTGTGATGTGATTGTTTGCAAAGGGTGTTTTCATACGATTACTTCACATATGTATGCTGATATGAGCTGTACTGCGTACAGCGCCATCTGTTAGTAGCTTTTGTGACTATTATTTCAAACTGCTGCATAAACTTCTTACAGCGTTCACAATAAACATACCGTTTGCAGCATTCCTCTATCGACCTTTTTTTCGAGATATTTAATTTTGAAATCAGGGAGCCTTTTTCAGGACACCCTGTATTAAATAGTTAAATCGTACATTATTCTTACTGTGAACCAGTTGGCTCGGCGAATGTCGGTGGCTGAAGGCATGTGGCGGCGAAGAGGCGTTTCGCAGCCTCGGCTGTGGTTCTCTGGTTACGCTCGCGGCCATCTGCTTCTCGCTCCCACTGACCAGTAGTACATCGCTTGCCGCCGAACTAGCACCGGTGTTATTTCCCATCTTCTACGAGTGTTGTGTTGTGTCACGACTAGAGGTAACGGCTTGGAGGTTTTGCGCCTTGCGCCCTCGCCCTGGAGTCGAACCGGCGGTCTTTAAGCTGTACATCTTCGTAAGGCACAACCTTTCACCGAGATCACAGGTGACTATCACCACCAGACCGCATCCTACAGTTCGGGCCAGTCATCCTGGATGAGTACCTCTGTTATTAGAATGAAACTTTCACTCTGCAGCGGAGTGTGCGCTTATATGAAACTTCCTGGCAGATTAAAATTGCGTGCTGGAGCCGGGCGATCGAACCTGGGACCTTTGCCTTTCATTCTGGAAATATCCCTTAGGCTGTGGCTAAGCCATGTCTCCACCACATCCTTTCTTCCAGGAGTGCTAGTCTTGCATGTTTCGCAGGAGAGCTTCTGTGAAATTTGGAAAGTAGGAGGCGAGGTACTGTCGGAAGTAAAGTTGTGAGGCGGCATCGTGAGTCGTGTCTGGATAGCACAGTCGGTAGTGCGCTTGCCCGCGAAATGCAAAGGTCCCAGCTTCGAATCGCAGTTCCGGCGAACAATTTTAATCTGCCAGGAAGTTTCACTTCTGTTATTGTTGATCTCCTCGAACGCTGTACTTGCAACCAGATTCTTCCGTCATCTTCCTTCTATCTTCAACTCCAACTGTTATGTCGATTGCTGATCATGACTAAAACTCCACTTCTACTACGGCTGCTTCTGTTACTACTAACGTCGCTACTGCCAATCAGACGCTACTACTCCATCACTGTGTGCATCAATGTCTCTTACTGGGTCTCACTTTGCCTGGAGGCGTCTTCTTGGCTGTGGTATTTATTTGATGGACCTGGCCGCAGGTGTACGATCTTCGGGGTCGTTGTCTACATATCTACATCTACATACATACTCCGCAATCCACCGTAAGGTGCGTGGCAGAGGGTACACTGCACCACTACTAGGCATTTCTTTCCTATTCCACTCCCAAATTGAACGAGGAAAAAAAGAATGCCTATATGCTTCCGTACGAGACCTAATTTTCTTATCTTGTCTTTGTGATCACTACGCGAAATGTAAGTAGGCGGCAGCAAGATCGTGCTACGCTCAGCTTCAAATTCCGGCCCTCTAAATTTACTCAACAGAAATTCACGGAAAGAACGTCGTCTTTCCTCCAGCGATCCCCAATTGAGTTGCCGGAGCATTTCCGTGACACTCGCGCATTGGTCGAACCTACCGGTAACAAATCTAGCTGCTCGCCTCTGGACTGCTTCTATGTCTTCCTTTAAACTGATCTGCTGTGGGTCCCAAACACTTGAGCAATACTCAAGACGTGGTCGTACAAGCGTTTTATACGCGGTCTGCTTTACAGGTGTAGTACATCTTCCCAAAATTCTCCCAATAAACCGAAGTCGGCTGTCCGTCTTACACACAACTATCCTAACATGTTCGTTTCATTTCATATCGCTCTGCAATGTTACGCCTAGATATTTGAACGACGCGACAGCATCAAGAAGCTCACTACTAATGCTGTATTCGAACATTATGGGATTGTTTTTCCTACTCGTGCGCATTACCTTACATTTTTGTACATTTAGAGCTAGCTGCCATTCTTCGCACCAACTAGAAATTTTGTCTAAGTCATCCTACATGCTACTACAGTCAGTTAAAGAGGACACCCTCCCATACATCACAGCATCATCAGCAAACAGCCGCAAATTACAACTTACTCTGTCCATCAGATCATTTATATAGATAGAAAATAATAGCGGTCCTATCACACTCCCCTGGGGCACGCCTGACGATACACTCGTCTCTGATGAACACTCGTCGTCGAGAACAACTTACTTAGGAAGTCTTCCAACCAGTCACAAATCTGTGAACCTATTCCATAAGCTCGTATCTTCGTTAGCAGTCTGCAGTGTGACACCGGGTCATATGCCTTTTTGAAGTGGAGAAAAACACAATCCGCCTGTTGCCCTTCATCCATGAACGATGTTCTGCTGTGACGTTACATAGTTTCTAGAAAGGTCGAACGTCACGTTATTCTGGAGGTCAATTCACTAGGTTATTGGCTTCTGATCAAGTTGGTTCTAGAAATTCGCGACGCTCACTTTTTGCAGTCTGTGCTTTCACGTGATTTCGTCGGTCAATGGCCTGATCGCTGAATCAACGGCTTCCGCTTGTGGAGAGAGCGATGGATTTGTTGCCACGCGTGAACACTTGGCGGGACAATAGAGAATTGTGTATGTTTATGTACGAAGGCATTTAAATGATATCCAGGTTATACGGTGCAGATTCAGATAATGCCTCTTTAAAGCGAAAGAGGCAAATTGACACGCTGAAAATCTTCAACGCTAATGTAACAGAAGTCCACGCCGATGTGGAGTACCGCGTGGACTTTGTCTCGGGAGGCCACCAGATGGCTCTGCACGTGATATTGGGACCGGAGTTCCCCTTGGAGAAACCTATTCTCCGTATTGTGCCTGCTGTCAGCCATCTGTGGATCAATGAGGCGGGAGAAGTTGTCGGTGCTCCTGGACTTATAAGTGGTACAGGCCATTATTCGTGAGTTTGAGAAAAACCCTCCACCCCTTGCGGCTAATATCAACATTCCAAATTCGATGCTCACGGGAGGAGCCCCCGCGATCCCGCCCGCGGCCACCGTCCCGCAGGTGCCGCCGCAGAGGGTGCTGGAGCCGTCGGAGCTGCGGGAGCTGCTGGCGAGCCTGTCCGCCGCCAGCCTCGACGACCTGCGCCGGGACGAGCCCGTTGCCGAGGACCGCGTCACCGAGCTCGTCTCCGAACTGCCGCCCCTCCGCAGGCTGGAGCAGTACCGCGACGACCTCGTGGCCGCGATCGTCATTCTTGCAGAATCGAACCTGTCTAGGCAGCCCGAGCTGCAGGCAGCCAGAGAGGCCGTGCGGGCCAAGACGGAGAGGGTGGGCGCGCTGAGGGCGCGCTTAGAGGAGCTCTCTGCTGAGCACCGGCGCCTCGCTGCGCGCTACGCCCCGGCCAATATAAGGGAGGCACTGTGCGTGGCAGCCCAGCGGAGTGACGAGGAGAGCGACGCCGTCGCCGAGTCCTTCCTCTCCGGCCAGATTGACGTCGAGCGCTTCACAATGCCGTGCTGAATCCGCAGCGTCAGCTGGTCGACGGCACAGACATATATATATATATGTTACTCTGTTTCGACGTACTACGTCTGCTGTTTCACTCGCTCGTGCCTGACTGAGCTGAACTAAGTTCTCACTTTTACTTTACGCATTATTCACTTTCATTTATTTTTGAATTTTATTTCACTAATTTATTTACACACTTTACTGCATTCAACAGTGAAAATATCGTTCACTGCGTCTGTTGCCGCATAGGCAGATGCATCCCTGACTCTGAAATCCAATCAAAAGATAACTGGTTTAATCTGAACATTAAGTGAATAAGCCAAACGTTCTTGTTGATCTTGATGAAGTCAAGACTCGCTGACTTCTCTAGTTAAAACCATGTTAGCAGGGCATGCACATTCAGCAAGCCAGCCTACCATTGTGCCTTCTCACTGTTATCAGCCGATGTGAACTAATTACTGTGGACGGGCAAAAATATCCGCTGCTCACTCTGTGAAAGTGCCTTACTTACATGTAAAGCATGCTACTCAACTCTGAGCACTGTGCACCACTGTTTATGCCACTACGCAAATCCCACAGCAAGCCGCTTATTATTGTCACAGAAGCACTTCCAACCTCAAGACAGCACCACCTTGTCGCACAAGAGGCAGACATGTAGAGAGTTGTCACGACAGACAGACCGTCTTTCCCTGACTTCATCAGCCGTATATACCGGGTGATCAAAAAGTCAGTATAAATTTGAAAAGTTAATAAATCACGGAATAATGTAGATACAGAGGTAAAAATTGACACACATGCTTGGAATGACATGGGGTTTTATTAGAACCACAACAACAACAACAAAAACAGCCCATATTGCTAGACGTCGAAAGATCTCTTGCGCGCGTCGTTTGGTGATGATCGTGTGCTCAGCAGCCACTTTCGTCATTGCTTGGCCTCCCAGGTCCCCAGACCTCAGTCAGTGCGATTATTGGCTTTGGGGTCACCTGAAGTCGCCAGTGTATCGTGATCGACCGACATCTCTAGGGATGCTGAAAGACAACATCCGACGCCAATGCCTCCGGACATGCTTTACAGTGCTGTTCACAACATTATTCCTCGACTACAGCTATTGTTGAGGAATGATGGTGAACATATTAAGAATTTCCTGTAGAAAGAACTTCATCTTTGCTTTATCTTAACTTCTTATCTAATTATTTCTTTTCTGATCAGGTGAAGCGCCATCTGTTCGACAGTTTTTGAACTTAGTTTTTTTGCTTCCAATAAAACCCCCTGTCATTCCAAGCATGTGTGTCAATTTTTAGCTCTCTATCTACATTATTCCGTGATCTGTTACATTTTCAAATTTATACAGACTTTTGATCACCCCGTATCATTCAATATTTTCAAAAATGTGCAGTAAAGATGCACTTGTTCTAGACAGCCAATGAGAAGAGCCTCACCAATGTATTGGTGGCCCTGCTACATCGTTTTCAGCCAATGATAACTTCGGTCTTAAATATGTTCAAATGTTTCTATAGCTTCTGGGACTTAACAACGGGGTCATCAGTCCCTAAGCTTACAAACTACTTATGAATTAGCTACAACTAAGGACAGCACAAATATCCATGCCTCAGGGGGGATTCGAACCCCCGACCGCAGTGGCCGTGCAGACCGTGACTGAAGCGCCTCAGTCCCCTCGGCCACCGCGGCCGGCTTCGGTCTTAAATGCAAAGGGCACACACCAGGGGCTGATGCAATTTTTAAGAAAACAGACAAGTGTCACATGGAGTTGTCAACTGGTTTTGGAAGATGGATTGCTGCCCAGTTAGTTGCATGTGATAGAAAACAAATTCTAAAGGACGGACTGTCATAAACTCCTATTATCTGCTGAATGCTCTCGGTTGGCACGACCCACTACTGGACTACTGGATCTGAAGCCTTCTGCATGAGGCAGAAATAAGCTCCTTACTCAAAACACTGCTTCCATGCCATCCCTGATCCATTAAAATATCTATCACCAGCCTCTTAATACACTCCTGGAAAATAAATCAACGCAGCAGAGGAAAATTTTGACACATTCTCGAGAATGTATACAACACACGAGCCCGCAGTCAGAACCATACGCACGTCAGTACAGTCACCAGAGCGTGCAAAATGTCGACGCTAGTGTCGTGTATACCCTCCTTTTGCACCAATGAAGGTTGCAACTTTCTCATGAAGATGATCGTAGAGGTGTCGAATGAAGTCTTACGGTATGGCCTGCCATACAGTTTCCATCTGATGCCTCAGTTGGACCAGATCTCGTGTCGGTCGTGAAAACCGCGCCAAGATGACGTTATCAACCGGTTCCATACATTCTCAATGGGGGACAGATATGGGGATAATGTTGGAAAAGTAGTTGCCGTGCACCTTGAAGAGCACGTTAGGTTGTACGGGATACACGTGGACATGCATTGTCCTGTTGGAAAAGCACATCGCCTTGTTTGTGCATGATGGTGCCTAGACGGGTTGAATGCTGGTTTCAGTGTACCGTGTACTGTTCAATTTTCCCACTACGAACACCAGAGGAGAACGGCCAGTGTAAAATAATGGCTGCCCACACCATGATGGCAGGTGTCGGCCCCGTTTGCCTCTGTCGCGTACACTGCCGATTTTCGCGCTCCCTTGCACAACACCACACACGCGAACGACCATCATTGGCACCGAGGCAGCGACGACTTTCATCACTGAAGACGACACGTCTCCATTCGTCCCTTCATTAACTCCTACCATGACACCATTGGAGGCGGGCTGAACGATGTTAGGGCGTGAGCGGAGGACACTCCAACGGCACACATGATCGTGTATTATTGTGAGGGCAGCGATATTCTACACTCGCCATTCTCCTCTACTGATCGACACAGGGTACACTGTAACCATCATTTAACCCGTCTTCTACTACTCATGCCCCAACTGGGTGATATGCTTTTCCAACAGGACAATGCAGGTCCACACGTATCCCGTACCACCAAACGTGCTCTTCAAGGTGTACGTCAACTACCCCGCCCAGCACGATCCCCAGATCTCTCCCCCATTGAGAATGTTTGGGACCGGATGAAACGTCATGTTGGGCGGTCTGCACGAGCGGCAAGAGATCTGGTCCCTCTGAGGCACCAGCTGGAAATGGCATGGCAGGCCATTCCACATAACTACATTCTGATGCTCTATGATCGTCTTCAGGAAAGAATTACAGCTTGCACTGCTTCAAAAGGAGGCTATACTAACGCCCACATTGCGGACGCTCTGGTGACTACTCACGTGCTTATGGCTCTGCCTGAGTGATGGTGTGTTGTATACAAGCCCTTGAATGTGTCAATAAAATTTCCCTCTGCTGGGTCTACGAATTCATAGTGTTCTTTTTTCATTTCCTGGGAGTGTGTATGCGGCGTATTAAACAAAATGAATTCTGCAAGTGCAGAAACCACGATTTGTAATTATCACAAATATCATATATGGTGTAGCTCAGCAAAGTATGATCACGATAACAGGTATTCGGTATTTTTCGACTCCTTACGTGCTGCAATGGTCAATGAAGCTAAATGTAGACTTACACGTGGCACTTTTGAAATTTATATTCTGATAATGCTATTTCTTACCAATAAGTGTCTCCATACTGATAATTCTACATCAGACGCTTTTTTGTCAGGTATGTTATATATCAGCACCGTTATCAACACTGAATTTTTCTACGCATGACTACTCACTAACATAGGGTGATTTTTTTCCCACCGTGTACACACTACAGGATTTGTTCGTAGAGAGGACATTCAACGAAACGGCCTAATGAACTTATATTCAGATATACAAGGTTTTTATGTTTGACACTATTTACTCAGTTATACTTTGTTAGAGATATTGTAGTCTAATACATCTATATACATTGCAATCCACTCAAAGGCGTGTGGCGGAGGGTACTCAGTACCACTACTAGTGCTTGCTTTCCTCTTCCACTCTAATACAGAAGCTTGAATGCATCTGTACGAGGCCTGATCTCTCTGATATTATCCGTGCGGTCTTTAAACGAAATGTAGGATGCTGGCAGTAGAATCGTTCTGCATTCAGGCTGACATTCCGGCCCTCTAAATTTGTTCAACTGTGTTTCTCGAAAACAACATTGCCTTTCTTTGAGTGACTCCAATTCGAGTTCCCAAAACATTTCAGTGACACTGGCGTATTGATCAGATCTACTGGTTTCATAAAAGGATCTGGTGGTCATGCCAAACACTATAGCAATACTCAAGACGGGGTGATAGAAGAGTTTTGTATGCGGTCTCCTTTACAGATCAGTTACAGCTTCCCAAAATTCTCCCAATGAACCGAAGTCGAATACGCCTTCACGACGAATGTCCTCACAGACTCGTTCCATTACATCTCGCTGTGCAGCGTCAAGCTTCGATATTTAATGGACATCCCCCAGGGGGCTCGCGGCTCTTTCGTGGGTACGTGCGTGGCGAGCACGGGGCCCCGAGCTAATGCAGTGTTCCTTCCTCCTTTACTTCCCGGACTGCATTTCCTTTCCCCCTCCCCTACTTTCCTATCGTCACTCCTTCCCCTCCTCATCGGGGGACTGATAACCTCAGTAGTTTAGTTCCCCTATCCCAACCAAACAACCCAACCCATTTAATGGACACCACTTCATCAAGTAGCACACTACTAATGTTGTATTCGAACGTTACGGAATTGTTTCTCCTACTCATCTATCTATCTTTCTATCTGTCTATCTCTTTGGCCCTTCTCCCGCACACGCAGGGTTGGCTCTGTATTAAACGCGGATTTGGCATGGGTTAATATTCACAGGGTGGCCGGATGCCCTTCCTGCCGCCACCCCACAGGAGTAAGTGTGTACCCCAAATGTCTACGTATAGTGTGAGATGTGAGTCTTAAAAAATGTTTAATTGTTTGTAAATCTAAGGGACTTGACTACGTCGGTGATCAGTCCCTAGGCTTACAAACTACTTATACTAACTTAATGTAACTTGTGTTAAGGACAACTCAAACATCTATGCCCGAGGGAGGACTCGAAATCCCGACGGCGAACGGCCACGCAGCATAGCTTGACCTGCTCTCTTTGCGATTGCGATTATTGCTTTTTTTCTTCAAGTGTGAGATATTTCTCCTGTCTCGTACATCTTACGTACATCTGACAAGTGGACCATATAGCTATCGGATTTTAGAATTTTTGTGATGTTTATGTTACGTGAAGGTCATAATTTAAATAACAATTACCCAAAACCATTCGACGCAACTCTAAAATATTCTCGAGAAAATCGACTCTGAAATGTTGCCAGTAACCGTAACTAGCAATCATTAAATAATTTCAGCATCCGTCGGCGTAGCTCAGGTGGTAGCGTTCTGGCCTTCTAGAGTCGGTGGTTCGAATGCTACTGCGGTAGTTTTTCTTTTTTTTTTTTTTTCCTTCTTCGTTGTGTCCCAATAGCTACTCAATTTCGATATTGATGGTAATTTTTAAGGAAAACGCACGTATTTCTGATTATTCGTAATTTTCTATATTTTTATAGTAGGCTGTTACTGATGGTTTCAATCGAAAAAACACAAGTTACATGAAACTTCCTGGCAAATTAAAATTGTCTGCTGGAACCGGGACTCGAACCTGGGACCTTTGCCTTTCGCGGGCAAGCACTCTTCCAATGAGCTATCCCGACACGACTCATGATCCCGCCCCGAAACTTCAATTCTGCCAGTACCTCGCCTCCTACTTTCCAAACTTCACAGAAGTTCTCTTGCGTAACTTGCTAGACTAGCACTCCTGGAAGAAAGGATATGTTGGATCGTGAGTCGTGTCGGGGTAGCTTAGGGGTAGCGCGCTTGCCGGCGAAAGGCAAAGTTCCCAGGTTGGAGTCCCGGTTCCGGCACACAATTTTAATCTGCCAGGAAGTTTCATATCAGCGCACACTCCGCTGCAGAGTGAAGTTTCATTCTGGAAACATCCCTTAGGCTGTGGCTAAGCCATGTCTCCACCATATCCTTTCTTCCAGGAGTGCTAGTCTTGCAAGTTTCGCAGGAGAGCTTCTGTGAACTTTGGAAAGTAGGAACGAGGTACTGGCGGAAGTAAAGTTGTGAGGCGGCATCGTGAGTCGTGTTGGGATAGCACAGTCGGTAGTGCGCATGCCCGCGAAAGGCAAAGGTCCCAGGTTCGAGTCCCGGTTCCGGCACACAATTTTAATCTGCCAGGAAGTTTCATATCAGCGCACACTCCGCTGCAGAGTGAAAGTTTCATACAAGTTACGTGATTTACACTATTGTCTTAACTACTAGTTACGACTGTAATCTTTGACTGTTGAGTTTATGAACAGCTACCACACTGATTTTGGAAAGTCATCTCCAAATATACTTCACAAGCAGATAATCTGCTCAACCAATGAACAAGATTTTCAGCTCGTCTACATACACATAAACAAAAACTGACACAACGCGTGGAACTTCAAAATCCAAAATGTTTTATATAACTTACTTCGAAAAGAAATATCTGTCACAGTGAGATTCGAACAACCGACTCTCTGTCTGAGAGTTCGAATGCTACCACCTGAGCTACAGCGACAGGTGATACAATTCTTTTAATTAATGGTACTTAGGTATATTTTACAAAATTTCAAAGCCTATTTTCTAGATAATTTGCGAGAGTTGCGTCGAATGGCTTTGGCTGGTTGTTATTTATTTTCTGAACTTCACGCACCATGAATATGAAGAAATTATAAAATCCGATACCTATGTGGTCTCCTTTTGAGTGCGAGACATCGTAATGGTGGCTCTCATGTAATAGCTGATTTATATGTGAGACTTACGATATTTGAAGAATCGGAGATGACAAATTATCGTTATTGATTTATGATGTTATCTCGACTTTATGGTTCTCAATTAGTACTCGCGCTTCCCTTTCAACAATACATAAGATTTTGCCCACAAAGTTAATTAAAGAGATCTAATTGGACTCCTCGTATAGTTAATATTCAAAACTAGCTGCCGACCGCGGTGACCGAGGTGACTGAGGCGCTCCAGTCACGGTCTGCACGACCACTACGGTCGGGGGTTCGAATCCCCCCCTCTGGCATGTACATTTGTGCCGTCCTTATAATTAGCTAGTCCATAAGTAGTTTGTAAGTTTTAGCGACTGATGACCCCGTAGTTAAGTCCCATAGACTATACAAACATTTGAATAAAACTAGCTTAATTCCCGTTGTTTCGCACGCGTAGACTGGGTGATCTGCATTGGTTGTTTCGAATTCTAAATATAAATTTTCATAGGTTTAGTTTTAAAAATGCTTTCCTAATCAAGTATTTTGATACAACGTGTCACCTCCTATTGCACCATTGATGGCAGAATTCAAAACATCTCGAAAACACTTTTTTTTTTTAAATTCTATCCATGGTTGCAGATACAAATATTCGCATTTCTAGCATCAAAATAGTCTTAGTAGCACCATTAATAGATTTTCCCTTATTTCACACGTTTAATGGTTGAATTTCCAAAAATATCGAAACGTGTTTTTAATATTCCAATAAAAATCTAAATTTGAAGTTTTGTATTTCTTGCTTCAAAATTGCCTGAATAGCAACGTATTTTCAAAAAAACCTTTTCATTCCCTGTTTCACCCCTTTAGGGATGGAAATATCGAAAAATCGCTGATGCCTACAGTCTACAAATATGAATTTTATATCGTCTATATATTCACTTTTCAGCACCGTTTTCTGTCTTTTAGAAACGGATCGAGAACGCGAAATTTCTTTCTTAAGCTTTGACATCTTTCTTGGTAGTTTTATTTTTCAAACTGCAAATGCACTTATTATTGTTTATTCGTACACTTGTTGCAGAAAAACAACTGAAGAATGTCCATAGCGTTTCGCTCTATATAACTTCTTTCCTATTACAGTGTCAAAAGTCATCGCTGGTTTTCAGTGCGAATTTTCTATAAGCTGACGACTTTCAACCACTATATCTTTCACCCTCTTATAGCTATCGACACGGAACTGCTATGGCGGACAACAGGAGACTTTCTACGACAACAACACAGAGAGATAGTTCGTGTCCAATGTGTAGTTTTTACTGAAGATGAAAATATTGACACCCACACGTGGAATTTTATGTAAGTCAGTAACTATGAACTGCCATATCTTCCACCCCCTTACCGTTATCTACCCTCTACTACCATAGTGCAAAATGGGAGACTGATACCTACTACCACATACAAATGCTATTCGTTTGCGATGTGTAGTTATGGCTACCGAGTCAAATATAGGCAGATACCAGGTGATCAAAAAGTCAGTATAAATTTTAAAAATTAATAAATCACGGAATGATGTAGATAGAGAGGTAAAAATTCACACACATGCTTTGAATGACATGGGGTTTTATTAGGAAAATATATATGTATATATATTGCTAGACGCGTGAAAGATCTGTTGCGCGCGTCGTTTGGTGATGATCGTGTGCTCAGCCGCCACTTTCGTCATGCTTGGCCTCCCATGTCCCCAGACCTCAGTCCGTGCGATTATTGGCTTTGGGGTTAACTGAAGTCGCAAGTGTATCGTGATCGACCGACATCTCTAGGGAAGCTGAAAGACAACATCCGACGTCAATGCCTCACCATAACTCTGGACATGCTTTACTGTTCACAACATTATTCCTCGACTACAGTTACTGTTGAGGAACGATGGTGAACATATTGAGCATTTCCTGTAAAGAACATCATCTTTGCTTTGTCTTAATTTGTTATGCTAATTATTGCTTTTGTGATCAGATGAAGCGCCACCTGTCGGACATTTTTTGTTCTATTCTAATAAAACCCCATGTCATTCCAAACATGTATGTCAAATTTTACCTCTTTTTTTACATTATTCCCTGATTTATTGAGTTTTAAAATTTATACTGACTTTTTGATCAGCCGAAGGGGATTGAGGACATAGAAGTTCGGTCGCCTCAAAACGCCATTAACAGCCGGTACATTAGAATTGGCGTTGACCTATCAGCTACAGACGCCAGTGGCTGGCTAGCTCCCTGCCTCCGCTTCCTACACATAGCGCCATCCACAGGCCGCCCCGCCGGTTCCCGGGCCCCGCCTGCTCGCAGTTGCCGGCTCCTCCGCTAGAGGCCGGGCTCTGTCGATCTGGCCGCCACACCGCGCCCCAACAGTCGCGCCGCCGCTCTAGTCAATACCGAGCCCGCTACAGGCTGACCAGCAAGTCCCCACACACACTCGCCTTCTTTCCCCTCCTCGATATCTCCCTACAAATCCTTCGCAATTTACCTAAGGATAAATCACAACACAAATAATGTCAAAATATGAAATATTTCCTTTTTTTTCCTTATTATTTACTAGGTCAAAACCCGGCGTTGCCCGGGTATTTATTTATTCCTGCCTTGAGTTAGTACTTCTCCTATCCCTTCTCTCTCTGCCCATCTCCCTTGTTTTTAATATCATTATCGGAGAATATATAAGAAATAAGGACGTTTTCCTTTTCCGAGGCAAGTTGTCTGAACGTGATCTATTAAAAGTAGATGTACTGTTGTACTATGTGTAAAGTAACGCAATGCACATTTATATACGAAGTTTAAATAACAATTAATGTAATTAATTTCTCTCATTTTTGAGGAAATGACGCTGATAAAGCGGAACTGAAAAATATTCCTATCATATCGCATAAACTTGGCGTTTATCAGGAAAGTAAGTAGCAGTGGCGTAACTAGGACTTGGCTGGGGAGGGGGGGGATAGACCTGCTTGACGAGCAAAATTTCAGTCAGTTCCCAGACAGACTACCACTCCCATCTACCACTCCCGTTGAACAAACTAATTCACTCCCTTCCAATCAAAGCTTATGGTAAAACGCCACAAGTTTCCAATCTTTACCTTTAGCAGATTGCTGTTATACGATTTCTTTCTTTTTTTTCCGGTTCTGGGTGGGGGGGGGGGGGGTTCTATCCCCCTCGTCACCTCCCATAGTTACGCCACTGGTAAGTAGTGTAGAATAAATATACGTAAAAAAGCACTCCAAAGAATCCAACCACGAAACTCAACAATAATGATTGTAATAATATCACAGATCGATCACTTGATGTAATGCACGAAACGTCAAATCGATTTTTTTAAAGAGAAGTATTAAAAGAATTTTCTTTTTTACTGTTTTATTTATTTATTCTTATGTTCCCTTATTCGTATGCTTAGCCTTACAGAGAAAGAGCTGAAGACATTGTAGCGCGCATAGATCAAAGATATGGTCTGTGGCATCACGTTTGCTGTGTGTAACCTCCTTGCTATAGACTCGCAAATGTCATCGCTGGTCTTCGGTCAAAATCTTTTTATAATATGTCGACTTTCAACCACCATATCTTCCACCCCCTTATAGCTATCGGCATGGAACTGCTGTGGTGTACAACGGGAGACTTCGGACAACAATTACACACAGACCATTCGTTTGCGTTCTGTAGTTTTCGCTGAAGAGCGAAATATTAACACACACACTCGTAGAATTTTATATACGCCGATAACTTTCCATCCCGATATATTCCACCCTTCTGTCATTATCAACCCCCACCAACAATGCAACCAATAAAACCATTTTCAAAGAGTAATTATTTTTCCACATTTCGCGTTATATTCTTCAAATAACTAAATATCTATCAGATCGCTATAAAACCGTGCCTAAAACCTTCCTCAGGTATAAATTAGTAACGGTACAAATATTTAAGTCTCTGCGTCTTGTCGTTCGGACGTGATAAGCGTTATTCACATTAATATACAAATAGATAAATAGCTATCCGATCGCCATAAAATCGTGCCAAATCTTTCCCCGGGTAGACATTAGTAACTGTACAGATTTTTAGCTCTTTATGTCTTGTGGTTCAGACGTGATAAACGTACACCCAACACACATTCACATTTATAGATGTAGATTTACAGTTGCCTGGATTCAGAGAACCACCAGTTTCTCCTTTTACCCAAACACGTTTCGCTGCAGCTGCACAGTCATCAGTGGGCCGTTCACGTATAGAAACAACAAAAAATCATTTTAATCTGTGAATGGATAGGTAATATTCTATTTTGCATTTTGTCATTAGAACATAAAAATAACCTGTGAAAGTTATTACGCTCGTTATTAATTTTCTAGATTTTATATACGGGATTTTTCAATTTTATGGGAATACTAGCTGAACCCCCGCTGCTTCGCATGCATAGGCTGGTTGGTCTGCACCAGTTGTTTCTTTTTAATCCTGAGGAAGAATCTATATCTTAAGTTTCGTAGTTATACCTTGAAATTTGAATTAACAGCACTATATTTTTGAAAAATCAATTTTTGCATCTCTTATTTCACCCCCTTATTGGTCGAATTTCCAAAAATACCGAAACACGTATTTTTTAACGTCTAACCAACTATACAAATATCTAGTTTTGCAGCTCTAGCTTCAAAATTGTATCAATAGCAACGTGTTTTCAAAAAGAATTTTTGATCCTCTATTTAACCCTCTTACTTGAATTTCCAAAAATCATGAATTTTTAATCCTGACCAAGATTCCATATCCGAAGTTTCGTAGTTGTAGCTTAAAACTCGAGTTAACAGCAAAATATCTTTGAAAATGAATTTTTTTGCGTCACCTATTTTACCCCGTATTTGTCGAATTTCAAAAAATGCCGAAACACGTGTCTTTTAAATTCTAATCCTGACTTAAAATTCGAAATTTTGTAGTTCTAGCTTCAAAGTTGCCTAAATAACTACGTATTTTCAGAAAACGTTTCATCCCCTATTTCACCCCCTTACGGACGGAATATCGAAAAATCGCTTCTTAAATGACGCCTACAGAGTAAGATCAACACCCTCCACAAATTTCAAGTTTCTGTATTCAGTGGTTTGGGCTGGGCGATGATGAGTCAGTCAGTCAATCGGGACATTGTCTTTTATATATAGAGATTAAAGTATTTATTACTTATTTATATTTGGGAAATTAGCAATGTATATAGGTTATTATTATAGTAGGTAATTATACTTTTCGATTATAAATAACATTTAAATTTCAGAGTAATTCAAAGTAAAAGAAGAGTACCATCATGGACGATGCAATAGTTCCGAATATGTTCTGCATGTTGGGGTATAAAGCAAAATTCCGGGATTGTTAAGGATTATCTACTGTTATTTCTGTTTTTATGCGGATGTGCATAGTAGAAAAGTTTAAATGATAGTTTTCATCCAATGATAGATTGAAATATTCTGATCGATAATTCACAACAGTCTTAACGCACGAACGGAATTTAGTTAATTATTTCAGGACGTAGTGTGATTTTCGAAGGTGTAAGAAACTCTAATTCAGTATATCAAAGACATAAAGACTAATTCCATTATCAGTCATACCATCTTAAACGAACTGTGTTAAAAATACATTGTGGTAAAATTTTACTTCATGCCTCTAACACTATTCAGCGTGGATCTTTGGTTTAAGCAGTACACGGGCATTCCGATACTGGAACTTTGGATTGTAGAAGTGCTCTAACTATCGGAATTGACAGATTTGAATTAAAAGAGTGTTAGAATAGTGAAATTTTAACGGATAGTCATATTTAAATTAGAGACTGAGGAATAAATTTGTACGTTTTCCGTATCGCAGTATTACCAGGCAACAGTAAACGATATCTCTGATAGCCAATGCAAAATTAAACTTCTACAGATTAGTGATTACTGTTGCAAGCAGATGGTTTTATGAACATTTATTTGATTAGATTAAAAAGTAATGAATTTAACATCCATCGAGTCTTATAACCTTACTGCTTTCGCCAAACTAAAACTCCAACGGTCGAGCGTAGTAACAGCATAAAGATGATCTAGACAAGGAGAGGGTTATAAAGTCTGAACTAAAATATTCCCTGCTGCTTAACTGAAAGGTGTAAAGAAACCACTGACGATGCTGCAGTGAAACGTGGGACTAAAACAGAGCTACAACATTTTTTTGGACAAATAGATACAAATCCTAAGGTGAGAAAATCAATACCTTCCTTCGCCGCTCCGTTCGAAATTCTGATGCAAAACGGGTGTGTGGCTACAGGAAATGGATTATCTCGACTTTCTCTTCATTAACTCATTTCCATCTACACGTTTATTTTTACAGTTTTTTTTTTTTTTTTTTTTAAAGTCCTACAATTTCTTCGACATGTTATACTATTGGAAACGGTTAATAGATACCAACGTGGCATTCTGAACAGTAATTTAATGGTAACACCAACAATAGTTTAGGCTCATTTTTTATTCCTAGAAATTAGTGTGCTTACTGCTAAAAGAAAACTAAAATATTTGTCCAATTTCCTTTAATTTGCTGTAGACGTTGCACAGATGTAAATATTTTTTTACCGGTTTTGAAAATTTTAGTCATTTTCAAATCTACCAAGTCAGTCATACAATATGATTGTTGGTCACAAGGCTCTTTTTCGAGTTCAGTGTACGCTTTAAAACACGTAAAAGAACCACTTGGCGAACGATAATACTTTAGAAATTACTTGATAGATTTGAAAATGCACTAAATGTCCGAAAGAGGTAACCAAAAATATAAAATAAGACATTATTGTTCAGGTATGACTCGTAATTGCAGACGTAATGAAGTGAAACGTACATTACACAGCATGCTGGAAAAAGTAAACAAAGTTAGTTTCTTTGTAATTATTTTGTAATCGACACAACATTGGATCTCAACGAGACAACAGAAAGGTAGGAAAAAAGTCTGTATGTCGAACAATGATGCGCTTTAGGAAGTAGATTCAGCGGTATTGCTGGATATTATCTTCTAAAGAAGTCTCGAATGCAGTTTATGGGAAAGAAGTAATAAACCGAACGTGTTGTCTGTTATTGAAGTTCAAGTGTATAAAAAAAGTGTACATTACCAAGCTATAGAAAAAGCTTCCATTGATTTTGCATTTTATGTTAGCGAGAACATTCATTGTTGTTGTTGTGGTCTTCAGTCCGGAGACTGGTTTGATGCAGCTCTCCACAATACCCTATCCTGAGCAAGCCTCTTCATCTCCACATAAGAACGGCAACCTACATCTGTGTGAAGAACATTCATTAAGTATAGAAAATGTTTGTCCATCATACTGAAAGTGCTCTGATGTTCAAGAACTGGATGGAAATAGTCTAATTTACCCGCCTCAGAATATCAAAATTTGTCTTCTAAGTGTAACATTTCTTGTTAGGCTGTACATCGTAATAAAGAGTTCACAGTATTTGAACGTTTTGAAGTACTGGAAAGTTAGTCTTTTGTTGCCCTTGGATTCCGTCAGATAGGCAACCCGCAACTCAGATCCGTGTGGCTGGTTGCGTACTTAACTTTTTATGAAGGGGCTAGTTGCTAGTGTCTTCACTAAGGAGATATTTTGTCGATATATGCCCAGCGAAGTGTTACGGCAGTGAAGACAGTGATTGGACCCGTCTGTTGGAGGGCGGCGGTTCGAACCCCTATCAAGCCATCGTCATTTATGTTTCGTTTATATCATTGTATTAGCCCCGATGATACTGGCATCCTTCAACGAGGATTGTATGTATTTTCTCTTACAAACTTAAATTGTTTCCTTTTTTATGCAAAACACTTTCTGCAACAATGGACTTAAAGTGAATCGTAGATCGTTGACATCTATATACTAACAGTCAATGGATTAGCAAGTGATGCTACGTTGTTGAGCTTCTGTAGCAATTGATACGTTAACTGATCTGACTGTGAGTAAGTAAGTAATTGTAAATGTATTTATTTGTTACACAGAAACATATCCATGGTTTTACATCTTAAATGACACGTTATTTTATTTTATTTTATTTATTTGGTTATTTAACCTGACCAGATTAGGGCCATAGGGCCCTCTCTTACATCTGATCAGGAACAACATAAACAGGATTTCATTACAAAAAAACACTGCATTAATAATATTAAATAATAACAATATATGATAGTACTAATAATAATAATGATAATAATAACACAAAAATGAAAGTAGTACTAATAATAACAAGAGATATTCACATTTGAATTAAGTTTAAAATAAACAGAAGAGAGAAAATGGTTAGTGAAAGAGGAGAAGATTGAAAAATGACAGTGCTAATGGATGTGAGGAAGTGGAGACATATATGAATGGAGATCTCTGCTGGCGAAAGGAAAGGGAAACATTTATGGGGGGAGGAGGAATTTAGTATTTTAATTTTCACTTCGTTCGAGAACTCGTACATAAAAGGTTCACTTTTCGTAAAATCTGTGTTATGGGGCTTGTAAGACTTATTAATGATGTAATAAAGCGGCTGTTATTCAGAGAAAGACGAAAAACATTTAGGGCCATCTGGATCTCAGTATGAACAGGAAAAATGAAGTACCAATTTTTAGGTCACTTGAACTGAAGTATTTCGAAAGTAGCTATACCGTAGACGTACAAAAAGAATGAAAAAAGTGTGTGTGTGTGTGTGTGTGTGTGTATACATTCAGCGGTATTAGTGGATATTATCTTCTAAAGGTGTCTCGAATACATTTCATAGTGTGTGTGTGTTCTTGGCATGAAGTATTTTTTGAGTGTAAGGACAGATTACCTTTGAAGTTTGGTCCCTTACGATTACAAACATTTGAACGTTTTGTAATTCAATAAATGTGGGTGTACGTAACATTAAGAGCTTTTAAATCAAGGAGGTGTTTTCAATACCACAATTGTCATCTTGTTTCTTGTCTCGCATTAATATTTCCAACTGTTATGATAGGTGAACATCGAAAATTAAAATTTTAATTGCCACCGATTAGCTGGTATGGTAACAATGCCACAGGAGAAAAACCGCGATTTTTAATCACATAGTGGGGACGGCTATGCTGAAATGTTCACTCTCTGGGACACAGCCATACTGGGCAATCATGTCACAGTAATGCAGTTGACAGACGTCGGAATTCTGACGTGTACATATATCCCTTACCCCACATTCCCCTGCTGTACTGGATTCAGGAGTTCCTAGGTAACAGAAAGCAGCAGGTCATTCTCAATGGAGAGAAGTCTTCCGTAGTAAGAAAGATGTCAGGCGTGCCACAGGGGAGTGTCGTGGGTCCGTTGCTGTTCACGATATATATAAATGACCTTGCGGATAACATCGGAAGTTCACTGAGGCTTTTTGCGTATGATGCGGTAGTATATAGAGAGGTTGTAACAATGGAAAATTGTATTGAGATGCAGGAGGATCTGCATAGAATTGACGCATGGTGCAGGAAATGGAAATATTCACTCAATGTAGACAAGTGTAGTGTGCTGCGAATACATAGAAAGAAAGATCCTTTATCGTTTAGCTACACTATAGCAGGTCAGCAACTGGAAGCAATTAATTCCATAAATTATGTGGGAGTAGGTATTAAGAGTGATTGAAAATGGAACGACCATATAAAATCAGTCGTTAGTAAAGCAGATGCCAGACTTAGATTCATTGGAAGAATCCTAAGGAAATGTAGTCCGAAAACAAAGGAAGTAGGTTTCAGTACAGTTGTTCGCCCACAGCTCGAATACTGCTCACCGGTGTGGGATCCGTACCAGGTGGGGTCGATAGAGGAGGTAGAGAAGATCCAACGGAGAGCAGCGCGCTTCGTTACAGGATCATTTGGTAATCGAGAAAGCGTTACGGAGATGATCGATAAACTCCAGTGGAAGACTCTGCAGGAGAGACGCTCTGTCGCTCGGTACGGGCTTTTGTCGAAGTTTCGAGAACATACCTTTACCGAGGAGTCTAGCAGTATATTGCTTCCTCCTGCTTATATCTCGCGAAGAGATCATGAAGATAAAATCAGAGATATTAGAGCCCACACAGAGTCATACCGACAATCTTACTTTCCGTGAAAAATACGTGACTGGAATAGGAGGGACAACCGATAGTGGTACTCAAGGTACCCTCCGCCACACACCGTCGGGTGGCCCGCGGAGTATGGATGTAGCTGTAGATACTTAGAACTCCATAACGTATATCCTTGAACGTGGTTCTAGTGACCAGAATGAGGACAAGTAATCATTTAGCATGTGGACTGTAGTGGAAGCGCTATAAAACTTCTATTTACTGCAGTCTCGTAGATGAGCACCCTGTTGGTCGTATCTTGTGCAGCGAAACGTGTTTTCTGACGTCACTTAAATGACAAGTCAAGGCCGCAGATATCATCTGAATCTATTTATTCCGCAACATTTCTTGCACTAATCACGCGTTTCGCAAGCAATACATTCACTGTACCTGAATTACAACAACTCTTCAGAGCTCAGATTCTACTTTACATACGTCTGTAACGTTCGAAGAACATCCTGCAAAAGCTCCAATCAGTTAGACGATATTTTCTTTTTTTTTTCCCTTTATTTTTAAGCTTAAATTATATCTAATTTCGAAACGCAGTGAAATATTTTTAAAATAGGCTGCGTGGGAGTAGCCGAGTGGTCTGGAGCGACACGTTACGGAATACGCGGCCTCCCGCGCCGGACGTTCGAATCCTCCCTCGGGCAGGGATGTGTGTGTTGTCATTAGGTTAGTTTAACCTAGTTTAGTAATTTTTAAGACTAGGGACTGCTGACGAACGTCGTTTGGGCTGATGTGATTACAAACAGCTGAACATTTTTAAACTAGTAGTGTAAAATGTTTTCCGTAAGAATAAGTATTCCTGGGTTGATTTACGAATTTTGAAGTAATGTTCGTATTGGTGTGGCAAATATGAAGAAAAGAGTATTTCCTTCACTGTGCTTGTGAAATACTTATTTTATTAATGAATTACATCAAAGTGAAGTAGTTCTATTTTGTTTCTAATACACACATTTATAAAATATACTACGTATTATGGTGAACATAGTTTTAGAAATAAAATTATTTTGTAAATTTTTGTTGTGAAAAGCGGATATTCTTTGTTTCAAGTAATATTGACGAAAAAGAGTTTGCGGGTGCGTTTCTCTCTCTCTCTCTCTCTCTTCGTTTTCTAGTCTGATGTAATTTTGTGAACATATATTATTGTGCAGTTAGTACTTGCTTCTGACAGTTTATAGTTTTACACGGTATACTTGTCATGTGTGTTTGGTTAAATCGATTTCCAATGTTTTAAACTTTGGCTGTTAGTGGTTGTACATAGGACATAGGATAATTTTAATTCCATAGGATAATTTGATATAATCAGTTGTTATATCATATAGTCTTGAGGTTTGTCGATTAATTTCTATTGCCATTTGGTAATAATAGTGTCGAATTAGTTCTACCTAAAAGTACAATACTTATTCGGAATGAAAGTTCCGTTAGAATGATTTACTGAAGTTAGCGATACCACATTGAAAATTCACGATATCAAACATTTTTAATAGCGAAGCACGAAACAAACGTTGTTGACTATTGTGGATGTTTAATTTTGTGTAAGAGTAACATTTTGGTGATTTTTGAACGTTACTGTACCACAAAATTTGTAATAACTACGTGATTTTTAATTTCTTGACAAGCTATGATACGAGGAAAAGGCAGTCAGATGAGGGGGAAGAGAGACAAGAAAGGAAAGACAGATTTGTGGGTTGGGACGTATATAGAAGAAGGATGAGTAGGGGGGGATAATGAGGATCAGGTAGATGGAAGGATAGAAAGAGATGTACAAAGTGTGTGGACAGAATATAGAAAACTATTGCTTTTATCAAGGAAAATTAATAGGACTATGTTGCAGACTTAGTAATCTGTCTTATTTAAGTTTATGCACAAAACGGACAAATAGCAATGTTCAAGTTAATGCTCCTGATTTACAATAATTAGTGTTTTTATGTTTTTTTCAGGCCTTCCTTTTCATTGCACTTTGACACTGTATATATAGGAATGTTGAATTGCCTAACAATTTCCGAAATGACATGTCCCATACGTCTAGCTACAGCTTTCGTTCAAACTGTTAGTTTCCGCCTTGCGGCTATTATCAACATCGGAAACCCTTTTACGTGGTTCACCGGAAAACAAATGCCAGCTCAGATAACCACATTTCCTCCTTCCCCTCTTTCATTCTCTTCCTCTCCCCTCTCTCTCCGTCCGTCTCCTCCACCTACTATTCTCCCTCCAATTATGGTGACTGGTCAGACGGTGTCAAAGTTCCAAGGTACCCTCCGCCATGCTAAATTCACTGGTTTCCAGATTACAAAAATCTCTTTCATGAAAGCTTACAATGTTGTGCTGACTTCAATGGCGACCGGTCAAACAATTTCGACGTTCGTTGTCAAGTACCCTCCGCCATGCACTTACGGAGGCTTACGAAAGGCATGCCATGTATTAATCAGGGTATAAGCTATCTCTGATCCAAATTTCATTCATATCCATCCAGCCATTTCAGCGTGAGGGCGTAAGAAGCGAATTGACTAATTCTAAAGCACCCTCCGCCATGCACCATACGAAGTTAATTTTAATACGCCTACAAACTTCTCGCGAGTGCAAGCAATGAGTTCAGAAAGTTTTATCGCAATCGGATGTACGATATGACCGTGCATAAAATACAAAAAAAAAGATAAACAAACAAACATGAATTTTTATATATCAGATAAAGGAACATTAATTGCAGGTAGCCGGCCGCGGTGGCCGAGGGGACTGAGGCGCTCCAGTCACGGTCTGCACGGCCACTACGGTCGGGGGTTCGAATCCCCCCTCGGGCATGGATATTTGTGCCGTCCTTAGTGTTAGCTAGTTCATAAGTAGTTTGTAAGTTTAGGGATTGATGACCCCACAGTTAAGTCCCATAAGTTCTACAAACATTTGAACATTTCAATTGCAGGTAAGCTGATTCCTTTGTATTACATACATTCCCAAACTTTCAACATTTTCATTAGATGACTCCACTGCCATATAATTTGTCTAAGTAAAGTTGTCTGTCAACAAGTATCTAGTGTTTAGAATAAACACATTTTTTATTAATCCTTTGCTCCCTTATATCCACGTTATATTTGATACGTGACTTTGTAGGTTATTATGAAAATAATAATGATAAATAAATAAAATAAAAAATAGCTTAGTGTTTAACGTCGCGTCGATATGGTTGTCATTAAAGACGTAGATACGCTCGGAATTTTGGTGTAGGGTGTGGAAGGAAATCGGACGTGCCCTTTCAAAGAAACCATCCCGACATTTGCCTGGAGTGATTTACGGAAATTACGGAAAAATCTGGGTGGCCAGAGGTAGAATTGACCCACCGCCTCTCGAATGGGAGCCTATTGATATGTTCATATAAACTGACATTGTTCAATATCGGCCTATCTGTCCTTAAGTTGCTATTTTGACAAAGTTCAACCGAACGTGTTTCCTTATAGCTGTCTCACTAAATATTTGCTAAAATATGTAAACTGTTGTAACTTCGATATGAAACTTCATTGTTAGGTTACAATTGTGTGCCGGAGCCGGGACTCGAACCTGGGACCTCGACCTTTCGCGGGGAAGCGGTTTACCACTGAGCTATCCCGACACGACTCACGGTCCGTTCTCAACAACTTCCGCCAGTACCTCGCCTCCTACTTTCCAAACTTCACAGAAGCTCTCCTGCGAGACTAGCACTCCTGAAGAAAGGATATGGTGGAGACGTGGCTTAGCCACAGCCTAAGGGATGTTTCCAGACAGAAACTTCCACTCTGCAGCGGAGTGTGCGCTGATATACGAGTCCCGGTTCCGGCACAGAATTTTAATCTTCCTCCTGTTTCATATCACCGTGCACCACGCTGCAGAGTGAAAGTTTCAGTCTGTTATAACTTTATTACTATATCAGTCAGTGGGTCTGTATATGAAACGTCCTCTCAGTGGACTTGTTCTTCTGTTTGATATGACAAAAATCAGTAGGTCCCCTATTGACACTAATGTATGACAGATAGTCTTAAAGGGTCTTCATTCGATTTTTTTTTTTTTTTTTTAATTTGCTACCCGACAATGCTTCACAACAGTTAAATATGCGTGGTATGAGGATATTACCCATATTATATTCCTTGTCTTCATCTCTGTGCCCATCAATTGTCCCAGTTGTATCCACATTTCTTACTTTCCTGTTTGTCCTCGTAAGTTTCTCTCTGCATTAGCTAGCTGTAAACAAGGTCAAGCCTGCGCGTTTATTCATTTCATACTCTCGCATCCCTCATATATATATATATATATATATATATATATATATATATATATATATATCCCTCTCTACCTCTACATCTCTCTCTCTACCTCTCTCTCTCTCTACCTCTCTCTCTCTCTACCTCTCTACCCCCCCTCTCTCTCTGTCTACCTCCACCTCTCTCTGTACAACCCCCCCCCCCCACCTCGTCCTCTCTGTGATCATTCCTCCTCTTGAATTCACCTCCTCTAATTTTCTATGGAAACCTAAAATATATCTGTTAACTTTCGTGGCTCGCGGCGGAATAGCCGAGCGCACCAAGGCGTCTTGCTGATATGCGTGCGGCCCTTCCCCGTCGGAGGTTCGAGTCCTCCCTTGGGTATTGGTGTATTTCTCGTCATTAGTTCAAGTAAAGTAGTTCGCAAGTCTAGGAACTCTTAACCTAAGTCGTTCAATGCCATAGGATTACAAACATGTGAACATTGAACTGTGAAACACTGCTAAAGGTTATTCCATGCTCCTACCCTCTACCATGACGCATATGCTGACTTACGGTCTATAAAACCTCTGCCCATGAAAACATTCATACATTAGCGAACTTTCAAATACTTTGTAAAACCTTGTGAAAGACTTCTGTGAGGTAACCTTTTGTTTTTATGAACAAGTGTGCAAAATTCTTCAGCATCGGAATAAAACTCTTAGATTTCTGTGAATTGCAAACAAACAAGCACATAAAGAGACACTCTCATATATAACGAAGTGAAGAGTAAAAATGGGTGCTCCAGTTTTCGTGCTCAAGTACTTGTATTACGAGGCAACAAAGGGAAGCAGAGGGCCCCTATTTCTTCCTGACGCTGCAGCTTCCAAACAGTCGTGTAAGGCGGGTTGCATTTCGATGGGATACTAGGCGTCGGATACCAAGAGTTCTTTCGATTTTTCAGAGGAAAAAAATAGCGTTATCACATATCCAAACATTCTTCTGGTCTCTTGATTTTCGGTATACTGCAAAGTATTGACATAGTTCTGGACACTTCTTGTGACACGTTGGATTCAACCAGGATAAATACTTACCGAGAGTATATAGCTGATTTTCTTCAGTTGTTTGACACCATACAACTCTGTTAATTGTTTGTGACAATTTCGTAATGTTTATTGTTGGATTTATCGCAATTTTGCTCTTACTTTTGACTACCAATGTCGATGAGAAAAAGAGTGGAAAAACGACTTCATTCCTTCACCTCTGTTTTCCTTTCCGTTCCCATTATTATCATATTGTATACTACAGCAGATGCCATTGTTAGTAACTTTCACTAATTATTGACTGGTATGCTTTAGTGTGCTTCTTGAGATGATGTGAAGAAGTCTTTCATTTTGGTGTGTGAGTGAACATTTCTTCAACTTGTTAGCTGTCATTTCAGTGAAGATTGACTCCTACGTCCAGGAAACGGATCGATTGGTCAACATCTGAACGTAGTAGAGCTGTAACTTTACGTGAGGAAGGGGATATTCTTACGTTTCAAGAGAGGGCAGCAAGACTACAATCATTTGGTGTCACCATTACAGACAGAACCGCCCGAAGAAAATTGTGTGTGATTGGTTTGTCAGCCAGAGGGTCAAGAAAAAGCCTTACCTTAAAGCGTAACAAACGGAGAAACACGTGAAGTGGGCTCTGGTACATAGAACTTTGACTGATGTGGATTGCAGTAAGGTAATGTGGAGTGCTGAGACACCTGTTTCATATCAAATGTTCGAATGTTTGTAAATGTATCGGACCAAACTGCGTGGTCATCAGTCCGTAGCTTACAAACTACTTAAACCTAGGTAAACTAACCTACGGACAAACACACACACCCATGCCCTAGGGAGGACGCGAACCTCCACGGCGAGCAACCGCGCGCTCCGCAGCGAGGCGCTTTAGACCGCTCGGCTACTCCACCGCGGCCGACACCTGTTTCAATATTTGTCAGTGATGGTATCGAGAATGTCGACATGGCGAAGATTCGTTACCAGAATTCCCAACCGCTACTGCGAAACATCCCTTCAGTGTGAGGGTGTGATAGATGGTACAGTAAATGTACAAAGAAAAGACTGAGATATTGTGAAAATATCTGTTACCTTCAATCAACGATTTGTTTATCATTAGAGACAGTGCATTGAGACGGTGCATTATGCCACACTGCAAAACTGAGCATGAAGTAAATTGTCGGTAACAAATCGTAATCTCAGTGCAGTTCATGTGGATGAGTAAGATACACGTCTGATTACAGAGCAGTCTTGTAAACGTGTAGCCAGTTGGGATACAATGACTGCTGGATTGGCTACCGTCTGCTGACTTACGCAGCGATGTCCTCTTGAAAAAGCCGTGCGTCAGTGAATAAGTCTGAAACTCATTCATACGGATGAGTGGGCGATTCCTTAAAATCTACAAAGTCCCCCCGGCGAAATCATGTCTTTCCACTTAACGAAGGAGTGGAAAAGCGGCTGTGTTAGAGACCATTGCTTTTCGGAATGCAGGTGACTAAGAGAGAGTGCTGCTTATTTTCGTCTGCGGCCCGTTCAAAAGCGAGCATCCTTGTTCCACTTGTTGACACTGCGACCTGTTTTGTAAACAGCACCGTTACAGCCGAGTCGACTGAAACCGTGGAAAAACGCAACCAACGTCTTCTTCCTTTCTTCATCTTTTTCCGCGTCCGATCCCGACGGCTTGGAAGACCTGCTCCCGCCCCTGCCGGCTGAGAATCGGTCACTGGCGGTTCAGCCACCGACACTTACTAACAGGCGATTCCCCCAGCAGTGTGTTCCTGCGGTTACCCGATGACGGTGCGCCACGTTCTAATGTTCTGCCCCAACTTTGCTCGTGTTCGTGTTGCAGTCAGTACATCTGCCGTCCACTTTGGAGGATATTTTAGCTGACGACGCACGGGCAGCTGCTAGAGTTTCGCGTTTTATGTACATGACAAATCTGCGCAACGACATGTAATTCCTTCCAATGCTATTTTTATTCCTCGTTTTAGTGATATTCTGAAATTCTCCTTATTGACAACTTTTTTACTCTTGTTTTAAGTCAATCTAGGGTCAGAATCGATCGCTAATGACCACTGCAGTTGAGCGCCCTAAAACCATAAAAAAAGAAGAAAAAAAAAAACCACACACACACACAAAAAAATCTTTTTCCGCTGGAGCACAGTGTGTGTTCTTCTTAAAAGTTATGATTGTGTCTATCTCGATTAATAACCTCATTATTTTATTGCAGATTCTTTTTATTTACTTTCGCCTAGTAACCTCTAATTGGCGCTCTTTTTCAGCTTACGGCTGGCGGCAAAATTCTCCATTGCTAAGGAAAAGTCCGCGGTTAGAAATTCG
Source organism: Locusta migratoria (assembly GCA_026315105.1). Classification (NCBI taxonomy): domain Eukaryota; kingdom Metazoa; phylum Arthropoda; class Insecta; order Orthoptera; family Acrididae; genus Locusta; species Locusta migratoria. The sequence goes on along the minus strand of CM048754.1, from coordinate 80,194,351 downwards.
CACGGATCATAGATTATTTTTCACTTTGCCTCGTAACCTAGCTTTCACCTCACAACGATGTGAGGAGTCGCCAGAAACTGCACCTGTTTCTGAATAAAGTATAGGTCCTCTTTCCCCTTTCGGATAACTGGAGTGGGTTACGAGATGTTAACCCTTTCGTTCCCAGAGTTGTTCTTGGACAACAACGTATTAAAAGTTGATTTATGCTGTATTCTGTGTATCAGTCCTTAAAGTCGCATGGATGTTGATGAACAAGATGCTTCTAGTAGCACATTTAGCCGCTTAGTACGGCGTGTAGCCACTTGTGAGGCATTAATCTGTCCGCCTTGGAGGTTGTGCTGCGTTGCCGTCTGTACGTGGCTGAGAGTGTGACCGTCAGTGCGGTTCCTTTTATTTTATTCCAGCAGTCAGTTGTCTTGTTTTTGGTGCTGTGGCGAAGATTATGCTAGCATTATTGATCTGTCAGTGTTAACTATCAACTAAACAACGTCCAAGTAATAAAATACCTCAGTACAAATGTCTGTGTTGAGCATGAAATACGTGACATAAAAAAATCAGTACTTCGACGAAAAATTGTACACATATTTTGTTTACTGCACTGTATTAATACAGAAAACACTGAATTTTAATTTTCTAAAGCCGATTTTGTTGTGGCGCAAAGTGAGCGCCACACGCCAGACGTAAGAGAACGATCGTGGAGAAGGCAGCGATCGACCGAAAGACAATCGCGAGCAACAAGTAACCCAAGATGCGCGCCCTCTACAAGCGGCTGTACCTAGGCCCACATACGTCTGGACGGCCCGTCAGTTACTAGTCAGGACTCAGGCAGGCAGACCTCGGCTACGAACACAAGCAGTCATTAGGTCTCAGCGCAGCTAGCATCATACTGAAGACACCACGAGAAGCAAGAAAAGAGAAGAAACAGACTTACTTTCTAAAGTTGAGTATTATACTTTTCACTCAATAAGACTTGTATTATTAATTTGAATAGTTGTTACAGTTAACATCAATAGCTACACCAGTACCGTTATTGACAACCAGACCAGAACGAGAAACAACAAAGCGACGAGGTCACAACAGTTTTCATAACGTGGGACTGAAAGGGTTAAGCGCCGAAGTGGCGTGCAATCGAAATACTTGCACACATCACTGAGGCACAAGGAATTATTATTCGATTTACGACGTTTCTTTTATACTACAGTTTTTCATACTACAGATTTTATTCAAATTAACGTAAAACATAACTGTGATTTTAAAAAACTTGCGAATTTCATTTGAGTCTAATGGATTATGTTAATGAACATAAAGCGCGAAGTGAAATTCGCGCACTCAGGGTTTTGCAGTGCGATTCCTGACATGCTAGCAATAAATTCTTCCTGCACCTATTTCCGGCAGTAAATGCACATGGAAGACTGAAATTGGTGTGTTTCGGAATTACAGAATTACACCGACAAACTTCTATGGGATGTAGAAGTTACCTTTGATAAAGTGATGCTTCGATATTCATTCTGTGAACGCGGACCTGTCCATCACAACGCTGCTGATGTGGTCAGTTGTACATCTCCACACTCGCTCTGCTTACCACTGTCCATTCACGATTGTTTTTAAATTCTCTAACTTACATTTTAGGAACTTTTTGTCCCACCTCTTATAACTCTTGACGATGCTTTTGATTAAATCCTCAGATTTTATCCAGTCCAAAATGCTGAGCAACGTGTGCTTTTACACTAACTAATGCCATCCAGCTGTTTCTGAGCTATGTTCACGCCCCCAATTCATTGTTTCCCGATACTGTAGTGGATAGGTCCGCGGCATGAAACTGACATTTGTATATTTTTCCTGTTACAGTGTTCTGATGATGTGCTAAAAGCGCGGAACGTGTTAAAAAGAAATAAATGTTACAAGTTGGAACAGAGACGTCTTTTCAATTGAAATAATAATAATCTTGACACTTACTTATGCAGGAGAAGTATATAAACTGCAACTACTCAGTTGTTTGCTGTGATGTGGTGTAGTAAATCATTTATAACGGTAGTTTTATTTGCTACGAATGTGTGATTTTCTGTTGGGTCATTAGCCAGTTTGCCGCCTTGCAGCTAAAGTTACCAGGTGTACCAAGTTAGTAAAGGTACAGTTTGTAATTTTATTAGCAGTCATATATTGTATAATCACTTACCTGTCCTTATCCAGGGGTGAAGACTCTTCTTCTGGTTACAGCAGAACTCGTGCCTCGTGCGCCGTTGTGGCTAAAGTGGATAAATGGTCCTCATCACGCTTCCGTTCTGTTTCTTCTCAGTTTGTGTGTGATTAGTATTATGTGTGGTAGCTTTTGACTTTACTGACGTCAGAGGAAATATTTGTGCTTTCGTAACATTTACTTCTAGTTTTTGGTTTGTTTGTTTTTGCTACAGTTACTGCTCTTAGATATCCAAGGTAAAGGGCTAAATAGTACATTCTGACACGATATAACTAGCGCAACATGTTTTCTATTCACGGAAGTATTTCTGCTGCTGTTCACCCCTTATTTATTTCTACTTACAGCTTCCGTCTTCCTGAACATGTCAGGAATGGATTTCTTGAAAAATGTTAAAAATTGTATGCTCTTCCATTGGCTATTCAATGTCGACTGTTAATTGATCTTGACCCTGATTGTCATATAAAGGTCAAATTTACTGTTTTAAATTTTTTATTCCCGATTTGTAAATAGCAGGATATTTTACTTTCAAGTATGACCCTGATTTTGTCATTCAGTACAAAATGAAAGGTCATTCCAAGGTTTAACATGTTTTCTCACATGGGAACTGGCGTATGTTTTTGTGGATTTGGAAAGAGCTACCATTTTATCTTCACATGTGACCTTATCCATAATCATGATTAGGCCTCGAACCATTCTATGAACGTGATTCGTAAAAAGATTTTTTTAAATATCTTTGAAAAGTTGCAGACACTGTAGAGTACCTAGCGATACAGGTCATATTTTGAACCACTCTCAAACATTGATTCAAAGCTAACCGCAAGTTTATGGATGCCAACCCCAAAAATAAAACTGCCGCTCTTTCAAAATCCTCAATAATAAATAGGTGTTCCTGTGTGCCAAATGTAATGTAATGTCAGAAAATCAGGCGATGGTGAAGGAATTAGATTAGGTAATGAGACAAAAGTAGTAGATGAGTTTTGTTATTTGGGTAGCAAAATAACTTCTAATGGCCGAAGTAGAGAAGATATAAAATACAGAATGGCTATGGGAAGAAAAGTGTTTCTGAAGAGGCGAAACTTGTTGACATCCAGTATTAATTTAAATGTTAGGAAGTCCTTTGTAAAAGCATTTGTTTGGAGTGTAGCATTGTATAGGAGTGAAACGTGGACGATAAGGAGTTCAGACAAGAAGATGATAGAAGGTTTTGAAATGAGTTGCTACAGTCGAATAATGAAAATTAGATGGGTAGATCACGTGACTAATGAGGAGATGCTTAACCGAATTGTGGAGAAAAACAATTTCTGGCACATCTTCACTAAGAGAAGGGATATATTGGTAGGACACATTCTGAGACATCAAGGAATTGTCAGTTTAGCATTAGAAGGAAGTGTGTGGGGTAAAAATCGTAGAGGGAGACCGAGGGACGAATATGATAAGCAGATTCAAAATGATATAGGTTGCCGAACGTATTCTCAGGTGAAGAAACTTGCACAGGACAGGGTAGCGTGGAGAGCTGCATCAAACCAGTCTGCGGAATGAAGACTACTACAAAAACATGTGCAAAAACATGTTTGACCTTGGAACGACATTCAACTGTGTGATTAAAGTGGACAGGGTCATAGGTCAGCATAAAAGTTCCTGAATGAATCTTTCAGTCTACAGCCGTGTGTACGCTGATATGAAACTTCCTGGCGTATTAAAATTAAGTGCCGAAACCGGGATTCGAACCTGGGACATTTGCCTTTCACGGAAAGCGCTCCATCGACTGAGCTATCCCACCCCGTTTCACAGTTCGTCCTCACAACTTGACTTCTGCCAGTACCTCGCCTCCTACTTACGCAGGAAAACTTGTGTGAAGTTTGGAAAGTAGGAGGCGAGGTATTGGAAGAAGTAAAGTTGTGAGGACGAACAGTGAAACGGGGTGGGATAGCTCAGTCGATGGAGCGCTTTCCGCGAAAGGCAAATGTCCCAGGTTAGAATCCCGGTTTCGGCACACAATTTTAATCTGTCAGAGAGTTTCAGAAAATTTCCTGTTCTTCCCATATCCGTATAAAAAAATAAAAAAAATATAAAGATGAAAAAATTAGATCTCGATTTTGCAATGAATTTGACCTTCGAGGTCAAGGTCAAATCAAGCTTGCCACTCAATAGTCATGGAAAAAACCTAGAACTTTGGTATTAACATTAATAAAAATCATTTAGAACGAGTTTACACAAATGTAAATGTTTGTTAAGCTTATGGGACTTAACTACGGGGTCATCAGTCCCTAAACTTAAAAACCACTTATTAACTATCAAACACTAAGGAAGGCACAAATACCCATGCCCGAGGAGGGGATTCGAACCCCTGACCGCTGTGGCCTTGCAGACCGTGACTGGCGCGCCGCAGTCCCCTCGGCCACCGCGGCCGGCTAGGGAGTGTTAATTTGGGTCTTACATACTTGTGTATCACCCTGTTTACATTTTATATATTATCAGTACACATTTCAACATATTATTCCATTGATTGTAAAAGGTTTCATCTGTCATATACACCGGATGTGACTCTAGGCCATTAATCCTCCAGTACCTTGATAAATATTCGTAACGGTAACAGCTGTGAGCGGGATTCTTTCCAAATAGATGAATATTTATATTTCATGTTGTATATTCTGTGCGATGCAAAACAGCATTCACAAGTACTACATAACTCTGTTTCTTCAAATACAATGTAGAGGCTGGAGTGGCCGAGCGTTGTGAGGCGCCTTGCTGCGGAGTGCGCGGTGGCTTATCGTCGGAGGTTCGAGTCCTCGCTGGGCATGGATGTTCGTTTGTCCTTAGGTTAGTTTACGTACTTTGTAAGCCTAGAGACTGAGAACCAGGGTAGTTAAGTCCCATAGATGTACAAATATTTGAACATTTGCTAGTCGCCATGTACTGCAGTAGCGTAGAACCGAAGACTCTCTGGACGCCTCCCAGTACTGTTTCTCTGCTTTATAAAGAGCCACGGCGCGAATCGTAGAGGAAAGGAACAGTAATGGGTGTTGTTCCTCACTGCGGTTGATTTTCATCTGAAAAGTCTCAGAAGCTAAACATACGAGGCTGCAGAAGCAGTCATTGCAGATAAGCTTTCGAATAAAAATTTTGGATAAGACAATAATTACTGCTATTACATGACTTTTATCCAGGTGAAATATGTGCTAGATCTTTTTGCGCAGCAGGCCAAGAAGATTACAATTTTGCTTGGAATCCTTTTCTCACTCGTCGAAAAACAAAAGGACGATATTAATGCCACCTAACCTGTTAGAATGTAATGCTTATTGTCGCTATTTCTGACAGTTTCCACCTTCGGTCGTGTGATGGCGCTGTTCGCTTGCTTCCTCGGTGTGTGTTTGTGTGTGTGTGTGTGTGTTGTCATTGAAAACCGAGGTTTTAAACGTCGTTGCGCGTTGCTTGCTCTGTACAGTACTGCCTTGAGAATGGCAGGGTGGTTTCCAGCTGAAATATCGGCAGACGTCGATTTTTGTCCACGGTTACATACCCGTCAGTGGTTTTAATCTGTGCGCTTATTTTGATGTAACAGTTTTTGCGTTTGCCACTCCCTTAAGCCCTTTCTATACGAGACGTGCAACACGCACGAGGAAGTCGTTGTCAGCTGCAGCGCCCCTTGCGATAGACGGTAGAACTACAAAGAAGCGTTCAAACGGTACGCATTTGTTGAGTCGTCTGCTTCACGTGTCTTCGTGGTTTGTTGTCAAAATACAGCAAATGTATCGCCGAGTTAACATAACTTTTCTAAACTGAATGATATGTTGCGATTAATAAAACATTTATTTGTGTTTTAGACTGACAGTGTGAAACTGTATTTGTTTTCGTGAAGTTCATGCGTAACTACGTCGCTCACATGTGTTAACGTCCTCATTATAAAGTGAGATTACATACTTCTAGCCCATGCGGATTGAGGCGCCTATGTAAATGATGAACAAGCTCAGGTGTCTATACATAGACCTTTCACTTTGATAAAGCTTCAAATAATGCTCACCAAAAACAAATATTTTATCTGTTAACTACAGCATGTTTCAGGAAAATTAGACAATATTTTAGACGATAGCAATAAAGACGATTTGAAGTTAAAATTTCATATAACGTGTGTCCAATTTTTATTGGGTACAGAGATACAGTTCTTGGTATGTACAAAAAACCTTAGAGCACATGCAAATTTGGATATTTTGACGTTCTTTCGTTGGTTCTTTGTAGATCACTATATTGACTTATTTAATTAACCGGTTTTCGACGTAGTTTAAAGTCTGAATATGTCCTACTAAGCCGAAAACCGGGTAACTAAGTGGAAATGGACGTGTAGAACATACACAAAATACTACTTTTAAGTAAGTGTGATGTTGCACTACCTAGAACCGACGGATAAATCAGTTAAAATTTCTTGATTTACATCTGCTCTACGTTTGTTTGGATTTCATATTAACAGCTATATCTCTGTTTTCAATAAAATTTGTACACAGGTTATATTAAATTTTTAATGTAATTCCTCTGTAGTATCGCTTCGTAAAATACTTACGACTGAGTCAAAAAACAACGTTCCTGTGTGCGGGAGACAAGTACACATTCTCAAACAAATTCCCGACTTGACTTCGTCTGTCAGCTGGGTTCCCCACTCGGTCGACTGTGCATGCGCGAAGCACTTCCATACGCGTGGGAATAGGCTGCACCCTATTCCATCTACTAGCGATCGTATGCGTGCGTCTTGTGCAAGTGGACGCATCTACAGTGTACGCGGACGGCGTGACCGATGCATCATGGGTAATCTCGTAAGCTCTCAATTCCCGTGTAGAAAGGGCTTAACGTTCGGTCTCTGGATGCGTCGGGCAGCGCGCGTTGCAACAGCTGCTCAGGTAATGGCAGCGACCACCGCACCACAGGACGAGTTCGCGTCGGAGTGTTTTGCTTTCTGGTGTTTTCCTCTCGTCTGGTCCGGAGTTGCATCTGCTGCGATACACGCGAGCGCTCGTATCGTGCGAGGTATACGCCCATCTGCGCATGCGCCGCTGTTCCCGTGTCCTAAAGTGGGCGGCATTGTGGCCGTGTCGGCGTCTCTACCGCCAGACCCCGTCTTAACTCACGGCTGTGTGGCCACACACACGCGAACACTCCCGAAGAGTTCTTCAACGCATCTCGCCATCTCAAAGTTAGCGGCAACTGCCATCTGGATCCAGCAAATTGGCGGAGTGGCAGAAATAACATTCTCTTACATTTTTAATAAATGCGAAGAGGTAGAGTAAAGCATAGAATAAAACAGAGGTGATATCGGGCGTTCCACAGGGTAGTGTCATTGGTCCTCTGCTGTTCCTTATTTACATAAACGATTTAGGGGAAAATCTAAGTAGCTCTCTTAGATGACGCGCCGGCCGCGGTGGCCGAGGAGTTTCAGGCGCTCCAGTCACGGTCTGCACGGCCACTACCGTCGGGGGTTCGAATCCCCCCTCGGGCATGGATATTTGTGTCGTCCTTAGTGTTAGCTAGTTCGTAAGTAGTTTGTACGTTTAGGGACTGATGACCCCGTAGTTAAGTCCCATAAGCTATACAAACATTTGAATATTTTGAAAAACATCTGAACATCAAAACCAACTGCAGAACGATCTAAATAAGATATCAGTAAGGTGTAAAAATTGGCAATTGAATCTAAATAATGAGAAGTGTGAAGTCGTCCACATGAGTACGAAAAGAAATCCGTTAAACTATGTTTACAAGATAAATCAATCAAAAGTGAATGCCATAAACTCCACAAAATACCTAGCAATTACTATTACTTCACACTTAAACTGGAAACAGCACGTAGATAATGTCGTGGGAAAGGCGAACCAGAGACTGCGTTTTATTGGCAGAACCCTTAAAACACGCAAAAAAACTACTAAAAAAACTGCATACACTACGCTTGTCCGTCCATTTTTGGAGTATTGCTGTCCAGTGTTGGATCCTTATCAAGTGGGTTTGACGGAGGACATCGAAATAGTCCACAGAAGGGCAGCTCGTTTCGTATTGTCGCGATACAGGGGAGACAGCGTTACGAAAATGATACAGGACCTGGGATGGGAATCATTACAACAACGACGCTTATCACTGCGGCGTGGGCTACTTACGAAACTCCAATCGCCAACATTCTCCTCCGAATGCGAAAATATATTGTTGACTCCCTCTTACATAGGTAGAAATGATCATCAGAATCAAATAGGAGAAATCAGAGCTAAAACGGAGAGATTAAGATGTTTCTTCCCGCGCGCAATTTGAGAATGGAATGGGAGATAATTAGTTTAAAGGTGATTCGTTGAACCCTCTGCCAAGCAGTTAAATGTGACTTACAGAGTATCTCATGTAGATGTAGATGAAAGCTCATCAAATCGCAGTAACTGCTTGACGTTTGCCACAGCTTCATACACCAAGAAGAACATCTTAAAATACTTCCAGAACAAATATAGCTTTAATAAAATTAAATAGACAGCAGGAAAACCAACGATGTATGTGGATGTGACGATTATCCTACATACGGAAAGATGGCACTAAATCATCTAATAAATATGCTTGTATTTTAAGCAGCAATTGCATAATGTCTTTAAATGACATGTATAACTGTTGACTTCTTAATTCACATCCTTAACTGCCTTCCAGACGGGGAGTCCAGTATATTCCACATTTTTTTATTTTTGAATCCAAGTACGGAAAATTTAAATTTTGGTCAAATATAGATACGGTCTTATAGACATGAAAAAGTGCAGGAATGTTTTATTCGTTTTTATGATAATTGAGGACTGAAGAGGTTAAACTTTCGCACACTTACTAGAGTGTGTCACTGAAATATTTTTGCTCTACCGCCCATACTAGGTATGCAGGTAATAGAATGAGCTAGGAACCAATAGGATCACTTATGTTGGGTGGTCGGAGGGTTTATCTACTTGTTTATTTCCTGTACAAAAGAGACCACCGTGACGTACTTACCTTTATTTTACATGGTCTAAGAGAGTTTATTTGAAAGCCATGGTATGAACATTACAGTTTTTTCTTTAAAACTTTTTTCGTTTAAATAAATAAATGAATCAATAAAAACCACGAAATTTTGCCAACGTAAGTCCGCTGGTTCCAATAGCAACTCTTCCGAAACAAGAAGAAATTTCTTTCCCCTCGATCACGTGGCGATATAGGTCCATCGCAGCCCACACACGAGTTTCCACATCTCAGCATTCGTTGGATCACTCTGCGAGCCGTCCACGAAGATTAACCTGAAACAGGAAAAAAAGTGAATTAGGATCGCATTAGAGTCCCTTTCGTTCTCTAAGTGTTAGCACTATCTTAAAGCACAGTAGTCGCGGCGGAATAGCCGTGCGCACAGAGGCAACGTACTGCGATACGCGGGGCCTTTTCGGTGTCGGAGGTTCGAGTCCTCCCTTCGGGCAAGGGTGTGTGTGTTTGGGAAGTTAGTAAGCTACAGACTAATAACCAAGCAGTTAAGTCCCATATATTTACGAACATTTGAACACGGAGTATTGAGCGTTACCGCCATTCGCTGGTTATAGCACCACCAGCTAGAGAGAAGGCCGCGGCGCTCTCGTGTGACGTCAGGCAGAGTAGGTTGCGCGCGCATAGCTGACTGGGTAGCCGCTGGGTGAAAATGACAGGACGGTTGCTGAAATATTGCTCTGTGCTGTGCTGTTGTGATTTATGTACGTCCTGAAGTTGCCGCCAATGAAAAAATACGAGGCATTACTTTCGGGACGATCCTGCACAAACAGTTCAGTGTGCGCTGCAGCCTGGTGTACGTAACACTGGTCGTGTATTAATCCCTGAGGAACTCCATTTTGCCAACGGGCAAGGCCGGCTCTCTTTGCCGCTGCTTGCCAGTCGTGTCGCGTTCCGCTCTTCCTCTCTCTCTCTCTCTCTCTCTTCGTTCGCCATGCATTCCACTCTCTTCCTCTTCGCCTTTTTACGTACGCCGTTTCATCCACAGGTACGCCGTACAGACCACTCGGAATATATTTTTCCAGCCGTGAGCTCCCTCACGTCTCCCAGCCACTGGTCTGGACTGTGGAAGGAGGAATGGAAAGGACCTTCCGTAAGCTAACCGCAAAGGAAAAAGAAAAATTTATATATCTGTATACATATATAGAGAGAGAGGGATGGATAGGTGCCGGACGTGGAGAGGGGCGCCGCAGAACTTTTCCCCGGCGCACATCGGAAGGCGAGCAGCACGACCCGCGTTGGCGGAATAAGTGGGGGAGCGTTGGCAGCACTGGCCCGCGGTGTAATTCGGTTAAAAGGTTTTGCAGATAAAGAAAGGGGTGAACAGTCGCGCTGGCTGGCTGGTGTGGGGCGGAGTGGCTGGCTTTTACCCTGCCGCTGCCGCTGCTCTTCCCCTAACAGGATGATCTCGGGCGCTCTGCCAGACGGGCCCGTTCCGGCAGTCCGGGCGGGAAGCACAAGTTCCGCTGCAGCTTCCGTTAACGAGCTCTGTCTTCCGAACATCTCCCCACTGTTTTCGCCAGACACGCCCCTCCCCCTCCCCCTCCCCCTCCCCCCCCCCCCCCCTCCAACCACTCGGCAGCGAATGGTGGTGCCTCGTCGAGAGGTGATAAGTATCTCGGGACGATAAGCACGAACGGGTTACACTACAGTGTGCTAAATGTAACGAGTGTGATAGCTAGACTTCAGACAATTCTTCAATGACGCGAACTCCGATATTGCGTTTTTAAGGGCGATGTGTACGAAACTGACAATTTTTTATTAATAATTAAAAAAAAAAATAGATTGATGACTAGTTTCGGGCTTACCTGAGCCCATTATCAAGTCAAACCAACTAATGCTGTATTCGAACATTATGGGATTGTTTTTCCTACTCATGCGCATCAGCTTACATCATTCTACATTTAGAGCTAGCTGCCATTCTTCGCCGCGGTGGAGTAGCCGAGCGGTCTAAAGCGTCTCGCTGCGGAGCGCGCGGTTGCTCGCCGTGGAGGTTCGAGTCCTCCCTGGAGCATAGGTGTGTGTGTTTGTCCTTAGGTTAGTTTACCTAGGTTTAAGTAGTTTGTAAGCTACGGACTGATGACCATGTAGTTTGGTCCGATAGATTTACAAACATTTGAACATTTGCCATTCTTCACACCAAAAAGAAATTTTGTCTAACAAGGAAAGTACATGGGCTCGAACAAACATATCTGTATGAACGTTTGGTTACAGTATCTCTACGTACACCCCAATGTGCTGGTGGGTGTCGTTTTTCTGCAAAGCTCTGCAACCATATTCTAGATAGCACTGTAGATGCAACTCTAGACGGCATACGTAATGCAGATATCTTAACTGTAACTTATGTAATAATCATCGTACATGTTCTCTAGCGAATTGTCATCAAAAGCCGTGATGATAGTTGCAACTTTAACCTTCTTCTCGGAAGACTGTTGGTATTCACTGCCACTGCTTCCATCGCCTCTTCCCGCACTTACCGTAGCACTACCGCTTGCAATGACGTGTTCGTCATTATCATTCCTATTATCATTATTATGAGTTTGTAACAACACTATCTGATTTTTGCTCATATTTCTGTACCGTAACAGATACGAGAAAGCATGCAAATGATTCATCTTCTACACTAATACCATCTTCACGCAGAAGGGTTCTTCGTAACTTCATCTCAATTAATCGCAATACATCAGCAGGATTGATTAGCAATCGCCGCCCCATCTGACGCTTCACCACACAAATAACGTCACAAAACGCAACTTCGGAGGCACACTGCACCGTCCCTACTAACGAACCGACAGGTCAAAGTGCAATAAGGCAAGGCACACGCAGAGGCCTCTAACGCAGAGTTTTGCAAATGCGGGAGTATCTCTAGTGCAATAATGGATGTTTACATTATCTCTCATACGATTTTGGTGTATATGTGTTTGTTCGAGCCCAAGTACTTTCCTTGTAAGTCATCCTGTATGCTATTAGAGTCAGTTAAAGACTCCTGTATGCTATTAGAGACTGTTAAAGACCTCCCATACACCACAGCATCATCAGCAAACAGCCGCATATTACAAGTTATTCTGTCCATCAGATCATTTATATAGATAGAAAATAATAGCGGTCCTATCACACTCCCCTGGGGCACGCCTAAATATACACTCGTCTCTGATGAACACTCGCCGACGAGAACAACGTATTGTGTATATTGCTTAAGAAGTATTCCAGCCAGTCACAAATCTGTGATCCTATTTCATAAGCTCGTATCTTCGTTAGCAGTCTGCAGTGAGGCACCGCGTAAAATGCCTATTCGTTGTGTTTCAGTACACGGGGCAGATACCGTATATAATTCCATGAACAGGGTGCACAGAAAAGGGCTCCCTGATTTCAAAATTAAATATCTCGAAAAGAAAGATCGATAGACGAATGCAGTAAACGGTATGTTTATTGTGAAAGCTGTAAGAAGCATATACAGCAGTTTGAAATAATAGTTACAAAAGCTGCCAACAGATGGCGATGTACACTGTGCAGCTCATATCAGCATACATAAGTGAAATAAAAAAATGTTCAAATGTTTGTTAAGCTTATGGGACTTAACTACGGGGTCATCAGTCCCTAAACTTAAAAACTACTTATGAACTACTTACGAACTAGGACGGCACAAATATCCATGCCCGAGGGGGGATTCGTACCCCCGACCGTAGTGGCCGTGCTGACCGTGACTGGAGCGCCTCAGTCACCTCGGCCACCGCGGCCGGCTAAGTGAAATAATCGTATGAAAACACTCTTTGCAAACAATCACTTCACAATGTTTTCAAAATGTTCGCCATTGGCAGTACAGAGGACGTGAAAACGCGGAATGAAATTCGCCATCACATTTCGTAGTGTCTCAACCGAAATTGATTCACATGCGACAGAGATCGCCGATTCAAGCTCGTCCAGCGTGGCGGGATGCTTCGGGTTTCGCTTCACACCAATATGGCTTTTCGGAACCGCAAAATCGCAATTTCTGCTTATTCATGTATCCATTCAGGTGGAAGTGTGCTTCGTCTGTAAACCAGATGCAGCCAACATCAAATCCTTCACTATCAATCGCTGTGAGCATCTGATTAGCAAAGGCAACCCTTTGTTGCACAGCTCCTATGGGTATGGCCTGGTGCGTTTGAATTTTGAATGCAAACATGTGTAGCCTCTTTCTCGGTATTTTCTGCGTGCTGGAACGCTTCAAACCAGTCTCAGATGCAATTCTACGGACGGATGACATTGGATTTCACTGAATAATTAAAGAAACTGTGGCGATATTTTCAGGCGTAACTGCGGTTTGCTTGCGGCCAACATGCCCCAATAGATCATCAGTTACGCTGCCTGTTCGTTGAAAATTGGCGAAGAGCGTACTAATGGTTTTCGCATGGGCTCCTTTTGGAACAAAAAATCGTGCTTGAAAACTTCGCCTTGTTGCCGTAGGACTCTCTTCTACCCTGTGGTACTCTAGCACCAGAAAAACGCGTTGTTCAGTGGAGTACACGGTTTTAATCTCTTCCTTCGGTACGCTAACCTCCTTTCACGTTTCAATAGTGGAACTGATCGCTCTGGGCTTTGGATCACTATTTATACTAGGCATTACGTATGGCGATTACAGCGCCATCTGTTAGCAGCTTTCTTAACTTTAATTTCAAACTGCTGTATAAACTTGTTACAGCTTTCTCAGTAAAGATACCGTTTACTGCATTCCTCTATCGATCTTTGTTTTCGAGATATTTAATTTTGAAATCACGGAGTCCTTTTCTGGACACCCTGTATTTCCTGATGAATTCTCTAGCGACCTCCAGTCTCCATGCTCCTGGTCACTGACCTGTCCTGACCACCCCTCTCTTCTGTCACTGTAGCTGTCCTGACGACACGACACACTCGTCTATTGTTCTAACAGTGTCGGTCCTGCGTTCCTGCTTCTCGTGACACGCACAGTGGTGGATTCGGCACGCACAAGGAATGCCGCGATGCTTGTGATCACAATGTGCGCGCGACCAGCAGACGTGTGACGGACAGTTACTCGCGGCGAGGTGCGCCAGCCAGTGTCGCCGCAGCGCAGAGCAGTAAAGAGCGGAATGGACGCGCGGCGTCTGCGGAGTTGGCCACTCCTGCGGCGTCGGGCTGAAGGCTCGGAGTGGACGGCCGCTTAAACCCCGCACTTTACTTCCTCGTCCAGCCGCGAGCTAACGTACCGAGCTTAACACCACTCTACGAGGCTGTAGGAAGGCGGGGAAGAAAAAAACGCTAATGTTCCCCACGGTAAATGACTGCAAGCACTTTGTTCAGATTGTGTTCTTCTCAGCTTTTAATAAACTTAATAAACCCCAAAACACCAGCGTATTTCATATTTCGGTAAAAACAAAAGTCTTGTCTGCACAAAAGCGATGTTTCATTTATTTATGCACTAGCTCCGCTCGCGTGTTGGTTGATTATGATAGATAAGCTATCTTTCAGTAGTGTTGGTTGATTATGATAGATAAGCTATCTTTCAGTAGTGTTGGTTGATTATGATAGATAAGCTATCTTTCAGTAGTGTTGGTTGATTATGATAGATAAGCTATCTTTCAGTAGTGTTGGTTGATTATGATAGATAAGCTATCTTTCAGTAGTGTTGGTTGATTATGATAGATGAGCTATCTTTCAGAAGTGTGCTATCAGACTGATTGTGAAAGATGAAATGAAATAGAATACCTTCTTTAGAAACAAACTGAAAACTATTCCTATCAGACTCCAGACAGTCTATGCACTTAACGTTTATCAGGAAAGTAAGTAGTGTAGATGAAATCACACGTAAAAATGCATTCGTTTCGAAGAATCCATTCACGAAATTCAACAATAATGATTGTAATAATATCACAGATCGATCACTTGATGTAATGCGCGAAACGTCAAATCGATTTCTTTAAAGAGGTGCATTAAAAGAAATTTCTTTTTTACTCTTTATTTATTTATTCTTATATTTCCTTAATCGTATGCTTATCCTTACAGAGAATGAGCTGAAGACGTTGTAGCACGCATAGATCAATGATATGGTCTGTGGCATCATGTTTCGCTGTATGTAACCTCCTTGCTACAGAGTCGCAAACGTCATCGCTCGACTTCAGTACGAATTTTTTTGTAATTTGACGGATTTCAACCACCGTATTTTCCACCCCCTTATAGCTATCGGCATGGAACTGCTATGGTGTACAACGGGAGACTCCGTACAACAATTACACACAGACCATTCGTTTGTGTTCTGTAGTTTTCGCTGCAGAGCGAAATATTAACACACACACGCACGTAGAATTTTATATACACCGATAACTTTCCATCCCAATATACTCCCCCTTTTATTATCATCAACCCTCAAGCAACAATGCTACCAATAAAACTATTTTCAAAGAGTAAATATAATTTTCAGAGAGTAGTTATTATTGATCCCTATTTCTCGTTATATTCTTCAAATTACTAAATATCTATTAGATCGCTATAAAACCGTGCCTAAAACCTTCCTCAGGTATAAATTAGTAACTGTACAAATATTTAAGTCTCTGCGTCTTGTCGTTCGGACGTGATAAGCGTACACCGAACAGACATTCACATTAATATATTTATAGATAAATATCTATCCGATCGCCATAAAACCGTGCCTAAAGCCTTCCCCGGGTAGACATTAGTAACTGTACAATTTTTTGTGGCGCTGTATGTCTTGTGGTTCAGACGTGATAAATGTACACCGAACAGACATTTCACATTTATAGATATAATTGACGCGTTTCGCCTCTTCTGGGCATCATCAGACGTTGAAAGGGGAAAAAATTTACAAACTTGTTTAAAAGACAGGATTTAACTAAAAATATGTAAAATCTTTCCTAAGTAAGAAACATTAGAAATAGGGAAGGAACAGACTGATAAAATTGCAAGACACGTGACTACATTCATGTTTTGGTGTGGGGGAGGGAATGATTGAACTAATAAATACAGCTAAACAGCATTGTCTTAATTGACGTATTTTTGCCTTTATTTCACTCTGCAGCAAAACTACACATTGCAAACGAATAGTGTTTTTATGCGGTAGTAGGTATGTCTCCCATTGTGCACCACATAGTAGAGGGTGGATAACGATAAGGGTGTGGAAGATACGGGAATTGAAACTTACCGACTTATTTAAAAATCTATGTGTGAATGTCAATATTTTTCTCTTCAGCAAAAACTACACAATGGAGATGAACGATCTCTCTATGTTGTTGTAGTACAAAGAATTCCGTTTTACACCATAGCAGTTCCGTGCCGATAGCTATAAGAGGGTGGAAGAGACAGCGGTAGAAAGTCGTCAGCTTATATAAAATTCGGGCTGAAGACCAGCGATAACTTTTGACACTATTATAGTAAAGAGGTTATATACAGCGAAATGTGATGCACATTCTTGAGTTGTTTTTCTGCAAAAAGCGTACGAATAATGGAAAATAATTGTATATTGCAATTTTAAAAATAAAACTACCAAGAAAGATGACATAGCTAAAGAAAGAAATTTCGTGTTGTCGACCCGTTTCTAAAAGACAGAATAAGGCGCTGCAAAGTGAATCTACAGACGTAGAAACTTGAAATTTGTAAACGTTGTTTATCTTGCGGTGTAGGCATAAGCGATTTTTCGATATTCCCATCCCTAAGGAGGTGAAAATACGTATAAGACCATTTTGAAGCAAGAAATATAAATATTCGGATTTAGATTTTTGATTGGAATTATAAAAACACTTCGATATCCTTAGAAATTCAACCATTAAGCGAGTGAAATAATGGAAAAATCTTTTAAGGGTGCTACTAAGACTATTTTGAAGCTAGAAATACGGAAATTTGCATTTGGAACCATATTTAGATTTTTTAAAATGTTTTTCGGCATATTTTGAATTGTACTATCAATAGTGAAATAGTGGGTGCCAAGTTGTATCAGAATACTTGATTAAGAAAGCATTTTTGAAGTAAAATATATGAAAATATATTTAGAAGTAGAAAGAACCAATGCAGACTGCCGCGTCATGTTCGTTCGTGTTTCATGCGCTGCCGTGCCGTTCATTTGACTGAGATGTAATTTTGCTCACTTAATCTTAAAAACAAGAGGATAGATGCTGGCTACTTAAAATACTGTATAGTGCGTAGGAGAGGGTATTTTACCTATGAACTTCGAAAATTTCTACGGTTTTATGCAAATCATGATGAAATTTTGTACACTTAACCTTCAAAATATAGGAACGTAAACATACGGTGCATGGCGGAGGGTGCCGTGCAATATACTTAGAAACCACCGTGAAAGTTGACAGAGTTATATAATTTTTAACAGAGGTAGGATAAGGCTCCTATAAACCCGAGCTGAACTGTCCATTTTTTCCCCAAGCTGTAGGAGTCGCCACGTTCCTGACGAAGCTCACGCGTTACCTCGCGTTTCATTCAACTCGCTCACACTCGCAAACTACTCACTGTATGAACATGAAATTTTCATCAATGATTCGCGACAAAGTACACTACATTATCATTTTAGTTTCATTTGCGGTAATAGTTTATTAAGAGGATATATTGACAGTTTACGAACATGCACTTTCTGACTACATTACGGAATTTTCGACATGCGAGGAACTTTTTTTCTGTTGAAGTTATGTGAACACATTAAGCGAATGAAATGTTCGAAATACATGAAATCCGCTCGCCCGTATAGTAATACCCCGTCTTCAGTATTAGAGCTCCTAATAATTAGGCACATGTTGTTACTGCACAACATCCATACTTGAAGATACTGGTACTGACTGACTTCTTAACCCATTAAATTTAATAGTTGCAAACTACAAAACTGCTGCGTCTGTATGTAATATTCAATTTCAATTTTTCAGTTATGTGACAAGGATATTGTAAATATCTCAATTAGAGTACTTTATTGTGTGAGGAGAGAACAAGTCAGTTCGTTAGGTTGTGAAGAGATTGTTCGTATCTGTCATTTTCTAGTATTCTCGCATAAAATCCACATCAGAGCTAGTAACTTTCATTTTGTTACTGCTTCGTGTTAAACTGAAGGAAATGTAACTCGTATTAGCTTTTGAAACAGAGTAGTAGTTTTGGAACACGATGGACAACAAGCAAATAAATAACCATTTGTGGCTAATGAACGAATACCTGTGCACCGATTAATAAATCACTAACTTTACTTTTTCATTTAAAAAATCTACATTTCATTAAATAAAGTGACATTTAATGTAGTTTTGCGTAATAACTATATCGCAAAATACGCCCCTATTTGCATGTTATCATTTTGCAAAATATCATTCTGATACCTCTAACCGTGTATGAGACGCACTTTATTTGATTGTGGCCTTATCGCCGTCGGAAATGAGTTCGCGGCGTAAAATTCATTTTAGTGACATGGGTGAAAGGTTGCCGCGGTGGAGTATCCGAGCGGTCTAAGGCGCCTCGCTGCGGAGCGCGCGGTTGCTCGCCGTGGAGGTTCGAGTCCTCCCTGGGGCATGGGTGTGTGTGTTGTCCTTAGGTTAGTTTACCTTAGTTTAAGTAGTTTGTAAGCTACGGACTGATGACCACGCAGTTTGGTCCGATAGCTTTACAAACATTTGAACATTTTTGGTGAAAGGTAAAGATCTCCTCGTAAGTCTAAAATAAATTTAAACACGATAGGAAAATTTCATCCGCGGCAATATATGGTGTAACATGCACCAAACGTAATATATTAGCAGCCGCAATTTTTTATTGCAAACTTTTCCTAACCTTGCGAAGTCTCTTCTTTCAAACCCAGTATCTTACTATGACTATTAACGAAATGATGCTGCGCATTTCATCACAATGCTGACATACTAGGCGCGTCCAGAAAGTAAGTTCCGTTTCAATTTATCTCGGCTGCAGCGCTGCGACTGCAGTTCCGCACATGGGCTGTAGACGATGTGTATCAAGGAGAATTACGTGCGCCATTTGGAGATCGCTGTCAGTTACTTACGCTTCGTTGTGCTTGTTTGAAATGTCAGCGTTGATTGAAAATCCCGCCGCCTGTGAAAACAGATCGGCGATTCGGTTTCTGAATGCGAGGAAAGTGAAACAAAGTGAAATTTATCGGCAAATTTGCGATGCTTACGGACCAAATGCGATGAGTGATTCGATGGTGAGAAGATGGGTCCGACAGTTCAATGGCGGGCGTAGTGATGTGCACGATGAAGAACGAAGTGGGCGTCCACCTTTGGTTACAGAAGCACTGGTTTACGCGATTGATGACAAGATCCAGGAAAACCGTAGGTTTACAATTAGTGCTCTCGCTATGGAGTTCCCTCAAATTTCACGATCACAGATGCATGAAATTGTTCCCGAACAACTGAAATTCCGTAAACTTTGCTCACGTTGAATACCAAAGACTCTCACTCAGCAACACAAAACACAACGGAAGGGTAGTGCACTTGAGTTTTTGACCCGTTATGCTGAAAGCGGCGAAGAATTTCTGAGACGGATAGTCACAGCAGATGAAGAACCTCGTACAGGGATTTGGCTGGGACGTGTTTGACCATCCTCCGTACAGCCCTGACCTCGCTCCTAGCGACTTTCATCTGTTGTTACATCTCAAGTCTTTCCTTGGCGGTCATCACTTCACCAATGACGACGAGCTAAAGGAACTATTTCCAACTGGTTGAAGACACAGGCGGCAGATTTCTATGAAGAAGGTATACAAAACGTGGTGCCACGCTATGACAAATGCCTGCAAAATTTCGGCAGTTATGTGGAAAAGTAGTTTAAGGGTTGTGGAATTTTGTGCAATAAAAATTTCTTCTGCATCTGTGTACAAATTCATTTTATTACCAAACGGATCTTACTTTCTGGACGCGCCTCGTATAAAGATTTAAGTAGGGGAAAAAATAAATTTTTCTACCATTTAGCTTTTGCGTAATAGTTTGTGAAAGATGGCTGGAGATGTGCCTCCATGCTGTTAGTGCCGTGCGATTCCAACCATGTTGGGGAAAACATGGCGGACGATTCAGCCTGGGTATTTAGGAGCTCTAAAGTAGGAGGTATGGACTGAGGAGGTGGAGGAGGAGTTTCAGAGAGAAGAGGAGGGGATGGGTAGATAAAGGGGGGGGACAGAGAAATGTAAGGGAGATGAACGACGTGAGTGTGGAATATATAAATACCGAAGCAGCACCAGGTTTCAGCTAGGATGACTGCTACAGAGAATTCTTTACGTGGCCACAAATATAGCGGGAGAGCATTAAAGTTGAGAAGAACCGCGTATTACCGAGACGGGCGGATGAAGTGGCCCCTGGCCGGGCGGTGCTCTTATAAAGTGGCCAGTGATCTGCTCGGCGGTCGCGTAACTCTGGGAGCCTGGCACCGCTCGCTGCCGGGCGTCGCCGGTGCATACTAAGGGCCGCATTAGCCGCCGCCGGCCGCCCGTCGCGTGTGCAGGTGGGCGAAGCGACAGCCGCTCCTGTGGTGTGGCGGCGCTACTCGAGGATGCAGCCGCAAGACACGGGCCTCTACCCTCCCTCCCGCCACAATTACTGCGCTAATGGCGAGTGCGCGTCCGAGTCGCGTCCGGTCGCGTCCTACGATCGGCTCCTCGGCGCCGTCTGCCCTCGGAATAGCCAGGTTAATCCCCTTCCCTCCCCCCTCTCCAACTCCGTGTTCCCACTCACAAGGGGAGGCTGCCAAATGTGAAATTCAGATTCGATCCTTGCTGCGCATAATAAAAGCTCATGGCCAGAGGTGTAATTTGGCAAAGCACCAAGATGCACTTCTCAGCCGTTGTCGAGAAAATCCACAGTTAAAAAAAAAAAGCCGTTGCGGTGAAAAATTCTCTACGGTCTCTACGATTAGAACTATTGTACAGAGGCGTGGCGTAGCGGTAAGCCCTCGGGTTGTTAATACGAAGGACGCTGGATTGAATCTCGCGGCATGCAACTTTTTTATTATTTGTTTTTTGTAATTCAAATGTATACACACACACACAATAACATTTGATGTTCGAAGTCGCCAGTTTTTCCACAACAAACGACTTTCAAACAACTACATTATATGCAACTGGTGACTTCGAACATCATTATGTTTTCCGCAAACAAAGTTGTATTTCACAAATGTTATTTAATTGTCTTCATAATGTTTACCATGTCTAGTTAACGGAAGAAGTATAAACGATATTCCGAAACGAATACGTATACTGTAAGTCAAACCTGACGAACGATATATCAATTTTTCAGAATGTCAATCAGGTATTTCCCAACAAATTTTTTTTTTTTTTTTAAAAGAAAATTGTTCTTGTAAAAACGCATCTTTTATCAGATGTGCTTGATGTCGTCCTGTTTTCTGCTTTCCATATTTCTATGATAACTATCACTCTGCTTCGTGAGATATATATAAAAAAATTAATAAAAAAAGTTGCATGCTACGAGATTCGATCCGGCGACCTTCGGATTATGAGCCCGAGCGCTTACTGCTGCGCCACGCCTCTGTACAACATTACTAATCGTAGAGACCGTAGAGAGTATTTCAGTGTAACGGCTTTTTTTAATTGTCGATTTTCTCGACAACGGCTGAGAAGTGCATCTTGGTGCTTTGCCAAATTACACCTCTGGCCATGAGCTTTCATTATGCGCAGTATGGATCGAATCTGAATTTCACAATTGGCGGCCTCCCCTTGTCAGTAAGAACTTCGTTAGTTTGCCTCGATTAGAACTGACAATTTTTCCAGTGTATTGCAATCCGTGAATAATGAATGTTATTAAAATTAGTGTTCACTTCCCTAAGAAAAAACCAGATGTTGGTTAATTTGGAAGAATCCGTATATCTCGAAGTTTCGGTTCTGAACCGGAAATTCGGGCGCTACGCGCCCTCACGCATTGGAAGAAAAATAAATAAATAAATAAAAATGAAATTCTTGTTTAACCTGTACCTGACCTCAAGGCTACGCTACAGTTCACTTTCTTAAGTGAAAGGATGTTTCGAATACACTATCAGACTTCTCTTTAACACACTTCAAAACCAACAACAGGCCAGCGCTGATTTAAGGTTAGGTAAACAGGTTACACAAGAAGTTTTGTCTCGTGGTAGCGCCTGAATATCCGGTTCAGAACCGCTCAGTATAAGTAATTGCGCTAGTAAAGGCTGCGGAAGTCATGCAATCACCACAACCAAAATCACCGGTGAAAATAATTTTGGCTACATAGTACAGCCAGTACGCCCAATCTCCATTACAGAACGCAAATATAAATCCCACATTTATTGCAATGCAATATGTTGATCTAAAGATCTTAACATCCACTACGCCGATTTGTTTACAACCCACAAAGAGAGGGCTGTTTGTTGTTGGCCGCGTTGACACGACTGCTGATTGGCTCCGGCGCCGTTGCCAACGGCCAAACACGAAACGCCACTCGCGGACTCATAAACTGCACTTCAGCAGAGTAAACCACTGGGGTGTTCAAACCAATCCTCGGATTGTTGATTGCTTTACCCTTTTAAGAACTTCGTTAGTCGCGTGCAAGTCGCAGAATTCTCATCTGTGCTCGAAATTGGAATATTTAATTTCCACGGAGCGAGGTGCGGAGGTAGTCGAAGCGTCCTGTAGCGGCGTGATGTTAAAGCGAATTATGGTCTGTACTTCGCTTGGAGAGAGAGCAGTGGCGGATGGCGGATGGTGCTTCAGACGACTGAGGGTTCACTCCTGGAGCCTGATAGTGTCGCCGTCGACCCCGCTGCACCTCTGCGTCCAAAGGGACAATGTGGCTCACCCCTCTCCCCCCCCCCTTTCAATATATTTTCGTTAAAAGATATGCCCAATGTCTTACCTCGGTTTGTTTGTTTGCGCTTGCTTCAACTCGAGCTGAGGCGTCGGTCTACCAAGCTTCTTTATTGCACACTTTCGTTCCAAGCTTCAAGCTGAGCAATTTCTTTCTAAAAGATACTCAACGTTGTACATTTTTCTTTGATAACAAACATCAACGACATATGAATATGCACACCAACACTAAAACACAGTGGTTACAAAATCACGAAGCGACACCCCCTCGTAACCTTAACCATGCGCAAAGGCTGCTCTTCAGCACATCTTTTGAAAAAGTTCAATAGTTTAGAAACTTAAATACGCAGTATTTTTATTCCACAATATTATTTATTTCCTTGTTATTAGCAGCTTTCGGCTTCTTAGGCAATCGTCAGATAACTTCATACTAAACAGGTAGTCCACACGTAACAGTGAGGTTACATACACAAAGATGGTTTTTCAAAGTTATGTAACTGCAAATTAAATATGTCTATGAATGCATACTACATAACAAATGTACTCCTACAAAACAAATGCATTGTAAATGTACATACCTTGGGATACAATGGTATTACAATATAAAAACTGTGTAATTTTTTAAGAAAGTATTGTCAGTAGATGATGGTAGAAACAAAATGTGGGTTTGTTATGAATAAGTATCAATACCACAGAACATGCATAGTAATAATAATAATAATAATAATAAAAGAAAAAACAAAAATGCGGTCCGAATGGGTACATCTTACTCACTAAGGTTACAAATATTATAAACTAGCTGAAAACCCGGCGTAGCACGGGTATTTATTTATTTATTCCTGCCATTTTTCAGGCATATATTCATTTGTATAACGGCTGTATATCTGTAAAATCTCTTGGGAACACAATTAGTAGAAAAGAAGTAATTGATTAAATGTTGATTCGTGATGGGTCGGTTTTCCATGAACGTTACTGTTTATGTGGCCATCTCTCATGAACTACGTGTCGTACTGTGATACAATTTAGAAGGTACGCTCAACTATACGTTTGTATACTGTCTGTAAAATTTCCTGTCGCTACAATTTGTAGTGTAGAAATTAAAAATTGTAACGTCATACCGAGAGCCGTAGTTTTACTACATAAATAGCGGAAAAGTAGTAAGCGAGAAAAAATTTAATAAAGGTTTGAAATTATGTTTAAAGTTTGTTGCAAGTCGCTAAGTACTCTCATTCTCATATAGCGTATTTGTAAAGTCTCATCGCATTATGGCATTTTCTTGCAACTCCTATCGTTTATGAAGTTATCTCTTCAACCATGTCTCGTATGTGGTTATCTCACGTAAGGAATATGTGTACCAAATTTGGTTGAAATCGGTCCAATGGTTTCGGAGAAAATGAGCAGCACTGTCGCAAAATGCAGCAGTTTTTCACGCATCTCATTGTTTATGAAGTCATATCTAGTGAACTATATATCGTATGTGATTCTTACACTTACGGCGACCGTCCTCATGGATTGATGCTTACGTGTAAGAAATTGTATAAAGATTGGAACACGTACAAACATACGGACACACTGCTTTATATATTAGATGTCCAGGTCAGCGATGTATGATGTTACAAGCAAACTGTAAGTTATGGCAAGGAGGAGAAAGGTATATGGAGTATTTGTATGAAACACATATGACAACATTATTTACACACAGTGATAATAGGCCTATTGTTCTCACTGTGTGTATTTTGCAGGCTCGGACAACTCCTATTCAAAAATGTTCAAATGTTTGTATAGCTTATGGGACTTAACTACGGGGTCATCAGTCCCTAAACGTACAAACTACTTATGAACTAGCTAACACTAAGGACGGCACAAATATCCATGCCCGAGGGGGGATTCGAAGCCCCGACCGTAGTGGCCGTGCAGACCGTGACTGGAGCGCCTCAGTCACCTCGATCACCGCGGCCGGCCAACTCCTATTATTCGCAAGAGATCAACAAATTAGAACAACATTGGACGAACTGTATAAAAGGAGTCCAAGCCGAAAAACAAAGTGTTTTTTCCCCAAAGACGTCGGTAGTTTTTATTTTTGCTCTCGTATGACGTAGGTGAGCGGTGAATTGCGTCTAAGAGGATGAGCCTGCTGCAAGTATCGTGAAAGGGGAAAGGGAGGGCTGGGGCGTTTGAACCGGATCGCACGCAGCCTGTCTGATGCTAATTGAGGAGCCACTTGAATCAGAAGCAGCCGCTCCAAGGCCTCCAGAGCTGGCAACGGCCGGGAGACTGCGCGGCCTCTGCCACGGGCCGCACACGTCGCATCCAAACGACGAGGCAGGCGGCACCTCAGGGTCTTCTCGATCGTTTGCTTCCCGCACCTGCTGTCTGCAGTACCCGTGCATTCACGTTAGTGTGCAACTCGACTCGCTCTACATCGCAGCAGGCTACTGCATCGTTACGTGATTGTGCAAGTCTATGTGCGAAATGTATTTTATGCTGCATCCTTTAAGAGATTCCCAATTTACTCAAGTTTCATTGTTGGAACAGTGCGTATAGAATTTCGTGTCTCTCTGATGGCACCAGGTGAGCCGTCTATTTCGATAGTGTAGCGTGAGTGGATGACTTTTTTTGTGTGCCTGTATTCAAAATGAAAACTGCTAATTTCGTTAGTAGACCCAGTCATGAAAAAAATGTTCAACCTGATATGCAAGATGTATGAGACAGGGGAAATACCCTCCGACTTTAAGAAGAATATCGTAATTCTAATTCTAAATTCTGTTGATTGCGAATTTGCAGTGATGACAAGTCCCTTACCCAATATGCCGAAAGCCTCACAAATGCCTTCACAGACAGATATTACCCTTCTGACTTAGTCCATTAACAGATTTCCCGTGCCATATCCCCACACACCACCAATCACAAGGGACTGTCCTCCTTGTCACTCAATAGCACCCCAGACTGGAACAATTAAATCACATCCTACTTCAGGGCTTTGATTATCTGCCGCATGCCCTGAAATGAGAGACATTCTTTGTGCTACGGAGGTATAATTTTTTTTTCCTATTAAGAGGATAGTGAACAACTTAGTCTAATACGCTCTTATAAATCAGTAGCTGACGGTGACTGGATCCGCTGCCAAAATTACAATGTTGGTACCACGAAGTATGCGTTGGTTCCCGAGGGAAAAACTGCTTTTTATTGCGAAGATGCCAGTGATCAAAATTGTACCAGGAAGTGATCACAATTGTTCGTAGTGTGATACATTTTCCATCGATTTTGCTAAATTCTGTAATCTCTTTTTGTGTTCATACCAAAATTTGTAATTGTTCAATATTTGTGTTACATATTGATTAAGCATCCAAGAACAAGTGCCATAGTTAAATTCTGTTCTCAATATATTTGGAGTTACAATAGCATTTCTTCGAAATGATCGCAACTGTACTACGTTACCCTATGTATGATATCTGTACTATGTTTGGTTCTTGTACAATAAATAATTGAAAGTGCTCCCAGACTTTTTATATGATGTATTAACCCTCGCAATACCAAGCCATTTTCAGTAACGTGTATTACCAAGGTGGGGGGGGGGGGGTGGTTTGTGCTCATCATAAACAATTTAAAGAATAAAATATTCATTAATTATTCTTGAATTATATTAATAACATACTTTTGAAAATTCTATTGATGCATACTCATGATCCAGAACCTGAATATTTCATGTACAACTGTTTTCAGTAATGCATTTCATATCTTATGTTATGCATGTTATAATCACCATTCCAAAGAAAGCAGGTTCAGACAGGTGTGAAAACTACAGAACCATCAGTTTAATAAGTCATGGTTGCAAAATATTAACACAAATTAAATACAGAAGGATGGAAAAGCTGGTAGAAGCCGACCGGTGGAAGATCAGTTTGGGTTCAGGAGAAATGTAGGAACACGGGAGGCAATACTCACTTTACGGCTTATCCTAGAAGATAGATTAAGAAAAGGCAAACCTACATTTCTAGCTTTTGTAGATTTGGAGAAGGCTTTTGACAATGTTGATTGGAATAAACTCTTTCAAGTTCTGAAGCAAGCAGGAGTAAAATATAGGGAGCGTAAGGTTATTTACAACTTGTACAAAAACCAGACAGCGGTTGTCAGAGTTGAAGGGCATGAAAGGGATGCAGTGGTTGGAAAGGGAGTAAGACAGGGTTGTAGCCTTTCCCCAATGTTGTTCAATTTGTACATTGAGCAAGCTATAAAGGAAAGCAAGGAGAAATTTGGAGAAGGAATTAAAGTTCAGGGCGAAGAATTAAAAACATTGCGTTTTTCCGACGACATAGTAATTCTGTCAGATACAGCAAAGGACCTGGAAGAGCAATTGAACGGAATGGACAGTGTGCTGAAAGGTGCATATAAGATGAACATTAACAAGAGTAAAACTAGGGTAATGGAGTGCAGTGTAAGAAAATCAGGTGATGCTGAAGGAATTAGATTAGGTAACGAAAAAATAAAGGAGGTAGATGAGTTTTGTTACTTGGGCAGTAAAATAACAAATGATGGTCGCAGTACAGATGATATAAAATGCAGAATGGCAATGGGTAGAAAGGCGTTTTTGAAAAAGAGAAATTTGTTAACATCGAATATTGATTTAAGCCTAAGGAAGTCCTTTCTGAAGGCATTTGTATGGAGTGTTGCCTTGTATGGGAGTGAAACATGGACGATAAGCAGTGTGGACAGAAAGAGGATAGAGGCTTTTGAAATGTGGTGCTACAGAAGAATGCTGAAGATTAGGTGGGTGGATCGCGTAACTAATGAGGAGGTACTGAACCGAATTGGGGAGAAAAGAAATTTCTGGCATACCTTGACTAAAAGAAGGGACAGATTGGTAGGACACATTCTTAGACATCAAGGGATTGTGAATTTAGCATTGGAGGGAAGTGTGTGGGGTAAATATCGCAGAGGGAGACCAAGAGACGCGTATAGTAAGCAGATTCAAGTGGATGTGGGTTGTCGTTCTTATGAGGAGATGAAAAGGCTTGCTCAGGATAGAGTAGGGTGGAGAGCTGCATCAAACCAGTCTCTGGACTGAAGACCACAACAACAACAAACATCTTTCACCTAATTCGGCTTGAAGATACTCCATCACTATCCACATCGCCGCGCACAACACATTCCTCTTCAGGTTCACTCACTGCTTTGTCAGTTTCATCAAATACTATTTCAGAGTCTGTAGATTCTTCCAAAATCTGAGATATTTCCCTGTCAGTAAGTGACTGTCGATACATTTTCGATCACAGTTTTATTTAACGCTGTACTAAGTGCCTCTGAACAGGAAACACTAAAGAACCAAAGGGAAATGAATCATTATTGAGATCATTGTGGCTGTCAACCCATGGAAATATAATACCCGCGTGCTCTACGGCCACGTAATGTTAATACCTGTGAAGTAAGACGACAGTTGTCGAAAGTCGCGTCTAATACCATGGCGGGTAGGGGTACTTCATGAGCACCTCCCTTAAATTTTACGATTAAGCTTAAACGAAAAATGTAAAAAATCATATAATCTGGAAGAAGACTTCATTAAAGACAAATGTTGTTGTTGTGGTCTTCAGTCCGAAGACTGGTTTGATGCAGCTCTCCACGCTACCCTGTCCTGTGCAAGTCTCTTCATCTGAGAATACGTTCGGCAACCCACATCCTTTTGAATCTGCTTACTGTATTCGTCCCTCGGTCTCCCTCTACGATTTTTACCCCACACACTTCCCTCTAATGCTACGTTGACGATTCTTTGATGTCTCAGAATGTCCCCCACCAACCTATCCCTTCTGTTAGTCAGCATATGCCACACAATCCTTTTCTTCCCAATTCTGTTGAGCAGCTCCTCATTAGTTATGTGATCCACCCATCTAATCTTCATCATTCGTCTGTAGCACAGATTG
This sequence comes from Locusta migratoria, assembly GCA_026315105.1. Classification (NCBI taxonomy): domain Eukaryota; kingdom Metazoa; phylum Arthropoda; class Insecta; order Orthoptera; family Acrididae; genus Locusta; species Locusta migratoria. The sequence goes on along the minus strand of CM048754.1, from coordinate 80,165,469 downwards.
AACAACATTGGGGAAAGGCTACAATCCTGTCTCCCTCCGTTCCCACCACCGTCTGGTTTTTGTACAAGTTGAATATAACTCTTCGCCCCATATATTTTACCTCTGCTACCTTGAGAATCTGAAAAAGTGTATTCCAGCGAACATTGTCAAAAGCTTTCTCCTGATCCACAAATGCTAAAAACTTGGGTTTCCCTTTTCTTAATCTATCTTCTAAGATAAGTCGTAATGTGAGTATTGCCTGGCGTGTTCCTAGATTTCTCCTAAATTCAAACTGATCTTCCTCAAGGTCGGATTCCATCAGTTTTTTCAATTCGTATGTAAATAATTCGTGTTAGTATTTTGCAACCATGACTAACTAAACTGATAGTTCTGTAAATTTCACATTTGTCTGCACTTGCTTTCTTAGGAATTGGAATCACTATATTCTTCTTGAAGTCTAAGGGTATTTCCCCTGCTTCATGCATTCTGCAAACCAGGTGGAACAATTTGTTCATGAGTGGCTCTCCTAACGATAATAGCAGTTCAGACGGGACATCGTCTACTCCAGCGGCATTGTTTCTACTCAAATATTTTAGTGTTCTATCAAATTGTTCTAGCAGTATAGTATCCCCTATGTCATCTTCCTCTACTTCAAGGAAAGTACTTGGCTCGAACAAACACAAATACATCAAAATCGTATGAGACATAATGTTCAAATGTTTGTAAATATATCGGACCAAACTGCGTGATCATCAGTCCGTAGCTCACAAACTACTTGAACCTAGGTAAACTAACCTAAGGACAACACACACACCCATGCCCCAGGGAGGACTCGAACCACCACGGCTAGCAACCGCGCGTTCCGCAGCGATATGCTTTAGACCGCTCGGCTACTCCACCGCGGCAGAGATAATTTAAAGATCCCTTATTGCACTAGTGATACTCCCACATCTGCAAAACTATGCAGTGGTCCGTTAGAGGCCTCTGCGTGTTCCATGCCGCATTGCACTTTGACCTGTCGGTTCGCCAGTAGGGACGGTGCAGTGTGCCTCCGAAGTTTCGTTTTGTGACGTTATTTGTGTGGTGAAGCGTCAGATGGGGCGGCGATTGCTAATCAGTCCTGCTAATGTATTGCGATTGGTTGAGATGAAGTTATGAAGAACCCTTCTTCGTGAAGGAGGTATTAGTTTAGATGAATCATCTGCATGCTTTCTCTTATCTGTTATGCTAGAGAAATATGAGCATAAGTTAGATACTGTTGTTACAAACTCATAAAAATGATAATAGCGATGATAATGACGAAAACTGATTGCAAGCGGTAGTGCTACGGTAAGTGCGGGAAGAGGCGATGGAAGCAGTGGCAGTGAATACCAACAGTCTTTCCGGAAGAAGGTTAAAGTTGCAACTATCATCACGGCTTTTGATGACAATTCGCTAGAGAACATGTACGATGATTATTGCATAAGTAATAGTTAAGATATCTGCATTACGTATGGCGTCTACAGTTACATCTACAGTGCCATCTAGAGCATGGTTGCAGAGGTTTGCAGAAAAACGACATCCACCAGCACATTGAGGTGTACGTAGAGGTCCTGTTACCAAACGTTCATACATATATGTTTGTTCTAGCCCAAGAACTTTCGTTGTTATTCTTCCGGTTCTAGATCACTGCCTTCAAGTTTATTTCCTTGTATTGGCCTTCTATGTGTTACTTCAATCTTTCAGACAAGAATTTTTTTACGAAATTAAAAAAAAAGTACCTGAGTAGATTTGAATATTTTCGAAGGGTGGGCATAAAGTACCCCCCTCCCCACCCTTAGTATTGCAAGTGTTAATTAAAGACTTCAGGCAAGGAGTGGTGTTAATTAAGAGTGGAATGAGGGCTGCAGCGCAACAGGGTGCAGCAGATGTGGGTGGAGTTTGGTGTCTGGCGTCTGGCACGGGAGAGTAGCGGAGCAGTGGCTGTTTTATATGCAGACCGGCGACGGCATACGGGAGCGGCGCGGTCTGAATTGTGCAGCAGCCCTCCCGAGGGGGGTGGTTTTTTGGACGGGGAAGGGTGGAAGGGGGTTGGACCGGAAACGCGCCCTTCCCAAAGGGCGAAGGGTCTCCCGGCTGCGCGAGAAGGGCGCCGGGATGTAGGTCGAGATTACTGCGCATGCGCAGAACAGACGGACGCCTGCTGGCACCCAGAGAATGCGAGGCAAGGTCTGTCTCCCCACCCGTCTAGGGAGAGAAAGAAAAAGGACGGACGGAGAGAGAGAGAACCGGGCACACGTACAGAGGGGGAATTCTAGTAATCCGCAACTTTTTATGCACTTTTCTTCGCGCGCGTACTTTTTTCGGCGCGCCGTTGCAGACAGGGCAGACTTTGCCGCTGTCGTATTTTCGTGCGCTCCCAAGTTCTGCGGTTTACTGGGGCCGCCTGCGCTGCTGCAGCTCGCGTTTTAAAGTCCCCGCATTAGGAGGACTGGAATTTCCGCGCCCGTTGCGTTTCCTCCGTCGTGTCGAAATCGGCAGCGGGCGACGACTTCGGGGAACAGCGAACTTTATATAGGGTCCTGCAGGCTGCTGAATTTGTCTTTGGGAGGGGGGCATCGGCATAGGGAATGTCAACCGAAGCAAAGTTTCGTATGATATTTTCGTTAACTATTCTTTTTTTTTTCTTTTTTTCTTTTGGGGAAACAGCGCCGTTATGATAAATTCCTTAAACAAGCCACAGATCAAAATCTATTATCAACTAGTAGGGATCCAGTGTTACTGCTCCACTCGGTACCACCTCGGAGTACATCGGGAAGATATCCCAACATTCCGTCGAAACTAGTTGATAACAGTTATGTTCTTCTGGGCTTGCAGCACAATATATGTCTCGTAAGGACAGTTTTATTATACCAGAACGCTGCTGTAAGCATATTTCGGCGCCAAGGCCATTTTCAAGCTATCTGCAATAAATCGTGAAATGCTATTAGCAGATTCGCACAACATTCTGATTAAGATTTATGTCCATAATTCATTCTTGACGAAATTGATGCCAAACATTCGTGTTTGATATTTTAGCTAGATTAATTGCTATTTACGCAACACTAGATGTTCTTGTTATTTTCATGTCGTATAATTTAGACAAATATTTGACAGAAGCCAATGATATTTTATGGTTACGTGTCATAGAATTAATTCTATCTTACATGTTTATATCGATAGTGTTGTGTAGTGGATACATTTTGTATATGTTTGTGTTTTATCCTTCGTTGTTCTGTCAACGTTCTAAAATTTCGACGAAATTTTCAATTAATTTTGATGCTCTAGTTTTGTTAGTTTAAAATTGTTTCTGGGTAATTACGTGTATGTGTATGTATTTCAGTTTCTTCCCAAAGGGTCATGGTTGGGCCTTTGAGTATTACGTGCAGAATTTGTACAGCATGATCGAAATTGGTTATGTTCTTCCGTTTTTATGTCATAAACATGGTAAACAGCAGCGTTCTGGTATACTATAATAAAACTGTCCTTAGCTGATAATAAAAAGTCAATTTTGCACTTTACACTGTGGTCTGTATTAATTGTCAAAAAATGTTTGTAAATCTATCGGACCAAACTGCTTAGTCATCAGTCCGTAGCTTACAAACTACTTAAACTAAGGTAAACTAGCCTAAGGACAACACACACACCCATGCTCTAGAGGGGACTCGAACCCCAGACGGCGGGAAACCTCACGCTCCGCAGCGAGGCGCCTTAGACCGCTCGGCTATTGCACCGCGTAATTGTCCATTTCAACTTCCCCATTACGCTTTGCTCTGTGTATGCTACTTAAACTAACTTACGCTAAGGAGAACTCTTTCTCTCTCTCTCTCTCTCTCTCTCTCTCTCTCTCTCTCTCTCTCTCTCACGTGACCGAGGGAGAACACGAACCTCCGACGGGAGCGGCCGCGCAATGCGCATGTGGTTCTAAATAAATATTTTTTCTTTAAATTTCTTGATTATTAAGTTAACTTTCTTAACGACAGGCTCTTGGAGCCTGGAACAGTCAGCGACAGTTTTCCATTCCATTTCTCTCCCTTTGCCGTAATGACAACATTGTGGTTGAAATGGCCTTGCTGCCTTGTTTTGAAATTTTAAAAAAGTAAGTTGACTAAAGACTGCAATATGTATCATTGGTTGGGCATCAAGTGATGTTAATCCAGGTTCAGTAGATGACAACCGCTCATGGAGCTTCCGAATTTGTTTTTTACCAACAGTTCATTTCCTTTCCAAGAAAAGGTCTCATTATAATAGCTATCAGATGTCTCTTTTTACTCACACTTCCATGGTACAGTTTCGTCAATTCCTCCAAAATTGTACAGGGTTGAATCATCGCAAAGATAGTTTCGCGATTACCACGTTCCGTCAGTACTTTTACAACACGATATGTTTTTCGACTCAAATGATATTTCGTTAGATACGGAGACCTCGTGTGTAAACAATGAGCGAGGTGGCGCAGTGGTAACGCACTGGACTCGCATTCGGGAGCACGGTGGTTCAAATCCACCCCCGGGCATCCAGTTTTAGGTTTTCCGTAATTTCTCTGAACCACTCGGTGAGAAATGCTAGGATGGTTCTTTTGAAAGGGCACGGCCAATTTCCTTCCCAGTCCTTAATCTTGTCCAGGCGACGTTAAACTCTAACCGTAATTTAATTTGTATACAGTGGTAACGAACACTCGGTGAGTGACAGAATTTATTTATTTATCTAGCGTATGGCAGTTCGAAAGATAGGTGTCACATGTGTTGCAGATTACACATTACAAATGTTTAACCTTAGGTTATATAACAATTTTTGACATTATTGATTTATAAACAAACATCCCGATTTTTTATATATTTTATAGAATGAGTTGTCCCAAACAGAAAGTCACTGAAAGTTCCACAGGATGCGCGTTTTCTGCGGTCCTTAACAGTATGCTGCACAGTTTGCCTCTCCGCGCCACAGTCACATCTTGCATGTCCGTTGCGGATTCGGTTGAGGGTTGTCCACACGGCGCGGGGCTGATGGAGCTCTGGTGGCTTATTCTCGATACAGGGCAGGCTTCGGCGCTGTTCAGTCCATGACTGGAGGACGTCAACTTGCTTTCCGAAAGGGCCTTCGCTGTAACAATGGGAGGATGTCTGGATCTCAGCCTTCCCCGTTGAGCGTGGGTTACATCTTATAGCAGTGCTAGCTGAGGATTGCCCAGGACCTTTTGATATTCGCGCATGAGGGCGCACTTCCTTCTGGCATCTGGCGGTGGGATGTGACTCAGTATCGGCAGCCAGTAAGTGGGAGTAGATCGGATTGTCCCACTGATAACGCGGATGGTCTCGTGTGTGTCGACTCTCTGTGTGTGGGTGGTGTTTAGCCACACAGGTACACAGTGCACAGTATTCTGCACCCGAGTAGACGAGTCCAAGAGTTGAAGTTCGCAGCGTGTCCGCAGAAGATCCCCAACTTGTACCACAAAGTTTGTGCAATATGTTGTTCCTGCTCCTCAACTCCATGGCTAACGTTGTGAGATGTTCCTTACAGGAGAGTGTACGGTCCAAAGTGACGCCTAGGTACTTAGGATGTTTGTTGAGGTGAAGTTTTTTTCCCCTCGAAATCAACATTTAGAGTTCTGTCGGCAAATCTATTGCAGAGATGGAAACAGCACACTTCTGTTTTATTTGGGTTGGGCCGTAATCTCAATTGGCGAAAATCCCGATGGCTTGGAAGACCTGCTCCCGCCCCTCCCGGCTGAGAATCGGTCACTGCCGGTTCAGCCACCGACGCTTACTAACAGGCGATTCCCCCAGCAGTGTGTTCCTGCGGTCACCCGATGACGGTGCGCCACGTTCTAATGTTCTGCCCCAACTTTGCTCGTGTTCGTGTTGCAGTCAGTACATCTGCCGTCCACTTTGGAGGATATTTTAGCTGACGACGCACGGGCAGCTGCTAGAGTTTCGCGTTTTATGTACATGGCAAATCTGCGCAACGACATGTAATTCCTTCCAATGCTATTTTTATTCCTCGTTTTAGTGATAATCTGAAATTCTCCTTATTGACAACTTTTTTACTCTTGTTTTAAGTCAATCTAGGGTCAGAATCGATCGCTAATAACCACTGCAGTTGGGCGCCCTAAAACCACAATAATTTGGCGAAAATATTTGCCTAGTGTATTGTCCCGTTCTTTCAAACATACTGTGCTAAGTAGCAATGGCCCAGTCGTCTGCGTATCCAAACTTTCTAGATTGAATTTCAGGTATCTCAGATAAATAGAAGCTGAAGAGAAAGGGAGCCAGCACAGAGTCTTGTGGTAAGTCATTATTCAGTGTTTTCGTGGCGCTGATAACTTTTCCTACTATAACAGAAAAATTTCAGCAGTTAAGCATATTGTCGATAAGCCGTGCTGTTTTCTGACATGGGATTACTTGTAGGAGTTAATAAATGTCACAAAATGTGGATAAAAAAGGTTTTTCGAAGGGCCTCCTTACCAAGAATCTTGGTGAGTGACAGTTATTTCACATGTAATATGGTACGTGAAGAGCTTCATTCATATTACTTAAAGCCCTCAATTGTCAGCCCCACTTCTAACTTCAGACAGTCGGCACTGGCAATTTTCTCAGGATGTGTCTGTGTATTATGATAAGTGGCAAAACCATAGCTCTCAATTGTAGTACAATGTACAGTGCCAGGAAAATGGTTTTCAGGGATCGTTTGTACGAATCTGAGTATAATGTAACTAAGACTGCGCTTCTGAACTTTCTGATAACCGTTGTGCGTATTTAATCAAGCAAGTAAACGACATAAATTTACGTCTCTTTATGTGGCACTGTGATGTCATAAATGTTTAGGGAATCTTTCGTATCCCAAATTAGAGTTTGGAATAATTCATTATTCAAAATCTTTGTAATGCAAGTATTTGTATCATTATATGAAAACAGTTTCTTTTGAATATACCGGGTGTTACAAAAAGGTACGGCCAAACATTCAGGAAACATTTCTCACACACAGAGAAAGAAAATATGTTATGTGGACATGTGTCCGGAAACGCTTGAATTTCCATGTTAGAACTCATTTTATTACTTCTCTTCAAATCACATTAATCATGGAACGGAAACACACAGCAACAGAACGTACCAACGTGACTTCAAACACTTTGTTACACGAAATGTTTAAAATGTCCTCAATTAGCGAGGATACATGCATCCACCCTCCGTCGCATGCAATCCCTCCGGATGCGCTGATGCAGCCCTGGAGAATGGCGTATTGTATCACAGCCGTCCACAAAACGATTACGAAGAGTCTCTACATTTGGTACCGGGGTTGCGTAGACAAGAGCTTTCAAATGCCCCCATAAACGTCTTCCTGCCGGGACACCTTCGTTCTGGAAATCTGTCTCGATACAAACGTACCGCGTCACGGCTATTGCCCCGTGCTAATCCGTACATCAAATGGGCATGTGCCAACTTCGCATTTGAAAACATTCCAATGACTGCAAAACCACGTTCGTGATGAACACTAACCAGTTGATGCTACGTATTGATGTGCTTGATGCTAGTACTGTAGAGCAACGAGTCGCATGTCAACTCAAGCACTGAAGTCAACATTACCTTCCTTCAATTGGGCCAACTGGCGGTGAATCGAGGAAGTACAGTACATAAAAATGTTCAAATGTTTGTAGAGCTTATGGGACTTAACTACGCGCTCATCAGTCCCTAAACTTACAAACTACTTATGAACTAGCTAATACTAAGGACGGCACAAATATTCATCCCCGAGGGGGGATTCGAACCCCCGACCGTAGTGCCGTGCAGACTGTGACTCACGCGCCGCAGAACGCTTGGCCACCACGGCCGGCTACAGTATATACTAACGAAACAATTAAGTATTTTGACAATTGTCTGCACGGATTATTTCAATTTACACTCCCATGAACCACAGACATTGCCGAGGTGGGGTGGCTTGCGCGCCTCAACGATACATATAGCCGTACCGTAGGTGCAACCACAGCGGAGGGGTATCTGTGGAGAGGCCAGACAAACGTGTGGTTCCTGAAGAGGAGCAGCAGCCTTTTCAGTAGTTACAGGGGCAACAGTCTGGATGATTGACTGAGCTGGCCTTGTAACATCAGCTAATGTGGCTTTGCCACACAGCTACTGCGAACGGCTGAAAGCAAGGGGAAACTGCAGCCGTTACTTTTCCCGAGGACATGCAGCTCTACTGTATGAACATATGATGATGGCATCCTCTCGGGTAAAATATTCCGGAGGTAAAATAGTCCCCCATTCGGATCTCCGGGAGCGGACTACTCAGGAGGATGTGATCATCAGGAAAGACAATACTGGCATTCTTCGGGTCGGAGCGTGGAATATTAGATCCCTTAATCGAGTAGGAAAATTAGAAAATTTAAAAAGGGAAATGGATAGGTTGAAGTTAGATATAGTGGGGATTAGTGAAGTTCGGTGGCACGATGAACAGGATTTCTAGTCAGGTGAGTACAGGGTTATAAATAAAAAATCAGTTGGGGGTATTACAGGAGTAGGTCTGATAATGAATAAGAAAATAGGAATGGGGGTAAACTACTATGACCAGCACAGTGATCGCATTATCGTAATCAAGATAGATACGAAGCCAACTACGACCACAGTAGTACAGGTTTATATGCCAACTAGCTCTGCCGATGATGAGGAGATCGAAGAAATATATGAGGAGCTAAAGGAAATTATTTAGACAATTAAGGGAGAGGAAAACGTAATTGTTATTGGAGACTGGAATTCGGTAGTAGGACAAGGAAGGGAAGGGAAGATAGTACATGAAAATGGTCTGGGCAAAAGGAATGAAAGAGGAAGCCGCCTGGTAGAATTTTGCACGGAACACAATTTAGTTATAACAAACACCTGGTTTAAGAATCACAAAAGAAGGTTGTATACGTGGAAGAGACCAGGAGACACCGGGAGATACCAGATAGATTTTATAATGGTAAGACATAGATTTCGGAACCAGGATTTAAACTGTAAGACATACCCAGGGGCAGATATAGACTCTGACCATAACTTGTTGGTTATGAACTGTAGGCTGAAACTGAAGAAACTACAAAAAGGTAGGAAAATAAGGAGATAGGACCTGGATAAATTCAAGGAACCTGAAGTTCTTAAGAATTTCAGAGGGAGCTTTAGGCAACAATTGACAGAAACAGGGGAAAATAAAACAGTAGAGGAGGAATGGGTAAAACTGAGAGATGAAATAATGAAGGTAGCAGAGGACAAAATAGGTAGGAAGGCAAGACCTACAAAAAATCCCTGGATATCACAGGAGATACTAAATTTAATCGATGAAAGGAGAAAATATAAAAATGCAGTAAATGAAACAGGCAAAATGGAGTACAGACGACTAAGAAATGAGATTGACAGGAAGTGCAAAATGGCTAAGTAGGAGAGGCTAGAAGGCAAATGCAAGGATGTAGAAGAATATATAAATAGGGGAAAATAGATACAGCCTACAGGAAAATAAAAGAAACATTTGGAGATAAGAAAAACAGCTCTATGAATATCAAGGACTCTGATGGAAAACCAGTTCTCAGCAAAGAAGGGAAAGCTGAAAGGTGGAAAGAGTATATAGAGGGGCTCTATGAAGGAAATGAACTTCGAGACAATATTGTAGGAAGCGAAGAGGATGTAGATGAAGATGAAATAGGAGATACTGTACTGAGAGAAGAATTTGACAGAGCCCTGAAAGACCTAAGTCGAAACAAGGCCCCTGGAGTAGATGATATTCCTTCAGAGCTACTGAAGTCTCTGGGAGAACCAGCCATGACAAAATTGTTTCACCTGGTGTGTAAGATGTATGAGACAAGTGAAGTACCCTCAAACTTTAAGAAAAATGTAATAATCCCCATTCCAAAGAAAGCAGGCGCAGTCAGGTGTGAAAACTACAGAACCATCAGTTTAATAAGTCATGGTTGCAAAATATTAACACGAATTATTTACAGAAGGATGGAAAAGCTGGTAGAAGCCGACCTCGGGGAAGATCAGTTTGGGTTCAGGAGATATGTAGGAACTCGGGAGGCAATACTCACTTTACGGCTTATCCTAGAAGATAGATTAAGAAAAGGCAAACCTACATTTCTAGCTTTTGTAGATTTGGAGAAGGCTTTTGGCAATGTCGATTGGAATAAACTCTTTCAAGTTCTGAAGCAAGCAGGAGTAAAATATAGGGAGCGTAAGGTTATACAACTTGTACAAAAACCAGACAGCGGTTGTCAGAGTTGAAGGGCATGAAAGGGATGCAGTGGTTGGAAAGGGAGTAAGACAGGGTTGTAGCCTTTCCCCAATGTTGTTCAATTTGTACATTGAGCAAGCTATAAAGGAAAGCAAGGAGAAATTTGGAGAAGGAATTAAAGTTCAGGGTGAAGAATTAAAAACATTGCGCTTTTGCCGGCGATATAGTAATTCTGTTAGAGACAGCAAAGGACCTGGAAGATCAGTTGAACGGAATGGACAGTGTGCTGAAAGGTGCATACAAGATGAACATTAAGAAGAGCAAAACTAGGGTAATGGAGTGCAATGTAAGAAAATCAGGTGATGCTGAAGGAGTTAGATTGGGAAACGAAGCAATAAAGGAGGTAGATGAGTTTTGTTACTTGGGCAGTAAAATAACAAATGATGGTCGCAGTACAGAGGATATAAAATGCAGAATGGCAATGGGTAGAAAAGCGTTCTTGAAAAAGAGAAATTTGTTAACATCGAATATTGATTTAAGCCTAAGGAAGTCCTTTTGAAGGCATTTGTGTGGAGTGTTGCCTTGTATGGGAGTGAGACGTGGACGATAAACAGTGCGGACAGGAAGAGGATTTTTAAATATGGTGCTACAGAAGAATGCTGAAGATTAGGTGGGTGGATCGCGTAACTAATGAGGAGGTACTGAACAGAATTGGCGAGAAAAAAAGTCTCTGGCATACCTTGTGTAAAAGAAGGGATAGATTGGTAGGACACATTCTTAGACATCAAGGAATTGTGAATTTAGCATTGGAGGGAAGTGTGTGGGGTAAAAATCGCAGAGGAAGACCAAGAGATGGATACAGTAAGCAGATTCAGACAGATGTGGAGATGAAGAGGCTTGCTCAGGATAGGGTATTATGGAGAGTCTCCTGACTGAAGACCAAAACAAGAGCAAGAATTCCAACATACAATATGATATATAATGTATTTATATTACACAACAGAAGCTGAAATAAATGTTCAAAAAGTAGGTATTTTGCTACTTTGCACAAATACTGAAAAAAGACATTTCGGACGTACTGCTAGTGTTAGATATTGGGAGTAGAAAAAAAGATAAGAATCAATTTTGTAGAGAATTTTGTGCCGTTTTAAAAATTAACGTAGGCGTAAATGCGGTAGGAGCACAAGATATGAAGATATTTTGAAAAAACTGAAAAATGCTCGAAATTTTTGAATATTTTGATTGTAGAAAGGTTTCCCAAGAGAAATTTTGTTGGCAAAACTCGGTTTTCCAGTCTTTCCAACCGTGTGAAGGAGTTAAGAAAATACAAACTTGTACCGCATCTCTTGCAAGGTATTGCTACTATGTGACTCGACTAAAGAAGCAGACGCTCATAATGTCCACCCGTCGCTGTTACGTAGTGGAGCTGTTGGGAGTGAGCCACTCGCCTTGTCAGATAGGGCCACCCCAGGGACGTCCGCTGCCCGCCCCAGATACGCTTTAATATCGCCCTGCGGCGCCTCCTGCACCTCGGCCGTAAGGCGCCGTGTTGTTGTTGTTGCTGTTGTTGGAAGCGCGCGGCAGAACAGTCTCCGTGCCGTCCCGCGAGGCCGGCACGGCCCAATATCCCCCGCGGCCGCCGCCGGCGACTCGGGAGAGGATCGGCAACTTGGCCAGCCCCAGTGGGGGACGCGTAGCCTGCGCTGCAATATTCAGCGCGGGCCCAAACTTCATCTCGCTCACCTGCGCGCGGCGAGATTGTCCGCCGTTCCCGCTGCGCACGCCGCTTCGCCTCTTTCCGTCTGTTTCTCCGTTTCTCTCGTTCTCTCTCCCGTCCTCCCTCCCTCTTTCCGTGTCGCTTTCGCCGCGTCCGGCTAGCCGCTAGGCTGCTCTCGTTTCTCGCCCAGCTGAAACACACAGACACACACACACACACACACACACACATACGCACAACTTGTTACTGGCCGACGTGGCGGTGGAAAAAACAAAATGCGAATGGATCAAAACGACGGAAGGTCGCAATGGCGGGTGCGGAACAAATGAATGTGTCGCGCGAACATGGCCGATCGCGGTGCACGTAAAAGCGACGGAACCCGTATGCGCGCCTTGCTGATACTAAGTACATTTATTCTTGCAGTTCTGAACACGGTACTGCATCCGTGCTGATGGAAAGCGGTAAACTTTGCTTAAACAGTATGGCCTGTGCATCTGATTTGCATTCAGTGCCGAAAAGGATACCGACAATTGAAGCGTAACAAGTCAGGGGCAGTGCAGCATTATACGAGGCCTCGTAGTTTGCACTTGTTAACAGAACTAGGAAGCGTTGCGGCCGCGATACGTAACAAGTGCCATACTGTAACATCCGATACCACTCGTAAGCACTGTAAAATGTAATTACCAATCACCTTTTACCCATTAACCAATAGTCAACACGGATTCAGAATGTATCGCTCTTGCAAAGCACAGCTTCCCCTTTATCCACATGAAATAAGTGCCATCGACAAGGAATCTCAAATCTATTCCATATTTCGCGATTTCCGGAATGCTTTTGACACTGTACTCCACAAGAGAGTTCTAATGAAAATGCGTGTTTATGGAATATCTCCCCAATTGTGCGATTGGATTCACGATTTCTTATCAGAAAGGACACAGTTCGTTGTAATTGACGGTAAATCATCGAGTAAAACAGAAGTGATATCTGGCGTTCTCCAGGGAAGCGTTATAGCCTATAGGTCTCCTACTGTTGTATTTATGAACGATTTAGAAGACAATCTGAATAGCTCCCTCAGACTGTTCGCAGATCTGTTAGTGAAGTCAAGAGAGGATCAAAAGCAACTGCAAAGCGATTTAGAGAAAATGGTGCGAAAATTGGCAATTGACACAAAATAAAGAAAAGTGTCAAGTAATACACGTGACCACTAAAAGAAATCCGCTGAACTTCAATTACGCGATAAATCAGTCAAACCTTAAGGTCATAAATTCTACCAAATACCTAGGAGTTACAATTACGAACAACTTAGACTGGAGAGAACACATAGAGAATATTGTGAGGAAGGCGAATCAAAGGTTACGTTTCATTGGCAGAACGCTTCGAAGATGCACCAGCTCCACTGCCTACATCACACTTGTGCGTCCTCTCCTGGAGTACTGTTGCCCAGCGTGGGACCCTCACCAGGTGGGACTGACGGAAGACATTAAGAAGGTTCAGAGAAGGGCAGCTCGTTTTGTTTTGTCACGTTACGGGGGGGGGGGGGGGCGTCACGGAAATGTTGCACGAATTGGGGTGCAAATCATTAAAAGAAAGACGTTATTCATTGCGGCGTGATATGTTTGCGAAGTTTCAATCACCTACTTTTACTTCTGAAAGTGAAAATATTTTGCTAGCACCCACCTACTTAGAGAGACATGACCATCCCAATAAAATAAGTGAAATCAGATCGAAAACGGAACGATTTAGGTGTTCTTTCTTCCCGTGCGCTATTAGAGAATGGAACGGTAGAGAAAGGTTATAAAAGTGGTTAATGAACCCTCTGCCAGGCACTTAAATGTGATTTGCAGAGTATCGATGTAGATGTAGAATTATACCAACAATTACGGGACAGTAGACCATTCCTAGAGCGTTAAATTTTCGTTTGTAATGCCAAAATTACGAATAATTACAAAGTACTACAGTATTTAAATACGAAAATCCAATGTCTATATTGTTTTGAAGTTTTATTAAATTTTATTGATGCTCGAAACGAAAAATTATAATGTTTCGTGAATTTAGTAACAAAAATATTTATTCGGAAACATTACAACTAGTGAGTTATACCCACGGCTAGAGGTCTAACTGTAAGAACTTTTACAGCAGAGAGCGTGGCTGCGGTGTGTGATGTCGGACTGTGTATCTGTCGTTGGCGGTGACCTTGTCGCGATATTGGACTCATCACTGGCTGATAGCAGGCTGCGCGCCTGTCTGTTGCTTTCGCTGCGTCTGACGGCAGCCAGGAACACAGCGTAAGCCCGGCTGCCTTATTGGGGATGTCTGGTGGAGAGGGTGACAGAGGGCGCGCCGGAGAATTGGATTTCCGTGGGATTCCTCCACCCTCCATACTCCTCCTGCCAGACGGTCTCATCGCGGCCGCTGCGAACACAGGTGACCTTCCTGCCAGAGGAATGCTCGTACCTTACATAAGCAGCCGTCCAATCTGAAACTCTAATGATATGAAGCAAGGGCAGCATTTTTGCAGCTAACACTTTGTGAAGGTCGTCTCTCTCTCTCTCTCTCTCTCTCTCTCGCTGTATATACAGGGTGAATCACCTAACACTTGCACCGCGAAATATTGCGGAAACGGAAAGTGCGATTGATGTGCGGTTTTTAAGGAATGGATTGGTAGTCAGGCGCTCGTATTTTTAGCCAACAAACAGATTGTAATATTAATTAGAAAGTGTATTTCTATCCAAACATACAGATTTTCAAATGGAACAATGGTTGTTTCTATCATGCACAGTAATTTGTGACACTAGCTGTGTACAAAAAATTCTGAATGTCATTTTATGACGTTTAGTTTGGCAGCTACCACCGTTCAAAGTTTCCGGAGCGGAGGCTGAGATAGCGTAGCTGACTGGCCGAGTGACTAGCCCCTGGGGCACGGCCCACTGTCTCATGACCACCAGCCAGTCAGCTACGCTGTCGTAGCCTCCACCCCCAAGACTTTGAATGGTTGTACCTGCCAAACTAAAAGTGATAATAACGTCATTCAAAATTCTTTGTACACATCTGGTGTTAAAAATTCCACTGCGTGATAGAAACCACAATTTGTTCCATTTGAAAAATTGTATCTTTGCATAAAAATACATTTTAAGTAGTTTTATAATCGTTTTATTGGCTAACATTATGAGTTCTTGCCGGCCGCGGTGGCCGAGGGGACTGAGGCGCTTCAGTCACGGTCTGCACGGCCACTACAGTCGGGGGTTCGAATCCCCCCTCGGGCATGGATATTTGTCCTGTCCTTAGTCTTAGTTAGCTCGTAAGTAGTTTGTCAGTTTTAGGGACTGATGACCCCGTAATTAAGTCCCATAGACTATACAAACATATAAACATTTTTTATGAGTTCTTGACTACCTATCCATTCTGTGAAACCGCACATTAATGGCACTTTCTGTTTCCACAATATATTAGTTTGTGTGTGTGTATAAGCGCCATAGTACCCTAGGGGCAATATCGACCTAACTTAATGTACATGGTATCCCGTCGACAGCGTGGTCATTACAGACGGAGTTTACGCTCGTAGTTTCGGGGAAGGATGTGGGAGGAAATCGGCCGTGCCTTTTGAAAGGAACCATCCCGGCATTTGCCTGGAGTGACTTAGGGAAATCGCGGTAAGCCTAAATCTGGATGGCCGGAGGTGTATTTGAACCACCGTCCTCCCGAATGCTGGTCCAGTACGTTACCAAATAGCCACCTCGCTCGGTCATCCGTTTTTGAATACCTTACGACCTTCCATGTTAGTATGTCATTTTAAAACGGCCGTTAGTAGAAGAGAGCGAAAGTAATGCTTCAAAGTACCGTAGGTAACGGCGGAGTTAGTTGTTAACCCTTTAATGCATAGTGTAGCTGATCAGCTATATACATTTTTTTATTATCTCTGAAATTATGAACATTTTACCACATATTTTACCACATATACATAGTGTTACAAATGCAGATACCTTGTCCTAGAAATTATAAATTGCAGAGTGCTACTGAATCAATTCGACAGTTAGCTATTAACTTCTAACATGTGCGTTTGTTTACTTCAGTATTCTTCCTTTGCGATGTAAAAGTAGTCAATCACATACTACTGTTGCATTATGAGTTACTTTCTGCAAATATTAGAGGCATTCATGATGGATGCAGTAAATAGCTTACCAGTTATGAACTTTTTGTTGCTAGTAGTGCATAATAATTTTAAGGAATTTTTTCAATATTTTTCTCAGTATATACGCACTATACATTAATCGTGGTAGTTTTTATTGCTTCAAGTAAAAGAGTCGCGCATTAAATGGTTAAAACCGAATAACGGATTATGTACTTCGTTCGATATAGCAGCGTATATTGTGGCAGAGACGTGCTCACAGTATGAAAGATAAGGACGTGCTTGTAGCTAATATGGTATGCAGTGTAGGCTCGATATATCGCGGACTTCTTTTTCTTAAATTGGAAAAAAAAACTTCCTAATGCTAAACAGAAGTAAAATGTTAACACCTATGTATTGCTAATATTAACAACAATTCACTGAAAACTGTACCATAAGCAATCAATCTCAGATAATGTTAATGTAAGGAAAAAAGAAGAGCAAATATTCATCTATTTATTTTGTCTCAGGTATTTAATGTTCATTTGTAAATAGTTGATGCACTTCCCTGTATGTACTTTAGCTCTCCTTGGCATTCATGTTAACAATAGCTTACTTTTTAAATACTTATTTATAATCTATTGTGTTATATAGACTCAAATAACGTTATCTGTGTGAAGAGAGTCGCATCTCTGAGTGAAGATCTTTGCAGCAAGTAACATCTGTACAGCACTCGTTGGATGCTGAGTATTTACAGTGTCAGTCGGGCCCGGTGGTCTTGGGGTAAAGCGCTCGACTGCAAACCGAAGGGTCGCGGATTCGATACGCGGTCGGACCTCGGATTTTTTTCAGTCTACGTTTTAACCCATCCTTAACCTCTCAACGATGAGAGGAGTCGCCAGAAACGACACGTGGTTGGGATTCCACGTTAAGCTGTAGGTCCCCTTTCCTTTCCTTTCCCCGGTTGGATAACTGGGGTAGGCTAGGGACACGCAAGTCGCCGAAGTGGCGTTCATTTGAAAGACTTGCACCAGGCCAATGAGCCACACGAAATTGTTATTACAGTGTCAAAACAATACATATACTTACACATTTGTGAGTGAACTGTACACGTTCAGTGAGCAGTGCATTGCTCCAATGGAAGCTGCCTGGTGGTTAACATCTATAAAGCCACCCACACCACCGCAATAAGTCACAGACACAAAAATTTTCGTTACAAATCGCCATATAAACAACACCCATGACGATACATGAAAGTTAATTTATCTGTTTTGTCAAAGAGCCAGCACCAAATGTTCAAATGTTTGTAAATCTATCGGACCAAACTGCGTGGTCATCAGTCCGTAGCTTACAAACTACTTAAACCTAGGTAAACTAAGCTATGGACAAACACACACACACATGCCCCAGGGAGGACTCGAACCTCCACGGCGAGCAACCGCGCGCTCCGCAGCGAGGCGCCTTAGACCGCTCGGCTACTACACCGCGGCGAGCCAGCACCCAGCACGCTGCTATCCACATGAAAATGTAATTCTGTTTCTGTTCATGGAATAAAAAATTTCTAAACAGTCACTGGTTGCGGGTTTCTCATTTCTATTGAATAAACAGTCACAGGTTCTAAAACAGCCATTATGGATAAGTTTAATATTCTTTCTCTTATTTTCGTGTATATTACCGTTTCCCAAAGTAGACAAAGCACACATTATGATGTGTTCATGTTCAATCACGAAGACACGGAGTGTCTGAGACTAAAAACCTCCAGTAAAAATCTTAACGCTACAAGTCACAATGATATGGGAAGTTCCTTTGCGAAAAAATGGCACAGTGGCCAACACTTTCACGATACTGGCATATCGAATTTTTGCGCGTGTTGCAGTAAGGGCAAATGGGAAGCTACGATCACTTACAGAGAGGCGATCGCGATGTTGAATGGCATTGGTTTCCACTTCTGAGAGCCAGCGGACTGCCGCTACGGGTCGACCTCGTCGTATCTCTGGAATGAGGGCAGCCAGGGATGGACAAAGCCACGCCAGGCACGACACTGGGCGAGGCGGTTCATGTCCCAGAAATTCCAGAAAAAAAATACGAATAACACGGTCTGTGCAGAGGGGTTGTCCTTGGAATATCATTCTTTTACTCCCCCCGCCCACCTTCTCAGTTCTATATAGACTATCACTGATCAGATATTAAATACTCTGAATAACCGGACATCGCCCGTTGGATTTTTTTGTGTCCTCTTAGAGGCTTCTGATTGCATATGTTGTTGTGGTCTTCAGTCCGGAGACTGGTTTGATGCAGCTCTCCACAATACCCTATCCTGAGCAAGCCTCTTCATCTCCACATAAGAACGGCAACCTACATGTGTTTGAATCTGCTTACTGTATCCATCTGTTAGCCTTCCTCTTCGGGTTTTTCCCACACACACATCCCTCCAACGCTAAATTCACAAGTCCTTGATGTCTAAGAATGTGTCCTACCTACCAATCTATCCCTTCTTTTAGTCAAGGTATGTCAGAAATTCCTTTATTTCCAACTTCTGTTCAGTACTTCCTCATTAGCTACGCGATCCACCCACCTAATCTTCAGCATTCTTCTGTAGCACCATATTTCAAAAGCCTCTATCCTCTTGCTGTCCGCACTGTTTATCGCCCATGTCTCACTCCCATACAAGGCAACACTCCACACAAATGCCTTCAGAAAGGACTTCCTTAGGCTTAAATCAATATTCGATGTTAACAAATTTCTATTTTTCAAGAAAGCTTTTCTACCCATTGCCATTCTGCATTTTATATCCTCTGTACTGCGACCATCATTTGTTATTTTACTGCCCAAGTAACAAAACTCATCTACCTCCTTTATTGTTTCGTTACCTAATCTAATTCCTTCAGCGTCACCTGATTTTCTTAGACTGCACTCCATTACCCTTGTTTTACTCTTGTCAGTCTTATATGCACCTTTCAGCACACTGTCCATTCCGTTCAACTGCTCCTGCAGGTCCTGTCTGACAGAATTACTACGTCCTCGGCAAAACGCAATGTTTTTAATTCTTCACGCTGAACTTTAATTCCTTCTCCAAATGTCTCCTTGCTTTCCTTTATAGCTTGCTCAGTGTACAAATTGAATAACATTGGAGAAAGGCTACAACCCTGTATCACTCCCTTCCCAACCACTGCATCCCTTTCATGCCCTTCAACTCTGATAACAGCTGTCTGGTTTTTGTACAAGTTGTAAACAACCTTACGCTCCCTATAACTGATTGCATAAAAAAAGTTATTCTTCTAGATTAGCTTAATAAATGTGGATTAGTGGAGCAGTGCACAAATGGTATATTTCATACCTAATTGGAAGAGTGCAGAAAGTTGAAATAAGCTGTTCACATAATATACAAAAATTAGCTGATTTCTCAAACTGGGGAGCTCTCAATAAAAGGGGCCCCACAGGGTTCGGTCTTGGGTTCTTTTCTCTTCTTGTAGTTGTTTGATTTGATTTGGACGCAGCTGGTTTCAACGAATCCAATGCACGATAGAAAAAACTATTGTTCCGTTTAAAAAATTATATCTTTGTCCTGTAACTCTTTGGAAAATGATACACTAAACTATGTTCATAGTTCCGCAGAAAGTGTAAATTTTTTTGTGATGACCTATCGCATTAAAATTTCCCGTCACCTATTATTTTATAAGTTACAGAGGCAAACACACTTAGTGAAACACCATATATATATATATATATATATATATATATATATATATATATATATATATATATATATGATGTAAAATACCCTGTGTACTTTTTCTGTGCCGCTGACAACGTGTACATAAAAAATCGAATACGACCAGTCGAGTAGTTATGGCATGAAAGCCTCATAAACTCCCCAGAGAAAAGTGAAGAGGTGTAAATGAAACTGAAGGCCGTGGCCGGCGCTGGGATTCGAACCCGCGACCTCCCGTTCACCAGGCATTTGCGCAAAGCTTGTACTTCACACACACAGGCGTAACACACCTGCAGGGAGTGCTACCCAAGCACGTCCCCTCCCTAATATTCTCCTACTTCGACGATTATTTACCTTTCATACATGATTGTTTTCTGTGGAGTAAGGAAATTATTTTGTATTCTGTAATCTTGCTAAGTTATAATTTCTAATAATTTTGAACGCAAGGTTTATGTAATTGTATGTGCCCATTTTCATACTACAAAATTGCGTATTTCGAAAAATAAGCCTTTGTTTTCCTTTTTTGGGGGTTGGGGAGGGGGCTGAAATAATTGATTTTGTATTAGTAACTGTTGTACTAAATAATCGTTAATAATTACCGTAAAAAAGACAACTACTTTCAGTTCTGTAGTGGAATCACAAGTAGCTCACAACCTCCGCCTTCTATACGATCACAAACTACAGCTCTGGGCAGCACTCACTTGTTGATATTTTTATAGTGATGCACAGGTAGCACAAAGTGAGCGCGATGAAAAGATCGAACACTCGCAGTCGTATACATCGTATTTCCATTGTGAAAAAATGTTTCTGATGCATCTCACACCGTAATATTAGGAATAAAGTTTTAGTCAATGGGTTTGAAAGGGGTACTGTACGGCTGAGGGTAGTGCTCGTATTCCCTGCAGAAAAAAAATTGTAAAGCTATGGGAATTGACAGCTTTAGTCATCACCGAGCGAGGTGTCTTTAACAGTGGTAACGCACTGGACTCGCATTCGGGAGGACGGTGGTTCAAATCCACCTCCGGCCATCCAGATTTAGGTTTTCCGTGATTTCCCTAAATCACTCCAGGCAAATGCGGGGATGGTTCCTTTCAAAGGGCACGGCCGATTTCCTTCCACATTCTTACCCAAAACTCCGAGCGTGAATTGCGTCTCTAATGACCACGCTGTCGATGGGATGTTAAACCATAGACTTTTTTTTTCTTTGGTCATCAGTCCCAAAGCTTACAAACTATTAGACGAAGTTAAATTAAACACACTAAAACACTCATGTCCACCGCGGCTGTTTAGCCGTGCGCACTGGGGCGCCGTGCTGCGGTGCATGCTCCCCTTCACCGTCCGGGTTCGAGTCCCGCCTCGGTCATGGGTGTTTGTGTTGTCGTTAGGTTAGTTTAAGTTAATGTAGTTTGTAAGCTAAGTACTAATAACCAGGCAGTTGAGTCCGCTAGATTTACGAACGTTTTGAACACCCATGTCCATGCGATGACTCGAATCTCCGACGGCGAGGTCTGGTGCGGTACTTTCCGGGTTCGAAACCCAGCCTAGCCACGAATGTTAGCCTATATCATTAAAACACCTTCGGGTACGTTAGAAGGGAACAAATGCCGGGTAATTTTTATTCTGTCGTAAACACATATGGGGAACACTGGTCTCCGGCAAGCAGGCAGGAATAAGGCGACTGCGTATATCCGCATCCCTTAAGGGGAGTCGGAATGCCCTATCTTGCCAGTGTTGAATTTGCTAACTTTATGTACCTTTATCTCTGGAAGTGTTTATGTATACGGTAGAAGTTAGAAATTCTGGCATCTGTTTTCAGCTGGTATTGTTACCTCACTCAACTGGAACCAACGTTTTCTTTTTATTGCTATAGTATTAATGAATTTTTTACCGTTGAGCCATTTTTATTGGAAAAAAAAAATAAAATAAACTTCCCTGGTTGAAAGAATAAGCCAGATTTTTTCTTGATTCTAATTCAGTGACCTCTTTCAACTGATGTAGTATTTCTGAAGATTTGAACGTTATGGGTTTAGTGGTTTGTGAGATAAAGATTTATGTAACACAAAAATGACAAAAAAATGCGATTTATGTAATTTATTATGAACTTTAACAAATACCTCTTACTGTGTTATCAAAAGTTCCCAGCAGGCTAATCAGGATCATCTTCTAGTTCTTCTTCTGCACCTTACTCGCATGTTCTCCGAAGACCTCGGTCAAAACGAGAAGGCAGCTAACGTCGCAGTGTGATAATTGGAAACCGCAGTAAGGACGTATATTTACGATAGCTGCAGAACACTACAGCGACGTTGAAACGTGTCGTTAGAAAATGTATATTGCAGAATTTGTAAGAAAATGTCTAATATTGTGGCCTCCTGTTTTGTTTCGAGTAACTTGCTTGGAAGAAAATGTGTAGTATTGCTTCTACTGTGTGTATCGATATGTGTACATAAATCTGTGAAGTTTCACCTTTGGCAAAGATTATGTATCGCGTAGCATTGTAGCTCGTGCAGAGAGACAGAGAGTCGGACTTGTGGTTCAGCTCGCTTAGAAAGCGGTTGAGTTGTGTATGTGGCTCCGATGTAGAGCAGAGGCTGCTGTGCCAGCAAATTGATTTGATTGTATTTGGAATATATTTACTGTATTTGTTATTATTGTCAAAAACGTTGTACCACCCCTAGAATGAAGATAATAGCATTTCAGGTAATTATGAAAAGGTTGTATCATTTACGTAATGTAATGGTGGTTATTAATAATAAGTAACGAAGTTGTCCTTTCTTTCCTGTTTCATTTACGTAGTCAGAAGATTAACCTACTTCCTTTATTTGATAATTAGTTATTTGTGGATTTAAAGTGCAGTATTGATTTTGGTAATCTTGTTGAACAGGTTTCTTTATGGATATCGTAGTAAATGATTGTTATGCAACACTGCAGTTATATGAGTATGATACTGAATTTTGATAATCAGGTACTGATCTGCATAAAATTGTGGTAGTCAAACATAAAAAAAGTGGTTTGTGTTTTTAATATCTTTCTCGCAGTCAAATTTTTTGAGTATAGTCAGTGTGTGTTTCATGTAGGTTACATGTCACAGTTGTTTTGTTAAAAGATACGTTGCGCACATAATCAGTTTAATGCACTGTTTCTTATTTAACAGTATATATATCAATATCAGGGCCATAATTAAACCAAATTACTGTGTTCATCTGATGACTTTGTGATCTTGACTGTTAAAGCCGGCCGCGGTGGCCGAGGGGACTGAGGCGCGTCAGTCACGGTCTACACGGCCATTACGGTCAGGGGTTCGAATCCCCCCTCGGACATGGATATTTGTGCCGTCCTAGTTCGTAAGTAGTTCATAAGTAGTTGGTAAGTTTAGGGACTGATGACCCCGTAGTTGAGTCGCATAAGCTTAACAAACATTTGAACATTTTTGACTGTTAAACATCAGTATATGACAACTATTTGGACCGCAACTTATAGCAGATCAGGTTTTGAATGAGTAACTTTAAAATAAACTACTTTTGTTGTCTGATTAAACGATAGATACACCTTTAAACAACATGAACGCAACGTTTAACATCTGTTGTTTGGGACATGTCACCGCAATTCTTCAACACTTGAACAGTTCAGCGAGGCTGTGAAGCGCCGAGGACGCAGAAGAGCAGGAGAGGTCAGGCCGAGCCGGCGTTCCCACAGGCTCCCTCCCCCCTCCCCTTCTACCCCTCCCTCCTTCCCCCGCCCCGCCCCTTCTTTTTGTTGTCCCCTGGCGAGACGCTCCGCCGGCGACTGCGGACCGCAGACGTAGTTTTTCTCCGCGCGGCAGACGTAACGGGGCGTGAAGCCCGCCCCCCCAAGGTCTGCGTCCCTAGCAGACACTCAGCCGCTGCAAACGGGGAACGAGGGACTGCGACCCTGTCCCCACTCCAGCAGCAAGTGCAGGGGTATTTGCGTGTAGGTGCGCCTGGGTTCTCGCCTCGCAATGCCTGCATTAACATACATTATTCTAACACTGGACAATTCGTCGTGCTCAAGAATATGGTAACCGTCAAAATAGTACTTCTAAGAAGAGTTAGGAAACTATTGTGAAATATGTATTCTGCCTAAAAATTTAACCCTGTCGTATCTTAATTAGGAGAATGATCTAAGCGAATTTGTCTTGTGAAACACAGTAAGAGATGTCAAATAGATTCCGTGTTCCTACATTTCCGGAAGGGTTGTGGCACTGTACCTCCCAAGCGTCTTACAATTAAGCTCCGTACTTTTGGAATATCGCCACAGTTGTGCGATTGGATTCGTGATTTCCTGTCAGAATGGACACAGTACGTTGTAATTGAGGGTAGAGTAGAACAGAAGAAATACCTATCGTTCCCCGGGCAGTGTTATAGGGCCCCTACTATCCGTTATTCTTATAAACTCCATTAAATACCTAGGAGTTACTGTTATTGAAGACTTAAACTGGAAAGACCAAGTAGATAATGTCGTGGGAAAGGCGAACCAGAGTCTGCGTTTTATTGGCAGAACCCTTAAAACATGCAACAGAACTACTAAAGAAACTGCATACACTACGCTTGTCCGTCCTTTTTAGGAGTATTGCTGCTCAGTGTGGGATCTTTATCAGTTGGGTTTGACGGAGGACATCGAAAGAGACCAAAGAAGGGTAGCTCGTTTTGTATTGTCACGATACAGGGGAGACAGCGTTACGGAAATGATACAGGATCTGGGATGGGAATCATTACAACAACGGCGCTTATCGCTGCGGCGTGCGCTACTTACGAAAGTCCAATCGCCAACATTCTCCTCAGAATGCGAAAATATATTATTGACTCCTGCGTACATAGGTAGAAATGATCATCAGAATAAAATACGAGAAATCGGAGCTCGAACAGAGAGATTCAGGTGTTCTTTCTTCCCGCGTGCTATTCCAGAGTGAAATCGGAGATGAATAGTATAAAGGTGGTTCGATGAACCCTCTGCCAGGCACTTAAATGTGATTTGCAGAGTATCCCATGTAGATGTAGATACGTTAGATTCGCCGTTCAATTAACCCCGTTCATGTGAGTTATCGTATTTTGTGTAATTTTACAACAGTGATACGAGAGAAACAAAATTTATGCATTTATTTAAGTCTACTGACATAATTAATGCAATCCAGAAAAATTGATTGCAGTTTCAATACTCTATGTATTTAAGATTTCAGATGCATTGAAAAGCAATTGAGATATTTTTAAAAAAAGAGATTATATTTTCTGGAAGAAAACGTGACATCCAATACTGCTTACGTCAGTGTACAGAAGTGGTACTTATTTCTTCTCTATCGCTGAATCCGCAGTCTTCATCTGCAGTATTTGGATTGCATTGAATTCCTTACCGGTCTAAATGATAACCTTTCTTTTTATTTGGGAACATTTGGATACAAAGATGGCGCCTTATTGATAATATTAATTATGTCCAAGAGGAAAACGCCAAGATCATAGTATGATTAATTTATTGACGTCCGGGTCCTTTGAGCTAAGCGACCATTATCTGGTCATATAAATTGTACAAAGTTGTCATGTTACTTAAATAAGAGAGGTTAAACAGTACGTGCAACATGAAATACACAAGTTATATTATCAACTTCTTTGACAAGCAGTTGATAATATAACTTGTGTTCAAATGTTTGTAAATTTATCGGACCGCATGGTCATCAGTCCGTACCTTACAAAGTACTTAAACCTAGGTAAACTAAGCTGAGGACAACACACACACACACACACGCGCGCGCGCGCGCGCGCGCGCGCGCCCTCGCGCGCGCACGCCCTAGGGAGAACTCGAACCTCCGACGGCGAGCAAGCGCGCGCTCCACAGCGAGGTGCCTTAGACTGCTCGGCTACTCCACCGCGGCTATAACTTGTGTATTCTGTATTTTGACTAACTGCAATGTTGCACGTTATTTTTAACGTCTCTTATTTAAATAACTTGACAACATTGAAGAATTTATATGACCAAATAATGGTTGCTTAGATCATAGAACCCGGTCGTCAATAAGTTAACCATACTATGATCTTGGCGTTTTCCTTTTGAAGATAATTAATCAACGCAGATCGCTTCCGTCCTTCGATGTCAGGTAATGTCAGTATTTGATAACAAAAATTATTACTGCTAATTACGTTAATGCAGGTCGTTCCTGTCATCTTTTGTGTACTGTATCGCACCACTATCCCACGAATAATTAGCCACAAGGATCTGTTAAAAACATAACCCAGAAGGAAAGAATAGCAAATGCATTTTGACCTAAAAAGGCGTCTGTGATGAACCTTTAGGTTGTATTTAAGTAACGGAGGTATTTGTTTTAAATGAATGGTATTATGAATACTGGTTGGTTGCTGTTTTCTTTTTCGGTAGACTCGACCGTTTTGTTCACACACATACGGTCTGAAAATTTCAATTTTCGACAAAATAATTTTACTAATAAGAACTTAATTCGCAATTGCAAATTATTAATTAGTATAAGCTTTGTGATTTAACAGCCAAAAATGAAAACTTGTACCGGATCGGGACTCCAACCTGGATTTTCCACTTTCACGCATTACGCAATCGCCGCACGCTTCTCGGACCAACCCAAACTTACGCATGCCACACACAGCCTTCTGGCTGTGAGTACTCGAACAGTCTACGATGTAATCCCGACACAGAGGAGAGACGTTTACTACATCAGAATAGATTTCTGTCGATATACATGGTACACTCCACATCGTATTTAAATAGCATTAAGTTTTCCATTTTTAATATTTTTTCAGATTTTATCAAGCTTAAAAATAACCAAGCAGTATTATAGATAGAGGTCTGCGCGGGTGCGAATATACGCCGATATATCCGCGGATATCAACAGTATTTCTTACTTTGCGGATAAAATTGTGAGCTACTCGGATATCCGCCTGTTATATGCGGATAAATAGCTAGGTATCTGCTCAGTATGTCTGTTGAATTGTTAGCCTGTGGACATTCCTGGAATCCTTGCAGGGCCCAGGTAGAGCGGAAGTCTGTTGTGCTCATCCACTGGCCACAGCGGACGTAGCTGTACCCGAGGGACCTACGCCTAATCACAGACAAAAATATAGTTACTCTGTGCCATCGCCTACCATAGGTGCCATGCCCAAATTTCCGCTGCCTTCAGATAGCGCTTTATAGTGACCGAGTTACAACGTATATCGTAATGAACACAGTGACAGATTTTAAAATGAACTCATCACTTGTTTATGACGTCATTTCTCCTGTAACATGTGTCGCGGTTTTTACCCCTACATCGATTGTTACCTCAAGGAAGGCATACGTGCACCAAATTTGGTTAAAATCGGTCCAGTGGTTTAGAATGATAAGTGCAACATTGTCGCGTGATGCAGCAATTTACCGCACATTTCAATTTTTATCATGTCATATCTCCTGAACTATGTGTCTTACAGTCATTTAATTATGTCAGTAACCGTCGCGAAAGTTCAAGAAATATGTTGTCAAAGTTTCATCGGAACCGAATGAACGGGTCAGCTGCATATAAAATACGAACAAACATACACTCAAACATTAATGTTTATGTAGTAGATAAATGGCGACGGAAGTAATAAACACTGACACTAGCATTTTTTAGCAACTTTCATAGTCACATACGGTGTACAGAGAAAGTAACGTATTTAGGAAGGTACGCAGTGTTATATTGTGTAGGCTGGACGTAGCTGCAGCCGACAGTCTCTTTTTGCTGACAGTTACCAATTAGAAGTAGACGGCAGGTTTTATACTCGAAATGACGTGCTTTGCTTTGTGTCACATAATCTCTTAACTATTCTGAAAGACTTGCACCTTAGGATCCCAGATTAGGGATGCAAAATCGTTGATAAAAATCCGTGTTCAGACATCGATGTTCCTGCGGAAAAATATCGATGTTAAAAAAAACATCGCTCTGAAAAACGATACATCGATGTTTTTTCGATGTTTCCATACGTTTAAGAAATGTTAGGAAAAACACACTGAAATGAAGCTGTGTTGACAGAAAGTACTTACCTTATTTATGTTCTTTCACTAGGCTACGAATACACAGCGAAGTGGCAGATTAGAATGAAAAATAAGGTTTCGCTACCTATTGCGCTGATTTTACTTGGGATTTACATCGATTTGTTCATTACATGCGAAAGAACTTGTGTTTTTTTGACGTATTGCATTTTTCTTAGCTGTCGACGTGGAGAAAATTAAACATTATGCATCTTTCAGTTATTACTTAATAGTGTATTTTTAAAATGAATATTCATCAATGACGTTTATCACATGGTGTACCTTGCTGAAGTGAAAATCTATGTTATACTTGGCTTGTTGGCTTCTGTCTCGGACTTTTGTTTGATGTTTTGACTGACGTTTTGACAGTACGATATCATTCTGACTGCGTAACACTGTCAAAGATTCGATTCCACTGATGTTGGAGGGTGAAATTTCAGTAATGCCAGCAGCCCGTCCTGGACAAACACCAGATTAATCATCAGATTGTTTCATATTTCACTTGCCTACTGTTTCAAAAGTATGAAAACAGCGACGAGCGACGACAGCAGGGGCACCGCTGGCCGAGCAACTAATGAAGTAATAATGGAGTTGCTGATCAATTGTTTTACGATGTCGGTAGTTCTGGACTTCTGTCGTCGATGAATCGGCGATATATTGCTGTTCAAAACATCGATATTAACATCGATGTTTATGGACGAAACATGGATGTATCGTTTGCATCCTTAACCCCTGATGTGCGTGTTGGAAGGTCATTGGCGCGGGCAAGAACAAGTAAGGGCCCCAAGATGGAGGGGAGAGGGCAGCTCTTCGACACGAGCCCTCTGGAAGAAGCGTCGGCCGCCAGAATTGGCTCGCCTTAATTATTGACCGTCCGCTGCTGGCTGGTGGCTGGCGGCTGACCTCGAGCCTTAAATGAAGCCTAAATTAGACACGTGCCGCTCGCCGTCAAGTAGCCGTGTGTGTGTGTGTGTGGGGGGGGGGGCGGGGGCGCTCCTTGTGATTACCTCCCCCCTCCCCCCTGCCCCCCCCCCTCCAACCGTCTTGGCACGCACGAGGCGCAGCCGGCCGCCCGCCCGCCAATGGCTTGGCTTCCCGCCCCGAGGCTGTGACGTCACGCCTGCCGCCTATACAAGCTCGGCAGCCGTTCCGTCCACACGCGGGGCAAGACTGGAACTGCTCGTGGCGGCCATATTAAGGCTGACACCGCGGTACACACACACTTTAGGTTACGCTAGTAGCACGAATAGTGGGCCTTTGCGATCGCCTTTTGACAGCTCGAAATTTACATAAAAACCAGATGACCCGGTGAACTTCGTATCCCCTCTTAAAATAAACCTTATTAATTTAAATCATATGTATCTTAGACCCAGTAGCTGTATAAAGGCATCATCGGATAGTCCAAGTATCGGCTCGATAGTGGGCGGAAAGAGTGGGCAAATCACGCACACATGTCCAGGATGATGTTCATGTCACATTCGTGGAAGTTCATGGAAGATTTAAACGGTGATAAACGGACAGCAATTCATTTTTATCTTTGACATTTCATATACGGGTTCAGATCTTCTAAAGCGAACTTTACTCTTTCAAAGTATATTTCCATCGCCACAACCAAGTCATTATTTTACATGTTTTAAATCTAAATTTTCCTCGCATTTTTTCCCTATCACCGTTTAAACCTACCCTGAACTTCCACGAATGTGACATGAACATTATCCTAAACATGTTTCTGTGATTTGTCCACTCTTTCCGCCCACTATCGAGCCGATACTTAGACTATCTGATGATGCCTTTATAAAGCTACTGGGTCTAAAATACATATGATTTAAATTAATATGGTTTATATTCAAGAGTAAGTGATACGAAGTTAACCAGTTCATGCCCGGCAATGCTTCGCAATTGCTAATGTAATGTATTCTTGCTTTGAACCTCAAATGTGCAAAATTTTATCGCAATCGTACTAATGATATTCATATCCCAAGAAAAGAGGTCTTTCAGTGTTCCAAAAATTTTCCTATTTTCTGGCTAACTATTGCAAACTTTTACTTCACTCAAAACCTTCCTCTCGCTTTGAACGTGGAATGTGCAAAACTTTCTGTGATATTTCACAGAAAAATCTCTTTCTATTTTTTCTTAATTTTCTAATTTTCCGGGGAGCTTTTCCTAATTTTTATTTCACAAGAGCGTTACTCTTGCTTTGAACTACAACTACGCAAAGCTTTATTGCAATCAGACGAATGATATTCATATCCCATTGCAAAAAGCTCTTTCAGTTTCTCGCGAATTTTCAAATTCTCCGGGACTTTCCCAAATTTTTTGTTCACAAGTACGTTCATCTTTCGCTGATCGTCAAATGATCAAAATGGACGAATCTCAACCTGTAGTGTTGAGTACATTTAGAAATACATTGAGAAAATTAACTTGGTTCGAATTTTGCGAATTTTCTTTCTAACTGTCCCTATTTTTTTTTTTTTTCATTTTTTTTACTGACTACTTTTGCAAGACCATAATGAACAAAACAAAAAAAGAATTGCCCCTCTCCGTACAATTCTTGCCCTGTCAAGCCGTACTCAAGCGATGCTCTTACAATCATGTGGCAATTGATTTTTATTAAGAGAAAAAACCATTTTCGGTTTATCCTAAATTTTCCTACTTTCCGTGCGACTTTCCCGAATTTTTATTTCATGCGACCCTTCCTCTTACTTTCAACATGAAATGTACAAAATTTTATCGCAATATGACGAACGGTATTGATAGCTCACTGAAAAAAGCTGTTTAAGTTTTTCCCGATTTTCCTGTTTTTCGGGCGACTTTTCCATATTTTATCAACGTTTAAACCTTCTCTGGACTTACACGAATATTTCAATACTAAAATTAGACAAATCGGTTCAGCCGTTCTCGAATTTTATCGAGACTAACGAACAGCAATTCATATATATATATATATATATAGATAACGTCTTAAGCGTCCATCAGTGACGAAAATTGAATAAACGAATTTGCAGTGGAGAACATTACCATTTTTACCTTTCTCGCATCGTTTCAGAGATATTTTAAAAAAATCGTGTTCTCAATTTTGCAGTCGAACCGTTGAACCATGCTGCTCCAAATTTTACAGACATAATTGTTGGCCGCCAGAGACCAGAACCTTCCTTTTTCAAATATATCGGATGAAAAATACGTTAGTAACACTAAAAAAGAAAGAAAAGAGTAAAAAAAAGTTAAGAAAAGATCTCTTGCACGCGTCGTTTGGTGATGATCGTGTGCTCAGCCGCCACTTTCGTCATGCTTGGCCTCCCAGGTCCCCAGACCTCAGTCCGTGCGATTATTGGCTTTGGGGTTACCTGTAGTCGCAAGTGTATCGTGATCGACCGACATCTCTAGGGATGCTGAAAGACAACATCCGACGCCAATGCCTCACCATAACCCAGGACATACTTTACAGTGCTGTTCACAACATTATTCCTGGACTACAGTTATTGTTGAGGAATGATGGTGAACATTTTGAGCATTTCCTGAAAAGAACATCATCTTTGCTTTGTATTAATTTTTTATGGGAATTGTTGCTTTTCTGATCAGATGAAGCGGCATCTGTCAGAAATTTTTTGAACTTTTTTATATTTTCATTTTTTATTTTTTGTTTTTGTTTTAATAAAACCCCATGTCATTCCAAGCATGTGTGTCAATTTTCAACTATCTACATTATTTCGTGATTTATTAAGAGTTCAAATTTATACTGACTTTTTGATCACACCTGATATATATATATATATATATCAGGTGATCAAAAAGTCAGTATATATATATCAGGTGATCAAAAAGTCAGTATATATATATATATATATATATATATATATATATATATATATATATATATATATTACGCATGGGATTGTCTCACTTAACTCTGCCACCGCAAATACAGCCGGTGGTGGCTAGGGAAAGTAAATAATATGCCAAATTTTGAAACTTAAACGTACACTGTTTTCAACACAAAATCGAGTATTTTGATAAAAAAAAACAGTTTTGGTTACACAAAAGCGATGTTTCACTTATTGATACCCGATGTGTTTCGTTTCATCTGCGCATTAGCAGACGTTGAAGGGGGAAATTTACAAACTTGTTTAAGAAAAACAGGAGTTAACTAAAAATATGTAAAATCTTTCCCAAAATAGGAATGTGTAGACTGATAAAACTGCAGGCCACGTCACCATATTCACGTTTTGGCGTGGGGGGAGTGAAGATTGAACAAATCTGAAAAGCATGGTTTAACGAATAAAATTACTTGTCACTGAGGTAGCAGAGCGTCAAATTATTAAATTCAATGAAATAGAACATTTAAAATGCTCAATACTTCAAATAATTACAGTATCGTGGTTTTGTTAAGCACACGAATAAAATCTAGCGGTTTCCTGTGGTTTCTAACAAGCCTTTTAGTGGGAAATCCCGTTTTACTGTTGGTAATTCAGCAGTGGGGCCTCGTCTTGCATGTTTGTGTATCATGTAGCAACCACATAACTTTCGATTCATCAGTACCACAGTAAGACGAACAGAACCATCCTGTATGAGCAAATCATGCTGTGGCTGCATCCTACAGTGCGAATTACCCTTCAGCCACTGATACACTGTAGGAATGAATTAACGGTCTCTACCACTGATGCCATCTCTTTCCGGACATAAGTTGATTACACCTTCTGTGTTCGGTATGCTCTCCTCGATCAATCGGTAGAGTTCATACGCGGTGGAAAAAGTGGGTGGACAGGAACTTCGCTACTGAGCGGGGCTCTAGATAGGACTCGGTAATCCCCTCACACGAATTCTGATACTTTCCTGTCAGGTAGATGCGCGCGAACACCTACGAACGGTATTGATAGCTCACTGGAGAAAACTTTTCAGTTTTTTTCCCCCGATTTTTCTCTTTTTCGGACAACTTTTCCATATTTAATCACCGTTTAAACCCTCCCTGGACGTACACGAATATTTCAAGACTAAAATTAGTCAAATCGGTTCACCCGTTCTCGAGTTTTACCGAGACTAACGAACATCATCATCATCATTATCATCACCATGTTTCCAGCTCCAGTTTCCCGGGTGTGGTGTACAAGCGCTCGCCATCTCCTCCTGTCTTCACACATCTTCTGTTCCAGAATGTCTTCCCATTTGTATCCTTTCTCCTCCACAGCTGATCTTACAGTCTCTATCCAGCCTTATCTTGGTCTTCCCCGAGGTCTTCTTCCTATGAGGTTGAGGTTGAAATACTTTTTAGCAGGTCTTTCTCTATTCATTCTCATTAAGTACCCATACAACTGAAGTCTACGTTTCCTTATGATGCTGGTGACAGGAACCTCAAAACCAGCTACTTTTCCTAATTTTATAATTTTATCCTGTCTGGTTGTTTGATTCATAGTTCTAATGAATCTCATTTCCATTTCCTGAATTCTACTGAGTTCTCTGTTTAGTAGGGTACATGTTTCTAAGCCGTATGTAAGGATTGGAACGAAATAGGTATGGTACATGTTTGCTTTTGCTTTTTGTGGCACTTTATCATCCCAGAGATGATTTCTTATTTGACTAAAAACTGGATGCTTTCTGTGTTCTGCTGACTATTTCCTGCTTAACTGTGTTGTCTTTAGAGATCATGCTTCCTAGGTATTTGAAATGAGAAACAGATTCTACTTTGGCCCCATCTAGAAATATATTTGATGTTGTTCCTTGCCTGTTGATGGTCATTTCTACTGTCTTTGTTTCACTTATCTTTAGTCAGAAATTTCTGAATGTGTTGTTCAAATCATTCAGTTTCCTCTGTGCTTCAGCTTCTGTCACTTCCCATACCATCAAATCATCGGCAAAACAAGGGCATTAGGTCTATTTTCTTGATAGATTTTATAATTTTGTCCATTTCTATTACAAATAGGAGTGGTGATAGGGCACTTCCTTGCTGGACACCTCTCTTTGTTTCGAACCATTCTGATCGTCCGTTGCTTATCTGGACACAGCTGTAACACTTTTGGTATAGCATTTTCACTTTATCAATCAGATACTTTGGCACCTTTAAGTTTTCCAAACATTCCCATATCTTGCTTCGAGGAACACTGTCATATGCTTTTTCGATGTCTACAAATATAATAACAAGATTTCATCCATATTGCCAGTACTTTTCTGTTAGCATTCTTATTGCAATAATAAGATCCATAGTACCTCGGTCTTTCCTGAATCCATGTTGTTCTTCCTCAAGCAAGGGTTCATCTACCTTTCTAAGTCTCCCTTCTACGATCTTTTCTGACAGCTTCAGTGTGTGAGACAGCAGCGTGATGCCTCTGTAGTTTCCACATTTCCGCCGATTGTCCTTTTTAAACAGAGGAATGATGACTCCTTTAGTCCAATCTTCTGGGATTTTGTTTTCTTCTCAAATCACTGATAACTAGTGGCGGCTGGTGATAATGTGCTAATGTGCTGCAGCACACTGGAAATATATTACTAAAATTGTGCCATTTCTTTTCGAATACAAGCGAGAAATCGCTGTAAAATTACATCCTTTCTCTTGGAATTCGAGCCACATATCACAATAAAATTATGCCAATTTGTTTCCAATGCGTTTTAGAATGCTAGTAATCAGGATGAAAATGCATTTTGGAGCGCTCTCGCCGCGATAGCTGGAAACCAGCTCCGTGTGCTGAAGTGGGATTCAGCCGCGCTGGTACGTGCGCAGAGAGGCGGCGCAGTCGTCTGTTCGCTAGTGCGCATGCGCAGACGTGACGTCAGGCCTGGCGACTCATGTGTGCTGAGACCGACTGCAGCGTGTGACGGCTGCGGAAGAATAGTATATGACGAATATTGCGGCATACAGAGTCAAATAGCGCGCTGGCTCAGGCGTCTTGCGCGTTGTCTCTCAAACCTACTTGTGTGAGTCTAGTATTCAAATACCTCTGAGTCTAAATTTTTAATTTGTGTAAATAAAATTAATATTTTTAAACGTTATACTTACTACCTGCAGTGAATATTTGCAGTTGGCAACGCTGTTATAGATTCCCATGGAGGTCTTACTGTCAATAGAGTATTAATTGATATTTAATTAAAGGTAATCATACAAAGGTTGATGTGTTTGACATAAAACTTTAATCACAAAAAACATTAGTAATTTTTAGCCAACATGCGAGTGAAACTGTGCTTTTCAGCCAAGCAGTTTCATTGGTCGCTTGTGTAGAACGCAGATGACGTGGTGGGGATGTTGCTAAGCTCCCTTATTTCCATTGTCAGTCACGCTTTGTGCGTTCGCTGAAGAAGTGTTTCGCGGTGTATTTCTTCGTGAAAGTGCGCCTTACGTACTGTGCGAGCAACACGGAGAATTCTGTCTAAGATCTGCTACAGAGACCATTTTCCAGTAGACCTTTGGAAGAGAAATTGAAAGAGTTAGGTAGGCCTACTCCAGTTTTAAATCTCAGTCAAAAGGCTGTAGGAGGTGGCAAGAAAAGTGTGTACACGAGGAAATTTAGAACGAACGTGTATGAAAACAGTTTGTTTTGCGGATGTGATACTCGCAATGCACTTTTTTTCTTTTCCATGTTTGTTGTTTTGGAACAGTGATGCGTCGAGTACAGGGGGAATGAAAGACCTCGGACATCTTAATGCATTAGTAAACAAACATATAAGAAATCATAAACATATAAATAACATACTTGATCTTAGTGCATTAGGTAAAGCTAATATCGCAGCAATTTAATTCGTGCTTATCATGACGAAATAGTGAAACAAAATGAGCAGGTTGAGAAAAACAGGTACGTGCTATCTTGGATTATTGATTGTATAAAATTCTGTGGTGCTTTCGAATTGGCTTTGAGAGAGCAGGACGAGACAGAAACATCGAAAAATCCAGGTGTCTTTTTGGGTTTGATAGACTTAATTTCTGATATTGATAATGCAGTAAAATTCTGCAGCAGAAAACAACCACGTATGGACTTCATTTTTCGACACTGAATGAGTACTACTTTTCATTTTAGTATATTTTGTTTCCTGTTTATTTTTGTAATAATTTTGTACGAGCTGCCACTGCTGATAACACTCTAACGAACAGCAAATCATTTTATACATGTAGATATGTGTACATATGCATGCATGTATACATGCATACGTACCTACATACATAAATAGATATAAATCATCGGCACACATTTATAGGTCTACATGTGTGTGTGTGTGTGATATAGCTGTTGACGACGCCTCCAGCACGAAGCTAGAAAATAGTGTGTGTTCAGTGGCGAGTGTTTCGGCGCCGTTGTGGACAGTTGGAGTTAGTCGTGTACGCTGTCAGAGGGACGCGAGGAGCCGCACAGCAGCCAGCGCGGCGCGAAGCTCTCCGCCGATTGTCATGAATGGAAGGGCGTGCTGGCGTGCTGCGCTGCTGTGCGCATGCGCGCGCGCTCTCGCGGCGGCTCGTAAATCAAACGCGGGCCGGTGACGTCACGGGGCGCCATCTTGTCCGCTTTACGAGTCTGGAATGGGACGGCGAGGTGGCCGGAAGAGGCGCCAAGTTCAAGGTCAGCGCGGGGCTTAACGGCTGCAGCAGCGGTCCGCAGGAGGGACGGGGCACCGCCGACTGCGAGGCTCCGTCTGTACTGCTGCTGCTGGCCACCAAAACACCGAGAAGGCTGCTCCCAAATCAAGTGATACTTGCGTCATAGGCTTTCAGCGACGGGAGATTTCATTAATTCACCTGTTACCTTCTTTTGTAGGTTTATAATAAGCCGCGCTTGAGAAATAAGTGCAAGTCGACAAATAAATTTTTTTTGTAAATCTATCGGACCAAACTGCGCAGTCATCAGTCCGTAGCTTACAAACTACTTAAACCTAGGTAAACTAACCTAAGGACAACACACACACACCCATGCCCCAGGGAAGACTCGAACCTCCACGTCGAGCAACCGCGCGCTCCGCAGCGAGACGCTTTAGACCGCTCGGACTGGAAAGGGGTACAAACATGCGCATTGTTTTAAAATGAGGCCGCGTTCATTGTCAATACGTCCCAGAGATGGCAGCTCCGTACGGCAGATGGAATTTTACCGCCAGCGGCGAGAATGAGAACTGTTTTAGATACTTAAAATGGCTACGTTTTCCTTGCTTGAACAGCGTGCAGTCATTGTTTTTCTGAATTTGCGTGGTGTGACACCAATTGAAATTCATCGACAGTTGCAGGAGACATGTGGTGATGGGGTTATGGATGTGTCGAAAGTGCGTTCGTGGGTGCGACAGTTTAATGAAGGCAGAACATAGTGTGACAACAAACCGAAAGAACCTCGGGCTCGCACAAGCCGGTCTGACGACATGATCGAGAAAGTGGAGAGAATTGTTTTGGGGGACTGTTGAACAGATCGCCTCCAGAGGTGGCATTTCTGTGGGTTCTGTGCCCACAATCCTGCATGACGACCTGAAAATGCGAAAAGTGTCATCCAGGTGGGTGCCACGAATGCTGACGGACGACCACAAGGCTGCCCGTGTGGCATGTTGCCGAGCAATGTTGACGCGCAACGACAGCACGGATGGGACTTTCTTCTCGTCGGTTGTGACAATGGATGAGACGTGGATGCCATTTTTCAATCCAGAAACAAAGCGCCAGTCAGCTCAATGGAAGCACACAGATTCAGCCCCACCAAAACAATTTCGGGTAACCGCCAGTGCTGAAAAAATGATGGTGTCCATGTTCTGGGACAGCGAGGGCGTAATCCTTACCCATTGCGTTCCAAAGGGCAGGTGCATCCTACGAAGATGTTTTGAAGAACAAATTCCTTCCTGCACTGCAACAAAAACGTCCGGGAAGGGCTGCGCGTGTGCTGTTTCACCGAGACAACGCACCCGCACATCGAGCTAACGTTACGCAACAGTTTCTTCGAGATAACAACGTTGAAGTGATTCCTCGTGCTCCCTACTCACCTGACCTGGCTCCTAGTGACTTCTGGCTTTTTCCATCAATGAAAGACACTCTCCGTGGCCGCACATTCACCAGCCGTGCTGCTGTTGCCTCAGCGATTTTCCAGTGGTCAAAACAGACTCCTAAAGAAGCCTTCGACGCTGCCATGGAAACATGGCGGCAGCGTGGTGAAAAATGTGTGCGTCTGCAGGGCGATTACGTCGAGAAGTAACGCCAGTTTCATCGATTTCATGTGAGTAGATAATTAGAAAAAAATCGGAGGCCTTAGAACTTGAATTCACCTCGTATTATTCCCTCAACGGTGTTTCTGTGCCGCGGTCGAGTAGCCGAGTGGTCTAAGGCGTCTCGCTGCGGAGTGCTCGGTTGCTCGCCGTGGAGGTTCGAGTCCTCCCTGGGGCATGGATGTGTGTGTTGTCCTTAGGCTAGTTTACCTTGGTTTAAGTAGTATGTAAGCTACGGATTGATGATCACGCAGTTTGGTCCGATAGATTTACAAACATTTGTACATTTTTGGTGTTTCTATGGGTGCGCTATTCTCCTGTATTATTTATGCAAAGTTAATGATAGAGGTATCATTTTCAAGGTTTTGTTCTCCACTAATGACGAAAAGGACACAGATACTTTAAAGCTATTGTTTTCACACACACAAAAAACACACACAAAAAAGCTTTATTTTGAAGAAAGAAATGTACAAATCGTATAATCTAAGTTCATACCCGGCGAACCAGTGGCTTTAGGGGGGGATAGATCTGCTTGACGAGCAAAATTTTAGGCAGTTTCCAGACAGACTACCATCTACCACTCCCGCTGAAGAAACTAATTCACTCCCATCCAATGAAAGATTATGGTAAAACACCCCAAGTTTTCAATCTATATTTTTACCAGATTGCTGTTATACGATTTTTCTTTCTCTCTTTTTTCTTTCTTTTCTTTGTTTTTCTTTCTTTTTGTTTTTTCGGGTTCTGGGGGGGGGTTCTATCCCCCTCATCCCCCCCCCCCCCCATAGTTGCGTCACTGCGGTGAACGATCGTAAACGGGACATGTATATATAGTTGCTCCCATCAGCCACCGCGCAGTGTCAACTTAGTTTGCGTGGCCGATACAAAAGCAATGTGTAAGGTTCCATCTGTTGACCATCTGTTTAACTAACATGAACGACAGCTCTTGTAATTATTTAGATTCTTTATGTAAGTCAGAGGCCTTCTTTGATGCAAGCATAGTTTATCACATGATTTCAGTTATACACGTCGATGTAACGACGAAAAATACACAAATTGTTTAACTTACATGCACTACAGTTCTTGCAGTTCTTTCGATTCTTTATGCAAGCTTAGTTTATCACAAGAATGCTGCTTCACAATTAATCATACTGTGTTTGTCTTGCAATTGTCTTACAGTAAGACTAGTATTTGTTACAACTATTCAAAATTTATTATCTTCTATACATATGTAGTTGCATCTGCCTTTTCTCCACTACTGCCTTACCTCTCTGACTGATCAGGATGGAATCCGAATTATT
The DNA here is from genome assembly GCA_026315105.1 of Locusta migratoria. Taxonomy (NCBI): domain Eukaryota; kingdom Metazoa; phylum Arthropoda; class Insecta; order Orthoptera; family Acrididae; genus Locusta; species Locusta migratoria. Next base: position 80,126,290 of record CM048754.1, on the reverse strand, counting down.
CGCACGGGCCAACTTTACTCCATAATCGAAAAGTAATGCAATAAATCTATGCAATTTAGCGATTCCAGGCGTTGCGAAAGGAGGAGAATTATGGAAACAGTTCGTTGTAGCGCCACTTACCACTGACCCGGTCGGAATAATGTAATTGTTGATGTTACGTCAGACAAACAGTACTGGCACCTTATCTTCTGCCAGTGAGGTGCAAAAAGAATCAAGAGATCGATTTGATTAAGATTCATTGTCGCAGGTGTTTGGCTCCATGTTTCTGAATAGCGTGCCATAACGTACTACTACTGAGAAGGGAGTTTCTTATTTGAAGGGCAAAAATACTGAAATCGTTGATTTCATTTACTTTGACCATATCGGGATATTGTCAAATTACACTGGCGGAAATCTTAACAAGCGAAATCATGAAAACCCATCACCAATACAGTGTCATGAAAGCGCTTTTTTTTTTCTTTTTCTTTTTTTTTTTTTTTTTTTTTTTTTTTTTTTTTTTTTTTTTTGCTATAAAATTGTGTACATTTTAGGTTGAACGCAAGATGAAGGTTTGCATTATATAAAATTTGGAAAAGTCGTCCGGAAAGTAGGAAATTTTAGGAGAAACAGAAAGCAGTTTTTTTTTCTTCGAATAAAAACATATTGCCACATGGTTCTGAGAATATCAATGGAGTACGGCTTCACAGGACGAGGTTTGTATGAAACAATTTTTTTTTAAAAAATGTACCGAAAAATTGGAAAATTCGAGAAAAGCTGAAACTGCGTTCTTCAATGTGTTTTTGATTGAATTCAGCACTATAACTGACTATTCGCACGACGGAGGGGGGTAATTCTTTTGTTGTTTTGTTCATTATGGTCTTCGAAAAGTTTTCACAAAAAAAAAAAAAAAAAAAAAAAAAAAAAAAAAAAAAAAAAAAGAGTTAAAAAGGAAAGTCGCAAAATTCGAACCAAGTTCCTTTTTCAATGTCTTTCTAAATGTACTCAATCCTATAAGTTGAGAACCGTTCATCCGCTTGCAATAAAATTTTGATCATTTGACATTCACTGAAAGAGGAACGTTCTTATGAACTAATAATTCGGGAAAGTTACCCGGAAAATTTGAAAATTCGGGAGAAACTGAAAGAGCTTTTTGCAATGGGATATAAATATCATTCGTATGGTTGCGATAAAGTTTTGCATATTTGACGTTCAGAGCAAGAGTAACGTTCTTATTAAATAAAAATTTGGAAAAGTTTCCCGGCAAATTGGAAAATTTAGAAAAATAGAAAGACATTTTTCTCTATGAAATATTAATACCATTCATCTTATTGCGATAAAATTTTGGAATTCGACGTTCAAAGCGAGGGGAAGGTATGAGTGAAGTAAAAGTTTGGAATAGTTGGCCAGAAAAAAGAAAAAAAAAATGGAAAACTGAAAGAGCTCTTCCCTTTGGGATATCAATATCATTCGTACGACTACGATAAAATTTTGCACATTTGACGTTCAAAGCAAATGCCTTTATAAAGCTACTGGGTCTAAAATACACATGATTTAAATTAAGAGGTAAGTGATACGAAGTTCACCGGGTCATCTAGTATGATCAATAAAAACGGCGGTTTGCAGCTCAGTACGGCTTGGGATCCCGTAGTAGCGCAGTCGAAGCGGACGCGGCGTACGCGCTACCAAAACATTGCCTTATATGGTCAAGGAACTGGACACCATGACGTCACTGGTGGTGGCGCGGCTATACAGGGTGAAAAGTATTTAAACCGACAAACTCTGGGAGGTTGTGGGGACACCAAAACAAATATTTTTCCCTAATGTCATTTTTTCCTACGAGGAGTATTTAAACAGGTGGAAGCCGTATTAAATGGCAGGCACTAGTACAGTTTTCTCTCCAGAGCATTGCCAGAATTGCTGAAGACGTCCCGCTCCCTACAAGACGACGCGTGTGGTTCGAACATGAGGGGAAGCCGGCACATTTCATTCGTCGTGTGCGTCCATTCCTGGACCGACGGTTCCCAGAAACGTCGCACCATTGTCTGCTCGATCCCCAGATATATGTCCCCTCTGAACTTTTTTGTGTGGGGAGAGATGCGCAACCTTGTTTACGCAACTCCTGTTGCATCAAAAGAGGATCTGGTGGCCGGTTAGTAGCAGCAGCAGGAACAATATTCAGGATACTCCTGGGGTTTTGACCCGTGACAGACTAACATGATACGACGGTGTAGCCTTTGTTTTACGTGTCAATGGAGGCATTTTTGAAAATCTACTCTAATTGAAATTAGGTTGTATTCATGTATTGCTTCGTGGTAATAAAAAATGGAAAAGTGTTTGATGGTTTACTGCGGTGGAGTAGCCGAGCGGTCTAATGCGCCTCGCTGCGGAGCGCGCGGTTGCTCGCCGTTGGAGGTTCGAGTCCTCCCTGGGGCATGGGTGTGTGTGTGTGTCTTAGGTTAGTTTACCTTAGTTTAAGTAGTTTGTAAGCTACGGACTGATGACCATGCAGTTTGGTCCTATAGGTTAACAAACATTGAACATTTTGTTTGTTGGTTTAATTAATAACCCGCTAGGGAAATCTTCCTCTACCGGTTTAAATAATTCTCATAGGAAAAGATGACATTAGGGAAAAATACGAGGCGCGTCCAGAAAGTAAGTTCCGTTTCAGTTTATCTCCGCTGCAGCGCTGCGACTGCAGTTCCGCACATGCGCTGTAGACGATGTGTATCAAGGAGAAGAACGTGCGCCATTTGGAGATCGCTGTCAGTTACGTACGCTTTGTTGTGCTTGTTTGAAATGTCGGCGTTGATTCAAAATCCCGCCGCCTGTGAAATCAGGTCGGTGATTTGGTTTCTGAATGCGAGGAAAGTGAAATTTGCGATGTTTATGGACAAGATGCGATGAGTGATTCGATGGTGAGAAGATGGGTCCTACAGTTTAATGGCGGGCGTAGTGATGTGCACGATGAAGAACGAAGTGGGCGTCCACGTTTGGTTACAGAAGAACTGGTTCACACGATTGATGACAAGATCCAGGAAAACAGTAGGTTTACAATTAGTGCTCTCGCTATGGACTTCCCCCAAATTTCACTGTTTCCAACTGGTTGAAGACACAGGCGGCAGATTTCTATGAAGAAGGTATACAAAACCTGGTGCCACGCTATGACAAATGCCTGCAAAATTTCGACAGTTATGTGGAAAAGTAGTTTGAGTTGTAGAATTTTGTGCAATAATAATTTCTTGTGTATCTGTGTACAATTTCATTTTATTACCAAACGGAACTTACTTTCTGGACGCGCCTCGTATTTGTTTTGTTATCCCCTACAACACCCCAGAGTTTGTCGGGTTGAATACTTTTCACCCTGTATAAGCACGGCAGCGGCCTCGAAATGACAGTCATCCACTTGACAATGGCAGAGGACATCTCTGTCAAAAGCTCGCGAGCAGTAAACCGCATGACGCGGCTTCCAACCCGAGAAGATTTATTAAAAAGCCAGTTGATCTATAGAAGATAAATACGCCTAAATATTATTAGCAACTACCTGTCTGCTTTTCCTAAGCATCGGCACAAACGTGGCGTCATTCATTGGCAGATCCAAGTGTGTGTGTGTGTGGGGGGGGGGGGGGGGCGTTGGTCCCCCCAGCAACTTTTTTTGCGAAACTAGCGTGCTGTCTCTGCACTGAGGCACGGAGTCTGCAAAATTGTGACACTTTAGTTTTATTGGGCGTGTGGTGGAAACGGGTGGCCGGTACTAGAGGCTATGTCAAATGAATACATGCTTTCTGAAACCCTGGAATTTTGGTTTACTAATGTATCTTTCCATGAGTTTGGTCCTCAGACAATCTTTTACGCTAACGATAATACATCGGCGTTAAATAATTTACAGGCTAGATTTAACAACTGTTTTCCGCCCGACTGTGTGTTTTCTATAATGCCTTTTTAAATCAGTTATGCCTATCGCGTCTGCGATCCTAGTCACACTTTAAAAATACGATGTTTGCACTCAACAGTAGTACCTAAAGTGACAAGATTCACAGACCGACATTCATCACAGGACTCTGATGATCAAATACCTTAAGAGAGTATGTCATCACTTATTATGTGTGACGTAACGTATATTTTGCCGAGTCACTACCTTTAAGCGTAAATAATGTAAAGACCATCTATCGTGTTCTGTCTAGCTGTCTAGACATCTAGAAAGTCTAGCTTGTGTTGCTGGAGTGGTTGTGTGTGTATAGTTGTCTGAGTGATTGCGGGAATGTATGTTTCTTTTTCTGACGAAGTTGTGTGAATGTGATTGTCTATTTTCGTGTCTGTCAGCAACTAAGAGAGCCTTTTTACAGTGAGTAAGTTATCTTAACATTACGTGAAAATCCCCAGAATATTGAAGGTTATATCATTGTCTTACTGTTAAACTGTGTTTCATAGGTTGCAATTAAATATTTGGTGTTAAGTTATCGGTAGCGAACAATTCAATTCAGTTTAATTGTATCGGGTTCTTAAAATGTTCAAATGTTTGTATAGCTTATGGGACTTAACTACGGGGTCATCAGTCCCTAAACTTACAAACTACTTATGAACTAGCTAACACTAAGGACGGCACAAATATCCATGCCCGAGGGGGGATTCGAACCCCCGACCGTAGTGGCCGTGCAGACCGTGACTGGAGCGCCTCAGTCCCCTCGGCCACCGCGGCCGGCTCGGGTTCTTAATATATAGTGTCAGTTTACATATTGTGTTATATTATATACACTACATTTCCACCACGTTGCTCCTCAACCACTTTCGAATTAATGCGATCCTAGTCATTTTATGTCTTGGGCAATTGTTTTCGTAGTATAATTGGTTAAATTATAAAAAAATGTACAAATAAGTCATAGATTAATAAATTCAATAGACTTTAAATAAAAAAAGTACCCCGCCCCCAGTGTCAAATCGTGGCTGCACCACTGAGAGTGATACACAGTGTTGCCAACCTCTGAAGCAGCAAAGTCCCATCAAGAAATTCAGAATATCCCTTTTCAGCATAAAGTGTCCCACGGCAAACAAAAAATGAGGAAAAGAAAAAGGGTCGACTACTTCATGCTGTACCACTTTCATTTTAATATAATTAACGCTGTTCGTGCTCTGTCAGTACGTTTAGATGCAACACATGTTCCGGAAGACGAAAACCGATTTTCGTAAACCGTTTTTCGCTGTCGTGTTTACATGTCACAGCCTGAATCGGATTTCCTTCCCACTTAATATGCCGGCTGAAAAACAGCTGATTCAGTTCGTGATTTACTCAGCAAAATCGCCATTGTTCTTTACTTAAATACACAGATTTATGTTCACTCTAATGTTTATACTTTTATTTCACATTAGAAAATATCACACATTCCATATGTCCCGTAGATTCTTAACAAGAAAACACAATTTGACTAGCCAAGAACGCTTCAAAAACGGTTGCGTTTACATGGGCACGAAAATCCATTGTGGAACTGGAAAACCGCTTTAGGGAAGCGGATTTCCAGAATCGATTTTGGAGTGTTTACATGACCAACCAAAAGCCGAATTGGAAAATCGGTTTACGAAATCCGCTTTTGGGAGCACCATGTAAACGGGGAGTATGATGGACAGGGAAACATAAGAAGAAGAATACATTTCTAACAAGTGTAATTTCTTATTGCTTTGTGAATGGGAAATGGATATTCATCCTACACTACAGCACCAACTACATCTCAGTTTTCGTAAAAAAAAAAAAAAAAAAAAAAAAAAAAAAAAAAAAAAAAAAAAAAAAAAAATCCTTTGTGTCTTACTGGGTAAGTGGCAGGGTTTGGCAACGGTATGCATAACCCTGTATAAAACTGCGTTGTGAAAAACGCCTAAACCGAAAAGCGAACTGGCGTACGTGTCTTCCTACATTTACAACCGCACGGAGGCAGTCGGAATAGAGGTGCGAGTGATTGTTTATTGTCTCGCGTCGGAGCCGGGGATTGGTTGGCCAGGGCACGTGCTACGCCGGGATGCGCCGTTAAGTGTCGGGACACGACCGTAAGCGGCAGCTCAAAGGAGGACCGAGCGCGGTACCGGATGACTCGTAAAACGACCGTAAAACTGCGCCATATATCTCCGTAAAAAAGGAAAGAGAGAGAGAGACGCAGATTATTTACGACAATCGCACTTAAAGTGTAGCAGAGGTGCCAAATGACAGCAGTTCACACTATTAAAGGCTCGTTCCGAGGTAGCAGAGGAACCGCGTCCTAACCGCTGCGCCCCCACCCTTTCCGATGGCAGCTACTGTGCGGCGGCAGGTAGAGACGGACGGCAGAGCGACGAAATGAAGACATTACGCGGCGGTAAACACGCGCCTAAGTGGCGCGGACCTTGTCACTCTCGCTCCGGCCCGCTTTACCGTATCTCTCTGTCTCTCTCTCTCTCGCCGTCCGTCCACTTCGCGTCCGTATTTCTCGGGCGGTGTAAAACGCCAGTAGGCGATGGCGGCTGATTTACGACTCGGTCGCGTCTCCGCGCTCGGCCCGCATGTGTGAGCCGCCGAGGGGTCACGGCGCGAATAAAAATCCACTGCCGAGCTCCTAACAGGCGTTTACGGCAGCGGCCGATGACGTGCCCCGTCTACTTGACACTCGACGCTTTCCAAACGGCGTCGCACTAGTCTTCGATGATTGTTTCGTCGTGTTTACATTCTCACGGTGGCAATGACCTTCTGACAGCCTGAAATTTAATCTATATCTACAAATGTGAATGTCTGTTCGGTGTACGTTTATCACGTCTGAACCAAAAGGCATAAAGAGCTAAAAATTTGTACAGTTACTAATGTCTACCCGGGGAAGGCTTTAGTCACGGTTTTATTGCGATCGGATAGCTCAAAATGTTCCAATGTTTGTAGAACTTACGGAACTTAACTGCGGGGTCATCAGTCCCTAAGCTTACAAACTACTTATGAACTAGCTAAGACTAAGGACGGCATAAATATCCATGCCCGAGGAGGGATTCGAACCCCCGACCGTAGTGGCCTTGCAGACCGTGACTGGAGCGCCTCGAATAGCTATTTATCTATATACACGGTGTTTCACTAAGTGTGTTTGCCTCTGTAACTTATAAAATAATAGATGACAGGAAATTTTAATGCGGTAGGTCAACACAAGAAATGTTACACTCTCTTCAAAGCTATGAACATAGTTTATTGTATCATTTTCCAAAGAGTTACACCACAAAGATATAATTTTTTAAATGGAACAATAGTTTTTTTTCTATCGTGCATTGGATACGTTGAAACCAGCTGCGTCCAAATCAATTTAAACTACATTCCTATCACTGTTCGTTTGGGAGCTACAACCATTCAAAGTCTTGGGGGTGGGGGCTACGACAGCGTAGCTGACTGGCTGGTGGTCATGAGACAGTGGCCCGTGCCCCAGGGGATAGCCACTCGGCCAGTCAGCTACGCTATCGCAGCCTCCGCCCCCCTACACTTTGAAGGGTGTGTGTTAAGATTTCGCTCTGCAGCGAAAACTACAGAACGCAAACGAATGGTCTGTGTGTAATTGTTGTCCGAAGTCTCCCGTTGTACACCATAGCAGTTCCAGGCCGATAGCTATAAGGGGGTGGAAGATATGGTGGTTGAAAGTGGTCAAATTATTAAAAAAATTCGGACTGTAGGCCAGCGATGACGTTTGCGACTCTATAGCAAGGAGGTTACATACAGCGAAACGTGATCCCACATACCATATCTCTGGTCTATACGTGCTACAATGTCATCAGCTCTTTCTCTGTAAGGATAAGCATACGAATAAGGAAATGTAGAAATAAATTAAAAAAAAAACAGTAAAGAAATTTATTTTAATACACATCTTTTAAAAAATCGATTTGACGTTTCGCGCACTACATCAAGTGATCGATCTGTGATATTATTACAATCATTATTACTGAATTTCGTGATTGGATTCTTCGAAACGAGTTGCATTTTTGCCTGTGATTTGATGTACACTACTTACTTTCCTGATAAACGGCAAGTGTATAGACTTCTGCAATCTGATAGGAATATTTTTCAGTTCCGCTTTATCAGCGACATTTCCTCAAAAATGAGTGAAATTAAGTAAGTTATATTAATTGTTTTTTAATCTTCGTAGATAAATTGCATTGCGTTACTTCACACATGTTACAACAGTACATCTACTTTTAATAGATCACATTCAGACAACTTGCCTCGGAAAAGGAAAACGTCATTATTTCTTATATATTCTCCGATAATGATATTAAAAAAAGAGAGATGGACAGAGAGAAGGGATAGGAGAAGTACTAAATCAAGGCAGGAATAAATAAATACCCGGGCAACGCCGGGTTTTCAGCTAGTTATAAATAACAATGTGTATTTCGTGAACGAAGGGGTTCAATTGAACTATTCACTGAAATGAACTATAGTTATCAACAAATAATACAATTCCTTGAGACAACATTGTCTCGTTATACCAAAGGTATTAAACATAAGAAGAGGCATTGAATTAAAATTTATGCTGTGGGTGAAATTCGATCCCGGGACCTCCTACTTACTAGGTAGGCGCTTTAGACCACTTTTTTTTTTTTTTTTTTTTTTTTTTTTTTTTTTTTTTTATGGGGAGATCAGTTCATTGCGGTCGTTGTTCCTTTGTGCTCGTTGTCGTTCGATGAGTTCTTGGCTCAGCTTTTTTATTTCAGAGAGGCGTTCAGCCCTCTGACCGGGCGCGCTGAGCCACGGCGCCCGGGCAGCTACCACAGCGTTGCAGCCAAAGCACCTGCACGGACTGTCTTAAAGCACATCTCCCTTTACACCACATACTTTAATTCTGCCTCATGCTCCCTGTGAAATGCGTATCAAATTGCCAGGAATCTCCTACATTGGAATAGCACCCTAGCAAAGAACGCGAATGGGAACAATCCCACCTTGTTCCTCAGGCCGAGGTGACGTGCTTTAAGACAGTCCGTGTAGTTGCTTTGGCTGCAACGCTGTGTTAGCTGAGTGGTCTGAAGTAGTCGGCCTCGGGCCGTGTTGCGGTACGGACGCGCCGTGGGCCGCTGTAGTGTTTGTTTACTCGCGCGGCGCTCGCATAGCGACTCTCATGGAACGACCCAGCAACATGACCGCCCTTTCCTACAGGAAAGCTACGATCAAGATAACCTTCTCAGCACAATACGCAAGACCAAAGGCCCACGAGATTGAACGTTTTCTCCGCGAAGTGATGCGTATCGATCCACAAGAACTAATAGGTATTCATTTGTCTATCGTTTCCAGCACTGTGTACCTCAAACTCGTCGACGAAGCGGCCTGTCAGAGACTTCTCCATAGATCTAAGGAAGGATTCCGCTTTTGCCACTCCGACGGGAATGTGGGTGAGGTGACAGTAGAACATGTAGGATTCGGTGTTCGAACGGTGCGAGTTTTCGAACTCCCCTTCGAAGTGCCCGGCCAGTTAGTAATGGATGCTCTACGCCCGTATGGCAAAGTTATGGCCGAAAATGGAACACTTTTGAGACGTACCCCGTGCTCAACGGCTTACGACAGGTTAGCATCGAACTCTGCAAGCACATACCGTCGTACCTAACTATCGGCGGATGTCGTGCGATCATCATTTATGACGGTCAGCCGAGGACATGTTCTGGATGCGGCCAAGAAGGACACGTTCGGTCTGAATGCCTACAAAGACGTATTGTACAGATACCACGAACGGAAAAACCACAGGAACCGGAACCAACATCTTTGCCACTCCAATATGCGGCGGCAATAGGTATCGGATTACAAGACAGCCATGAGCAACTCCCAGCACAGTCTCCTATGCACATCGATCAGGATTCTGCAACGACTCACTTACAGGAACCCCAACAAAACCAAGATCCTGAAGCAACCTCACAGGACCACAGTACGATTCCTGAGACGACGCAACAGACCCCTCTCGCCGAGGCAGAAGGGGAGAAGAACGAAGATCGTCCCGCACCGCGTTCTCTATCAGAAACGGAAGGGCGACAGAGAAAACAAAAATCTCCGAAACGCCATAAAAAGCGACGGCTGACAACCGGAAAAGAACCATCAGAGGACGACTCGAAGCAAGAGGATGAGGACGAACCTGACACGCGGTTGTCACCTGCATCCGGCTCCACCGCTTCCGACAACCAACTTCTTCCAGCTGCCCTGACACAACAACATAACCGAAGAGAAGACAACGCACCACGACTAGAAGAACCCATGAATGCAGAGACTAGCGACGCTCCACAGCTAACCCCAGCGCCAACCTTTTTACTAGGAGATTGGGGCCATGAAATGGAGATGAATGACTTGCAGCAGGAGACAGGTGACCAACCGATGCCCATAGCTGACGGTGTGTCGGATGGGCCTCGTCAGTAAGACAACCACGCCTTATGTGTAGTTTATCCCTATGCTGAGCCACCGAACAGACGATAGACGCGACACTGTGTTGACTATTTCTAACTATATATCACCATGGAACAAGTCTATCGCATAGGGACTATCAACATAAACGGAATCAGTACATTCATTAAGACCCAAATGCTACGAGACACGTTACGAGCGGCGGATTTAGACATCGTCTTTCTACAGGAAGTTAAGCCGGGAATAAATCTACATTTTTACGGATATGTTGTTTATGACTTTCCGACTAATGAAGGTGGAGGCGGTACGGCCATTCTTCTTAGAGAAGGCATCACGGCGACGGACGTGACCTATCTACCCTCGGGCCGCGGAGTTGCCCTCACGGTCGGGGCGGTCCGTATGGTGAACATCTACGCTCCTTCAGGATCATCAAAACGACGGGAACGAAACATCTTTTACTCAGAAGAGGTAGCTCCACTATTCCAAGGCAACACAGAACATTACATCGTCGGCGGCGATTTCAATTGTGTTCTGCGACCTGAGGACCAAATTCCCCACTTTCTACCGTGCCCGACACTTCAAGCACTGACACGAAACCTGGCGCTTCATGATACGTGGATAGTACAACATGGTGACCGACGAGGATACACACACTTCACCAGCCATTCGGCAAGTCGGCTGGATAGGTTGTACGTTTCACGGAACCTTCGCACGACGATTTCTGGGGCCGAAATATGGCCGACAGCCTTCACCAACCATGAAGCATACATCTGCGCCGTCACCTTACCTCGACAACGAACCAGACGTAGTAGGGGACTGTGGCGACTTAATGTTGCCATTCTCAAAGACGCTGCTTGTCGCCGCGAGGTTGAAGAAACATGGCACCGATGTCAACGGAGAAGGCATACATACGACTCAACCCTGACGTGGTGGATTCGCTGTGCAAAACCTACATTACGCCGGAGTTTCATGAACTATAGTCGTGAAAAGAGAAGCTGGCAAAGGACGACCTCGGAGTTCTATTACACGGCTTAAAGAGAACTTGCCACACAACCACCATCGCCAGACCGCCAAAAAGCCGTGCAACACATTAAAGCGCGTTTGCTACGCCTGACCACAGAAGCGTTCGATGGTGTACGTGTCCGAGCGCGGACGTTCGACGAAATTTACGGCGAACGCCCTTCAATGCATTACATCATACAGGAAAGGCGGCACCGCAGACGTACACTCATTACAGAACTAGTGACAGAGGATGGCAGACGAGCCGAGACTCAAATGGATATCGTCCGAGCTTTCACTCACTCTTACCGGACCCTTTACGCCGAAGCCCCTAGAAACGACGCGGCAATGGAGGATGTAATACACCCTATGCCAGCTTCCCAGCACACACGGGATGACGCCGAATTCCTGGCAGACATCACACAGGACGAACTACGCACGGCCCTGCTGAGGAGTGCTTCCAATAGATCGCCTGGCCCTGACGGACTACCACATGAATTTACAGAGCCTTCGCTGATCTCATGGGCGCAACGTGGATTCGGATGTTCCAAGAACTTATGAACCCCACTATCCAAGTCCCTCACGAATTTACCGAAGGCATTATGATTCCCGTACCGAAACCACGTGGTGGACACCGACCGCAAGACTATCGACCACTGACATTATTAAACGCAGACTACAAGCTCCTCGCCCGTATACTTCGTGCGCGACTCCATACAACGGTCAAGGCCGCAATACACGCTGATCAAACTTGCCTCGGCGGCGACAACAACGTCCACACCACGCTGGGATCCTACAGAGACATCATAGCGCTGGCGTCGACCTGTCGCCTAAAAGGCGTCCTGGTGGCAGTGGATTTCGATCATGCATTTGACCGCGTCAACCACTACTTTTTACGCGCTGTCATGGAGCACATAGGCATTCCCCAGGTGACAACGACGGTGGTCCTCCGGCTAATCCATGATGCACAATCGAGGGTAATGGTGAATGGCTATCGCTCCGAACCCATCACTATCGGACGTTCAGTACGCCAAGGTTGCCCCTTGTCCGCTATGTTGTTCGCAGTCGCCCTCGAACCAGCTCTACATGGTCTCCGACATCGTTTGGAAGGCATCTCCCTACGGTCAGGCCAATTCAAATGCTCCGCCTATGCAGATGACGTCGTCTTCTTGGCCCAATCAAGAGATGAAATAGAGTCGGCACTTTCATGGCTCCACCATTATGGCGAGGTGTCTGGAAGTCTCCTCAACCTACAGAAGACTAAATACATGGACATAGGCCGAGGATTACCTACAGCATCAGCAGTACCAATTACGAAGGTCCCTCAGATCAAGTGCTTAGGCATAACATTTCACGGCAATGTTCAAAAAACTGCAGCGACGACGTATCGACGGCTTCTACAACAAATGCGAGCACAAATACGACTCCACAAACTTCGAGGGTTAGACATGCTCCAACGCGCACGTTATGTCAACATGTACTTGGCATCAAAGCTGAATCATTTCACGCACGTGCTACCATTGCCAGACACGATCGCAGCCAGGTTTCAAGCAGCGTTTGGACACTTTGTGACTGCAGGCTACATTTTTAAAATACGTTACAACACTATCTCTGCCCCGACAAGAAGGTGGCATCGGTTTAACTAACGTCAAGAACAGAGCTCGAGCGCTACTCCTCCGTACGACGCGACGACTATGGCATTCTCCGCACAGAAACATCACAGGCACCCTTATTGATGAAGTCGCACCACGATCTCTGCAGCCGCCGGCTCCGGTTGGCCATTTATCGCCAGCGCTTGCTCACTTCAAGATCTACTTTGTAGAACACAGTTACATGCTGACTGACCTACCGACAACGCGAGAGGCCATGGCTAAGGACTACTACAACATTTTACAAAGAAGGAATCCACGTAACATGATAGAACGGCGACACCCGAACATCTGCTGGAAAAGAGTGTGGCGGGCGATTCATTCACCTTTCCTGCCAACAGAAGTACGGACATCGTGGTACGTCTTAGTGAACGAAAAATTCCCTAATCGTCAGCGGTTACATTCCATTCGCCTCCTCAGCGACCCCTTATGTCCACAGTGTGCAGACGTCGATACCGACGTGCATCGACTGAATTGTAGCACTGCGAGTGCGTGTTGGAAACTCACAAGGCAAATGCTGGCCCTCCTTCTACGTCGTCCTTTCACGTCGATCCTATCTACCGAAGTTCTCTACCCTGATGGCGTCTATTTTCCACCAGCGAAGACGAATGCAGTCAACTGGATTAAAGGCGTGGCGCTACATTACCTTTACCGAGATAGCGACAAAAACATCCTGGATTTCTGGCAATATTTGCTTGAAACACACACGACTGTCCAACGTGGAGCATCCTACCGAACCACTTTTGCGAACTTTTTAGGATCACTGTTCACGAACCCTCCACCCAGCTGGGGTATCCCAGGTATGAGAAGAGAATAATGATGCAGCCCATAGAACCTGATTGATCCCAACGGTACAAAGGCTACAGCCTTGAATGCGAGAAGACGACTGGGATACTCATGTGCAGGATTGTCGACGGGTTACGTTCTTCAAACTGTTGGCCCCCTATAATAATCATTAAATGAAATAAAGCAATATATTACGACAAAGAGGCATTTCTTTTGTTTCATTCATTCACCATGTAGAAGCCTTTTCGTTGCAGAATGTTGCTCATTGTTCACATATTAATTATAACATAGAAGATGTTTAATTTGTTATTTCACTTGTGTTTTCATTACAAAAGGTTTGGTTAAAACCGAAAACATATACGTTTTTTTAATGTAAGCAACTCTTGAAAAAAAAAAAAACAAAAAACAAAAAAACAAAAAAAAAAAAAAAACAAAAAAAAAAAATTAAAAAAAAAAAAAAGAAGCGCCCCCGTAGTAAGTACGAGGTCCCGGGTTCGAATACCGCCCACAGCATGAATTTTAATTCCGTGCCCTTCCTTATGAACTATAGTTCTTGCTTATAGAATATAGCCACAGTTGTGCGTCTGGATTCCTGATTTGTGTATGTCATTCACCATGTAGAAGCCTTTTCGTTGCAGAATGTTGCTCATTGTTCACATATTAATTATAACATAGAAGATGTTTAATTTGTTATTTCACTTGTGTTTTCATTACAAAAGGTTTGGTTAAAACCGAAAACATATACGTTTTTTTAATGTAAGCAACTCTTGAAAAAAAAAAAAAAAAAAAACAAAAAAACAAAAAAAAAAAAACAAAAAAAAATTAAAAAAAAAAAAAAAAAAGAAGCGCCCCCGTAGTAAGTACGAGGTCCCGGGTTCGAATACCGCCCACAGCATGAATTTTAATTCCGTGCCCTTCCTTATGAACTATAGTTCTTGCTTATAGAATATAGCCACAGTTGTGCGTCTGGATTCCTGATTTGTGTATGTCACCTCTCTCTCTCTCTCTCTCTCTCTCTCTCTTTCTATCTCACTCTGTGTGTGTGTGTGTGTGTGTGTGTGTGTGTCTAATCGCCACCATAGTACCTGTGGCGGAATTTCAACAAAACATTATGTACAAGATGTCTGTGGTTTCGGACACGTAAGAATGCGATGGAAACACAACTAGCCCAATACTCACATGATGTTCAAATGTTTGTACAGTCTATGGGACTTAACTACGGGGTCATCAGTCCCTAAACTTACAAACTACTTACGAACTAGGGCGGCACAAATATCCATGCCCGAGGGGGGATTCGAACCCCCGACCGTAGTGGCCGTGCAGACCGTGACTGGAGCGCCTTAGTCTCCTCGGCCACCGCGGCCGGCTTACTCACATGATGCGATGAGTGATATCGACAAGGGATGTCAAATAGATTGAGTATTCGTAGATTTCTCGAAGGCTTTCGACACTGTACCTCACAAGCGTCTTCTAATCAGACGGCGTGCTTATGGAATATCGCCACAGTTCTGAGGCTGGATTGCCGGCCGCGGTGACCGAGCGTTCTGCGGCGCGCCAGTTACGATCTTCAGCACGGCCACTACGGTCGAGGGTTCGAATCCCCCCTCGGGCATGGATATTTGTGCCGTCCTTAGTATTAGCTACGTAGTTCATAAGTAGTTTGTAAGTTTAGGGACTGAGGACCCCGCAGTTAAGTCCCACAAGCTCTACAAACATTTTAACATTTGTGCGACTGGATTAGTGATTTACTGTACGTTGTAATTGACGGTAAGTCATAGAGTAGATCAGAAATATCTGGCGTTCCCCAGTGAAGTGTTACAGAGCTCCTACTGTTCCTTATTTTTATAAACGACTGAGGAGAGAATTTGGGTAGCTCTCTTACACTGTTCGCGGATCATGCTGTCATTTATCTGTTAGTAAAGTCAAACGAAGATCCAAAGCAACTGCAAAATGATTTAGATAACATATCTGCTTGGTGGAAAAATTGGCAATTGTCCCTTAATAATAAGTGTGAAGTCATCCATACGACCTCTAAAAGAAATCCGTTAAAGTTTAGTTACACGATAAATTAGTCAAAACTACAGCCATAAATTGATTAAATACATAGGAGTAACAATTACGAACAACTGAAATTGGAAATAAGACTTAGAAAACATTCTAGGGGAGGCAAACCAGAGACTTTCATTCGCAGAACACTTAAAGGATGCAACAGTTCTACTAACGAAACTGCCTACACTACACTTGTGCGTCCTGTTCTGCAGTGATGTGTGATCTACACCAGTTGGGACTGACGGACGATTTAGAGAAAGTTCCGAGAAGGGCAGCTCATTTTGTATTATCTCGATATAGGAGGGACAGTGTGACGGAAATGATGCACGAGTTGAGGTGGAAATCATTAAAAGAAGGCCGTTGCGACGAGCTCTATTTGCGAAATTTCTTTCACTTACTTTCTCTTCCGAATGTGGACATATTTTGTTGGGACCCATCTACTTAGGGAGACATGACCATCAAAATAAAATAAGAGACATCAGATGTAAAACAGAAAGACATAGGTGTTCCTTTCTCCGGGAGCTGTTAGAAAGTGGAACTATAGAGATATATCATAAACGTGGTTCGATGAACCCTCTGCCATGCACTTGAATGTGATTTGCAGAGTATCCATGCAAATGTAGTTCAGTTTGGAGAACTATAGTTACTTCACTCCTTGCTTTCCCGATATACCACAAATTAGAAGACACATCCGAACCCTTTCAGACCCAAGGATGTAGGGGGGTCGCGGCCACAGCCGACTGCATGTCTATATACAGAAACAGAGGCCTAAGTGAACTTCACTTCATGTTGTTTAACATTTATTCTCAATTGAATGAAACGTAGATTGCAGTGTGTTAACGGTGAATAACCTCAAAGCCTAAAAACTGTTTTTAGGAACCGATCGATAGGTAAATGAACCAGATGCTATTATTAAATCTAAAAAAAAAAAAAAAAAAAAAAAAAAAAAAAAAAAAAAATCCGGAAAAAGGATACTTCGAGACCTTTCTTAATGACCATAATTCGCTTCTGACTCATGTCTAGAAGCAAAACACTCGTTGTGCAAATTTCTAATCAGCTAAAAATGGGGATATGCCTTCCATTCCGAAAAATATACAAATCAATGTCCAACAATTCACAAGAAATCTGTATCAGGACAAAAAAAATTCCGTGTCTTTGAGACGCGAAAATAGTTTTGTTAGGGCACGTAAGACGGTTGTAGGAGGTCTCTAGAATTTTTTTCCTTGGAAAGGGGTCACACATTCCGAAAGGTTGAAAAAACCCTGTTGTAAATGGTGTGATTTTAATATAGAGAGGGACGTTTAAGATCCAAAATACATACAGTAATTCATCACAAAAAAGAAAACAAATTTATTTAAAAAATTGTACTTGCACAACTGTCTGTTTTGGGCCTTCACTACAAAGTTTTATGATCTGCACCATCTTACAGTAACATGCCTTTGAAAAAAATGACATAATGTCACAGGATGGAATAAAATAACTGGTTGTCAGATATGACAGCTTCTCATGTCAAAACATGGATATCAGCACCTTGTCAAGAAGACTCTCTTGCCGCCATTGTAAGTGTACTGCAAGTTTGCCGACTGCTGGTGCCACACAGTGTAGAAACATGGAACTAAAACACGTTGCGCACATTAGCACAGTCCCTCCTCGATTCTGTGATGCAGGCTCGAACTTCCTAGCGTGAATGACAAAGAAATAAAGCCTGAAAGGGGTAAATATCTCTTACCTTCCTCTGGTAGTCCACCCCCAGGATCCAAAATTACGAATGTCGTAAACTGCGTAAACTGCATCGGATCGAAAGACCAAAATGATCTATTTAGTTCAGCTGATGAACTAGCAGAACTGCGCGAACTACGTTAGATTGGAAGGCCGAAATAGTTCTCATAGTTCACTTACAAGGACAGTGTTTGGTAGTCGGATTTTTTAAATAAAAGTAATCGTATATAAATGGAGTGAAAAGTATGTCTGTTAACGCAATTTTGCATCTGGAACTAAGAAATTTGTTGAATGGTTCTTCAATAAAAAATAGGTATTTTTAAGATTTTGGAAATTACTCTAGTAACGGAGGGGGGGAGGCGGTGAAATAATGTGTGATAGTCTTCTTTTCTGAAAATAAACTGAACTGCGTAGTTCATCTGAACTTATCCATGTATATACTTCGCAAATCGTGAAATTTCGCGACGTCTGCTGCTCCTGTAAGATGGAAAAACGATCTGCAACACATGAAAATTTGTGCCGGACCGGGACTCCAAGCCAGGTCTCGCGCTTTTCGCGGCCGGTCGCCTTAACCACTCGGCCACCCGTGCACGCTCCCCGTTCCTTTAGAACAGTGCCGGCCACGGTGGCCGAGGGAACTGAGGCGCTTCAGTCACGGTCTGCACGGCCACTACGGTCGGGGGTTCGAATCCCCCGTCGGGCATGGATATTTGTGCCGTCCTTAGGATAAGCTAGTTCATAAGTAGTTTGTAAGTTTAGGGACTGATGACCCCGCAGTAAAGTCCCATAAACTATAGAAACATTTGAACATTTTAGAACAGTAGACTCAACGTAAATACGACATCAAGGTAAATTCCCATCGCGGTAATCACGCTAAAATGCGTGCGAGCACTAGGTGAAGTAGACAAGTGCAACATATGGAAGTTTGGGTCTGGCCGGGGAGCGTGCACGGGTGGCCGAGTGGTTAAGGCGACCACTCGCGATAAGCGGGAGACCCGGGTTCGAGTCCCGGTCTGCCACAAATTTTCATGTGTTGCAGATCGTTTGCCCATCTTACAGGAGCAGCAGACGTCGCGAAATTTCACTATTTGCAAAGTATATACAGGGATATATTTATCTCTGCTGCGGATCACCGCCAACGTCTGTTCCTTTGGAACAGACATAATAATATCCATCTGAACTACTTAAATTGATCTATGTAATTCACCTGAACTAGTTCATTGAACTAAGAATATTCCGGAATGAACAGTTCTGTAAAAGGAACTACTTTTCCCATAATCTAATTGCAAATAACGCCTTAACTGTCAGTCTGAGACGAAAACTGAATAAACGCATTTGTAGAGGAGAAACGATGGAGGACTCGAACCTCCGGCGAGAACGGCAGCCAAGTCCGTATCATTACGCCTTAGACCACGCGTTCGTTCCGCGCAGCGAGGAGAAAATTCTCTTGTGTTGTTTTCTACATCCCGCAGCGTTTCCAAGATATTTGCAAAAATAACTGGGATTTGACACATTATGTAAAGTGTTCCCACTTTTCAGGTCGCGTCGTTCAACTGATCGGCACTAAATTTTACAGACGTAATTATTGGCCGCCAGGGCCAGAACCCCTCCTAGAGGCATAACCACACACTGCTAGAAGACGGCACTGTGCCCTATCTTTGCTACTACGGGTCGTACTCCAAACAAATATCAAGAAATTTTTGTTTTCATAGCGAGTAAGTTTTGTTTGATTTCTTTTTCGAAATTTTCACTCAGAGTTTGTACACACGCCTAAAGATATAATTCTTCGTGTGGCTCTATCGTCATATTCTTCGACTGCAAATCATCTAATGGAGGTCTCGAGAATGATTTGAGGTTGATATTTCATCTAGGACCGAATGTATAGCAGGGGAATACTTTTTATAGAGAAACCGAAAAAGTAAGAAAGGAATCATGAATCATAATATTCATGATCCATGATGATTGCCATTGGTTTCGTTGTTTACGATCGTGGCCCCCAAATAAGTAAATTTTTAATAAAAGCCGACATATTGCCAGTAGCAGAGTTATCTTATAATTGTTTTAATTGAAATACTTCTTAAAACAGGTTATTTTATTTTTTATTTCACAACTAGTTTCAGCAAAGCTTGTAGCCATTTTCAAGTGAACAAAAACTTAACTCAAAGGATATAATTAACATATACATGAAAACACTGCTCAATTTAGACCACGAAAATGAGCAGTGTTTTCATGTACATGTGCATTGTAGAATTCAAGTTTTTGTTCACTTGAAAATAGCAACAAGCTTTGCTGAAACGACTTGTGAAACAAAGAAACTTGTTTTTAACGTGTTCAAGGCTGATCTTCCTTAAGAAGTATTTCAATTAAATCATATAAATTTTTTTGTAACTGAATTTATTTTGAGAAGGGCTACAAAAAAAATTAAAAAAAGGACGAAAAGTAAATGGAATAAAAAATTGCACTGGTCTATTTTACGGCACAATTTTTGCAGATATTTCAGACAAAAAATAATGCAACTATGAATAATTAATATAAAATTACATATAAAAATATTAAATCTTATATTTCTATTTTTATATTCTTGATTTTATATTGTGATTATTTTTTGTTCGAAATATTTACAAAAATCATAAAAGTACATGAAAACCTAAAGTGCGTCGTACAACAGGCCAGTGTGATGTTTTATTTTTTACATTTTTTACCTTATTTATAGAGAATGGCGCGATTGATAGCGAGCAGTGGCAAGGATGGATTTTAGAGAAGGTGCATTGATGTGACAACCCTTTGAGACTGCTCAATTTTCTCCAAACCGTGGTTACTGGCAGTAGATAACCGGTTACACATTTTGAATCTACATATTACCATAGCAAAATATTTGTAATTGAACAAGAAATCTATGTCTACAAACGATATAGGTACTAACCTTCTGAAGATTTAAGTAGTGCCAACTTTTCCTTAATGTGACAAAGGACTGGTCAATTGCAAATTTTCACTCTAAAACCCGGCGTTGCCTGTTTATTTATTCCAGTCCTTCGTTAGTCAAACTCCTTCATGTTCTTTCTCTCCATCCAATCCTCCATATCTGACTTTTTTTACACATCCCCAATTTCTTCCAATGGTACGTGAACCATGGTACACAATCGTACGTGTATCATTCAAAAATCAATTCCAAAGAAAGAAAGTTCATTCAAGTGTGAAAAAATGGGTTAACAAGTTTCGGTTGCGAAATGATGTCAGTTATTATTCAGAGACGAATGGAATTTGGATTTAGGAGAAATGTAGGAACACGTGAGGCCCTACGACTTACCTCACAAGATAGGTCAAGGAAAGGCACTTTTTTTTCAGCATAGGTAGATTTAGAGAGAGCTTTTCACATTACTGACCGGCATAAACTCTTTCCAGTTGCGAAGGTAGCAGGGTAAAATGTACGGAACGAAAAGTTATATGCAACTTGTACAAAAATTAGGCAGCAGTTAATGGTGGAATGGTATGAAAGACAGACAGTGTTTAGAAGGGAGTAAGGCAGGGCTGTAGCCTTACCCCAATTTGCACACTGAGCAAGGTTTGAAGTATTGCAATGAGAAATTTGGAGAAGGAATTAAAAGTTACGAAAAATAAATGAAAACCCGGCGGTTTGCCGACGACATTGTAATTTTGTCAGACGCAGTGAAGGACATGGAAGAGCAATTGCACGGAATGGACAGTGTCTGTAAAGCAGAGTATAAAATGAAGATCAACAAGACTAAAACTAATGGAACGTTGCCCAAGAAAATTGGGCAACACTGAAGGAATTAGTTAAGGTAACTAGACAAAAATAGTAATAGGTGAGTATTCTTATTTGGGTTGCAAAGTTACATCTGATATAGAAAGTTACAACTGATATAGAACGTGGATCCTAGTGACTAACTTGGGTAGGACGTTCAAAATTTGAGGTTTACATTTTGAGACGGAAGAAACTCACCGACATGTGGTCAAATGAAAAAAGTACAGCTACTCGGTTCCTTCGTGCAGTTGCTAGTGTTGGTAGCGAACAATAATGTACTTCAGTATTTCCGTAAGTATTACCGTGTAATTAATGGTGTAGCTGATCATTTATCCAAAGAAGAGCAGTAAGAATATTACGTGGTATTCGACCTCAATCACACTCGCACTATATACATATTTAGAAATGAAGGTAACCCATCTCAGTTCTAGACTGGTGATGTCCACCACACAATAGTAGAAGACAAAACTATTTCTGTTACTCATAATTAAACCTGTCAATGACTAAGCCAGGAGTTCGATATTCATCAACAAAAATTTCTGATAACTTGCCCAACAAAAAAGTATATGATAAGTAAGGAAAATGTTACATCAACCCTAATAGTATTTATTCTAGACAATTAATTTCACTGAGCGTACCATATAATACTTAAAAACTGCATCCTGCAAACATGTAGTTGCGTGAGCAGAACTGAAAAATAATTTGATCAACGACGTAAAAGTTCATGGATTACGCTTCAACTATTGGTACTGCGTCATCTTTTGCATGGTAGGAAGATGACCGTGTAAAGTGTAAACAAGCACCAAAATAAAAACATAGAACATTTTTTTGCTGATGATGCCACATTCCGAACCATTTATTAGGACAACACGAATTTAGCAACTATGAGTTTTCATATTGTTGTTTATATCGCAGTACATACATATTTCACTTACATGTGCTGGAAATAAAATTATTCTTTCACTACAGTCTCATTTAATTACTTTGCGGAATTTGGTACAAATTTAACAGTAAAATTTTTATTTTAAAACGGTAAATTGTGTAAATTAGAAATTTAGGATAAATTATTGTTCAAATTTCTCATCTGTATGCACTACAGGCATTAATACGAACAAAATCAAATAAATTAGATGCTTACAAAAGTTGACGAGATGTCAGAAATATGTAAATTCTGTTTCTTTACTGTTTCCACTTTTTTTAATAAAAGAATTCTAACAATGAATGCAGCATATCCAACAGTCGTAACTTTCCTTAAATAAGAGCGCCGTCTTCTCAAAGATGAAAACAAAATCACCCAAAGATATTAGAATACATTACGCTTTCTAGAACTACATACTTATACAAATTCGATCACATCACCGCCTTCGTGTATATAAAACATATATATGACATCAATTTTTTTTCTATCTCTTGGAATAAACTAAATTAGCAGTGCCAGTTTGTAGCTTGCATCGCTTCATTTAGTTTCCGCATGTTGCCAATAGGTGGCAGCAGTTGATGGAAGAGATCCGTTTGCTGCCACGCTAAAACGTCTCCCAGAAATAAAGGTAATTTCCGTTTCTTTTTTGGCATTTTTGCGCTATGATGTTTTCGAAACTTTCTTACAACACAATCGAATAAATATAACGATATACGTTTTATCGGTGTATCAATACCACGAGGTTTGAGTAAAACATTATTTCGCATTCGAGTGCCGTTGTTTTCATAATATTTAATAACAATATTTTTATTTGGTTTTTAACTTCATTTCACTTCAGAACAATGCATTGGCCTTCAGTATAAAATTTTCATTAATATAATCTAAGCACAGAACTGAGCATGAAGTACTGCTATTGTTTTGCAGGTTCTTCCGTCGGTTCTTGGTGGAACATCGTATACAAAATTAAAAATAGCATTTTTTATATGTTCCACAAGCTTATTTTAATACGTTAGTCGGTTTTCAGCTTGCGATTACGAAGCCGAAATCAGGTAAACGAAATGAAGTTGTGCAAAAAACGCAAAATTGTCATTTTTCAGTATTTTGATAGTCTGTCAACATTAAGCTGCCTCCTTATCTACTGTTGTTTTGATAAACACGAGTCAACCTAATTGTAGTCTCATGTTTGGATCATCTTACAATGGTCCATTGAGTAGGGACCAGTATTCAGCCTGATCCAAAATTTGGTTTATCGAATTTGAAATATTATGCACTGCATAACTTAACATCCCGTTAACAACACCGGTTACGCGTTTTTAACGCAGACATTACCTTTGGTTAATCCGCAGAAATCAATTGTCAACACATTCATTGTCAATACATTTAGAACCTATCAAAATTACCTTTTGTTATGTTTCATAATCAATATTAAGAGACCACATTAATCAGTCACTGTTAGGCCTAAATCTATTTCTCACAATGTTCTTTTCCCAAGGAATGTAAATCTTCACACGGTTCGTTTCTCATTACTTAATTTTTACACTCCTTCATTTGTGCTGAGACAAAAGTAAAATTATTCGGAATAAATGGACCGATTTTTATTTCACTTTATCTAATAAACAAAACAAAATATTTTTGCTATGACTGAGGAATTACATGAACGAAAATGCTATCCGTTTAAAAATTATTCAATATATTTCACATTTAGAAATATCTTTGTAGGAAATGGTACTTAATTATTAATGTTATTCTGGGCTACGAGAAAACAGAACTCAATCTGTAGAAAAAGATGTAGGATTTGGGTAGTCTTTTATGATGGCACAAAGAGTGGAGAGTAGGTGTTAGTTCAGTCAAAACTAATTGGTGACAGAAAGAAGAAGAAGTTAAGAGATATAACACTAAGTGTACGACATAGTTACTATGATTTTAATTTCTCCCTTTAATAATTTCGCGCCTGTAATATAAAACAAAAAATGGACACTTCTACATTTCCTGAGCGTGCCCCTTGGATATTAGTTCAGTATTGTTTTAAAGACCTTACTATTGCCCATTCAACAATAGTAACATATACACGTTAAGCATATGTTATAAATAATGAAAATTTCCGTTGAGAGTGTTAGTGATATTTGGTTAATTGTGATATTTGGTTAATCAGAGCAAAATACCATGTGAAGCTTGTAGCTCGCTAGAAGCACAAGTACAAACAGACAAGAAAACATTTAGGCAAAAATTTAGCTACTGAAGTCGGATTTTACAGAACTGTGAGACGGTACAAAAACTCAAGACTCGGGGGATGTTGAGGAAGATAAAAGCGATATTAGTGCTGAGAAAAAAAAGCAATAAAGCAAACACTTCGAAAATTATACACGTTTTTACACTTAGGGACTTAATGGAATTCAATATAGCCAAAGGTCAGCCAAGGCGATAGATATTACATATGAAATACATATGTCAAGAGAAAATATGAGGCATGATAAACGATGTTTCACTGTAGTCTTGCTATGGTCTATCGCCGATATAATATATAGACAACGTTGCAGGTAACTGTTAGGAATGTGTTTACTTTTCATTTAAAAGAAGCAGACTCCGAATTAATACCATCACAGTTTTTGTTTTCTTGTGTAACTATTATTTGCGGAATCTTCTTAGAAAATGTGGGACTTCATAGTTACAAAAGGACTGTGGTTGCAATTTCTTCTATCTAGGTGTAGTATTACGAAACGTGTGTGAGTGCTCTTTTTAAAAAAAAAAAAAAAAAAAAAAAAAAAAAAAAAAAAAAAAAAAAAAGCACACACTTCTAAGTGGATGATTTGGAGCAGTCAGTCTCATTATTAGAAAAAAAATGCATTATTGTGCAGATCCAGATTTCAGGAAATGACTTGCTATTCCCAATGCTTTTTTTCTATATATAAGTATGTTAAGCATGTCATTCTTTAATCGCCGTAAACGCGATGTAGTACACTTAGCACAGTTCAGTTTTGATTCAACACAATTGCAAGTAATAGAGGGCAGGTCATAAGGAAAGTCGCGAGCAGAAGAAACCTTCTATATTGAAGGCAATCTGACAAAATATTTCTGTCATACACTTGTTTCATTTCAGTTCATAAATTTCTGCTTGCATGAAACTTTATATCTTTCTTATTCTGCACTGATGGTTAACTAATTCACAGAAACTGATACATAAATCAAAGCAAGATGGGCCTATTTATTCTGTTTTGTGCTTGGATTCCATCAAGACTGATTTTGCAGTAATATCAGTCGAGGTGGCAATGTTAGCAATGAGTAGGGGTCATGGAGGAATTTTCAT
The DNA here is from genome assembly GCA_026315105.1 of Locusta migratoria. Taxonomy (NCBI): domain Eukaryota; kingdom Metazoa; phylum Arthropoda; class Insecta; order Orthoptera; family Acrididae; genus Locusta; species Locusta migratoria. The sequence goes on along the minus strand of CM048754.1, from coordinate 80,100,763 downwards.
AAGAGGCACTTTGCTCTAGACTGAACGCTGAAAGGCATAATCAGCCTAAAATATTGGTGGTAGTGGTGGTGGTGTTTTGCTGTTGCTGTGGTCTTCAGTCCGAAGTTCTATAAACTGATGCTGAGTCACAACGCTGGTTTACCACTACGCAAGTCTTCTGGTCTATGTTACCTAACAAGAGCATCGTACATCAGTCTCAACCCACCGACTGCAGACAGGTGGTTATCGATTTGAGATATTGATTTCTGTATTCGTGTAATCAGAATAGAACTATTTCCTTATTTTTCTGAAGGTAATGTAATCTAAATAGTGGGAATTTCTGGATTTCAGAAGAATTTACGTCACTACTTCTCAGTGGGCATCGAAGCCGGGGGAGAGACAGAGAGAGAGAGAGAGAGAGAGAGAGAGAGAGAGAGAGAGAGAGAGAGAGAGAGAGAGAGAACAACAGTATACCTTCTTCTCCCGAGTTTATATTTGCAAATACACTTGCACTTAAGCGTTTCGTGAGTGATTAAACCGAAAACGCACTTTTAGTTTTTCTCAAATTTTCTAATTTTTCGGTAAATTTTCCTAACCTTTATTTCATAAAAATATTGTCCTGTCAAGCCGTACTCAAATGATGCTATTACAACCATGTGGCAATTGATTTTTATTCATAGAAAAAAAAATCCCATTCAGTTTTTACTAAATTTTCCTACTTTCCGGGAGAGTTTTCTAAATTTTTATCTGATGCAAACCTTCCTCTTGCTTTCAACATGAAATGTACACAATTTTATGGCAATTGAACGAACGGTATTGATAGTTCACTGGAAAAAGCTTTTTCAGTTTTTCCCGATTTTCCTCTTTTCCGGACAACTTTTCCATATTTTATCACCGTTTAAACCTTACCTGGAGGTACACGAATATTTCAAGACTAAAATTAGCCAAATCGGATCGGCCGTTCTCGAGTTTTAGGGAGACTGACTCTCTCTCTCTCTCTCTCTCTCTCTCTCTCTCTCTATATATATATATATATATATATATATATATATATATATATATATATATAAAACAAAGGACAGTGGATAGAATAAAACATCCAGTTAGAGTTAGCTGTGAAACGCGTGCGAGCTGGTGGCATGAACTGCTTTCGAGATATGAAATTCGATAACGCACTTTAAGAAAGATTGGATAAGACTGATGAGAAAAAAGAGGAGTGGGAGCTCATCCCTTCTCTAATTTTCATAATCTGTAGTACTAAAATTTTTCTTGCTTGACTTAGAAGTGAAGTCGCAAGTGTTGTTAAACACATGCAGTGAAGAGATCATCTTACTATCATGGGTGTTACCTGACAAAAAAAAAAAAAAAAAAAAAAAAAAATTGTTACAGAATAACTACATGGCATTATAAAAATGTCAACATTGGTCACGAAGAACAAAATGCTACAATATTCCGCAATTTTTATTATTTATTTTAGAGACCAGTGTGTCACTGTTACACCAACAACAGCTATTATTGTACCTCATGATGACGTAAAAGCCGAAAACTGGTGTACAAAATAACAGTTATTATGCTAGATCGATATCCATGCGTTTCTCCAAGGACCGATGGAATAGTCAGTCAACGCAAATTAAAATAACTTAATTGTGCCAATGATGTGAAACCTTCAACCAAATTGTTGGAGCGTGTTAAATCTAAAAGTGACTCTAAAGGCACCTGAAATCCATTGTAAATGACTGTGACATTTTCAGTCACGATAAACAGACATCTGTAGCTCCATATTGTAGCCTGGAAACTAATAACATAGATTTTACATTATGTGTTATTACTACTTTCTAAAATATTTAATCTGGAGCATCCTCAGATTGTTCGTTCGAGGGCGAATGATTTAAATTTTATGAGCATATGGATTGATATTCATCTGCTAATACTGTGTAAATTCCATTCACACATTTTGCAGGATCGATTTAATATTATTCATTTGTATTATATAATGGCCGTGAATTATTATGATCAAATATTGGTGAATCACGAGACAACGGTGATGCCTTCGATATTATTTGCCTTGTACAGTTAATCGTAAAATACTTCATCATATATTTGAAAATCATGAGAGTTCCATAATTTTCTGAGACATTATATACCTTGTAAAAACTTAATGAATAAAACCGGAAAATAAATAACTTGTAAAATTATATCTATGTAAAATACGACATCTTGTACAATAACGCCACCTGACATGTAGCATATAACTATGTTTGCATTTTAAGATTATGTGTTTCAAGTGCAAGATACCATCAGTTGATACTACTAATCAGTAATGTTTGATTTTAGTTCTTGTTCACAACGAAAAAGTTTTAAGCAACATGCCTCATGTGCAACAGCCACTGAGGTTATTTGTAAGTGCTGTACTGTCTCTTATTAGTATTTATAATAATTAAATTTTGTTCAAATGTTTGTAAATCGATCGGACCAAACTGCGTGGTCATCAGTCCGCAGCTTACAAACTACTTAAACTAAGGTAAACTAACCCAAGGACAACACACACACCCATGCCCTAGGGAGGACTCGAACCACCGACGGCGAGCAACCGCGCGCTCCGCAGCGAGGCGCTTCAGACGGGTCGGCTACTCCACCGCGGCCGTAAATTTTGTAACTGCCTTTTGGCCGATACTACTAACTGATCAAAACATGATTTTGCATGTATGATAAAGTAAAAATTTTCTTACGATTTTTGTGTATTTAAAGTGTTCATACACTATACTGCATCTTAGTTATACAGGCATTTTACTAGGTACGTGATAGATAGTGACTTTATACCAGAGGAAACAAAGCAGAAGTATGAGATCTAAATTTACCTAAAGATTAATCTTCGGTAACCACCACTAATTATACTTGATAGCGAGGAAGACGGCTACAAAATTACTAAGGAAAAAATTATGTAAGATAGCGCAATGACTAATCACCACAGGTGCTTCGAATAAGAAACTAGTCATCTAACAATGTGCTCCAATACAAACGTTCACTTACATTCTACTTTAGAATGCCATTCATTATAGCGTTCCTTTAATACTTCTCATAGTAGTTCGGAAAATGTCTCACTAATTAACTGCTGCTTGAAAGCAATCCACAGCTTACATATTCCTCCAAATTACATTCGTTCTATTGTAGGATTCTAATTTATTCAATCAAACAAAATCAGAAATTAAGACTATATTAAGTATTGATGCGAGCATGTCTTATTACACGGATGTTTGTAAATGCTTCTATAGGCTATATTCCATACTTCGGCAATGATTTTTCTCTTCCGAATAAGAGGTTTACCTATGCACTGTTGCAGCTTACATGTACTTGTTTTCGTGAGTAAAATATTTGAAAATGTCCACTTTTATCCCTAAATACAGTGTGACATTGTGCTATAGTGCTCAAAAGAAAAACAGATGGACAAATCAATACTTGCTTCGGAGTCAGGAGTTTACAAATAAAATTCTGTTACTGCCTTTTCGATTGCTTTTCGAGTGCTTTTTCCGAAGTTACAGCTGACAAGCACCTTTTTTTATCATTAAAAATGTAGGACACAGTTACTACACAGTCTACGGCGTAAAGAACACTGGTGATTAATACTTCGACGTGATGTCATATCCAAAAGAAATCAATAAAACCGTTCGAATGTTATATTTTAAACAAGGCCACAGAGCGATTTTGGAACCTTCTTGAAATACGTATTGTGGACACAAAATGATGTGTAATGTACTCAGATGTCTAAGGTAAATTGAAAAGCTAAATTTTATTGTGGCTGAGCTAAGTCAAAAAATAATATTTCCAAGTAGGCTGTGGTAACATAATAATTTGTGAAAAATCGTAACGATTTTTATGGCACGATATTTATGCATTTTACCATTTTATACGATTATTTTGCCATTAATAAAACTATAATGTAGATTCGAGAACCTGAATTACCTATTAGACAAGTCTCCACATAGATTTCTGAAGCATATTACTAAAAATATATCGAGCATGAAATTTGAAAAAACACGAGGAGGACCATCGTATAAATTCCATCAATAATACGATGAAATGCATTTAGAACCACTCTAAGACTTTTACAGTCACGTATTTCTGACGTGCTGACAACAAAATAAAGGAACGATTTCGTTTCTGGAACGTTGTGCTCCACGATCACAAAACTGATTTTATAACCACCGATATGAGCAGTACTGGTCGTAAAATCCTACTTTTATTTATAGCAAACTGGTTTAGGTTTCATAGTAACTATCTTCAGAGCTGAGGTTGAGTAGCATAGGGCCTATGTAATATCAGACAAATGTATCTTACATTCGTCAATTTTTACCTCATTTAAGACAAGGCTGATGTTTGTGGTATGTACCAACAATCCATAAATTTGGGGTCATTGCGAATAGTTTTCGTGCATACTTTTGATCGTATTTGTTCCACTTTATTCTGATTCAGTACTGAAGATCGTTACAGTGTAACTGAAATCGATTTGCTATTTAAAAGAAGGAAAAAGGAAAAAAAAGCATGATTTTACGAGCAATGCTGATTATTTCCTGGTTGTAATTAAATTAAGGTTCTTACATACGAATTGAGGCTCTGATTCTGAAGCTATGAGTTTAAAATGTACATTGCACAATTAAAAGGCTGTTGAAAATAATTATGCATGTATTTTAGTCATTTCCAGCATGCTTCATACTGTAGACAGATTTCTTTATTTTTGATAACTGGTTTCGTATGTATTAGTCTATTTCCATGTCGTCCCACAACAGGTTTCGCTACGTGGTTCTTTTTCGTGGGTTGAATCGCACATCAAACTACTGTGAAACTACTTGAAAATTATAGAAAAAAAGACCAAGAAGTATGCTACCAGAAGTATGCATTCCGTAAAGTTATATAGCGCTCTGTGCGTCAGAGATGCAGATTATCGACAACGATATAAAGTAAATGCCGATAAAACGTTGAAAACTTGGGAGAAAAACACAAATGACAGAACTGTGTATTCACTAAAATTTGCTGATGACCAGCTGATACTGGAACAGGATGAAAAATTCATTTAAATTAAAGAGGGTATAAAAGTTGGGTTTTCTAATCTAAACGAATAAAACGAAGTACAATATAATAAAACAAACACCCCGCAGTTAAGTCCCTTAAGCTTAAAATAAAACAAACTAATCACAAAAAAGCAAGCTATGATTGGTAATAGAGGGTGAAAATGTTATACGTAGTTTAGAATAGAAAATCTAGACGTAAAAATTACACAAGTTGGTAAACAAGATTCGGATTCATTTCCGAGTAAATGCTGCTAAGTTTATCGTTGGTGTAGGCCTATTAAATGGTATTTTAGTTTATCAAGAGGGAAAAAAGAAAAAAAACAGAAGCATTGTCGTATAAAGATCAGATGTATGGGCAGTTCAATTTTAATTAATGGAAAGATTGAAAACTGAGATGGATTTTTGGAGACGGTCGACACTTTGTCCAAGTAGAATAGTCATGAATGAAGTTACCGTGGAGAGAATCGATGTCAAAAGTTCGAGTGTTAATTTCGTGGAAGAATGACAAATGATATGTCATGGACACACGAAAATGTTCTCAGAGGAGTGATTGACATAACAGATCATGGGACGATAAGAATCTAGAATGAAAGAAATAGGGATACCATAAGCCTCATGGATACAAGGAAATCAGAAATTATTTAGGAGATTAAGTAATGAAGAAAAGTTGTGGACAGATTGCCACAAATGCAGAATAAAAATTAATGTATATTCTTGCTTTGATTACCGGAGTACATAAATATATTTTAAAACGTGTAATAATAATAATAATAATTTGTATAGGTTATGGTACCGTCTTACGCAACTGTTCATTAGTCTACTGTGGAAAAGGAGGCGAAAAACACAAAGAACAATTATGAATAATAATAATAAGGAAAAAATTTCGCAGGTGACAGATATTTCGAATAGTTTCGTCAACGCGGGAGGCAAGTGAAAATGTTATGAATAGTAAAGTAATGGAGAACGTCGGGGTAGAGAGTGATATTTTATCCCGATCTCCTTGAAATTTTCGTTGTGGTGATAATGAGTAGCGTAGATTAGGAAGAAAAGAGGTAGAGAGCGAACTCAAGAGTAGCATAATCCAAAGCTTAAGTTCGCATCCTATTTAAAGACACAGTGCCGTATTTTTCACACATTCCGACAGTACAACTGCAAATATATTCGTAGAAGATATATTAAATGACGAGCATTGGGGGCTTTCGTATTCCGAAGTGTTGCACTTCTGAACATATCATAGATTATCAGTGCACATGAATAATTTCATAGTTTGAATGACAACAAAAAATTTTAAGTCCTAACGTGCACCTAATGATTTCTAGGAATTTTCTAATTTTGAGAATCATAACACGAACCACGACTCCAAAAAGCTTCTGGTTTTGTCAAATATTGTAATAGCATATGACGCAAACCATTGGTACAATTCGTTTTCTTTATATTCAGGGGACTCTGAACCACCCCTACGTTCATCTTTAAAATTTTAAGCAGTAAACTTGGTATACGCAACCGCTGCCCACATGGTCGTTTACTGAAGGGAGTCTCTTGTAAAATTAATTAACATATTTAAAGAAAACCTCCATAAAACCCGGCAAACCATCACGAACGTTGGGACACGCAACAAGTCAAACCACCCCATGTACATTAAAAGATACCCGACAATGTACCTTTATTGGTACGAAACCGGTAGTAACGCAATAAAGGCGTATAAAAACAGCTAAGGCGGACTGCAATAATTCATACAAAGACATCCTGATTGTTTATGGTGCTTTCTATAATTGATTTACAAAATTGAATTTCTAATAATGCTCCATTAGATGCATTTTATGTAGACATTCAGCAAAATGAAAAATTAAAAACACAACTTCCCATCACAAATTTCGCATACTGCACGTTTTGACAAGTCACTAAGATTTCCAGCCCTTTTCGGCATGTTGACACCTGACAATTTATTGGAAAAATAAAACGCTGCTGAAAGCTAAAGAAATGGTTAAGTTTAACACTGCACTGGCATTGGCAAACAGCCAAAATATCTACCGTGAAATATGTATTTCTTTTTGGCACACTTTAGGTTACGGTAGTAACACTAAACGTGGGCCTTTGCGATTGTCTTCTGACAGCTCGGAATTTAAATGAAAATAACGGCTTACCTATTCATCTGACACGAAAATTGAATAACCGAATTTGTAGAGCAGAAAAATCTCTACAACTTTGCTCTGTTATATTTTTTTCATATCTCGTATCGTTTGAGACATATTTGCAAAAATAACGGAAATTTGACACACTCCATTGAATTAACGAAAACCAGCCGTTCGGAGATGTCACGTGACATTCCTCGCGTATTTGATGATTTTCTTATTGTAACTTACACATTGTCATTTCAAAGCAACGGCACACTGAGGAATTAACAAAAACACATCGTTCTTCGTACGATAAATGATAATCTGATGTCTACAAATGCCATATTCACATCAATTAATAACGGCCATGAATAGTATGAGATTAAAGAGCTCCTGTTTTGATTTATAGCCGTAGCGTAGTGGGCAAGGAGCTGGACTGTAACGCGAAAGGTCAGTGGTTCGAAACCTGCCACTACCTATTTTTTTTCTTAAAAGGGTTTCAGACACACTTATTAATTTATTTAGATTATTATTTTGGTCCAAAATGTTTGCAAAAACTTATGAAACTACAAATCTAAAGTGGGCCGTAAAACACGTCAGTGCGATTTTTTGAAATGTTCAAATTCAAATGTTTGTTAAGTTTAAAGGACTTAACTGCGGGGTCATCAGTCCCTAAACTTACAAACTACTTATGAATTACCTTAGACTAAAGACGACACAAACATCCATGCCCGAGGGGGGATTCGAACCCCCGACGGTAGCGGCCATGCAGACCGTGACTGTCGCGCCGCAGTCCCCTCGGCTACCGCGGCCGGCTGCGATTTTTTTTATGTGATACATACCGGAAAATACGAAATTAACAAAAGTAGGTGATTAAATTGTCTCTCAATTACAACATTCACGTTAATTTCCGTAATATTGGATGTTTCCACTCTAACACACAAGGCTATCTTGATCTTCAATTACAGTAGCTGCGAAACTGATTCGTAAAAGTACACGGGAGGTTCGAGTTAATCGAGAAGCACTACCGCATATAAAAAAACCGCATATTTATACGCGGACGTAAAAGCAGGATTTATTAATATTGTACTGGTGGAGAATATCAGAGTAGCGGTCGGAGTCGGGGGGGCGGGTTTTATTCCGAGTGCGCGCGAGCCACGGTGACTTGTTTGTGGGGCGTTTGTACGGCGACTGTCTCGCGCGGAGGCTCGTGTGGGCAGTTTGTGTTACTCGGTTGCAATATTTAGTGCCGCCGGGGCGGGAGGGGCGACGTAACGACGACAAGTTGTTTACCTGGGCGGTGCGTCGCGGCGCGCCGGCGTCGTCGGCCGGTTTCGTCACGTCCCACGTGGCCCGTCGTCGACGGAGACGCCAACATGGCCGCCGACGACGACGCCGACGCGGTCCGGCCGGCGAGGTGCGCAGCTGGCGACGGAAGTGGTCGCGTTCTGCGCAGCCGGGCCCGAAGCCGCTTCGGCCGCGCTCGGAGCAGTTCGGCCGGCGTTCGATACGAGACGAGCAGCGTCCGCCTGTGGGTAAGCAGACGTCTGCGTGAATTAGAAAAAAGGTGGGGGGGGGGGGAGGGAGAGACAGGAAGGCAGCGAGGGTATAGCGGGGTCTGCGAGCATTGTGAGAGGGTGTTTGTCAGAGCTGGGGCCCCGTCCTGCATTGGGTTACTCGGTCACTGATTAGCCCGCCTCGGCAATACGCTTTCCACCTTTAAGCGGTTATCTGTGAGTGTTAGTAAACGGCTGACGGGGAGCACAGTTAACCGAGCCATCTTATCACGTTACCTGCCTAACGGATTCCAGGGGGAAACAAGTATAGTTTTCAAATACAGGGTGGCTAGGGTTACCATACGTCCTCTTTTTCCCGGCCATGTCCTCTTTTTGAGGCAAGAAAATGTGTCCGGCCGGAATTTATAAAATTCTACAAAATGTCCTCCGTTTTTTGGGTTCCGAGAAAGAAAATTTATTATTGTGTCATTGGCGACAACATGTTCATTCGCACTGCAGTTCCAAACTGTTGGCAACTATTACGCGCATACACAGAGTGAAATTGTCGTTCACAATTTCGCACTCCGCATGGGTCTGACAGTTGCAAACGATTCGGATCTTCTCTGCGAAAGAACCCGGTTGTCTACCCTTTATTCAACCAGTGCATTCTGTCTTCTGCATTACGTTCTATGGCGTTGCTTTTGATATACTTTGTGGTTTAGGTTAAAGCTGTATTGTTTGTTCGAGATCGTACGTAGCCTTTTGTTTCAAAATAAATTACGAACTTAAATATAACATAATACCGAAGAGAAAGTCAGTTAAATATGTGCTCCTCGAGAAATACAAATCATTCAAGAGAATGATCAAACGAATGTAAGAATTAATGATACATTGTTCTCCGATCAGCTTTGTAATTTTATAATTTTTTTTAAAGATTATCAAAGGAAACAGAACATACCAGCAGCTCAAGTGTGGTGTGCATATTTAAATCAGTCATCTAGTGGTGTTAGTCATTCTGAACTGCTGAAAATTGTAGACTTGTTTTTTTTCTGTAACTAGTCATAATGCCGACACAGAACCTGTGTTTTCTCTTGTGAAGACACCGTGTACAAAAGACAAGAATAGATATAAAATATACTGTATGTGTACAGTATAATTTCAAAAATTAGAAACAAAAATCACTTGAGAGAGGCTTCGTCGTCCACCAAATACAGTTGGTTCAAAAATGAATAAGAAAAGAATGAGACAGTTGAGAGTAGTGATGAGGAATAAACTGTCAAGTTCATAATATTTCGTTTCCCAGCAACCACACAGGCTCACTGTTTTACTTTTTAGCAGTTTTACGTGGTTCATTAATAAAGTTGTTAATTACTTTATGTTAAAGTGTCCTCTTTTTTATATGAACTGTCCTCTTTTTTGGTGATGAATATATGGTAACCCTAAGGGTGGCGCAGGGAAACGGGAAATTTCGAAATAACGTTATTTCCATGAATAAATCCATAAAACTAGTAGTTTATTAACGAAAGTGAATGTATTCAGTATGCCAATATTCAGTATGTCTTTACAATCGAAATGTCCAAAAGTGTCTCTTTACTTTTCAAATATGACATCGGAAAGATGTGCTCCCATTCGGCGTTCACACTCTAACAGCCTGTTATGAAAACTCTGGAATGCGCGGTGTAGCAAATCTTGGGGAATGGCAGTGATTTCGTTTTCAGTGTTCTCCTTCAGTTCATGGATTGTTGCAGGACGTGTACGGTACACCTTGCCTGTAAGATATCCCCACAGGAAGAAGTCGCACACACTAAGATCAGGGATCTCGCAGACCATGCAATGTCACCGTTACGTGAAATAATGCGTCTTCCAGACAACTGACGAACTGCTGCCATCGATTGTCGAGCGGTGTGTGACGTGGCTCCGTCCTGCTGAAACCACACGTTTTCGTCTTTAGGATTAAGCTCGTATAGTCTCGGTGTAAAGAGTGTTTGAAGCATTTCAACAAATCGAGCGGATGTTACTGTCACTGCACTACCATCGACACGTTCAAGAAAATAAGGGCCAATAACACCACGGCATGATGCAGCACACCATATTGTGACCTTGGCGCTATGTAGCGGTCGCTGGTGCAACTCACAAGGATTGTCCTGTGCCCAATAACGAAAATTCTGTTTGTTCACGAATCCGTTCAGGTGGAAATGGGCTTCGTCTGATATCCATAAGTTACCAAAGGAATTCGCGTCCTCGTTGATTTTAGCCAATATCTGGCTACTAAACTCCATACGTGACGCTGGGTCTCGTTCATGTAAGTGTTGCACAATCTGCAACTTAGAGGGATGGAAGTCTATTCGTGCAGTATTCTTTGTAAGCTTCGTCGCTTAATCCCTAACGAAGATGCATGCTGTCGAACGGAGCGGCGAGGACTTGTCTCGATTGCAGCTCTAGCAGCTGCAATGTTTTCTGGGGTACGTACCGTTGGAATGCCACCTGGAGGTTTCTTTTTCAAGACAGGTCCTGTTTCCTCAAAATGACGCACCCACGTTGTAATCGCATGCGCAGATGGGACACGTCCATGACGTCCAAGCTGGTAATGCTGTCGAAACGTTCTCTGCGCGGCAGTCGCACTATCACCATGTTTGTAAAACGCTCTCACAGCGACTGCACGTTCCGCACCAGTCCAACTCTCCATGAATACTAAATGGCAATGCGTTCACATCAATTGTGCAAAGTTTCGAATATCTGCCAGCGCTACAGTACTACCAACTGTAACGTTCAAAATTTCCCCTTCCCCTGCGCCACCCTGTATTTCACGAAATCGTTAACTAAATATAGAAATCGGGAAATCGCACCTTATGTTTTTCTGTAGTTTTATGACTTTTTTGCAGATATTTCGGCCAAAAATAATAAAAATATTAGTAACACATAATTAGATGAAAAACTGCGTTTAGATTTGAATATAATACAATGTTCGAAATTCGCTAAAAATTACATGAACACTCCTGAAATTCTGCTCCGAGCACGCCGATTTAATCGTAATGAATTCATTTTGAACAAATCAGGTTGTAATTCATTTCTGGTCTTCAACGTTTATGAACGATTCGATTACGATCCCACTATTCTGATAATGTCGATGCACTCAACACGTAATATTTTTGCTTTTCAGGTATGGTCCGCCATGTGCAAACACAACTGTTTTTAGTTTCTCCCAAATATGCTTCGCTGGCGTTGCAGCATCATAAGTGGGATATTTATTTTATACTGTCTGTCAAATGAACAATGAAGTGATTGTTACTTTTTGTACATTAAGTGTAGAAACTACAGATAATAGTGAAACTAATATAAATCGTTTCTTATTTTTATAGGTATACTATGCCTACCTTAATACCACATGTTCTTTGTTTGTTTGTGGTTCTTAAACTCTCAAAACATCACTGTGTATTTTTGACAGTTTGTCATCTGCAAACCAAAACGTGTATAGTTAGTGGGGCGAATGGTTAGCTTGTATACATCAGGGTTTTTTTACGAAAATATAGGACGTCATTTTTGTGTTTTTGTTTATTTTACTGCTGCGACTGTTTCTATAACAAAATGTTTACGTGTTTATAGCAAGTTTTTGTCACTTACTTTGGTGAATTTGCGGTGTTTTCACGTTGTGAACAAGCACTGTGTCATTTTCACTTTACTCAATGTTTATGTTGTGAAAACAAGATGGTGGCCAGTTGAATTCTGGAAGTAGTGTTAAGAACAGCTGACTGTGGTGGGGGCGGGAGTTTTGAGTCATGTTACTTTCGTTTTGGTGTGTGTGTGTGTGTGTGTGTGTGTGTGTGTGTGTGTGTGTGTGTGTGTTTATGGGTTTTCTGTCAGTTATTTGAGGGCGGAGAATATAGTTCCGTTGCAGAGGGCTGTGTCTTCATTTATTATTTCTTTTCTTTCTATTACGGCTTTCTGTATGTGGTAGTTCTCTTCAATTGTTAATTTTTGTGGGAGGCTATAACTGTGTTTCAGAATGTTTAGATCAGTATTTATGTCGGTTTGTGGTTCATGTTTATGAGGTGTTCTGAAATTATTCTCTCTGACCATATTTTAACACATAGCCAAAATAATTCGATATTTTGGAGTTCAAATTTGACACACTTTTTTTACCTCTTTGAACATTTGGAAATCTTATCCAAATTTTATTATCATTCCCAAATTTTATTTTATCTTTTTCCGTTTGTTGTGTTAGTTTTTCCTCTTTTTTTTCAAGTTTATTTTCTTTGCCGGTACTGGTTGGCGTAAAAACAAGTGAGTATCAATTAGCCCACTCCTTGGATTCGCCGCTATTATTACAAGTATCTCTGAAACGGCGCGAATTATGGGGGAAAAATGAAACAGCAACAATGTAGACAATTTTATCCTCTGTGAATTCGATTTTTCCACTTCTTGTCTCAGACGAACGGTTGAGCCCTTATTTTCACTAAAATTTCGAGATCTCGAAAGGCGATCGCAAAAGCCTTATTTAGTATCACTACCGGAAATTAAAGTGCGCCAAAATTAAAAATGTTCCCGCAATCTGTTCGTTAAGCGCTATAAGCTTGCGTTAAAACAGTAGCATAGGCGCACAAATATAAATTGTGTAAAAAAAAAAAAAAAAACTCGGATTATATGCATCCAGTATTTGCTCGTATTTTAAAACTTCAAGGCAACCTTGTCTCTACGATATACCTCACAAAATGATGGAAGGAAAGAATAAATGAATGTATAAAAAAATCTGAAAAACAGGTTTGGCATAGGAAATTTTTCCTGTTCATGCGACAAATCTCAGCATCATCCACGAGATTCTAATTTGTTACCTCTTAATTACTCGAAATTGGGTACGGGCATAGTTTGAACGCTGAAAAACGACAAACACTACCTTAGAAGATGAAAATACACAATTTTGTGTTTGTTTTACATTTTTCTTTTATTTGTTTATTTTATTATTATTATTTTTTTTAAATCGATTTTCGGCTTATTGGGCCATCATCAGACATTTACTAAAGTTTCTCTACGTATGGTATTTGTTTCCTCTTTTCAGAACTATTAATTTACAGATTTCATTCAAATATTTATTTACACTGTAACTGCTCCATCAAAGGACTTAATTTACTTTTCTGTATGTAACATATCTTCTGTTTTACTGACAACACAAGTTCTTCGACTGAACTTCAGTAAATGATGGCCTAATAAGCCGAAAATCGATTCACAAAATAAACAAAAACGTAGAACAAACACAAAATTGTGTATTTTAATCTTCATAATGAATGCGTTGTATCAAGAAGAGACGGAAGAATCAGTTAACTACCTTAGAAAGTGTATGATTCAATATATTTGTCGATTTTCAGTACACAACTCGAAGTATGGAATAGGTGAATAGCAACGTTTGTCTTACTGCTTCTGAGATGCGTGAAGACTGTGATATATTTCAAAAGTCAAAGAATAAATAGCTTTCCCCCACATTTATTATAACGTCGTAAGCGATACGAGTCAACATAATGAATATAATACTTACAAAACAGTTGACACATGTTGCTGGGTGAGATCTCTTGTATTATAAGGACTTCGTTATTGTTTCCCCAAGATCGCTTCTATATTTACCACGTTAACCAGTTTCCACTGAGCTCGCAGTCAGATCTATAAAGGAAAAATGAGAAGATCAATCAAAGTTCCTCTCTCTTTACTATTCATCGTAGCTTTATAAATTTATTTTGAATATCTACATACCTATGGAAGTGTGGTGAATTTAGTCATACCCATAAAACTGTGTAGCTCTGTCTATTACGAGGATTGAAACAGAGCTCGAATTACAAATACTGTAATCACCGAGTATTAGGTAACGAGTCCTCCAACCAACTTACACGACATGATATCAAATATTTCTTAAACCTTATCTTGCTTACTTGCTTAAGATAAAATATGTAGTAAATTAACTAATCTGAACATTAGTAAGAAGTCTGGAGTTGTTTTATACGTGATTAGATTAGATTAATACTTGTTCCATAGATCATATATACGACATTTCGTAATGACGAGGTACGTGTCAGTTTAGTAAATGTTGTCTATACATGACAATCAATATGTTAAAGATATTTATTTACATGTTTAGTTTAATTTTTATTTTTTAAATTTATAAATTTTCTTATTTATTTACTTTTTTATTTAAGTGTTATCTAAAAATTTATCTTCATTGCAGAAGGAGTTGCCATTCAGAAATTCCTTTAATTTCTTTTTAAATAGTAGTCGGCTATCTGTCAGACTTTTGATACTACTTGGTAAGCGACCAAAGACTTTTGTGGCAGCATAATTCACTCCTTTCTGTGCCAAAGTTAGATTTAACCTTGAATAGTGAATATAGCCATTTCTCCTAGTGTTCTAACTATGCACACTGCTATTAGTTTTGAATTGGATCGAGTTGTTAATCACAAATTTCATGAGTGAACATATATATTGTGAAGCTACAGTGACGATCCCTAGATCCATAAATAAATGTCTGCAGGATGATATTCGGTGGGCTCCAGCAATTATTCTGATTACACGCTTTTGTGGAATGAATACTTTGTTACTCAATGTTGAATTGCCCCAGAATATGATCCCAAATGAAAATAGGCATTGTAAGCTAATTTACTGAGATGTATGTCAAACAAATTTTGCAATGCCCCTGATAGCATAAGTAGCTGAACTCAAACGTTTCACGAGATCTTCAATATGTTTCTTCCAATTCAATCCCTCGTTAATGCAAACACCTAAAAATTTTGAATATTCTACCTTAGCTACAGATTTATGTTCAAAGTCTAAATTTGTTAATGGTGTTATGCCATTTACTGTATGAAACTGTATATACTGGGTTTTATTAAAGTTTAATGAGAGTCCATTAGCAGAGAACCACTTAATAATTTTCTGAAAGATAGCATTTACAATATCATCAGTTAATTTCTGTTTGTGAGGTGTGATTGCTATACTTCTATCGTCAACGAAAATAACTTGCTTAGGATCTTCGTGAATATAGAATGGCAGGCATTAACATGTATTAAGAACACAGGACCCAAGACCGAATCTTGTGGAACTAATTTGATACTCTCATTTAATTGTTTTTATTTTCCATACTATGTTTACTGCTTATTTCAATTTTCTGGACTCTTACAGGGAAGTATGATATCAATCATTTGTGCACTGTCCTAAACATACCACAATACTCAAGCTCTAAAGAAGAATTCTGTGATTTACACGGTCAAAAGCCGGCCGCGGTGGCCGAGGGGACTGAGCCGCTCCAGTCACGGTCTGCACGACAACTGCGGTCGGGGGTTCGAATCACCCCTCGGGCATGGATAAAATATCTCGAGAATCCATTACTTTTTTCTAAATTTTTGGATAAAACTGTCAGAAGTGTGTGGGCGGTAGTTGTTGTCATCAGACGTATTCCCTTTTTATGCCTTGGTTTAACGATAGCATATTTCAGTCTATCAGGGAAAATACCCTGCTTTAGAGAGCTACTACGTATGTGGCTGAAATTCCTGCTTATCTCTTGGGAACAAGCTTTTAATAACCTGCTGGTATGATTTTTCACTCTTGAGAGAGTTAATTATTTTCCTAATTTCAAAGGAAGAGGTAGGTGGAATTTCATTTGTATTGTGTATGCATGGCCTCTTCCATTGACTGCCTTGCTACTTGTAATGAACTTTTAGATCCTATTTTCCTCACAGGATTTAAAAAAAAATTAAAATTTTTTAAACAGCTTATTTTTGTTAGTACCGTCTTCCTGTGCTTTTAATAATATTCCAAACTGCTTTACTTTTATTATCAGACGAACTAATGTAGACATGATGCACATACTTCCCGGTTTTTTAATAACTTAACGTAGCACAAGTTGTTTTTTAATATATGATTGTTTCTAGGTCTTTACTCATTCTTGCGAATAGATACAGTTCCTTTTTCCGGTTACAAGATCTTTCATTCCTTTAGTAAGCTATGTGTGTTGTATGGTTTCTTACAATTACATGTAAGTGTCTTGGGGAAATAGGTTTCAAATACCCATACCAAAGTATTATCAAATAAGTTATATTTTAAATTTGCACCAGGTTCCGTATTAGTCCTATACCAGTCTAACTGCTAAAGACTTTCTCTGAAATTTTTAGTTGTTAAACTATGAATTGAGCGCACAGTTCCGGAGGACAGTTTCGAAGTACTGAACGGAGTATCCGTTAAATTGAGAATTTGGGTTGGGTAGGAAGCTTACCTGGATATCCGAATTGGTTAAGGGAACCGTTAACACGAAGCGATAAATCCCGGTTCGAACCCAGGTCCGGCGCAGACGTTCACATTGGTGTTCTCTGGGTATTGAAATAAATTTAACGCCGGAGATGTTTCAATATTTAGAAAAAATTAATTTGCGACCTTTAATATCAACCAACGGTGTCTCTTTTTTTCTTTTCTTTTCGCTCGTGTCGTAAAAGTAAAGATACCTTATCAATAACATTAAATAATAGCCAGCTACGAATGATAGTGTTCGACAATAAAAAAAAATTATTTGGCGAAATAACCTGAACCATAGCTATGCCATAACTAAACCAATCTAGGTATAAAAAATTTCATAAAATAAATTCTAAACGTTATGCCCGCTGCAATAAGAACTAGACAATTATATGCAAAGTTAACTGGGTATAGTAATTCTGAACAAAAGCAAGTTAATCATACAGGCCTATATTACAATAACATTACATATTCTGGTGGATCCAGATCATTGCAATAACATTACAAAAGAAACAAAAAGTGAGATAAGAATATTGTAAACGAACTGATTTATAGACATAATATACCGGGTGATCAAAAAGTCAGTATAAATTTGAAAACTTAATAAGTCACGGAATAATGTTGATAGAGAGGTAAAAATTGAACTTAGCTTGGAATGGCATGGGTTTTATTAGGACAAAAAAAAAAATAATTCATAGGTTCAAAAAATGTCCGACAGATGGCGCTTCATCTAATCAGAAAAGCAATAATTAGCATAACAAATTAAGACAAAGCAAAGTTGATGTTCTTTACAGGAAATGCTCAATATGTTTGCCATCATTCCTCAACAATAGCTTTAGTCGAGGAATAATGTTGTGAACAGCACTGTAAAGCATGTCCGGAGTTATGGTGAGGCATTGGCCTCGGGTGTTGTCTTTCAGCATCCCTAGAGATGTCGGTCGATCACGATAAACTTGCGACTTCAGGTAACCCCAAAGCCAGTAATCGCAGGGACTGAGGTCTGGGGACCTGGGATGCCAAGCATGACGAAAGTGGCGGCTGAGCACACGATCATCACCAAACGACGCGCGCAAGAGATCTTTCACGCGTTTAGCAATATGGGGTGGAGCGCCATCCTGCATAAAAATCGTACGTTCCAGCAGGTGTTTATCAGCCAGGCTGGGGATGATGCGATTCTGTAAGATATCGCCGTACTTCTCACTCGTAACGGTAGCAGTTACAAAACCAGAATCACACAGTTCCTCGAAGAAAAAAGGCCCGATAACTGTAGATGTGGTTCTAATAAAACCCGATGTCATTCCAAGCATGTCTGTCAATTTTTACCTCTCTATCTATATTATTCCGTAATTTACTAAGTTTTCAAATTGATACTGACATTTTGATCACACGATACATTAAAACTCACACAGACATACACAAACATCAACTTTTACATCTACTGGCAAAAGGGGCATCCAGATCACAAGAGAAAGTTACCACTCTTAAACGTCTCCAATTTTTTTGAGAAGTAAAGTTCACACAGAGCAGTTCTGGTAGAAAGAGAAGCAAAAAGAATACGAGTCGTTATGAAGTATATTAAGAAACAGTTACAGTTTGGATATTAATAATGACAAAAATCGTTGTCACTAGTGCTTATTGCATTACCTTGTTCGCCTTCGTCAGTGCCTGGACAGAAAGGCTCACTGATTTTTGAGGCATCGATTCCGAGAACTGCCAGGGACAAGGCGAAATGTCGGCACCGAAGGATTTGTCGCTACCTGTGGACAGTTTAGGTTTTTATTGCATCACCTCAGCATAACATCGAGGAAATTTCAGTTCAGGTAAATACAGAGATTATTTCATAATCATCAGTCATAAATTGCGAGTTCTCGTGTTCAAACGTTTGTTAAGCTTAAGGGACTTACCTGCGGTGTCATCAGTCCCTGAACCTACAAACTACTTATGAACTACCTTATACTAAGGACGACACAAACATCCGTGCCCGAGGGGGGATTCGAACCCCCGACGGGGAACGGCCTCATGTATCGGAGCATAGCGTCTCAATTAGCTTGGCCACTCCGCCGCGGCAAGAGTTCTGGTGTTGTTAATTTGATTAAAAACTGTGACAGCACCTTCTGGTGATTGTGGTCCAATCAGGAGCGACCAACCGCCATGTCATCCTGCGGCACTGGCGTCACTGGATGCTGTGTGGAGCAGCATGTGATCGCCACGCCGCCCTCCAAGCCGTTGACGACTTTCTTCCCTCGGATACGATACGTATCAATCAGTAACGGGAACCGAACCCTGGACCTCCACTTGGGTGTCAGACGCGCTGGACATTAAACCATTGAAGCCGACCATTTGTTGTTGTGGTCTTCAGTCTGCAGGCTGGTTTGATGCAGCTCTCCACGCTACCCTGTCCTGTGCAAGTCTCTTCATCTGAGAATACGTTCGGCAACCCACATCCTTTTGAATCTGCTTACCGTATTCGTCCCTCGGTCTCCCTCTGCGATTTTTACCCCACACGCTTCCTTCTAATGTTGACAATTTCTTGATGTCTCAGAATGTGTTCTACCAATCTATCCCTTCTCTTAGTCAGGATATGCCAGAGACTCCTTTTCTCCCCAATTCCGTTAACCACCTCCTCATTAGCCAAGTTACATACCCATCTAATCTTCATCATTCATCTGTAGCACTACATTTCAATAGCTTCTACAATCTTTTGGTCTGAACTCCTTATCGTCCACGTTTCACTGCCATACAATGCTACACTCCAGACAAATGTTTTCAGAAAGGACTTCCTAACATTTAAATTAATATTGGATGTTAGCCATTCTGCATTTTATATCTTCTTTACTTCGGCCATCAGAAGTTATTTTGCTACCCAAAATTCATCTACTACTTTTATTGTCTCATTACATAATGTAATTCCTTCATCATCGCCTGATTTTCTGACATTGCATTCCATTACCTTAGTTTTACTCTTGTTAATGTTCATCTTATATCTCCCTTTCAAGACACTGTCCATTCCATTCAGTTCCTCTTCCTGATCTCTGCGGTCTCTGACAGAATTACTATGTAATCGGTAAACCGCGAGGATTTTATTTCTTCTCCCTGAACCTTAATTCCCTCTCCAAATTTCTCATTCCATTCCTTCATTGCTTGCTCAATGTACAGATTGAACAACACTTGGGAAAGACTACAACCCTGTCTTACTCCCTTCCCAACCTCTGCGTCCCTTTCTTGCCTTTCGACTGTAATAACCACTGTCTGGTTTTTGTGTAGGTTGAAAATAACTCTTCGCTCCCTATATTTTACCCCTGCTACCTTCAGAATTTGGAAGAGTGTATTCCAGTCGACATTGTCAAAAGCTTTCTCCAAATGTACCATCGCTAAAACCGTAGATTTCCCCTTCCTTAGCCTATCGTGAGCACTGTAAAAAAGGGATATTTATTTTAGAATCATAATCATATAATTACCGGCAATTTTTAATAATATCCGCCAACATAGAAATTATTTTTGTGGATCCGCAAGTCGGTCCTGACTCCTGGCTTTCAGAGCCAACAATAATTTCCATTTTCAATTTCGCGTTATTGTTTGAGTGACTTTAAAAAATTTCAAATTCTACCAAAATGTCGTGTTATAAGAAAAAGATTCAGTCGAATATAATAAGATAAGACAGGTGTTACCATCAGACTATTTGTATTGAAACTAATAGCGCTCAGATATTCCCAGTTTGGTCACCGATTGCTCAAAAATTGTTAACTCTTTGCGACTTCCAACAAACTTCACATTTAGTTTCAAACTATTAAACATGACTGCAGTTCAGCAACATTACAGTGGTATCAATTTGCAGGCAAGTAACAGCCAACCAGTTGCGTTAAATGATTTTTTCCGTTTTTTATTTTTTATTATTTTTTTTATTGAAACCTTGAGCAGGTTTCGGCAAAAAATAATTTACCCTCTTCGGAAGTCGGTCAAGTAAATCACATGGAAGTTGTAAATAAATCATAGAGCCAAATTCTTTCAATTCAAATGTTTGTAAAGCTTATGGGACCTAACTGCGGGGTCATCATTCCGTAAACGTATGAACTAGCTTATACTAAAGACGGCACAAACATCCATGCCCGAAGTGGGATTCGAACCACCGACGGGTAACGGCTTCGCGCATCGTCGCATAGCGCCACAATGCGCTCGGCCGCTCCGCCGCGGTGCCAAATTCTTTAGTTAAGTGCAGCTATTACTCCTTGTCACCAGTCCAAATATAAAAATGTTAAACTTCACACGTCAAGATTTAAAAACTGCGGAGTAACACCACACACAGAACGGGTGAGCTGCGCTTACCAGGTTTGCCACTGCTGTGTGTTCCATTTTATAACAACAGTCCTGCGATACAAACAAACAATGCCTGAGACGGATTTGGAACACAGAAGCTGAATTAAAGTTTGTGACGTGGAGGTTAATCGCACTTAGAATATTCAAAGTTGCCTTAATCGTTAGTGATGTGGTGGTCCAACGGTCAAGACGTCTGCCTAGTAAGCTCGGAGGTCCGGGTTCGATTCTCGGTCGCACCACAAATTTTCATTCAATGCTTTAGATTTACCAACTTTTATGTGATTTACGTGTCAGACACCTTCTGAAGAAGCCAATATTAGATTTGCTAAAACCTGGAGATGGGTGTAATGAGAAAACAAATTAACACAAAGGATTGGTTGTTATTTCTCTACAAATTGATAGGTTCAAATCTTTATGAAACATTTTATCGCTGACGACATGCACAAAATGATAAAGCAAGTTTGTTGTTTGATTACACTTCGGCTGTTCATACGAACTAGACCATCTGCCATGATGTTTCACTTTACTACTTTTTAACTATTAAGTACTCGCAACTACCTTCACAGGCGGTATCCTCGTATCTTACTGCATTACTTACTGCGTTGGCCACACAAACGCAGTCGGTCTTTGGCGTCACCATTCGGCCTCCTCCAGAATCCTCGGTCCATGTAATCTTCTTCAGCCAGTCCCAGCGTAATATCCTCTCGGATCTGGTCAAGACATCGCAGTCGTGGTCTTCTCCTAAGTCTTTTGCCTCCTCTGTCTTCTTCCAAGAACTGAGGAAAGAATCAATAAAATGTTCTCATTTGCTTTGTGTGGAAGTTAGTTTGGGTAACATACAGGGTGTCTCACGAAAGCCGCCTGCCAGGCGTCCTTTGGACCGCTGTGTTCTGTTCTGTTCGGCTTCCGGCCGCCGCCACCGCATCCGCCGGCCACGGCAGCGACCGATTCTATGTAGGACTCTATTGTGTCGCGGGCGCATACACTGAGCAAAAACATTGCCATCTGAGTAACCTAAGCTTATCTTTATTTATAGTAGATGTTCAAAATTATGTCCCTCTATGGAAAGAGCACATATTTGAACACATTTGCGAACACTCGACGAATTTCGGCTCTCGAAATATGCGAAATGACTAGTCGAATCCTGTCTTCCAACTCTTCGAGTGTATGGGGATTGCTTGCATACACCTTGTCTTTTAACATTCCCCAAAGATAAAAGTCACAGGGATTTAGATCTGGAGAACGAGGAGGCCAGTCAACTATCCTATCATCAAAAACACTTCGTATTGCTGCAATAGAAGCATTGGCACTGTGTGGTCTTGCATTTTCCTGCATGAAATAACCGTACAGCCTTTCGTTGGGTGAAAGTTCTTGAAAAAATGGATGCAGGATATTGTTCACATACGTCAGAATTTGTTTCGTGAAAAAAGATTCGACTAGTCATATCTCAGGTTTCGGCAGGCGAAATTCGTAGAATGTTCGCAAATGTTTTCAGATGTCAGGCCGCTCTTTCGATAGAGGGACGTCATTTTGAACATCTAGTGTAAATAAAGGTAAGGTTAGGTTACTCAGGTGGCAATGTTTTTTAGACTTACAACAGAGTCCTGTATAGAATCGGGCGCTGCTGTGGCCGGCGGATGCGGTGGCGGCGGCCGGGAGACGAACATAACCCAACAGAACACAGCGGTCCAAGGATGTCTGGCGGGCGTCTTTCGTGAGACACCCTGTACTTCAACCGTATGTTTCTACTGAATACAAAATGGACAAAAGTTTTATGGTATTTCTACTGCGACTCATGTACACTACCACCTTCAAAAATATTGTTATTCCATCCTGTATACTCTCAAAACGACCGAAACGTGTAAAGAAACATAAGTAGATAATGTAAGCCGTATACTACGACATGTTTACTAAGAGGGGCGTTTGAAAAGTATGTGCAAGGCCGAGAGATGGCACCACCGGCGCAAATCGACGTCATGTTTAGTTAGTAGCATCTTTGTAAAGGACGCACATCAAGTTTCAGCCATATCGGTGTATTTCTTTGTGTTTGGCATTCGTGTGAATCAAAGTAGTAGAGTGATTCTCAAAGAATGGACGAAATAGTTTCTTTTTGTAATTAAACATTACTTTATGAAAGGCAAAACGCTTCAGGAGACTAAAGAGAAGCTTGATAAACATTATGGTGACTCTGAAATTTCGATTAGAACAGTTTAGAAGGGGTTTTAAAATTTTAGGAGTGGCCATATGGGTACAAGTTACGCTGAACGTTCTGGACGCCCTGTGGAGGTTGCGACTCCAGAAATCATTGATGAAATCCATGAAATGGTGATGGATGACAGAAGAGTTAAGGTGCGTGAGATTGCTAGTGCTGTGGGCATCTTGGATGAACGGGTAAATAATATTTTGCATAAACATTTGGACATGAGAAAGCTATCGGCAAGATGGGTGCCGCGATTGCTCACGCTTGACGAAAAACGGAATCGTGTGAAGTGTGGCAAGGAAGGTTTTTAGCCGTTCAGGAAGAATCCGCAAGACTTTAAGCGTCGTTTCGTCACTGTGGATGAAACGTGGATACATTACTATACTTCTGAGAAGAAAGAACAATCTAAACAATGGGTTACCAAGGGAGAATCTGCACCAAAAAAGGCGAGGACGGATCCTTTGGCCGGAAAGGTTATGGCGACGGTCTTTTGGGATTCGCAAGGGATAATCCTCATCGACTATCTGGAACAGTGTAAAATTATTACAGGTGCATATTATTCAACGTTATTGGACCGAATGAAACCCGAGTTGCAAGGAATACACCGGCGATTGCCCCCGCCCCCCCCCCCCCCAAAAAAAAAGGTTGTTTTCCAACAGGACAATGCACCGGTACACACCTGAGTAGTTGTCGCCGCAAATATGGACTTAGAATTCCAACTTGTTTCACATGTCCCCTACTCTCTAGACTTGGCTCCCTGGAACTATTATTTGTTACCCATTTTGACTGCCGGGACGAACATTTCATTCAAAGGACGAGGTGATTCAGAAACTAATACCTATTTTGCAGGCGTGGACAATTCCTATTATTCGGAAGGGATCAACAAATAAGAACAGCGTTGGACGCAGTGTGTAAGTGTAAAAGGAGCTTGTTGTTGTTGTGGTCTTCAGTCCGGAGACTGGTTTGATGCAGCTCTCCACCCTACTCTATCCTGAGCAAGCCTCTTCATCTCCACACAAGAACGGCAACCTACATCCGTTTGAATCTGCTTACTGTATTCATCTCTTGGTATCCCTCTGCGGTTTTTACCCCACACACTTCCCTCCAACGCTAAATTCACGATTCCTCTATGTCTAAGAATGTGTCCCACGAATGGATCCGTTCTTTTAGTCAGGGTATACCAGAAATTCCTTTTCTCCCCAATTCTGTTCAGTGCCTCCTCATTACTTAGACGATCAACCCACCTAATCTTCAGCATTCTTCTGTAGCACGGATCGAACAACAACGGGGAACGGCTACAATCCTGTCTCCCTCCCTTCCCACCACCGTCTGGTATTTGTACAAGTTGAATATAATCCTCCTCCCCATATATTTTACCCCTGCTACCTTCAGAATCTGAAAAAGTGTTTTCCAGTCAACATTGTCAAAAGCTTTCTCCAGAACCACAAATGTTAAAAACATAGGTTTCCCTTTCCTTAGCTTATCTTCTAAGATAGGTCGTACTGAGAGTATTGCCTGGCGTGTTCCTACATTTCTTTTAAATCCAAATTGATCTTCCCCAAGGTCAGTTTCCGCCAGTTTTTTCATTCGTCTGTAAATAATTCGTGTTAGTATTTTGCAACCATGACTCATTAAACTGATAGTTCTGTAAATTTCACACTTGTCTGCACTTGCTTTCTTAGGAATTGGAATCACTATATTCTCTTTGAAGTCTGAGGGTATTTCCACTGCTTCATGTATTCTGCACATCAGGTGGAACAATTTGTTCATGAGTGGCTCTCCTAACGATAATAGCAGTTCAGACGGGACATCATCTACTACTGTGGCATTGTTTGTACTCAAATATTTGTTGAAAATTAAAAATGGTTTTCCTAACGTTAGTTAGTAGTTTTTATTTTTGCACGGGCTTTTCAAACGCACCTCGTACTACATGTATATTATTAACTTCTAAACTATTTGCTGTTCTTCCTGTACATTCTCTGAAGAACCGAAACATGTGAACAAATATCTACATCTACATAGATACTCTGCAAATCACTTTTAAGTGCCTGGCAGAGGGTTCATTAACCACTTTCATAACTTTTCCCTACCGTTCCATTCTCTAATAGCGCGTGGGAAGAAACAACACCTAAATCGTTCCGTTTTCGATCTGATTTCCCTTATTTTATTGGGATGGTCATGTCTCTCTAAGTAGGTGGGTGTAGAAAAATATTTTCACATTCAGAAGTAAAAGTCGGTGATTGAAACTTCGCAAACAGATCACGCCGCAATGAATAACGTCTTTCTTTTCATGATTTCCACCCCAATTCGTACAACATTTCCATGACGCTTTCCCCCTGTAACGTAATAAAGCAAAACGAGCTGCCCTTCTCTGAACCTTCTCGATGTTTTCCGTCAGTCCCACCTGGTGAGGGTCCCACAAGGGGCAACAGTACTCCAGGAGAGGACGCACAAGTGTGATGTAGGCAGTCTCTTTGGTGGAGCTGGTGCATCTTCGAAGCGTTCTGCCAATGAAACGTAACCTTTGGTTCTCCTTCCCCACGATATTTTCTGTGTGTTCTGTCCAGTCAAAGTTGTTCGTAATTGTGACTCCTAGGTATTTAGTAGAATTTACGACCTTAAGGTTTGATTGATTTATCGCGTAATTGAAGTTCAGCGGATTTCTTTTAGTGATCATGCGTATTACTTCACACTATTCTTTATTTAGTGTCAATTGTCAATTTTCGCACCATGCAGAAATTTTGTCTAAATCGCTTTGCAGTTACTTTTGATCCTCTGTTGGCTTCACTAATCGATAAACGACAGAATCTATCCTGAGCAAGCCTCTTCATCACCTCATAAGAACGGCAACCTACATCCATTTGAATCTGCTTACTGTATTCATCTCGTGGTCTCCCTCTGCGGTTTTGACCCCAAACACTTCCCTCCAATGGTAAATTCACGATTCGTTGATATGTCGAAGAATGTCTCCTACCTAATCGATCCCTTCTTTTAGTCAAGGTATGCCAGAAGTTCCTTTTATCCCCAATTCTGTTCAGTAACTCCTCATTAGTTAGACGATCAACACACCTAATCTTCAGCATTCTTCTGTAGCGCAGGAGCCTATGTCGAAAATTAAAAATGGTTTTACTCAAACAGTTTAGTAGTTTTTAATTTTCTTCGGGCTTTTCAAACAACCCCTCGTACTACATCTATATTACCACCTTCTAAACTATTTGCTGTTCCTCCTGTATATTCTCTGAAGAACCCAATGGGGGTGTAAACAAATATACGGTGAACAACTACTTGTACTGATACCTGGCTGTTTTATCGTGTTGACCTCTAGCAGGAAGTATCGAACGGAGGTCAGACACGTTCGCCACCGCCAGGGACTACTTAGAACTTAATTCGAAACTGGGTCAACCAGCCGATTCTAGGAGCGGAGACCGTCTAACCTTCCCGACACTGTCCGAGGCGACGGGCAGTTGTAAAGAGCGGGCGGACCGAGAGAAGGCAATCCCCATAAGTGTCACCGCGAATTCTCATTAGCAGAAGGTCCTTCGCTGCGGCCAATAATATTCCCGCCTCGAATTCGCCGTCGGGCTAATTCCGTTCAATCATGCGAAACGTCGCGTGGGCGGTGGGGAGGGAACGAAGGAGGGATAGGGGGAGGGTCGGTAATTAAATTATGCGGGCCCCGCGCCCTTAATCAACCTAACACGGAAATTCGCTCCGCTCCGAAGCCCCGAGCATAAATCGGCTGGCTCCCAGCTCCCGGTTCGCGAGAGGGCGAAATTCCTCGGCCCGCCAGGGGCCTGATTAAAATTTGAAGGCCGATTAAGAAATGGAGGCGGTGGGCGTGGCAGTTTTCTCGGCGTGGCAGGTGCGGAGTTCCGGTTTATGCATTCCGCTCACACTTTGCCGCCAGAGTTGCTCGCCCACGCGCGCGCGAGAGAGAGAGGCGATTGTACTGGAAACTGTGTTTCCAGTTAAGGCCCGCTCCGAAGACGTATTTTGCGCCTGCCGTAATGAGACTTTGGATATACAGCGTGTTACTGAAATACGCCGACAATACTTGGAGGGGTTGTACGGAAGACTGAGTAGTAACACTACGCAAGTGACACTGATACTGATACATTTCGAATTAATAACATTGCCGATATAGGCGGCGATCGGATAGTTTTATATTCCTTAAAAATGAACAGATAGCGAAATACGAGGCGCGTCCAGAAAGTAATTTCCGTTTGGTAATAAAATGAAATGGTACACAGGTACAGAAGAAATTTTTATTGCACAAAATTCTACAACTCTTAAACTATTTTCCACATAACAGCCGAAATTTTGCAGGCATTTGTCATAGCGTGGCACCAGGTTTTGTATACCTTCTTCATAGAAATCTGCCGCATGTGTCTTCAACCAGTTGGAAATGGTTTCTTTTAGCTCGTCGTCACTGGTGAAGTGATAACCGCCAAGGAAACACTTGAGATGTAACAACAGATGAAAGTCGCTAGGAGCGAGGTCAGGGCTGTACGGAGGATGTTGAAACACGTCCCAGCCAAATCCCTGTAGGAGGTTTTTCATCTCCTGTGACTATCCGTCTCAGAAATTCTTCGCCGCTTTCAGCATAACGGGTCAAAAACTCAAGTGCACTACCCATCCGTTGTATTTTGTGTTGCTCAGTGAGAATCTTTGGTACCCAACGTGAGCAAAGTTGACGGAATTTCAATTGTTTGGTAACAATTTCATGCATCAGTGATAATGAAATTTGGGGGAAGTCCATAGCGAGAGCAATGATTGTAAACCTACGGTTTTCATGGATCTTGTCATCAATCGCGTGAACCAGTTCTTCTGTAACCAAAGGTGAACGCCCACTTCTTCATCGTGCACATCACTACGCCCGCCATTGAACTGTCGGACCCATCTTCTCAACATCGAATCACTCATCGCATTTGGTCCGTAAACATCGCAAATTTGCCGATAAATGCCACTTAGTTTCACTTTCCTCGCATTCAGAAACCGAATCACCGACCTGATTTCACAGGCGGCGGGATTTTCAATCAATGCCGACATTTCAAACAAGCACAACAAAGCGTACGTAACTGACAGCGATCTCCAAATGGCGCACGTTCTTCTCCTTGATACACATCGTCTACAGCGCATGTGCGGAACTGCAGTCGCAGCGCTTCAGCGGAGATAGATTGAAACGGAACTTACTTTCTGGACGCGCCTCGTAGATATTTATTGAATGACGACCCGTTTTGGAGGATTGGACCTCCATCATCTGGTCGTATACATTTTGTAAACTGGTCGTCTTATTTTATATCCGTTCTTTTTAATAAGATAATCAGCTTATAAAATGTGTATGACCAGATGATGGAGGTCCAGTCTTCCGAAACGGTTCGTCATTAAATAAATTATTAATTCGCGATCTTGGCATTTCATTTTTGAAGAATATTTCGAATGAAGTCTAGAATAGCGTTGTTGATAAAACACCAATATATCGAAATGTTTACGAAAAATTGTGACACATTTCGGCGATATTATTTTTACTATACGTCGATATTATATTGATGTCAATTGCTAGATGAGGGGAGACTTGCTAAATATACCTAAATGTTTAAAGATGTTTAAAAATGTTGTAAAGTACAACAGCAACCATGAAAATTAATTGCAATTTTTTTTCAATGTCCTACTGTTTCGACGGAGTGCTAATCGGGAGGGTTTTCGCTTCTAAAACGGGCTTATGGACACGTGTAAAAATGTACGTCTCATATTTCGACTTTCACTACATCATATTTAAAATGTATTGGAATCGGATTGTGCCACTAAAGATGATTACTTTCCAATAGATGAAGTTTTGTAAAGGAAGTACTGTTCGGCAATGCAGTGCAAACACTTCTTCATCATAGGTACTCTGAAAGAAACGTCTATTGCTGCAATCTTATCTGTTCAGAAAGTGGCCCCGCAATTTTTAATATTGTATTAGTGACTAAAGTATGCCAATCGTTTCAAAGCACTAAAAAGAATCCTATTTTGAAGAGCATTTCAGAAATTTATAGTGCAGGTTATTTATACCAGTTTCCCATCAATTAATAAGAATAAGATGAATTAAATAGTGTATTCTCACAAATTTAATAATATCCATTCTGGCTTCACTTCTTGGGATAAAACTTGCGGAATGTCCTCACATTCCTGAAGAATAGTATAGTATATTGAGCTTTTGATTGTGCAAATACGTGGAAAAGGAATCCCCAATGGCTTAAAATCAGTGTGTTCCTGCCAACTAATCTTCTGTTGAAACTTCCTGGCAGATTAAAATTGTGTGCCGGAACCGGGACTCGAACCTGGGCAAAGGTCCCAGGTTCGAGTCCCGGTTCCGGCACACAATTTTAATCTGCCAGGAAGTTTCATATCAGCGCACACTCCGCTGCAGAGTGAAAGTTTCATTCTGGAAACATCCCTTAGGCTGTGGCTAAGCCATGTCTCCACCATATCCTTTCTTCCAGGAGTGCTAGTCTTGCGTGTTTGCAAGAGAGCTTCTGTGAAGTTTGGAAAGTAGGAGGCGAGGTACTGGCGGAAGTAAAGTTGTGAGGCGGCATCGTGAGTCGTGTCGGGGTAGCTCAGTCGGTAGAGCGCTTGCCCGCGAAAGGCAAAGGTCCCAGGTTCGAGTCCCGGTTCCGGCACACAATTTTAATCTGCCAGGAAGTTTCATATCAGCGCACACTCCGCTGCAGAGTGAAAGTTTCATTCTGGTAATCTTCTGTTATAACTGCTTTCCGAAATTTTGAATGCGTTCTAGATACTAGAGTATTCATGAGTGACAGCAAACTACATCAATCTTGGATCCTCATACTAACATATTTTTCTTAAATACGCGTGGAGTTCTAGAGTTCATTGTTGAAGAAGCATTGCGTGAGCTCCCTGAGTAGCAAGTGTACAAAAGAAATCTCTATGCTTCGTCCGCCTTTCTTTCGTTTCAACATCCTAAAGAGCAAGCGCACCGAGACATAAAACTGTAATTTTACGACATCGTCTTGGGAAGCCAACGCGAACTGATAAAAATTAACAGGTGTAAACGCGCAGGCATACATGTATGACGTAGGTACTTGTCGGCTTATACAACTCGCGATGCATGTCTCGAAGTCGCATATACATGACGCGCATACATGTGCCGATGCGAATACCAGAGTAGACGTACCTTAACGACCACTAAGGTCGCAGATATGGAGTACCTGGCAGTAAATGCCAGCATATTTTACCTAATACGAAAAGTGTCCGGATCCTTTGGAGCACATAGTGAAATTTATTTTTCTTGAACCTTCTGGTTCCGTCTGACAACAAATAAATCTTATGAAAATTCATCGTGAAGATGGGACAGGATCAGCAACTGGTAATATTTTGAAAACAATTTATTTTTTCATCACAGTTGAACTATTTAGGGGTTGGTAACTACTGTCGGACTCCGTAATAATACACTGCATGAAGCAGTGATTGATAAAATCTGTACGTTATCCACTGTTAATACATGATTACATTAAAATTTAAAATAGGTTAAAATAGATGATGCATTCACAGGCCTCGAACAGTACACTGCTTCAGTTACGGTTGGAATAAGGCCAACGGTTTGAAAATGGACGAAATCAGTTACCAACGCCTAAATACTGCAACTGTGATGAAAAAATAAATTGTTTTGAAATAAATCTTAGTCTGCATCTACAGGATATACTCAGCAAATCACATTAGCTGCCTGGGAGAGGGATCATTGAACCTCCTTGTACCATACATCTACCACTCCACTCTCGAATAGCGCGCTGGACGAAAGAACATCTGAATCTCTCCGTTCGAGCTCTGATTTCTCGTATTTTATTTCTCGTGGTCGTTTCTAACTATGTATATTTTCGCATTCGGAGGAGAATGTTGGCGATTGGAGTTTCGTAAGTAGCCCACGCCGCAGCGATAAGCGCCGTTGTTGTAATGATTCCCATCCCAGATCCTGTATCATTTCCGTAACGCTGTCTCCCCTGTATCGTGACAATACAAAACGAGCTGCCCTTCTTTGGACTCTTTCCATGTCCTCCGTCAAAGCCACCTGATAAGGATCCCACACTGGACAGCAATACTCCAAAAATGGACGGACAAGCGTAGTGTATGCAGTTTCTTTTGTAATTCCGTTGCATCTTTTAAGGTTTCTGCCAATAAAACGCAGTCTCTGGTTCGCCTTTCCTACGACATTACCTACGTGTTCTTTCCAGTCTAAGTCTGAAGTAGTAGTAATTCCTAGGTATTTTGTGGAGTTTACGGCCTTCACTTTCGATTGATTTATCTTGTAAACAAAGTTTAACGGATTTCTTTTCGTACTTATCTGGACGACTTTACACTTCTCATAATTTACAGTCAATAGCTAATTTTTACACCAAAGTGATACGTTATTCAGATCGTTCTGCAGTTGGTTTTGATCTTCAGATGATTTTACTAGACGGTAAATGACGGCGTCATCTCCAAACAACGTAAGA
Source organism: Locusta migratoria (assembly GCA_026315105.1). Lineage (NCBI taxonomy): Eukaryota > Metazoa > Arthropoda > Insecta > Orthoptera > Acrididae > Locusta > Locusta migratoria. The sequence goes on along the minus strand of CM048754.1, from coordinate 80,068,840 downwards.
GAACTACTTAGATTTTTCTCCCAAATCGTTTATGTAAATGCAGAACAGTAGAGGACTAATAGCACTACCCTGTTTGCCGGCCGCGGTGGCCGAGGGGACTGAGGCGCTCCAGTCACGGTCTGCACGGGCACTGCGGTCGACGGTTCGAATCCCCCCTAGGTCATGGATATTTGTGCCGTCGTTAGTAGTAGTTAGTTCATAAGTAGTTTGTAAGTTTAGGGACTGATGACCTCGTAGTTAAGTCCCATAAGCTATATAAACATTTGAACTACCCTGTTTTAGTTGATGCCTTGCCATCGATTACTGCAAACTGTGTCCTGTCTGACAGGAAATCCCCTATTCAGTCAGAAATTTGGGACAGTCTCTTGGTAGTTTTGTTGAATATTTTATGTGGTCTGCCAATAAAACGCAGTCTCCGGTTCGCCTTTCGTACGACTTTATCCAGTACACAATTAAAAAAAAGACAGGTTGGTAGCTACTGTGTTACGACTGAAGTAGTCACCGAAACGAATACAGAGAAATCGCACGGCATTTACGAACCGGAGAGAGAGTCGAATTGACGTTGATGCCTCGACGATTAAATCGAAGATAGAGGAAGAAAATAGAAATACGGAAAAAAGAAAAATGTAGAAACAGAAATGTGTACGAAGTTTCCCGTCCTGCAACTCGACGTCTGGGAAAACTCCCAGCGAGGAAGCCTTCGCGTCACTACAAAGTACAGAATAGACGACTGTGGCACTGGTCTCGCTAGCGCCGGACAGCGGCTGTTCTTTTGTTTTAATGTCCGGCGTCGTGTCCTTGGCGTAGAGAGCAGACCGCAGACCGCAGACCGCAGACCGCAGACCGCACTTAGTAAGGAGGGGGGGGGGGGGGGGACTTATCAGACGAGGCGGCGTCCAGTATTCCACGGTGTTCATTGGCTGGCTGGACGCTGATCGCGGGGCGTACCTCGCGACGAGGCGGTTGTCCGGCCAATATACTCGGCAGGTTACGCGCCTGCCGCGGTAATGGGGACCGCTAGCGACCGCGCAGAGGGCCTCAGGGACACGCCGATGCCGACTGCGCCCAAGGTCGCGGTGTCGAGACTCTGCACGCTGCCGTCTTGCTGTTGTTTTTCTGTGAAGCTTATGGGGACTTAACTGCGGGGTCATCACTCCCTAAACTTACAGACTACTTATGAACTACCTTATACTAAAGACGGCACAAACATCCATGCCCAAGGTGGGGAGGATTCGAACCCCCGACGGGGAATGGCCTTCCACATCCGGGGAAAAGGCGAACCAGAGACTGCTGCGTTTTACTGGCAGAACCCTTAAAACCCGCAACAGAACTACAAAAGAAACTTCATACACTACGCTTGTCCGTCCTTGTTTGCAGTATTGCTGCCCAGTGTGGGATCCTTAGCAGGTGGGTTTGACGGAGGACATCGAAAGAGTCCAAAGAAGGGCAGCACTTTTTGTATTGTCACGATACACGGGAGACAGCGTCACGGAAATGATACAGGATCTGGAATGGGAATCATTACAACAACAGCGTTTATCGCTGCGGCGTGGGATACTCACGAAACTCCAATCGTCAACATTCTCCTCCGAATGCGAAAATATGTTCTTGACTACCACTTACACAGGTAGAAATGACCATCAGAATAAAATACGAGAAATCCGAGCTCGAACGGAGAGATTCAGGTGTTCTTTCTTCCCGCGCGCTATTCGAGAATGGAATGGGAGATAAATAGTATAATGTTGGTGGTTCGATGAACCCTCAGCCAAGCACTTAAATGTGATTTGCAGAGTATCCCCTGTTGATGTAGATCGCAGCATAGCGCCTCAATGCGCTCGGTCGCTTCGGCGCGGCGCCGTTTCGTTCCTTTTGCTGTACGACTGGTTACGTCTCGAAAGTCAGATACCGCAGTTTTAATACGTGAACACGAAAACTCAAATACCAGTTGAATGGGTGAGTTGAAAAAGGTACACATTCCACAAATTAAACTGAGATAGCCATTTTCTTCTTTGGACTTATCTTCATCCATTGAGCATAAAATAGAACATCTTCCTCTACTTCTAATGCGCTTGCCAACAATAGTCTGATACGAGTGAGTTGAAGAAGGGACATACGTATTCCTGGAATATCTTCCTCCTTCAGCTCAAAGCCGCGCTAGTGTGGGCGACAGCCACTGCAGCGCTACAGTGGTGTTCGCTGCTCAGTCATGTGTTTGGCGCGTAATGTAGCAATGTTCAAATGTTTGTTAAGCTTATGGGACTTAACTACGGGGTCATCAGTCCCTAAACTTACAAACTACTTATCTACTACCTTATACTAAGGACGGCACAAATATCCATGCCCGAGGGGGGATTCGATCCCCCGACCTGTAGTGGCCGTGCAGACCGTGACTGGAGTGCCTCAGTCCCCTCGGCCACCGCGGCCGGCGCAATGTAGCAGACGAGCGAGCTGTTCAAGGGCATGCTGGTTATGTTTACAGCGTAAAGTGCTAAGATCAGTGCCTAGTTTAGTGAAGTTTATTAGTTTTTGTTTTACTTTAACCAAGTAACAATGTCAGTAACAGACAGTGGCAGCGGTGAACCAAGGGAAGACATCTCAAAGAAAAACAAATGTTCCGGAGATGGAAAAGTTAGCAAGGCGTCGTGGTGAGCAGTCTGTAACTTCAGCAGGCGTTCATGATAGTAAAAATTTAAAAACATTTTTTTATATTGTTTTTCAAACAAGACTTTTTTTTCAGCTGCTCAGTCACTAGAATAAAATGATTAACGACTGTCTGCTATGAAAAGCACATCAATGAAAAATGTTTAATCGGAAGACATGTTTTTTAATATACGTAGCCAACAGTTTCGAAATACATTTTTTTTTCCTTTTTACTAAGACTGAATAATTTTACTTGCTTATTTCTGAAACCTTTTTGGCATAATCCACAAATTCGAATGAACTTTGTGTATTTAAAAACTTTGAGTTGAAAAACATATTTACGAAGTTACTTTATAAATAACAAATATTTATACATAGGTATCATGTGCAATGTGTTTGTTACACTTAAATGTACACATTTACAACAATAAACTTTACTGTATAACTACTAGTTTTCTCACAAAACGGCTTTTTTTTTATTTGCCGAAAGTTTATGTTTTTGGAATGTGCACCTTTTTCAACTCACCCATTCAATTTTAATATTAAGTACACTGACCAAACCAATTTAAGGGATATTTGAGATATCTATGTAAGTATTGTCATCGATGAAAGAAGTAAAGTGGTTCTACAGAGTTGGAACGACGACGTTGCGGCAAGCGGGAGGGTGGCAGTGACAGAAAGATGTTGCGGTGGGGTTCGTGTTGCCTCGTGTTTACCAAACGAACTATACAGGGTGGATCATCTGAAGTTTCGGATGAGATTATCTCGAAAACTATACATCGAGTAAAAATTGACAAGTTCGTAAGCTCAAAGGGGAACATCGAGTGATACTACACCCTAGCCCACGCCCTCTTGCGTGGGGCGGGAGACAACTTTATTAAACGGAAACCCCCATTTTTTTATTACAGATTCGCATTCTCCATAAAAAAGTTATCAATTTTTGTCTGAAACAATTTTTAAACCTTTGGCAGATGGCGCTGAAAGCGAGAATAAAAGTAAAATTGGGGAAGTACAAGTTATTTAGAATGATCCGAGAAGGACGCATCAGATCATTACAAAATGTGCACCAATTCTTTCAGTACGCCAAATTAAGCTTTTTTTATGTATCCTACCAGTCGCAGTTCTTGATAGAGGGAGGCGGAATTCTTCACAATTGCATTATTGACTTGCCTGTGCCGCTAACATTGCCAAACTGCAAACTATGACTCAGTAATTGTTACGGCGTTCGCCTAAAATCAACATATCAACTATCTGTTCAAAATGTTCAAATGTTTGTTGAGCATAAGGGACTTAACTGCGGGGTCATCAGACCCAAAAATTACAATCTATTTATGAACTAGTTAATACTAAAGACGACACAAACATCCGTGCCTGAGGGAGGATTCGAACCCCCGACCATAGCGGCCGTGCAGACTGTGACTGGAGCGCCGCAGACCTCTCGGCCAATGCGGGCGGCCAACTATCTGTGTACGAGGATAGTGACCCAATTTTCACTAAAGAATAATTTGCTTTCGTGAGTTGATGTTAACGCATCACAATCTGAAAGTGACATCTGAATGCATAGCACCGACCTTTATACTGAGCCATAGTTCACAGTTTGACCACGGTAGCGCCACAGTCAGGTGAATAATGCAATTGTGAAGAGTTCCATAACATCATTTTAATATCATTCCGCCTCCATCAAAAACTGTGGCGGGTTATATTAACACAATTCACGGCGTTAAATTCGAATCGGTAAGGTTGAAAATGTGTTCCCAGTCTGGATTCGAATTCCGATCTCCTTCATGCTAGGCAGTTGCACTGACCTTTACAGCAGTCAGGAAACAGCGATCTCAATACACACCCGGGCTACCCAAGCACGCCTCCTTTCACACACAAACTCTTAGCTCCTAGGCCCTTACTCGTACGGAAACAGAAAACGGGCAAGCGCTCTACCGACTGAACTATCCCGACACGACACACGATGCCGCCTCACAACTTTACTTCCTCCAGTACCTCGCCTCCTACTTTCCAAACTTCACAGAAGCTCTCCTGCGAACCATGCAAGACTAGCACACTAGCAGGTTCGAGTCCCGGTTCCGGCACACAATTTTAATCTGGCAGGAAGGTTCAGGTAGGTGTGGTTGTACGATATTTGCACGTGGCCTGCTGGTCGTAGACAAACCCGCTGAGACAAGTGCATGTAACAACAACTGGAACATTTAGAAAGTGTAATCTTCCATGTCGTACTGTATATAACTGTATGGCAGTTTAAAATGATTGACGTAGGCCCCATTTACGATTCTAATACGCCACACAATTTTTGATTTTTCGTTTTTTCAGCATTTTAAATTTCAGTATTTACAGCAAAGAAAACCACATTTTGAACGCAGCGGCGGAGTGGCCAAGCTCATTGGGGCGCTATGCTCCGATGCGCGCGACCACTTCCCGTCGGGGGTTCGAATCCTCCCTCGGGCATAGATGTTTGTAAGTAGTTTGTATGTTTACGGACTGATGACTCCGCAGTTAAGTCCCTTAAGCTTAACAAACATTTGAACGTAGAACTTGAACCAACGTGCCTTTATGATACAAAACTATGACATAATCACCATTAATATTTGACGTCGGTAATTAAACATTTGATTAAAAAAATATATACAGATGGGAATATATTTCGGAAATAGGCATCTTCATGTTATTCTCTTTGCAGAGGACAGCTATAGGAGATCGACAAGATTTGGAGAGAGGAATGATAAAAAATTTGAGTGATTATGAATATCGAGGAGTAGGATTTCTTGAAAATGGAAGGGATGGGGAGGAAATAACGAAAAATAGAAAGGTAACAACACTATAAAGACTTTACTTTCATAATGTGGAATAAGAACTTGCTTAATGACACTAATAAGAATATATCTAAGGCAGTAATAGAACCAGTAGTGATGTATGAATTAAAAGCGTGTGTCATAGGTAAAATGGAGAACAAAAAATGCTTGCTGCAGAAGTGTCACACTAGAGAAGACGCTGCAGCTTAACATTATTCGATCACGTGATAAGTTAGAGGAAGGATGGCAGCTACAACCAGTATTATAACTGCAAGTAATGATAAAAATATTGTAATGCTAATGACATTTGCGTCGTATGGAATAGGGAAGAATACGATTACAAGCACGGAGTTCGATTCCATCACAAACAAATAAGTGAAAGAAGCCACGTAAGAAACGAGGTACGAAGGAGAGTGGATTAAAAAGGACCGTTGGTGCAATGATGTTGCCAAAACTTGCTGTAATAAATAAGAGAAATCAGTATTTACTACAACCCCGCCCCCCTCAATTACAGAATGGGTGGTGTACAAGCTCTAAGGCAACGAAGAATTTAAACTTGAGTATTAGACCGGAGATACATAGAAATTGTCAATTTAGCAACAGAGGGGAATGTATTTGAGGGGTGTGTGTATAGGCAGATTGAAACTCAAATGTTCAAATGTTTGTATAGTCTATGGGACTTAACTAAGGGGTTATCAGTCCCTAAACTTACAAACTACTTATGAACTACTTACGAACTAGGACGGCACAAATATCCATGCCCGAGGGGGGATTCGAACCCCCGACCGTAGCGGCCGTGCAGACCGTGACTGGAGCGCCTTAGTCTCCTCGGCCACCGCGGCCGGCAGATTGAAACTGATGGGGATTGTTGATATTATTCCGAAATGAAGCTTGTAAATGATAGAGCAACGTGAAGAGCTGTATCTAACCAGTTGTTGTTCTGGATAACACAACTACAACGATAAATATGTTGGCGTTGAAACGTCTTGCAACAATATGCCAGACACCTGCTACGGTTCCAAGTCAGGGTACTGTTGATCGGGTATTACTACACAGTGCTCCGTCTTATCAAACCGTACAGGTATTCAGTTGTTTTCGCAAATGTTATTAACTACGCACACTCATATGGAATATTTTTCTTCCGCCTCCGTGGTAACGATATAAATTCGTCCTCAGATACTTTGGCACACACTGTAGCTGACGCTGCCAAGAATTTTAATGAATCAGTGGCGATGGTAAATACTTTTATTCTCAGCAGGATACTCCTAACTTGATGCTGTGTATAACGAAGCGACCTGGCGGTCTACGTACACTTGGCGATGTTTACAGCCCAACAGGCGATACTGACCTTGTGACCTTGCAGTTGCAACACGTTTCTTGGCTGTCTCTGTGATAACTTTCAACACCAGCGCTAAAAGCAAAAATACCGGCGCATTTGGAGCAATGGTTTGTAGTCAGGAGATCGCTGGGATTGTCTGATAGCCTTATTTCTCGGCGTTAGGAGTTCCACTCGAAACGGTCGTTCTTCAGCAACACCCAGAGACACACGTAGCTTGAGGAGTGCTATTGACGTGAACTACTGTTGGGTAATTTCGAAGAATACTTGCAAGCGATATACATCTAAGGTGCGAATGTTTCGGAGTAACTTATCGATTGTGATGGGAAACTAAGTTTGGGAAATAGCTGACACCTAATAGCTAATACCAACTAACTTTAAGATGTTTGTCAGATGCCGATGATGATTCTCCAGATGTCTTTCTCATTATGCACGTTCCAGCACATGCAGGATCGGCTTTGTTAAATCCGGATTTGGCATGTTAATATTTACAGGGACGAAATGTGTACCCCAGATGTCTGCATATAGTGTTATATGCGTGGAGGTGTAAAGTGTTACGAAATGTTTGCGAGTCGTGTAACTGAGGCGGGACTTGGGGACCAGCCCGGTGTTCACCTAGGGCGATGTGGAAAACCGCCTAAAAACCACATCCAGGCTGGCCGGCACTCCGACCCCCTTCGTTAATCCGCCGGGCGGATTCGAACCGGGCCGGTACGCCTCCCCGTCTCGGAAAGCGGTGCGTTACACCACACGGCTAACCGAGCGGGTGATGTTGACTCTTCAAATAATTATTCTGTAATGTCTTGACCAATAAAATTGCAACCAGATAGTGAATCGGACAAGTGCATATACAACCAGTCACTAAAGGGGTGTGACGGGCTGTTTTGCGTAATGTAAATTAACCGCATTTTCTCAGCAAATAAGTTTTAATCGTCCTCAGTGGAAACAGACTTTCAACCAAAGTTATCTAATTAAAACAAACTGTTAAACACACATAGTGAGTGGTTCTCGATTTACTTTTCCGATTCATGCAAATGGCGTAGAAGTTCTCACAATCGATATGCTACATTGCGACAATCGAACCCTCTATATACCGGGTAATCCAAAAATCAGTATACATTTGAAAACTTAATAAAACACGGACTAATGTAGATAGAGAGGTAAAAATTGACACGCTTGCTTTGAATGACATGGGGTTTTATTAGAACAAGAAAACAAAGTATTCCTAGAGGCGTGAAAGATCTCTTGCGCTCTTCGTTTGGTGATGATCGTGTGCTCAGCCGCCACTTTCGTTATGCTTGGCCTCCCAGGTCCCCAGACCTCAGTCCGTGCGATTACTGGCTTTGGGTTACCTGAAGTCGCAAGTGTATCGTGATAGAGCGACATCTCTAAGGGATGCTGAAAAACAACATCCGACGCCAATGCCTCACCATAACTCCGGACATGCTTTACAGTGCTGTTCACAATATTATTCCTCGACTACAGCCATTGTTGAGGAATGATGGTGAACATATTGACCATTTCGTGTAAGGAACATCATCTTTGCTTTGTCTTAATTTGTTATGCTAATGATTGCTTTTCTGATCAGATGAAGCGCCATCAGTCAGACATTTTTTGAACTTACTTTTTTTTGTTCTAATAAAGCCCCATGTCATTCCAAGCATGTGTGTCAATTTTTACCTCTCTATCTACATTATTCCGCGTTTTATTAAGTTTTCAAATTTATACTGACTTTCTGATCACCCGGTATATATCGCTTTCTTGAAAATTACCGACCATTCTCCCGACTATCACATCCCACTACCAGATGACGTAAGTGTGATCTCTCACGTGGATAGCAAAATTCCTTGTTAGTCCTCAGCCGCGGCGGATTAGCCGTGCGCACTGGGGCGCCGTGCAGCGGTGCGCGCTACCATTCGCCGTCGAGGGTTCGAGTCCCCCCTCGGGCATGGGTGTTTGTGTTGTTGTTCGGTTACTTGGCCTTAGTTTAAGTAATTTGTAAGCTACGGTCTGATGACAACGAAGTAGAGTCCGACAGATTTACAAACTTTTTTTTTTTTTTTTTTTTTTTTTTTTTTTTTTTTTTTTTTTTTTTTTTTCCCAGCTACCATTGCTAAATGATGTAGCTAGGCCATGCAAAATGTAGAAGGTTGACATCGAGACAGCCTGCCATTGCTACAACCGTGGTCTTTTTGGAAAAGTTCTATGCCCTCCAGTCATGGACTGAAGAACGGCGACAGAACTGGTCTGCACAATGGAGAAGCCACCGGGGTCCACATTAGGTGTGTACAACCCTTAACCGAATCAACGCCGGACTCCATAAACGAGGGACTGTCCTTTAAATAAATGACAGCTACAAACACGTCTAGGATAATGCAGTATCATTGCTAGGCAATAGTGCAGTCCTGACTTTGACGGGACGTGAAGCACTTCCAGTTTCGTCGGAAACAGCTAATTATCGCTATCTGGGTTACATTCTCTTTTACCACCAACCGTGGAAGTTAAGCGAAGCGATGCCAGATAGCTCTAATGTGTACTGGAAGTCGTCATTTTTTCAAGACAGGCCAAATAGCAGAGCCAAAGAGCACGCTCTACGCAGGCCGAAGTGTGTTGCCAGTTACGAGGAGTGAACGCACGGTACGTTTTGGATGTCGGCGGTACGTTCTTGTATCTTGAGGGGTTAGCGTGTGGGGATCTGTTTCTTTGTGTCTATGCGCAAGATTATCGCTGGTTACGACGTTAACTTATTTCCTTGTTTTGTTTTGTTTGCAGGTGACGCGGATACAGCTGTGTCCAGCAATCTCCGCAGCCACGTCTCTCGGTGAGTTCAGAAACTGCGTGTTTCTCCTTACTTTTTCATTAATACGCGTAAAATCTCAGTTGAGGAGCCCGTAGCTTATCTTACATGTCCACATGTTGGTCGCGAAAGGCAGAAGGGTATTACAGGGAGCTACTGGAAATCTTGAGAAAAGTAATCGAAGACCAGCTGCTACATCATGGATGTGACAGTTTTTCCCCCCGTTAACGTCCCTTTGTCTGCGAAATATTTTAAACGTTAAGAAGTCAGTATTATTGACGAATGTTTCGCACTCAATTTTAGTTAATGAAGGCGACTATTACAGTCATGTAATGACATTTACACTGAAATCTAATTCCTGCGAATGTGTCACTATTCTGCTATAAAAATATTCATGACTTCGCTAATTTACATACCTCTAGTCAAAAACATTGACTAATTTTCGACGAATGCTTCACGAAGTTCGGCGAAGCACATTACAGGATCTTACATACAGCACCGAATGTTAACGAAGACTACCGAGCTGCTACGAAGCTGACAATTCTGAATCAGGTGGAAACTCTCCTGACATACGCCATCTTGCTTTGTGTACTTGATAATTATATTTTTACAATTCAGGCGCTGTTATTTCAAAGCAATGATGCACTCAAGAATTATAAAAAACACATCGTTCTTATTACGACTGATTATAAACTGGTGTTTAAAAGTGCCATCTTAGTCCTAAATGACAAGAGAGTTAGCAAGTTTGTTAGTCAGCTGTTGGCCATAGCGTAGTATAAAGCGTGTTAGCATTTGAAGTATATATATATACAAAGAATTTCAAACATGGTATTCTGACGCAGTTGCACGTAAACTGGAGAAAGAATTTAACAATGACTGGTGTAAAGGAAATAATGATACTGGTGAGTGTACATTAAGTACGAGTATCGGCACACTTGTTCTGTTGTTACAAACAAACGCTGTCACGGTTTGAAACAGAATGTTTGCGCTTTATTTTACCACTGAATGAAGTAACATAAACAAATATAGTACCTAAACTACAGTGAAAAAAAAAAGAAGAAAAAAGCAATTTGTGGCAATGTATACACTTCACTATCATTAAGAACCGGTTGTCACAGAAACTAGTACATAATCTATATATGAAAATAGTAGTATCGGTACATTGTTTACAATATTCATTATCACAGTGTCTCCCCAGTTTATGTTTGCAATTCGTTGGAAAATGGCATAGCTTGTTACGTTCACGAAATAAAACAAACGCACATTTAAGAAGGAGGGCTCTTGCATGTGTACAACTTTGAATATCACAGAACATGGCTTTATTTAATTAATGAGAGTGCCTAAAAACTATTCAGGAGCCAATATGGAAAAAAAGAAAAAGAAATTCTCTGTGGTGGGTGACGAACCATTGCCCATGCTGTATTTATTTCAAAATCTAACGCGCTATCCATTACGCTACAGCGGACAGTTTAGTGTTACTGCCCCTTACTCTCCTGTCATTGAAGGCAAATGTTAATTCCTAATGTGGTGCTTTCAGACACCAGTTTATAATGAATCGTACCAAAAACGAAGTGATTTTGTTAATTCTTGAGTGCGCCATTGATTTGAAATAACAGCTCCTGAGTTGTAACAAGAAAGTCACGAAATACACAATGCAAGATAGCTTAGGACAGGAAGTGTTACTACCCAATACCGAATCGTCCGCTTAGTAGCAGTTCGTTAACCTTCGTTAATATTCGGAGGTGGAGCTCTACCAGTCGCTTTGTGTGTAAGGTCGAGTACAACAATTATACGACAAAAGAACATCGAGAACCAGTGTTTTTGTATCAGTATCCATGTTTTTACAAAGGCGCTCGGCATTTTAGTTGTTGTCAGTGCGAATGGTGATTCATAATTAAATTCAATAAAATTAAGATTTTATGTATGACTCGCCATTTTCACTGACTCTGCGATTGTCGTGGACATTATACACAAGTTGGGGTAAAATGTTTAAAACAAAGGCATTATTTCGTTACGGCGTAACCTTCTTATGAAATTTCTGTGACTAATTTTCTTCTCTGAATCCGAAAATGTTTGGTTGCCGGTCATTTACATAGCGATACATGATGGTTGTAATGAAATAAGAGGAATCAGAGCTCGCACGGGAAGATTTATCCGCTGTTTTTTCTCTCCTGAGCTATTCTGCAATGGTAGAACATTAGTTTGGAAATGGTTCGATGAACTGCTGCCAGGCACTGATGAGAGAGTAACATGGTAGACCTGTACAGGTAGATGCAGATCCGCATATTAAGTACTATTAAACAGGGTGAAAAACAGATTTTGAAATCTTTGTAAAGCTTGTGGGGCGTAACTGCGGAGTCCCTAAGCTTACAAACCACTTCTGAACTAGCTAAGACTAGAGACGACACGAACATTCATGCTCGCGGGAGGATTCGAACCCCCGACGGAGAACGATCTCGTGCATCGTAGCATAGCGCCTCAATGCGCTCGGCCTCTCCTCTGCGGCAAAAACAGGTTTTCATTTGCATTACCTATCTATACATATTGATGATAATGTTTATAATCTGTAATGGAAAAGCTTTAAATGTAGATTTGTGGAGAATCGGTATCAACAAAAGTTGTGGCTGACTGCTTTGAAGTTTTGACAGAACACACAGGGAAGCTTTTAGATACCAATTTCTCTAATATGTGGTATGTTATCTATATCTATGTACCTTTTTCCCATTTTTGTAACAACGTTTCTGCATAATAAAATTTATATAATTCATAAGGTAAAGCAGTCAACAATCCGAAGATTGGTTTGAGCACCACAGTGCTTTACTAGTCACGGTCCTGTTTGGAGGTGGTATGCCGTTGCCCTCCTCCGACCTTCGAACTGACTTACCCAGCCAGTTACAAGGGGACCTACAGTTTAACGTGGGTTCCGAACCAGGGTGCTACTCGGTATTTTTCACATGAGCAATACTGCCAGAGCTGAAAGAAATGGAAAATTACAGATAAAAATCATAGGACCTGGCGGGGGTCGAACCTGCGACCTTTGGATTCAGAGTCTGTCACTCTACCATTTTGTTCCCGATCACCCACATGTCTTTCTTTTTAAATTTAGGTTTATAAAACGTGATAGTATCTCTGGGCAAATGTGTCTAAATTTTTAAGCATTCGGTAAATAATTTTCGCAGCTTTACAGTTTAAAACATCTACATTTTCTGTGTTAGTGAAATAAATGTTCGATTTTTGAAAATATGAAACCTCAAAATTTCTTCACAAATTGCGTTGAAATTTTGACGCATTGTTGCATTCTATTTCGCATATGCTTTTTAGTATCCACTGGAATGACATCAGATAAATAGGTGATGCGGAAACGTTACAAAAATGTAAATGTTTGTTGTTTATTTTTCCGAAAGAGGCGTATCGAAAGTATAAATAACTGCATTTAGCAGCATTCTGTATTCTTAATTACGCAATGACCTCAAAATGTATCAGGTTTGTCCATAAAAACAGTGCCGCGGTTGCTCGCCGTCGGAGGTTCGAGTCCTCCATAGGGCATGTGTGTGTGTGTGTGTGTGTGTGTGTGTGTGTGTGTTGTCCTTAGGATAGTTTACCTTAGTTTAAGTAGTTTGTTAGTTACAGACTGATGACCACGCAGTTTAGTACGATAGATGTACAAACATATCTTTGATTGAAGTGTAAACACAAACGTAATCACTGTAGGTATGAGCTACCGCATAACCGGGTCATGTTTTGCGTACGATGAAGCTGCTACGCTGCTACCGCTTGAAACTTGGCCAATACATTTCCTGAGACCCCGAAGACGTGTGGTGGCACGTAATCTCAAGCAGAATCGCTGCCTCCCTGAGCATTCCAGGCCGTTCCCTCGCGTAGATCTTGATCAGTGTGTTACGGACTGTCTCAAAGAACGCGTCGCCGCAAACAGTTTTTTCGCGCTGAGGGAGCGATTTGCGTCGGATGTCGAAAGAGACAGCTATTGAATTCTTTAGCGGGAGCTGACGCCGCTTGCTTTCGTTGCCCAAAACCGGCGTATGCAAATTTCAAACGGTCTGGGCGTTGCGACATTTCGTACTTTGTTGATTCGAACACTCCTCATGTGTATTACTTGGAGGCCATCGCGTGACAGCTGTCTGCCGGATACGCAGGACAAATATATATTTCTTCAACTAGCTGTAAACTGTCCACCTTATCTTTCAGAACACCCCCCCTCTCACCTTTCTCGCTCTCATATATATATATATATATATATATATATATATATATATATATGTGTGTGTGTGTGTGTGTGTGTGTGTGTGTGTGTGTGTTCTTCTCGACGGCGAGTGTTCATCAGAGACGAGTGTATCGTCAGGCGTGACCCAGGGGAGTGTCATAGGACCGCTATTATTTTCTATCTATATAAATGATCTGATGGACAGACTAACTTGTAATTTACGGCTGTTTGCTGATGATGCTGTGGTGTATGGGAGGGTGTCGTCTGTAACTGACTGTAATACCATACAGGATGACTTAGACAAAATTTCTAGTTGGTGTGAAGAATGGCTGCTAGCTCTCAATGTAGAAAAATGTAAGGTGATGCGCATGAGTAGAAAAAACAAACCCATGATGTTCGAATACAGCATTAGTAGTGAGCTTCTTGATGCTGTCGCGTCGTTCAAATATCTAAGCGTAACATTGCAGAGCGATATGTAATGGAACGAACATGTAAGGACAGTTGTGAGTAAGGCGGACAGCCGACTTCGCTTTATTGGTAGAATTTTGGGAAGATGTACCTCACCTGTAAAGGAGACCGCGTATAAAACGCTCGTACGACCACGTCTTGAGTATTGCTCAAGTGTTTGGGACCCGCAACAGATCACTTTAAAGGAAGACATAGAGGCAGTTCAGAGGCGAGGAGCTAGGTTTGTTACTGGTAGGTTCGACCAATGCGCGAGTGTCACGGAAATGCTCCGGCAATTCAATTGCATATCGCTGGAGGAAAGACGACGTTCTTTTCGTGAATTTCTGTTCAGGAAGTTTAGAGGGCCGGAATTTGAAGCTGAGTGTAGTACGATCTTGCTGCCGCCTACTTACATTTCGCGCAATGATCACAAGGACAAGATAACAGAATTTAGGGCTCGTTCGGAGGCATATAGGCATTCTTTTTTTCCTCGTTCTATTTGGGAGTGGAATAGAAAAGGAAATGCCTAGTAGTGGTACAGCGTACCCTCCGCCACGCACCTTACGGTGGTTTGCGGAGTATGTATGTAGATGTAGATGTAGGTGTCTCTGTGTGTGTGTTTTTTTCCATCTCCTCATCTACCTTCTCTCTCTACCCCGTCACTTTCTCTCACAATACCGTCCACTGTCGATCTACTCTTCCGCTTGCGCGGTCCATTGCCTGCTCCATCTTTGAAAAATTACGTAACTCTGGTAATTTTGACTGATTCTTCCGTCGCTTCTCTGTAGAACATAACTAATAAACGAAAAAAAAACAACATAATTTTCTGTGTGTTCTACGATTTTATTTTTGTTAACTTAACCGGTTGTCGACTTATGTGGCCATCTTCAGAGTTTTGACTTCTGTGTCAGAGAGGTTACAATGGTTTGATACTGTACTGGAAGAGATGACAAACGTCTACAATTAGATTGACATACATAGTAAAGCACATCTTTGACATTCTGTTATTACAACTGGGAACTCAATAAATAAACAGTAATAAATGAAATATACAGTATGTGGAGGATAAAACAAGGAATAAATTTGAACATAAATATCTACTACTGTAAACAAACTAATAATGCTAATAAATAATATAAATAAGAACCTTGATAATGATTTTGGGCGATAATTATAGATAGATGTTACATATGACAGTTGTTAGTGCAGCTTTGGAGTGGCATCATGAAATTTAAAATGAATTACGGTATGGAATAGTTACTCGATTAGAGTAAACTAAAATAGATCTGTCTAATAAATTTAGTATTCTGAAAATTCTGGTAGGTGAAACTGGGCCGCGGCGGAGCGGCCGAGCGTATTGGGGTGCTATGCTACGATGCGCGAGGCCGTTCCCCGTCGGGAGTTCGAATCCTCCCTCGGGCATGGAAGTTTGTGCCGTCATTAGTATAAATTAGTTCATAAGTAGTTTGTAACTTTAGGGACTGATGAGCCCGTAGTTAAGTCCTATAGATTAACAAACATTAGAACATTCATTTTTTGAAAATGGATATAATTTGGTAAGCTACACTGGGGCCAAAATAAATCATAATAAATAAATACACAGGATTGTGGGACTGTGGAGGTAAACAAGAAATCCGTTTTGAGAATTAATATTGAAACAGCGATTGTCTGACTTTGATCTATTAGTTACACAAGTAAATATAAGGCTAGGCCAAAATTTAGGTTATTTTGTATGGATGTTACCTGTTGCAGATGTAAGTTCTGCTTACTTATTGTAGCATCAATAGTCAAAAATAAATACAAGTAGACCTATTCTGACAACCAAAATTTTCAAAACATATGCACCATGAAATGACTGTAGTGTATCAACCTGAATGGAGGAACAATTGAGAACTATGTGTACAGAAGGGTGGAGGTAGAAAAATATTGACATAAATTTTAGCCATGAACTGGAAACTGTGACACTCTAAAAATTTTTTTTTGAATAAAAGTAACAGTCCCGACATACTAATGCCTAATTCTTAATGTTGCAGATTATTTTGTTAACTTTCGGTACATTCCACTGTGCACCGTATGAAATTTCCCTCTTGTTTTGAAGGTTAAGTGTGCAAGGTATCATTAATATCTGAATAACAGTCATGGTTCCGAAATACTAACACGAATTATTTACGAAAGAATGGAGAAACTGGTGGAATCCGACATCGGGGAAGACAGCTTTCGATTTAGGGGAACTACAGGAACACGCGAGCCAATACTGCCATCAGGGGCGAGTATAAATTGGATGCAGGGTGCGTCTCCTCCACCCACAAATAATGAATATAAATAAATTAACAATTATTTTAATGACTGATGCGTGAAGGCATCGCCATGATAGTCATACTTCTCTGTGTAAGTGACGGGAGTGGAGTGATAGTGGTGTGAAGTTCGTGCCAGTCTCTTTTAAATAGCAATACCTTTTGGATTTAACGCCAACAATAATAATTATAATGTCGTGTGGCTCATTTGCCTGGTGTAAGTCTTCCAACTGAACGACACTTCGGCGACTTGCGTGTCCGCCGCGGAGGAGTAGCCGAGCGGTCTAAAGCACCTCGCTGCGGAGCGCGCGGTTGCTCGCCGTGGAGGTTCGAGTCCTCCCAGGGGCATGGGTGTGTGTTTGTCCGTAGGTTAGTTTACCTAGGTTCAAGTAGTTTGTAAGCTACGGACTAATGACCACGCAGTTTGGTCCGATAGAATTACAAACAAACTTGCGTATCCGTAGGCTACCCCAGTTATCCAACTGGGGAAAAGAAAGGGGACCTACAGCTTAACGTCGAATCCGAACCACGTGTCGTTGCTGGCGACTCCTCACATCGTTGAGAGGTGAAGACGGGTTAAAACGCAGACTGAAAAAATCTGAGGTCCGACCGGGTTTCGATCCCGCGTTTCATTGGCAGAACGCTTCGAAGATGCACCAGGTCCACCAAAGAGACTGCCTACATCACACTTGTGCGTCCTCTCCTGGAGTACTATTGCCCAGTGTGGGACCCTCACCAGGTGGGACTGACGGAAGACATTGAGAAGGTTCAGAGAAGGGCAGCTCATTTTGTTTTATCACGTTAAAGGCGGAAAGCGTCACGGAAATGTTGCACGATTTGAGGTGGAAATCATTAAAAGAAAGACTATATTCGTTGCGGCGAGATCTATTAGAGAAATTTCAATCACCGACTTTTACTTCTGAATGTGAAAATATTTTACTAGTACCCACCTACATGGGGAAACATTACCATCCCAATAAAATAAGAGAAATCAGATCGAAAACGGAACGATTTAGGTGTTCTTTCTTCTCGCGCGCTATTAGATAATGGAACGGTAGAGAAAGGTTATGAAATTGGTTAATGAACTCTCTGCCAGGCACTTAAATGTGATTTGGAGAGTATCTATTTAGATGTAGATCCTCTGAGTATCAAAAGCTTAACTGATACCAAACATAATGGGCTAGCTACTTAAAATTTCTTAATTTAGCTTTACGTTTATCTAACCCCTTCGAAAATAAATAAAATAAAATAAAAATGACGGCTATACTCCATACTGACTCACATTACAGTTTATCTTAGGAAAGGCAAACTTACGATTATAGCTTTTGTAGATTCAGAGAAAGGTTTTGACAATGTTGATTAAAATACGTTCTTTCATATTCTGAAGATAGCAGGGATAAAATGTAGGGACTGGAAGTTTTTTACACCTTGTACAAATACCAGAAAGCAGTTATTAGAGTCGAGGGGCATGAAAGGGAAGCAGTGGTTAGGAAGGGAATCAGATAGGCGTGTAGCCTTTCCCCAATGTTGTTCAATCTGTACAAGGAGCAAGCTGTGGAAAAAATGCAAGGAGAAATGTGGAGAAGAAATTAAAGTTGAGGGTAAAGAAATGCAAACTTTGCTGTTTGCCAATGACATAGTAATTCTGTGAAGAGACGCGGTGTCAGAAAAATCAGGCGACGCTGAAGAAATTAGATTAGGTAATGAGACAATAAAAGTAGTAGATGAGTTTTGTTATTTGGGTAGCAAGGTACCTTCCGATGGTCGAAGTAAAGAAGAGATAAAATTCAGAATGACTATGGGAAGAACAGTGTTTCTAATGAAGCGAAATTTGTTGACATCCAAAATTAGTTCAAATGTTACGAAAAAGGTGTGCTGACCTTTTGAGGGGGCCATGAGGAGGGGAAACACATGTAGAATCGGGTAATGTGTTGGCGCAGAACAGTCCACACTTGAAACTTCCTGCCAGATTAATATTGTGTGCCGGAACTGGGACTCGAATCTGGGACCTTTGCCTTGTTTGCGTAAGATAGTTGCATGTCTGACGACATCAGAAACGTCACAGTTTCAAAGGTTAACTCTAAAGCGATAATGCCATTCGAGGCGAGGTTCACATCCTGACTGTTTTTTGTCCTCTTCAGATAGACTGGAAATACTGCAGTCTCGTGTCAAGCTTCGCTGAATCGCTCTCGAGGCCGACCTAACGCCACAGCGAGTAAAGAAAGAGAAAAGTTGCTCAATATCCTGACGCAAGTGCTCTCCGCTTGCGCGAACGTCGTAACATTTCTTTTTCTTTTCCTTTTTGTAGTTGGCAATCCTGCGAATTTTATGTAATGCGTCGTGCAGCGCGCCACTTGCGAAGGTTCCTGGCAGGCGAAAATTTCGGAGACCGTAATCATCGCCGAGCAGCGTACAATTATTCCATCGCGAGTGCCGAAAAATTACTGCCAACCTTCTGGAGAGTGCTGCGCAATATTCCGGCAGGGCGGCCACCACCGCTGCAGACTTCTCTCGAGCACCCCCTCACTTGCCTCTCCCCCCATCCCCCCCCCCCTCTCTCTCTCATTCCGACGAAAACTGTAAAGAACAAAGTTAATAAAGGCAGAGAGAGAGTCGGGGACCACGTTGCGGCATCCGCCCGCCAAGTTTCTCATATCGCCGCCGGGCGAGCCGCGCAAGTTTTTATACGGGCCAAGTTGGCAGCACTGGCTGGCGCGGAAGCCTGTGCGAGAGCCAGGCGCTGCGGGGATTCACCGAGTTTTGCGGAACGGCCGTAGTGGTAAAAACAGGGCGGCCCGCTGAGGAAAGTAAGAGGGAAGGAGGGGGAAAAATTATTTTTTTTTCTTTTCGTTTTGGAAAGGTGCAGAAAGAATGATGGGAGGCGAGCGATAGCCGGAGGAAAAATGTGTTTTTAAGGTTACGGCGAGACAAGTTTTTGATTGTTCTCGCCGCTCCGCTATCAGAATCGTACTGAGCCTGTCGTTTCCCCAGAATTTCTCCGCTCTCCTCTCTCTCTCTTTCTTTCGTTTTTTTTTTTTATTTTTTTTTATTTTTATCGGCGGTGGCGCCGCCTTTCGCCGCACGGAGGAATCGGTCGAAACGATTGACGGTCAGAGCACGCAGTATAAACTTCAGCGGGGAGTTTATTAACGGTTGGCGGCACTGCCGCCTCTGAGTGCCGTCGCCGGAAGTTGTTGCGGACCGATTTCGTTGAGGACTGTCGTTATTTCATGAGAAAATCCAACCACTTGCGGCTATCATCGCCAGGAGAAAGGCAACAAGGTTTCTTACTGCTCCCTACTCTTTAAAACCGGAAATAACGGATAACGGAGCATAAAAGAAGTTGAAAATGTGGGATAAACTAGAAGAGTAAGGGAGGTAAAGAGTACTACTCGTACAGAAACGCAAATCTTATATATAAAAATTAAGGTGTTTGTGCCTATATTTCACTCTGCACCCAAAACTATACTTCGCGAAAGAATAGTGTTTGTACGTGGTAGAAGATATCAGTCTCCCATTGTGCACTATGGTGGTAGATGGTTGATAACGATACTGGGGTGCAAGATATGGAAGTTGAAAGTTACCGACTTATGTAGAATTCTACTTTTGGGTGACAATATTTTGGTCTTCAGCAAAATCTAAACAACGGAGACGAACGATCTCTCCTAGTAGTACAGTCTCCCGTTTTATACCTTAGCAGTTCCGTGTCGATAGCTATAAGAGGGTAGAAGATATAGTGGTTGAAAATCGTCAACTTACATAAAATTCGGACTGAAGGCCAGCGATGACTTTTGACACTATAATAGGAAAGAGGTTAGATACGGCTAAAGTTGATGCACATTCTTTAGTTCTTTTTCTGTAACAAACGTATGAATAAAGAAAAATAAGTGCATATTGCAGTTTGAAAGGTAAAACTACCAAGAAAGATGGCAAAGCGTAAGAAAGAAATTTGACGTTCTCGATCTGTTTCTAAGAGACGGAAAACGGCTCTGGAAAGTGAATCTACAGACGATAGGACTTTTAAATTTGAGACGTTGTTGGTCTTGCACTGTAGGCATCAGCGTTTTTTCGATATTCCCGTCCCTAAAGGTGTGAAATAGGGGATGAACTGTTTTTGGGGGAAAAAAGTTACTATTAAGGCAATTTTGAAGAAAGAAATACAAAACTTCGGATTCAGATTTTTGATTGGAATTATAAAAACACGTGTTTCGATATTTTGAGAAATTCAACCATTAAGCGGGTGAAACAAGGCAAAATAATTGAAGGGTGCTACTAAGACAATTATGATGCTAGAAATGGGATCATTTGGATTTGGGAACATGGTTATACTTTTTTTCAAAGAAAGTGTTTGGATTGGCAAGTTGTATTAAAAAACCTGATTAGGAAAGCATTTTTAAACCTACATTTATGAAAATTTATATTTAGAACTAGAAACAACGAATGCAGACAATCCAGTATACGCGTGCGAAGCAGCGGGAATTAAGCTAGTATCGAATAATAATATTGGAAGCAGGCCTTGCGATCTTTTCAGGTAGGTTTCTGGACGATTTCAAAGTATGTAAGTAAAATACTTTACGGACTGAAAAAAAAATGAAAATTTATTTCGAGAGGAAAGTTTTATAATTTTTAACCACTCGTACAAAGTCCATTCTAAATAAGAAAAGAATGTGCCTAAAATCGTACTCAGGGCGCCACTAGAATCTACATATACATGGGATACTCCGAAAATCACATTTAAGTGCCTGGCAGAGGGTTCATCGAACCACCATTATACTATTTATCTCCCATTCCATTCTCGAATATCGCGCGGGAAGAAAGAACACCTGAATCTCTCCGTCACATCTCTGATTTCTCGTATTTTATTCTTATGATCATTTCTACCTATGTAAGTGGGAGTCAACAATGTATTTTCGAATTCGGAGGAGAATGTTGGCGATTGGAGTTTCGCAAGTAGCCCATACCGCAGCGATAAGCGCCGTTGTTGTAATGATTCCCATCTCAGATCCTTTATCATTTCCGTGACGCTGTCTCCCCTCTATCGTGATAATACGAAACGAGCTGCTCTTCTTTGGACTCTTTCGATGTCCTCCGTGAAATCCACCTGATAAGCATGCCACACTGGGCAGCAATACTCCAAAAAAGGACGGACAAGCGTAGTGTATGCAGTCTCTTTAATAGTTCTCTATAATACGTGGCTTAAGAAAATTGGCAAAGCCGGAAACTAGTCAGCATTTAAAATAATAGCAGCTTTCGTGCAATATATAAAAATGTCTTTCGTACAACGTTAGCAGTTTTTATTTTTGCAAGGAGTTTTCAGACATCGCTCGTAACTGGACGAATATATTCCACCTCCGTGGGTGATCTAAGCGGGTCTGTGATTTGATCGACGACGTCTGCCGAGCGCGCTGCGTGTGGGGCAGGAGAAGCAGTGTGGAAGCTGAGACGCCTGGGCACACAAGTCAGGCTCTGCCCCCACAGGCTGCCCAGCCCTCCTGATCCCGTGCTTACGTCCGAGGCGCGGCCCTCTCCCGGCCTTCATCCCGGATTCCGGCCGTGCTTGGGCTCTCGTCTCGGAATGCGTTCGGACGGTCGGCTTAGGGGCCATGGGCTGAGTCAGCGCCCGAGCTGGCCACGGAACGGAAGCCTGCGTCAGCCGGCAACCACCAGCTACGTTAAGTCGACGCTTGGTTGCCCGCAGGTGCTGTTAGGCTGCTGCGTAGCTTCGTATCGTTTCCGTGTTGCAGTTTTTTTTTTTTTTTTTTTTTTTTTTTTTTTTTTTTTTTTTTTTTTTAATGAAAACGCCGTTTCGTGTTCTAGTTTCTTTATTTTCTCCGTACGCGATACGCCCTCTTGTATTTCAGAGCATCATCGGTGGTTTGCTTTATCTATAAACTTGCTGTAAACCCAGCATTGCCCGGGTGTTTATTTATCCTACACTCTCGTAGTCCACATGCCACCTTTCCCTCTCTCGGCAAAATTTCCTCCAAGGTACCCTCTTTCATGTACCATACAAACATTTATGTTCCCAGTGATCTTCCTCTTGGTTTAAAGGTGATGTTGTGCAAAAATTCATAAAGATTCGAGCAAAACTATTCATTTTGTAAAATTCCGCAATCTAAGTACCCTCCATCATGCACCGAACGAAATTTCATACTGACAGTGACATTCCTCTTGTTTTTCTGGTAGAGTGTGCAAACTTTCAATATCGGAACAAAACTATAGACTTCTACGCAACAGAAGCGCAGGGTCACACTGAAAAACGCCGGCCGCGGTGGCCGAGGGGACTGAGGCGCTCCAGTCACGGTCTGCACAGCCGCTACGGTCGGGGATTCGAATCCCCCCTCGGGCATGGATGTTTGTGCCATGTTAGCTAGTTCATAAGTAGTTTGTAAGTTTAGGGACTGATGACCCCGTAGTTGCGTCCCATAAGCTATACAAACATTTAAACACTGAATAAAGCACTTCGTTGTTCTCAAATATTTCAGTTTTATTTCATACAGCCCTTGTTCTGAGAACAACGAAAACAACAAAAAAGGATCTGTGAAATCGGTCGAGCCGTTCTCAAGTTATGGCGCGACCAAGGTATTTAGGGATCCATTGTTTTTTTATGTTGCAAACTACCGTCCCCATGCACCGTATGAAACTTAAGGTACACGGTGACCTTCCTCTTGTTTTGAAGGTCAGGCGTGCGAAATTTCGTGAAGGTCGGAATGAAACTGTGGATTTCGTAAGTCTGTAGGAGAAGTATGCTCCACCATGCACCTATCACAAAATACTTTCTTAGCTGACGTTTTCTACCTATACACTACATTCCTGCGAAATTTCGGCATATAAGTGAAGCAGTTTTCGATATGTCATGTTTAGTCAGTCAGTGAGTGAGTGTCCTTTCGCTGTTATATAGATAGAGATAAAGAAAACAGATTGCTTAATTTCGGATGCAAGAGAATTAAGGGAAACTTGCAGACAAAAATAAATATTAATAAGCAAATCTGTAATGCTAACTTTATGTGATAGAAGGCCATGCCCGATACGACAGTTTTACGGCATCTACAGTGAAAGTTTTGTGAGCGGTAGATTTCTTTTAGTTTCTTCATTTTGTGTGTGGGGGTGGGGGGAAGGGGCTGGCGAAATCACTTACAAAACCCTTCATAAATATCCGAAATTACATGTAAACTTTGTTGTAGGTCGCTAAGTACTCCCATTTTCCAATAATTGACGCATAAATCTGGGTATTCTCACACGGTGGCCTCTCATTATTTATGACGTCATATCGCCTGAGCTATGTGTCGTGCTCTTTTCTTTTTTTGGGTCAGGAAGGTTTGTGGGCGTACGGTGAACGGTTCACCAAAGTCTCATTGCAATCGCATGAATAATACATAGAGGACATTATATATATGAGAGAGAGAGGGGGGGGGGATTCTCCGGATGTTTCTCTGTGATTGTGTTCTCGATGATGTCAGTGGATGTGGAGTGATTTGTTCCATACATCCAGACCCTATCGTGCTTCTTTTATCTGACATCAAACGTTTGTTTGTTCGTGCTATAGAAAATATGAGGGGAAAGGGGCCTGCTCAAAATAATCCAACTGGAGCAGGGAAACAGCCATTTAATTTCCAAATAGGAATAATTTGCTATTTGTATTTACATTTTTCAGTTGGAGATAGTGAATTGAGCTGCAGATGGTAGGAACGTGAATGTCAAGTTCATAATTTGGAATATTTGCGACGTATTCATCTGAGCGACTGGAAGAAGTTAGAGGTAACTCCCGTGTATAAGAAAGGCAAAAGACCGCACCCACACATTTACAGATTTATATTATTAACATCATTTTGTTGTAGAATACTTGAAGATATTCTTAGCTCTAATACAGTAAATTTCCTTGAACCGGAGAAGGCTTTGTGTCTGTGCATTATCACGGCCTTAGGAGGCATGGTGCGAAACCTAGCTTGTCATTTTCTCTCATGTCATCTTGCGTGCTATAGATGAAGGGCAACAGGCAAACTGTTTATTTCTCGAATTTCAAAAGGCGTTTCAAAAAATTCAAATGTTTGTAATTCTTATGCGTCCAAACTACGTTGGTCATCAGTCTATAGACTTACAAACTACTTAAACTAAGTTAAACTAACCTAAGGACAACACACACATCCATCCCCGGGGGGGGGGGGGATTCGAACCCCCGACGACGGATGGCCGTGCGCACCGCAACACGGCGCTCAGTACGCACGGCTAAAGGCGTTTGACACGGTGCCGCACTACAAACTACTAACGTGGGTAGGAGCATATGGAATAGCTACACAAATATGTGAATTTCTGGAGAACTACTTCAGTAATGGAGCCCACTACGTCGTCCTCGATCGCGAGTGTTCGACTAGGGTTTCCTCATGGGTATTCCACGGAAGTGTGATATACCCACTATTATTTTGTATCTATGTAAATCATGTGACGGACAGAATGAGTTGCAATCTGTGGCTTTTTGCTGATGCTGTGGTGTATAGAAAGGTGTCGTCATTCAGTGACCGTAGTAAGATGACTCGGACCAAATTTCTAGGTGGGGTTAAGAACGGCAGCTAGCGTTATATATATATATATATATATATATATATATATATATATATATATATATATATATATATATGTAAAATAAGGTGATGCAAATGAGTGGGAGAAACAATCCGGTAATGTTCTAATACAGCATAGCATTAGTAGTGTGTTCTTTGACAGAGTCGAATCATTTAAACACCTAGGCTAGGCGATACGAAATGGAACGAGCATATAAGGACAGTTGTGGGGAAGGCAAGTGGTCTACTTAGCTTTATTAGGAAAATTCTTGGAAGATGTGATTTCTCTGTAAGGGAGACCACATATAATACGGTTGTACGACCCTATCTTCAGTATTTGTCAGGTGTTTGGGATCCCACCTGAGCCGTTTAAAAGTAGACACAGAGGCAGTTCAGAGGCGGGCGCCAAGGTTTGTGACTGGTGGATTCGATTAATGCGCGAGTGTCACTGAAATGCTTGGGGAACTCAAATGAGAGTCTCTGGAGGGAAGGCGACGTTCTTTTCAAGAAGCACTGTTGGAGAAATGTAGCCGGCCGCGGTAGCCGAGGTGACTGAGGCGCTCCAGTCACGGTCAGCACGGCTACTACGGCCGGGGGTTCGAATCCCCCCTCGGGCATGGATATTTGTGCCGTCCTAGTTCGTAAGTAGTTCATAAGTAGTTTGTAAGTTTAGGGACTGATGACCACGTAGTTAAGTCCCATAAGCTTAACAAACATTTGAACATTTTTTTTTTTGGAGAAATTTAGAGGGCCGGAATTTGAGGCGTATTGCAGAAGGAGTCTACTGCCGTCAAGCTATATTTCTCGCACGGATGGATACGAGCATTCGTTCTCCCTTCGTTCCATTTGGGTGTGGAACAGGAAAGCAAGTTAGCGGTAGTGCTACTGAGTACCGTCCGCCACGTACTCTTGGGTGGATTGCGGAGTATATATGTAGATGTAGAGTAGATTTTAATAGAAGGGTCAGGCAGAATCATCTCGTCCGTGTTCCCAGAGAATGACACTGGACGTAGAGGGGCGAAATAATGGTTTTCTCATCTTAAGAGATCGGTTACGACGTCGTTGAGTTACCTGTTCGGGAAGGCCCTCGGAGTTCAATGGAGATCGTTGAAACCAGGGGCGACCACGGAGTGCCAAAGGTCAAGCAGGTCAGCCGGGCGGACCGACTGAGGCTCGTGCTGTCTCGGATTGCCTCGGCACTTCTCGGAAGCAGACGCTGCAGTGAGACATCTCATAGATACACGTACAGTACATTCCTGACGTGTCTGTTGTTTCGGAAAGAACAGACACGACATCAGTCTATATACAAGTACTGTTCATTCCACACTCTTGTCATACATTTCCCCACCACTACTCTCTCTCATCTCTCTTCCTCCCCCTACCCCGTTCGTTTGTTTATTTCCTCCCGCCCCCTCCCCCTCAAATCTAGGAAAATTCATATTTGGTCGCGGTGGAGTAGCCGAGCGGTCTAAAGCGCCTCGCTGCGGAGCGCGCGGTTGCTCGCCGTGGAGGTTCGAGTCCTCCCTGGGGCATGGGTGTGTGTGTTTGTCCTCAGGTTATATTATCTAGGTTTAAGTAGTTTGGAAGTTACGGACTGATGACCACGCAGTTTGGTCCGATAGATTTTCAAACATTTGAACAGTTTTTGAATTCATATTTGTCACCTTTCATGGTGATCAGTGAAACCGAGTCAAAGTTTTTGGCCGCGGTGGAATGGCATATCGTCTCAATGTACCTTGCTGTGGAGCGCGTCGCTTCTCGCCTTCGGAGGTTCGAGTCCTCCCTCGAGCATGGGTGTATTTGTTTCATCTTAGCATAAATTAGTAGTTTCTAAGCGTAGGGACTGATAACCAAAGTAGTTAAGTCCCTTAGATTTATAAACATTTGAACATTTTGAAAGATTTTTGCAATGCACCTTGCAAGGTATCCCGAATAAATGAAATAAATAAAAATTTAATAGAAATTTCCTAGGTATCCCGAAGATTAATGTTTAATGGTAATTGATCAATAGTGCGTAATATGTAAATGAAAGAAAATTTAAAACCGAACAATGTGGTGACTACGACCACCGAGGTAAGCCCAAGAAAACATTAACATGCGCAACGGACAGGCTCGAGAAATGGGGAAACTCAAACACTAAAATTTATGCCCCTGTCGAAAGCACTTTCAAAGGGTACAACGAAACTGATGAACTTGAATTATGAAAAAGGGAAAATAATCTGACTGCGACACAGATAAAATAACTTTGTCTTACCTCGTATCTTCTTATTACAAAACTGGAAACAGGAAACAGCAAGCAACTCGCATCATGCAGTATTTCAGTATTAAAATTTTTAGAAATGAGAAGTAGGTAGTAATTAAGTTCAACAATAATCATAAATGAAGAAATTGAATGGAATGGGAAACTAACTACCAAATGAGGAGGCAGAACGCAGATTGAATATTAGAAATTATGTATTCTTAAAAAAGATATGAATTAGAAAAATATTACAGAAAGTTAAATTAACATCATGCATTACAGTACTGGCGTGCTGCACCATATACGTAAGGACTGCCTTCTCCAACTGGGTCTCGCGCTCCCTCACCAAACAGGCAACTCTCAGCAACTGACTCCCAGCAGAGCTCGCGACAGACTGCCTACTGACTGCCCTCTCTCGCAGCCAGAGCGCTTACTCTGCAATCCAACTTCCAAAGATCACTGTGCCACTCACTATATACTTCTGTGGCCAGTTTACGTATGTACAAAATATTACAGAAAACCGACTTATGTTGGGGCCATAGGGACCTTACAGCCTTACAAGAATTACCCAAACAGTGGCCTCCCTTTTGGCTCTGAAAGTGAAGAGTGAAAAAATACATCCACATTGGGGCAAAAGTAGCCAACGGATTTTGTCAAAATTCTTGAGTAAAGTGCCTTCCGCCATATATCGTACAAAATTTTACATAGACGGTCATCATCTACTTGTTTTGATGTCAGGTGTGCAATATGTCACGAAGATCGAAGCAAAACTGTGCATTTCAATGAACTGTAGGAGGTAAAGTACCCTCCTCTATGCAACTAACGAAATTTTACTAGACAGTGACCTTCCACTTGTTTCGAAGGTGAATTTTGCAAAATTTTATCAGTATCGGCACAAAACTACAAACTTGTGTGCAACAGAAATACACGGACACATTGGAAAACGCACTCTGCTTTTGCAAAATTTTCAAATTTTTCAGCAGATACCCCAAAAAAAATTTTATATGAGAACCTTCTCCTCATAATTACGAAAAAATATAAATAAATAAATAAAAAAAAAAATTTGCGACGTCGGTCGACTCCTTCACAACGGGCATTAGGGATTCATTTGTATACGTAAAGTCTTATATTCTTCGTTGTCAGCAATATTCAGCTGCTTGAGAACAGATGGGGGAAAGCACCTTTGCGCATGAGTTAATGATGGCCGCGGTGGAGTGGCCGAGCGTTCTAAGGTGCCTTGCTGCGGTGCGCGCGGTTTCTCGCCGTCGGAGGTTCGAGTCCTCCCTCGGGCATGGGTGGTTGTTTGTCTTTAGATTAGTTTGTAAGTCTAGGGACTGATGACCATATAGCTGAAACTTCCTGGCACATTAAAATTGTGTGCCGGAACCGGGACTCGAACTTGGGACCTTTGCCTTTCGCGTTCAAGCGCGAAAGGCAAAGGTCCCAGGTTCGAGTCCCGGTTCCGGCACACAATTTTAATCTGCCAGGAAGTTTCATATCAGGGTACACTCCGCTGCAGAGTGAAAAGTTTCATTCTGGACCATATAGCTGTTTGGCCCAATACCTAGCCCTTTCAGTCGTGAATTATTTTAAAACAGGAATAAAACATATTCTTGACTTTTTCAAGTCCATAATATTGTAAATTCATCCTAATATTGTATATTTGAGCAAAAATAATAAGAAAACCTTATATCGCCAAGTGGAATATGTGCAAAATTCATAAATTAATACATAAAATAATTTCAGAAACAGATATCATACCCGACGCACTCCGCAACGAGTCCGGCATGTTCACTATTTTTCATTGTAGCACGTCATTCTGGTGACGATTGTAGCACGTCATTGTGGTGACGGATGGCAGCCAGAAACACGAAACTAAAAGCGACAGATAACCAGTAAACAGGGTAATTGGTCTCAAAGTATATCGCTTCCGTATAGTCTTCTAAAAATTAATACAAAGTCGGTATCCATTACAATGGATACCGGGTCCGAAAGGGTTAAAAAAGAAGAAATGTTAATGAGCCACAAGGAGTTTTAAGTACAACGAAACCCTATGCTACGTAACTCTTAACACTGTTTATGAACAGGGCGTCATTAACTATGGCTACAATCGTGGCATCTGTTTTGAAATTTCGTCAGTTTTATGGCGTCATCCAGTAATCTCTCGAATATGGCATGTTTTCAATCTAGAAAGAAATTTTATCGCTCAGAAATTGTGCGTAACCAGTGGCAGGAACTGCGTTGTTTTGCACCTAAATGTTGAGTCCACATCAGCACAGTAGAAACGTGCAGGTATCTCAGTGTGGTAAGAAGTATTATAGATTACCGGTTTTCGAGCTCATCGATTCAATTACCTGGAAGGATGAATCGCGTATTGCATTAGAAGCAGGGAACCCCCTGTCTTTGTAGACCACAGTCGGCACTGACGTTAATTAAGAACGCGCCTGGAATGTGGAGGAATGGCTGCCCCGGTACGGTGTACTGCACCTGCTGAAGAAAGACGGGACGCGGCAGGAACAGGTGCTCGCCACACGATAAACAGCCCTAAAAGCTTCAGCCCCTTGCTCCGGGCTGCCACTCCATTGTAACTAGTTGCAGGTGACTGCCCGTTAGGTTGCCTGCTGTTAATTCTCCCTCTTTCCGGTTTTTACACGTCCCAACTGATCTCAAACGTATGTCACTGTCAGCGCTCTAATATTCTTTGTCCACTGTCCCCAGGAAGTCGATTACGCCAGAGGAAGAGAATATACTGTAACCGACGTATTCATCGCGAGAGAATACAACAGGAGACGGCGTTGAAAAGAAATGTTTCTGGCGCTTATGTTCTCGGCTGGTGCTTCAGATGACTGGGGGTTCACTTCTTTGAGTGCCGGATCTTGATAGTGGCGTCCAAAGAGCCAATTTGGTGCACCTCTGCTCTGCGAGTGGCGCCCCGGTCTGCCCTCCCCACCCTTCAGATATATTTTCATTACAAGATCTGCAGGAAGTCTTACTTGTGCTTCTTTGCGCTTGTTTCAACTCGCCTTGGTGTATTCCTCGTCTGCAGCTAAGGTTGAACGTTTCCCGGGATTCGAAAGCCTCCATTTCACCATCGATTCTTCGTCACTAGTTCCAGGAACTCCTTGACTCGTTCCACGGCGCAGAAGTCATCTACATTGATGGTTCCCTAGTAGATGGCCACACTGGGTACGCCTGTCTCCATGGTGACCTTTTTGAGCAGCGTTCTTTGCCAAGTGGGAGTAGTGTTGTCACTGCAGGGCTGGTCGCTATCTCTAGAGCTCTGGAATATCTCCCTGGGGAGTCGTTTGTCATCTGTAGCGACTTCCTGAGTGGCTTGCAGGCACTTCACCAGTGTTTTCCTAAACACCCGTTGGTACAGGCTATCCAAGACTCTGTAACCACCCTGGTCACGTCAGGCTGGTCTGTGGCCTTCGTTTGGACCCCTGGCCATATTGGCATAAGATGGAATAAACGTGTTGATTAGTTGACCAAGCAGGCCACCACATCTCGGCCTCGCCTCTGCAGATCGGCCTCCAGGACAAGGATCTCCGGCGGAAGTTGAACTGCAAGGTCCTAGGGCTTTGGAACACTGAATTAGATGACTTGAGTGTACCAAATAAGCTCCGTGCAGTTAAACCCTCCACAGGTGCTTGAAAGTCCTCCCTGAGGGCCTCTTTTCGAGAATCTGTTGCTCTTTGTCGACTACGTAATGGCCATACGTGGTTAACCCATGGCCACCTCCTTCGCCGAGAGGACCCACCACAGTGCCGTTGTGGTACTTTGCTGACAGTAGTCCACATTGTAATGGACTGTCCACTTTCAGCTGCTTTGAGGCACTCTTTTAATCTGTCAACTGCGCTTCCGTCAATTTTAGCTGACGATTCCTTGATGGCTAAGCGTGTTTTAGGTTTTATTCGCTCACGTGGATTTTACCATTCTATTTAGTAGAGGGTTCCTTTGCCTGGTTCTTAACTGGAGGTTTTAAGTGTGTGCAGAGTAGCTGACTCATCCAGTATTATCTTCGTGACCAGCCAGTCACACTATTCTGCTGTAATATTTTAGTTTTGTTGCCTATTTCGTCAACAATCAATGTGACTCCAGTGTTAAACTGTCATTTTACCATGGACTGACACTATGTACACAGTGAGTACTCAATCTGGAGTGCTACATTACAAATGGCTTAGTTTTATGGGTGTTAACTCTTCTCTGGGAGCAGGGGACTGATAACCCAGCGGTTTAGTCCCCTTTAAACACCCAACAACAACAACAACATCAAGCTTCAACTCGAGCTGAGGCGTCGGTCAATCACACTTTTGTACTTCTGTCCCAAGCTTAAAGCTGAGCAATTTGTTTCTAAATAATATTGAACGCTGTCCATTTTTCTTTGATAATAAAGACCACTTGAACACTAAAACCCATTAAGTAAATGATTACACTGTTAGGTGACTGTAACAAAATGAACCTGTTACGGCGAAGAGACAATCTATCTTCGCGTCACGTGACACTGTAAGCATCACCCCTTCGTAACCTTACGCCTGCACAAAGGCCGTTCTTCCCCATCTCTTTCCAAACAGTTCAATATTTGTTACAACGAAGAGTATATATGTCATTTACCCTCAAAATCACGACACATTTGCAAAAACATCCAAGGTGTATGTGGCAAATAACAATATAAAAGTCATTACTGTTCCTATACTCTTAAAAAGAAGATTTGGATTTAAAAAATGGTTGCTGTCGGTGTCTTACTGCCTACAACAGCGCAGTGCGATGCCGCTACCCACACGGCTGATCTTGCTAGGTGGAGAGTATTGGCTTCAATATTAATTGTTTTATCCATTGCAGTAACTGTGTTTCATACCTTAGAAAAGAAAACAGTCGCCAGTTGCTGGGTTTGGTGATTTATTCACAACCGGTTTCGAACAATTATTGCCTTTCTTCAGGTATCTATACAGGAAACAGTAAGAACGATATACAAATTCAAATATTACATAAAATTCGCAGTAGAATGACAGAATTAAAGGAACAAGACTTCTGTGATTCTGCTGCGAATATTATGTAATATTTGTATTTGTACATTATTCTTAACTGTTCCCTTTACAGATACATGAAGAAGAGGAATAATTGTTCGAAAATAGTTGTCAATAAATCTGCAACCTTGCAGCTGGTGACTGTTTTCTAACTACTTACTTATTATTCGTGATCTGATCTTCTGCAGACTTTTGAAGTTGATGCGTCTTTAATTTATAGTTATAAGGTATTTTACCAAATATGACGTTTTTGATGAATCTTCAATGTGCCATAAACAAATATGAAGGGCGGATGTTGCCTTCATGGAGGACTTGCCCATGCGCAAGGCGAGTTGCGCAGTAGCTTCGGGGCCATTCGAGTGTAACCGCCAGAGCTCGAGTAGCCAGGAGCTGGCGTCTCTACCAGCTCCAACGCCAGTGGCAAAAGCGACGTTTCCCCTCGCCCCTTCCTGCCGCGGGAGCGCCCATATGCTGCCTCCAGGGGGTTCAGCAGAGAATCCGAACCTCAGCCGCGCATGCGCATTGCAATGCTGCTGCTACTGCCGCCTATATTAAGCGGCCGCGCTACGACTCGTATAAGTACTGTGTTCGCGACGTAAAACGTTTCTCATGCGTTAAAAATACTTTGAATGTGCATATAAAATGATCTGATATAAGAACGAAACGAAGAATGATAGCTTAAAAACACCTTGGAATATCGTCTTACGCTATTTTGTCGAAAACTGACATAAATATCAACAATAACTAAGTTCTAATTACACCAAAGGTATTAAACTTAATGAGAGGCTTCGAATTAATATTTGTGCTGTGGCCGGAATTGGAACCCGGGACCTCCACTTACTTGGCAGGCGCTTTACACCGCTTGTTCTTCTGGTAGATCTGTGCATCGTGGTCGTTGGTTCAGTTTGTTCTTGCTTGTTCGTTGAATATTCGGCTCAGCTTTCTTTAACACAGAGGGCGTTTAGCCCCCTGACCGGGCGCGTTGAGCCACGGCGCCCGAAAAACCCGCTCAGCTAACACAGTGTTACGAACGGAGTGACTACATGGATCGCCATCTTTAATTCTACCTCTATGATCCCTGTTAAGTACGTATCAAATTGCCAATGTTCTCCTATACTGGAATAACACCCCAGCAAAGAATTAGAATGGGAACAATCGCGCCTTGTTCCTCAGACAGAGGTGATACGAATATCAACAGTACAGCGTCTGCCTATTAAGTAGGATGTCCCGGGTTCGAATCCTGACCACAGCACGAAATTTAATTCAACACCTCTCGTTATACCTTCGGAAACTGACAGTTTGAGACCATGGCTGTGTACAAAATACAGAATGATTCTTGCACAGAAGACAACAGCCATTCTTAATATTCATATATCTTTTAAAAATAGTGCGGTTACCGGTTTCAAATCTAAAGATTCATCATCAGATGACTGTTTACATCAAAATACATTTGTTATTGTTCGCTTTTGGATTTTATTCCCCTGTGGTGAAATATTTTTGTGATGTTTGTGCCCTACACTGGACAAAAGTTCGTCGAAATGACCTATTAGAACGTAATGATAACGACGTAACACACTGTAAAATGTTCAAATGTTTGTTAAGCTTATGGGACTAAACTACGGGGTCATCAGTCCCTAAATTTACAAACTACGTATGAAGTAGCTTAGACTAAGGACGGCACAAATATCCATGCCCGAGGGGGCATTCGAACCCCCGACCGTAGTGGCCGTGCAGACCGTGACTGGAGCGCCTCAGTCCCCTCGGCCACGGCGGCCGGCAACACACTGTAAACAGATCTTCACAGTTGTTACTGTTTATTCGCATCGGACATTCTGTGGCATTGTCGTTTGATTGTGCTCTCAAGATAATGTGCATTCGGCGAAGCAAATATTTTAGTTACATACGTAGGATATCATTCCGAGAGGGACCACACACACATCAGTGATAAATGAATTATATAGAGACCTAAGTGACGTTACAATTTCTCTATGGTTCCATTCTCTAGTAGCTTGCGGGAAAAAGGAGCACGTATATGTTTCTGTTTTCGGTCTGATTTCTCTTATTTTCATGATCATGTCTCCCTGTGTAGGTGGGTGCTAACAATACGTGCTGAAGAGAAAGTTGGTAAAACAAATTTCTCAAATAGATCTCGCCGCAACAAATAAAGCCTTTATTTTAATCGTTTCCACCCAACTCGTTCTTCATTTCCGTGACGCTCCCTCCCCTATAATAAAAAATGAGCTGCCCTTCTCTTCTCTAAATCGTCCATCAGTCCCACCTCGTGTGGATCCCACAGTGCGCAGCAATACTCCAAAATAGGACGCACGAGTGTAGTATAGGAGTTTCTTTAGCAGGACTGTTGCATCTTCTAAGAGTTCTGCCAACAATTTCATTGTGTTTTTTACTATTTAAGTTGTTCATAATTGTTATTCCTAGGTATTTGCTTGAATTTACGGCCTGTAGCTTTGACAGATAAATCGTATAATTGATTTTTAACTGATTTGTTTTACTGGTCATATGGATGACTTCTCACTTATCATTATTAAGAGGGAATTGCTAATATCTGACCATGTAGAAATATTATCTAAATAATTTTGAAGTTGATTTTGAGCTTCTGGTACTTTTACTAACGATAAGTCATAGCATCATCCCCAAACAATCTAACGGAAGTACCCAGATTGTCTCCAAAATCTTCTAATATATAAGTGTCCGTATGTTTTTGTGTGTATGTGTGTGTGTGTGTGTGTGTGTGTTTACGCGTTACATACAAATCAACAGTATTGTTCCAATCTTTATGAAATTTTGTACACGTAAGCTTCAATCCATGAGGACGGTCGCCGTAAGTGTAAGAATCACGTGCGATACACAGTTCACGAGATATGACGTCATAAACAATTAGATGCGCGAAAAACTGTTGCATTTAGCGACAATATTGCTCGTTTTCTCCTAAACTACTGGACCGATTTCAACCAAATTTGGTACACATATTGTTTACTTGAGATAACTATTGCTGCAGGGTTAAGAATCACATAGGACACATGGTTCAGAAGATACGCAAAAATCTGCCACATAATGCGGCAAGACTTTATAAATACGCTATATGAGAATGAAGGTACTTCTAGACTTGCAACACACTTTAAACATAATTCCATACCTTTATTAAACTTTTTCTCGCTGACAACCATGCAAAATGATGAAAGAAAAAAAGTTTCTCGCTTACTACTTTTAGCTGTTTATGGAATATAACTACGACATTCGGTATGACTTTACAATTTGTAATTTATACATTAGAAATTACAGCCGCAGGAAATTTTACAGACAGTATACACGCGCGCATATAGTTGAATGCACCTTCTAAATTGTAGCTCAGTAGCACATAGTTCATGAGATATGAACACATAAACAGTCAGTTTCATGGAAAACCGCCCCATCACACACCACGTTTTAATCTATTACTTCTTTACTACAAATTTTATTCGTAGCAGATTTTAGAGATATACAGCCCTTACACAAATGAATATATACCTAAAAATGGCAGGTATAAATAAATAAATACCCGGGAAAAGCCGGGTTTTCAGCTAGCCGTTTATAAAAATGACGAATAGTAGTGGCCCTATAACACTTGTCTGTGGAACGCCAGATACCACTTTTGTTCTACACCATGACTTTCCGTGAATTACAACGTACTGTGTCCTTTCTTACAGAAAATCACGAATCCAGTCGCACAATTGTGGCAATATTCCATATAAGCACGCAGCTTTGCAAGTGTTTGAACACCTTTTACTGATGGCGACGATAAAACTGCGAGTTTGTGGGTTAGTTTTCGAGTTCGTGTACTGGCTGCCAGGACTTTTTCGTCTTATGAAATAAACCGCAATTTGCGATCACTGTACTAGGTTTTGATGTCATATCAAATTCGTCGAATGAAAATTTGTGCCCGGCCGGGATTCGAACCCGCGATGTCCTGCTTACTAGGCAGACGCAATGACCACTCCGCCACCGAGGACACAGTGACCAGCCCGACTGCAGAGGACTCTTCCCTGCACGTCTCCCGCCACACCCAAATCTCCATTCGCCACGCTATCTCTTTCCTGTTACCACAGCCTATTTATTCTGTTACAACTAATTGTGTCTCGAAACCTCATGGTCTGTTCTCCCTGATGCGGGAATACAGTATTGTGGCTGCGAGCATTACAGAACAAATAGACTGTGGTAATAGGAAAGAGACAGCGTGGCGAATGGAGATTTGGGTGTGGCGGGAGACGTGCAGGGAAGAGTCCTCTGCAGTCGGGCTGGTCACTGTGTCCTCGGTGGCGGAGTGGTCAACTCGTCTGCCTAGTAAGCAGGAGATCAAAATGTTCAAATGTTTGTAAAGCTTAAGGGACTTAACTGCAGGGTCATCAGTCCCTAAACTTACAAACTAGCTAATCGTAAGGACGAGCAAATATCCATGCCCGAGGGGGGATTCGAACCCCCGACCGTAGTGGCCGTGCAGACCGTGACTGGCGCGCCGCAGTCCCCTTGGCCACCGCGGCCGGCGAGCAGGAGATCCCGGGTTCGAATCCCGTCCGGGCACAAATTTTCATTCGCCACAATTTGGTATTCCATCAGTACAGTGGAGCCATAACTGATTGTAAATTGAGATTTATTTCATTAAATGAACGCTGTAACGTCGTCAAAAATGAATAATTGTTTCGTCATAGTTGGGGAATTCGTGTGTTGATGCAAGCCGTCGCCAAGCACACTCGCGGTTCTCGTCGCTCGCCTGGACTGTACACACGCGGGGTGGGAAGTGAGGTTCGCTGATGAAATTAAAGAAGGCACAAGTGTCACATTCACCCCCGTCGTCTGGCCGTCGTGCTGTCCAGGGCCGACTTTACGGTCAGGGGTTCCTCGGTCCCCTCTGCTCGTGCGACGGGAAGGCCAGGGACAAGATCTCTCGCCATCCCTAGGGACCAGGGACCTCAGCTGCCCCCTCTCCCTCAAGATGTGTCTCCCCCCCCCCCCCCCCCACACACACATTTTCGTGCGTCGTCACCGTCTCTGCCATATTTTTACCCCAGTCCGTGCCTGCAGACCTTTGCACATGAGCAGTAATGCAGTCTCGATCCATCTCTTAACAAGAGAAACTCTGCATAGCTACCCCTTCAGATTTAGCTGTGACTTGAGAAAGCATTAAAATTGTGTGCCGGAACCGGTACTCGAACCTGGGACATTTGCCTTTCGCGGGCATGCGCACTACCGACTGAGCTATACCGACACGACTCACGATGCCACCTCACAACTTTACTTCCGCCAGTACCTCGCCTCCAACTTTCCAAACTTCACAGACGCTCTCCTGCGAACCATGCAAGACTAGCACACTAGCAGGTTCGAGTCCCGGTTCCGGCACACAATTTTAATCTGCCAGGAAGTTTCATATCAGCGTCCATTCCGCAGCAGAGTGAAATTTTCATTCAGGAGAAAGCAGATTGCCGGTCAAAACCTCAACACAAGTATGGGGTAAAGTTTTCAGAATGATACACTGTTCAGGAGCAATTAGAACATCAGGTCAGATATAATGCACAATAAACGTACGGTAGCGTATTTCATTCAGGTATTGTGTACAATTGTAATTTCTGTGTCATGCAGTACGACATTTCGCTATCCAATCTCTACACTTGAGGTTCAAATGCCGTTTGCTTGCAGCAGGGTACCTAGGGGTTGCCACAATAATTAAGTCACTCTCGTTGCCCCCTAATCTGGTGTGTGACAATCTCGGACGGGCAGTATAGTTGCATACTTGAGTAGCAGTGACGGTATGATGTTATCAAGCAACTCAATGGCGTTAAAGTACGGTGAACAAGCTCGCCTCTACAGTCGTTCAGTTGCCTCAGCTTCAAGTACCGGGTGATCAAAACAATCAGTATAAATTTGAAAACTTAATAAATCACGGAATAATGTAGATAGGTAAAAGTAGACACCCATGCTTGGAATGACATGGGGTTTTATTAGAACCTCATCTAACGTTATCGGGCCATTTTTCCTCGAGGAACTGCGTGATTCTGATTTTGTAACTGCTACCGTGAGGGGTGAGAGGTACGGCGATATGTTACAGAATCGCATCATCCCCAGCCTAGATGATATAAACACCTCCTGGAACGCACGGTTTTTGTGCAGAATGGCGCTCCACCCCATATTGCTAGACGCGTGAAAGATCTCTTGCGCGCGTCGTTTGGTGATGATCGTGTGCTCAGCCGCCACTTTCGCCATGCTTGGTCTCCCAGGTCCCCAGACCTCAGTCCGTGCGATTATTGGCTTTGGGATTACCTGAAGTCGCAAGTGTATCGTGATCGACCGACATCTCTAGGGGTGCTGAAAGACAACATCCGACACCAATGCCTCACCATAACTCCGGACATGCTTTACAGTGATGTTCACAACATTATTCCTCGACTACAGCTATTGTTGAGGAATGATGGTGAACATATTGAGAATTTCCTGTAAATAACATCATCTTTGCTTTGTCTTAATTTGTTATGCTAACTATTGCTTTTCTGATCACATGAAGCGCCATCTGTCGGACAATTTTAGATTTTTTTCTCTTTTTGTTTGGTTTCAATAAAACACCATGTCATTCCAAGCATGTTTGTCAATTTTTACCTCTCTAGCTACATTGTTGCGTGATTTATTAAGTTTTCAAATTTATACTGACTTTTTGATCACCCGGTATAATCCTGGGGTGCCGGAAAATGTAAAGTAAATTACGTTGTAAAACCGGATAACAATAATAATAAACTAAGTTGCCTTCTTGTCCTGGGAGGTCGTTAGCCCTATCTGGCTACGCAGCAAAACATATCTTAAAATTTACTCCTTTATTTACATTTTATGACACTTTTTTTATGGCGTGAAAACAGGAACTGAAGATGTGATTTGCTGACATTTTCTCACAAAAATACAAAAATAAAAATTAAAAATCTACAATCTTCCGGAGCCAAAAATAATTTTTTCCTTTAGAACACATGGTGGGCGAAATCAATATTTGACAGCATTGAGGTTGACTGATAGTTATTGTCGACCACTATTATTTTCAAGGTAAAATGCTATGATATGTTTCATTGATATGATAGGATTAGAAATTGAGTAATAAAAGGCAGCATTACAAGCGCGAAGTGCTTAGTTGTGTTGGTGGAGTTAGGGGGGGGGGGGGGCTGACTGAAACGTATCCTGGGAAATTGATTTTTTTTAAATTTTCACGCACCAAAAATAATTATGCAATGAAATAGTGAGAAACCAGCTACAAGAATAAATTAACTATCATGAATGAAATAAAACATTTATAATATTACATGAAAATTCCACAGTTTCAATATTTTGAAACTAAAAACGTAAGATAAACTCAAATTTTCCGGATTATTTTCCTTTCAAAGCGAAAATTCAAAGAAAGTTAATCTAAACCCATTACTGTAGATTGAATCCCTGACACAATCTAGCCAGTTTTCGAAATAACCTTCTTTAATGTCGAAAAATTGTCAATGATTTTTAAGTAACAAAATTCGATTTAAAGGTTTCTTGTCGGTTTATTCAGTATACTTCGAAACCTAGGACAGAAAACGATAATTGTAGAAAAACAATATATATTTTAAAGCCCTAGAACTTGGTACTTCAACGTTTTTAATACGAGCTGTAGTTTTTTACTTAAGGAAACTCAGTTTTTTTTATCACTGAACAAATATTTTTACCATTTTTGGCATTTTTTGCAATAACATTAGGACGTCACCGAATCCTAAGACTAATGTATCCTTGCCCGATTTAGGTGCTCGTATGAACGTGAATGTGATGGCTCTCAAAGAAACTTTGAGAAAATATATGTTAGTTACAAACATCAAGAGATGAACTGAACAGTATCTCAATCACACAGTCTTCCATGTGCTGTGTCAGAACATGAGTCTATAACATTTTTTGAAGTGGCAGACACAATTTTCGACACAGCATAATTAGGTATCAAGAGAAACACCCACATTACAATTAATAAGAAAAAAACACTTTAAATCCTAATGTATAATTGTAAGCACTTCTGTAGCATAGTGCTTTATACCACGTGGCCGATCCCGCATGGCGTAATGTTTGTCATTCTTCACACGGAGGGTAAAAAATAAAAATAAAAACTAGTTGACCCGAGCAAATAATTCGCCCTCTGATTAGTCACAGATA
This sequence comes from Locusta migratoria, assembly GCA_026315105.1. Taxonomy (NCBI): domain Eukaryota; kingdom Metazoa; phylum Arthropoda; class Insecta; order Orthoptera; family Acrididae; genus Locusta; species Locusta migratoria. The sequence goes on along the minus strand of CM048754.1, from coordinate 80,028,286 downwards.
AGTAAGATACTAATGGAGACAAGGCTGATGCAAGTACATATGTATAAAAGATAATAAAAATATTATACGCACTGTAAAGTAGCGGGAAATTAAAAGTTAAATAAATTACCATACGTTTATAAATTACCATACGTTTTAATAGTAAGCGGTACTTACCTGTGATGATGAACGTTGAGGTAATTCAGTTCATTGGCGCAGTAAGCAACGCTTGCTTGAACAAAGTAAGCAGTTCCGAAAGCTGTTGTTCATCAACGCGTGAAACAGAAATCTTGTGATAAACTACCCTTGCGTAAAGAATCTAAACATCTGCAAAAGTTGTCGTACTAAATTAAATAATTTGTGTATTTTTCGTTGTGACATCGACGTGTCTAACTGATATCGTGTGATAAACTATGCTTGCATCAAAGAAGGTCTTTGGCTTGGATAAAGTGTCTAAACAACTGCAAGAGCTGTCGTTCATGTTAGACAGATTGTCAGCAAATAGCCCCTTCTACATTGCTTTAATAAAGGTCGCGCAAACTAAGTTGATACTCGCCGCGGTAGCTGATGGGAGTAACGGTAAATACAAGTCCCCTTTACGATCATTCGCCGGGAATCAACTTAGATTGTGCGAACAGTAAAATTTTTTTTCCAACTAAAGTTTTGATATGAAGACAATAACTTAAAACTACCTTTGTATTTTTCGTCATTAGTGGAGAACGAAACCTTGAAAATGATAAGTCAGTCATTAATTTTAGATAAATAATACGAGAGATATGGCGTACGCATCTACATCTACATACATACTCCGCAATTCACCGTAAGGTGCGTGGCGGAGGGTACACTGTACCACTACTAGGCATTTCCTTTCCTATTCCACTCCAAAATTGAACGAGGAAAAAAAGAATGCCTATATGCCTGCGTACGAGCCCTAATTTCTCTTATCTTGTCTTTGTGATCTTTACGCGAAATGTAAGTAGGCGGCAACAAGATCGTACTACACTCAGCTTCAAATTCCGGCCCTCTAAATTTCCTCAACAGAAATTCACGAAAATAACGTCGTCTTTCTTCCAGCGATCCCCAATTGAGTTGCCGGAGCATTTCCGTGACAATCGCGCATTGGTCGAACCTACCGGTAACAAATCTAGCTGCTCGCCTCTGAACCGCCTCTATGTCTTCCTTCAAACCGATCTGCTGCGGGTCCCAAATACTTGAGCAATACTCAAGACGTGGTCGTACAAGCGTTTTATACGCGGTCTCCTTTACAGGTGAAGTACATCTTCCCAAAATTCTCCCAATAAACCGAAGTCGGCTGTCTGCCTTACTCACAACTGTCCTTACATTCTCGTTCCATTTCATATCGCTCTGCAATGTTACGCCTAGATATTTGAACGACGCGACAGCATCAAGAAGCTCACTACTAATGCTGTATTCGAACATTATAGGATTGTTTTTTCTACTCATGCGCATCACCTTACATTTTTCTACATTGAGAGCTAGCTGCCATTCTTCGCACCAACTAGAAATTTTGTCTAAGTCAACCTGTATGCTATTACAGTCAGTTACAGACGACACCCACCCATACACCACAGCATCATCAGCAAACAGCCACAAATTACAAGTTAGTCTGTCCATCAGATCATTTATATAGATAGAAAATAATAGCGGTCCTATCACACTCCCCTGGGGCACGCCTGACGATACACTCGTCTCTGATGAACACTCGCCGTCGAGAACAACGTACTGCGTTCTGCGTACGCACAAAAAGCATCGTTGTTGTTGTTGTGGTCTTCAGTCCGCAGACTAGTTTGAAGCAGCTCTCCACGCTACCCTGTCCTGTGCAAGTCTCTTCATCTGAGAATACGTTCGGCAACCTACATCCTTTTGAATCTGCTTTCTGTATTCGTCCCTCGGTCTCCCTTTGCGACTTTTATCCCACACGGTTCCTTCTAACGCTGACAATTCCTTGATGTCTCAGAATGTGTCCAACCAATCTATCCCTTCTCTTAGTCAGGGTATGCCAGAAACTCCTTTTCTCCCCAATTTGGTTAAGCACCTCTTCATTAGTTACGTGATCTACCTATCTAATTTTCATCAATCGTCTGTAGCACCACATTTGAAAAGTTTCTGTTACCTTTTTATCTGAACTCCTTATTGTCCATATTTCACTTCCATACAATGCTAGACTCCAGACAAATGCTTTCAGAAAGGATTTCCTAATATTTAAATTAATATTGAATGTTAACAAGTACGAAGAAGTAAGTACCAAGACTAAGCTAGCAGTGCACCGCTCTATCTTTCGACCAACTTTGTTGTACGGGAGTGAAAGTTGGGTGGATACAGATTACCTTATTCATAAAGTAGAGGTTACAGATATGAAAGTAGCAAGAATGACTGCAGGTACTAATAGATGGGAACAATGGCAGGTTGGTGTCCATAATGAGGAAATCAAAGAAAAACTGGGAATGAACACCATAGATGAAGAAGTTAGAGCGAACAGACTGAGATGGTGGGGTCATGTTACACGCATGGTTACCTAAGAGACTCATGAGCTCGACAGTGGAGGGTGAGAGGAGTCGAGGTAGACCAAGAAGAGAGTAGTTAGATTCGGTGCAGAATGATTTTGAAGTAAAAGGCATAACATCAGACAAGGCATCAATGTTAGCATTGAATAGGGGATCATGGAGGAATTTTATTAGAGGTACTATGCTCCAGACTGAACGCTGAAAGGCATAATGAGTCTCTAATGATGATGATGATGATGATGATATTAAGAAGTTTCGCTTCTTTAGAAACGCTTTTCTTCCCAAAGCCATTCTGCATTTTATATCTTCTTTACTTCGGCCATCAGAAGTTATATTGGTACAAAAATAACAAAATTCATGTACTACTTTTATTGTCTCATTACCTAATATAATTCCTTCGGCATCGCCTGATTTTTTGACATTGTATTCCATTACGTTCCTTTTACTCTTGTTAATGTCCATCTTATATCTTCCTTTCAAGACACTTTTCATTCCATTGAAAGCATCGAGGAGAAATAATATATTTGATTACATAAAGAAAACGCAATTAATTTCACGTGTAATCAATAAATCGATATAAATACCAACTGCCAAGTCAAAACAGTACGGTCAGCTGCCCCGTTATACGTTGTGTAACTTACAGTAAGATCATGAAGAGACGGGTATTTCGCATTTTGGTACAAAATTACAGTCGTGTACGGTTGGTGTTCTTCGGTCGGTAACCTCATGTCCCGGCTGCCGTTCTTTTTACGGACAGCCAGTAGGGGTAGATTTTTTTGGTGGCGACTGTACGCGGTGGCCCGCGGTACCTGGCGGCAGGTGGCGCTGCTGGGGGTGGTTTGGGAGGGGGGGGGGGGTGGTTGTCATCCCGCACGCGTCCCTGGCGGGCACACAACTCCGCCGGGTGACGTCTGCCGGCTTCCTGAGGACCAGAGGGCAGGGCACGAAAAAGTCTGCCTCCCCCAGGGTGGAGGCCTATGCTTTATGTATATGCTCCACCCGGGTACAGTCTGCCTCGCGCGCAACTGGCCCACCGCCGACACCCCGACCACAGTGAGGTGGAGGGGGACCTGTGTTCCACAAGTAGACGTTACGGGCCGGTGCTCTCCTGTCAAACAGAGAACTGTATTTCCGATGTTGGCCTTTGCTCTTCGAAAACTTTCCAGACGACACGTTGAAGTTCAAACCGTGACGTACTGTATCAACGGAAATGGTACATTAAATATTTGTCAAAAACGCTTAGCTTTGGTACATTAAATGTCAATTACGAGCGAATATCAAAAAATAATGCAAGTACCATAAAAGGTCTAAGCAGAATGTATGTGAATTAAAAAAGTAGTTCTTGCAATAGTTAAACCAGCTTGATATTGCTGCGGTCTTCAGTCCGCAGACTGGTTTGATGCAGCTCTCCACGCTACCCTGTCCTGAGCAAGTCTCTTCATCTCAGAATAAGTTCGGCAACCTGCATCCTTTTGAATCTGTTTACTGTATTCGTCCATCGGTCTCCCTCTACGACTTTTACCCCACACACTTCCTTCTAACGCGAAGTTGACAATTCCTTGATGTCTCACAATGTATCCAACCAATCTATCCCTTCTCTTAGTCAGGATACGCCAGAAACTCCTTTTCTCCCCGATTCGCTTGAGCACCTCCTCATTAGTTACGCGATCTGCCCATCTAATTTTCATCATTCGTCTGTAGCACCACATTTCAAAAGCTTCTATCATCTTTTTATCTCAACTCCTAATCGTCCACGTTTCACTGCCATACAATGCTACACTCCAGACAAATGCTTTCAGAAACGACTTCCTAAAATTTAAATTAATATTGGATGTCAACAAATTTCGCTTCTTTAGAAACGCTTTTCTTCCCATAGCCATTCTGTATTTTATATCTTCTTTACTTCTTCGGCCATCAGAAGTTATCTTGCTACCCAAATAACCAAATTAATCTACTACTTTTATTGTCTCATTACCTAACCTAATTCCTTCAGCATCGCCTGATTTTCTGACATTGCATTCCATTACCTTCGTTTTACTCTTGTTAATGTTCCTCTTATATCTTCCTTTCAAGACACTGTCCATGCCATTCAATTGCTTTTCCAGATCTTTTGCGGTCTCTGACAGAATTACTATGTCAGCAGCAAACCGCAATGTTTTTATTTCTTCTCCCTGCACTTTAATGCCCTCTCCAAATTTCTCCTTCCATTCCTTCACTGCCTGTTCAATGCACAGATTGAACAACATTGGGGAAAGGCTACAACCCTGTCTTATTCCCTTCCCAACCTCTGCATCCCTTTCATGCCCTTCGACTGTAATAACCACTGTCTGGTCTTTGTATAAGTTGAATATAACTCTTCGCTCCCTATATTTTACCCCTGTTACCGTTAGAATTTGAAAGAATTTATTCCAGTCGATATTATCAAAAGCTTTCTCCAAACCTACAAAAGCTATAAACGTAGGTTTCCCTTTCCTTAGCCTATCTTCTAAGATAAGTCGTAATGTGGTTGGGGTACTAGGCTGTAATAGTAGGGAAAAGAAAAAAAATGTTCAAAATGTTTGTAGAACTTACGGGACTTAGCTACGGGGTCATCAGTCCCTAAGCTTACAAACTACTTATGAACTAGCTAAGACTAAGGACGGCTCAAGTATCAATGCCCGAGGGGGGATTCGAACCCCTGACCGCAGTGGCCGTGCAGACCGTGACTGGAGCGCCTCAGGGAAAAGAAGTTTTTACGTTCGAATCTTGTTACAGCTATTTTTATTTTTATTTTCGCTTTCTTTTTATATAGGCCCTATGTAACACAACAGATAACGGGAATATTAATTTATTCCAACTCTGTTTTTCAGTACTCGCTAGTTGAGTACTATATGAGAGTGGAAATAAGCAGAAACCTAACAGGAGAGTTTAAATTGATATGGCTGAAGCGAGTACGAATTATATTTATAATCTTCCTTCTCACACAGATGTAGTTGGCTGCTTGTACATGGACATCTTTCGATTTCCAAATGTGTAATTATCCAGGAACCTAAGCACACTGTTCTAAATAATATGGTTGAAATAATTAATGTCATCGACATTTATGTTCTCGTAAGTAATAGTTATGTAAGACAGTAAAACTAAGACTCTCTGTCCAGTCATGACTGGCGAATGTTTCGTCTTTATTAATGAACTAGTACATTGTGAGGGACCACTATCACATATACGTTTTGGAATTTTTAATTTACAATTACGATTTGAATCGTATAAATAATTTCATATGTCACCAAAATAATTTAAAATTGTGTGACATCAAATCACCATTCAATTAGTTTCGTAAAATCGGTTGTAAAGTTGCGTAACTGAGCACAAATCAAAATGTACCGTGTCGGAGGTACGAATCCTCCCACGGGCATGGATGTTTGTACTGTCTTTGGTATAAGTTAGTTTATAAGTATTTTGTAAGTTTAGGGACTGATGACCCCACAGTTAAGTCCCATAAGCTTTACAACCATTTTAACATTTCTTTTTCACTGTGTCAGTGCACAGAAACCAGGCATAATTGAAAAGTACAATTTATTTGATGCTGAACACACCGGAATGACCATGTTTGGATTTCATTCACATCAAGTAGGATTACCATTTACAGTAACAAAACCCGAAATCCGTGAATTAAATATAACTGTGCACAGTCAAATTCCCTTCATAAATATTGTTGGCTGTTTATTTTCCAATGTGTAGCGATCCGAGTTAGTTGTTAAACAAGTACCTAATAGAACAACTGCGAGTGAAAAGAGTAGCAACAGGTCATATTCATCCACATCACAAATCGTCGTCTGTTTGTTTACGAATATGTTTGTGAAGGTGGTTACAAACAGACCAGTAATTACATTTTCAACCCCTTTGATTCGGTTGCACAGTGGTAGAGTGCCAGATTACAAGTCCAAAAGTCGCATGTTCGATCCCCGCCAGTTTCTAGGATTTTTATCTGTCTCTTTCACCTCTGGCAGTGTTGCTCATGTGAAAAATACCGAGTAGCACCGTGGTTCGGATCCCACGTTAAACTGTAGGTCCCCCTATAACTGGCTGGGTAAGTCAGTTCGAAGGTCGGAGGAAGGCAACGGCATACCACCTCCAAACAGGACCATGCCTAGTAAAACACTGTGGTGCTCAAACCAATCTTCGGATTGTTGACTGCTTTACCTTAGATTTCATTTACAAGTGTAAGGGTCAAATTGAAATATCTTTCAAAGGGTACAGAGTGAACTAATTAGTTGCAGACTCCCAGAATGTGGTTACAGATAAATCATTGTCTTCGCAAACCTTCATCGACTCTTACTGAACTCCACGAGCCGTTTCATGGCAGTAATTTCTCGTCTTGGCCACTCGTATTAACATTGGCACCGCTGACCTTCGAGGTAGTTTTGAAACATTACCTGGGAGGAGACTGAACAGTAATTTATCATTTGCAAAGTCATGTTGCGGACAACATGTGTGCTGCATCAGTTTTTATCTGATTTGTAGAAGTTTATCTTCTTTATTTGATTCAATAATTTGTTTTTTGACATTTATTCTGTAATATGTCAAACTTATATCCCTATGTTAGTTCCCATCATTCTCGTTTGCCATTAAAGAAATGTTCAAATGTTTGTTAAGCTTATGGGACTTAACTACGGGGTCATCAGTCCCTAAACTTACAAACTACTTATGAACTACTTACGAACTAGGACGGCACAAATATCCATGCCCGAGGGGGTATTCGAACCCCCGACCGCAGTGGCCGTGCTGACCGTGACTGGAGCGCCTCAGTCTCCTCGGCCACCGCGGCCGACGCCATTAAAGAGAGAGTGGTTGTGTCTGTCTGCTATGGATTTACAATATGCTGGTAAAATAGTGCTTCCGTCTGCTGTAGCTACAGTTTGATCAACGTTGGTTAACTTAAAGAAGCAAAGAGAATTGTGATAACCTGATTTTAGATTCGGATTCTGCGACTTGAAACATCGTTATATTAAAGAGAGATGCAACAGTTCAAAAATACAGATTCACAAGGTATTTCATGGGCAGTATCAAACAAGCGAGGCAATATAAGGTTTGTTTACCCTTCAAATATGGATATAAAAAATAAAATAAATACATCTTTATTAATTAACCTTCCATCTTAACTTTTGGTAGATTCTACTTCGATTAAATCGAAACACTTTTGTAACAAAAGTTTACGGGTAGTTGGCCTCCCTACTTTTGACCCCCCCTCCAATATACCCAGGCCTATTTACGGACCAAAAGTCATAAAATCATTCCTCTAACATCGAAATTATCGCAATTTTTTCCATTTTAGTACCATTTTTTTTTGGGGGGGGGGGGGACCGTTTCACCCCTTAAATATGTTTTACCGCCGCAAAAATAATAACTGTCCCTTAGTTTTTCATGTATTAGTAGGCCCATTGAAGTGTACAGTTAGTTACACTTGCTTCCATTTAGAATGTAGGGAAAGCTATCATTGAGATTCTTAGAGGGTCCATGAGGTGTCTCTAATGTTATTTGCATTGTTACAATTATTGGTTTGTGTTCCATACTATTCCATAAATGAAAGGTCAATGATACAAGAAATGCAATTTTGATACCTTCAGCATGTTTTTCAACAATGTTTTTGTTTACGAAACGTAATTTGTTGTTTATTTAAGCGTCGTTTCTAGTAACGTGACCGCATTAAATTGTTTCAGGGTATCAGAGACATATGGCTTCTTAAGGCTGTATTTTGATCGTAGGTCTAATACACAGTTCAGTTATGCATAATGAAACCGTAGGACGTTTAAGTCCTTTGGTTCACTGATGAATAACAAAATTGCAATAGTTCAAATGTTTGTAAAGCTTATGGGACTAAATTTACAAACTACTTATGAACTAACTTATACTAAAGACGACACAAACACCCATGCCCGAAGGAGGATTCGAACCTCCGACGTGGTAGTCAGCGCGATCCGCAAAGTGACGCTCCAGACCGCTCGGCGACTCCCGCGTGGCAACAAAACTACACAAGCACCAATTAAGCATTAGTAGTCCGACGACCATTTCAGTTATTTTCCCGTGTTGTTTAACATTTAATTACGTTGATCTTCGACTATGAAGTACAAAAATAATAATCCTTCATCTGTACAAAAAATTGAGAAAATTGGCCTTTTTTTTTTTTTTTTTTTTTTTTAACTTTGGACACAATTATCGGCGCTTATGACATGTTGGCGCTTGGTCTAATGATGAATAACAGTCCAGTTGGCGTGGCAGATCACAGACTGCATTGCTACTTCATAGCGTCGAAAGAAGCAAATGTCTCTTCTGTAAGTCAAAGGGCTTCATGGTATCAGGTGCAATGAAATTGTCGACGCTCTCAGTAAGAAAGCCAACCGCCTCCCGACGAAGACTTACCAACACGATCATTATACAGACCTTCCGCAAAACATGCGGCAGTATGTGAGGTCCTTAGACACCCGTGATATTGCCGCGGTAAGTTCCAATGAAATATTTGCTCACAATGTTTCGCTTCCACCTGAACCACAGACGGTTCCGACAACATCTCTGCCATTGCTGCAGTGTTTGGTGTTTGATGATTTGATGATTTCGTGTAGACCCCAGCTGGGATTGTGTTCCGCCTACCTGGTGCAAGTATTTAGGTGACGCTTCATGGGCGACATGCGCGTGGATGATGATGATGATGAAATGATGATAACCACACAACGCTCAGTCCCCGAGGAATCGAGCCCGGGTCCCCTGCGTCCGAATCTTCCACGCTGTCCGCTGTAATACGGAGGCGGACTGTTTGGTGCAAAGTGGACATCAGCTACTCACTAGTGTGAAGGCACCACTCACAGAACGTGATATCTCATTGTGTAGATACATACGCGGTGAGGCATTTAAAATTGTTTTTCGGAATATTTGCAAAAATATCGAGTTTAAAAAAGTTGTAATTAAAGTTATGTCGAAGAGGGCCACCCATGAACATACAGCTCCATCCCCTGCACCATCTCCGAGGGTGGGAGAAGGGTGACTACGAAATCTTAAATAACAAGTCAAATTTTTAATGAGGATTTGCACTCTCGGTGACAAAAAAAAAAAAACAGAACTTTTGTATGAAACTTTCCGTTTGTTTCATGATATACGGCGCTGTAATCGGCACAAAAATAAAAAGCATATGAAAATTCTTTTAAAATGGCAATATCTCGAACAAATAGACATCGTACTCTTTCTCTACGTTTCAAACTTCCAGTTTAAGAGTACAGTTCAACGATACCGCGAAACGTCGTCGTATAAGGAACATTCATATCAGGGAACAGATCAGCATACCTCTGACGAGTTTCAGCAACGACTACGTCAGACTACGAGGAATGATACTCTCTCTCTCTCTCCCGCTATCAAAGTAATTTTGGCCAGCAGAGTAGGCCTACTGACTTACTTTTAAAGTAACACATCAAACACGATAACATTTCATTCTTCATTCCCAGATTTTATTTGCAGTTCATAAATATTTTCCCATGCTCCTATTTTGAATTTTAGAGTCTAACAATTTTCACATATTCTTTCTCCGTTACGTTTTCCGGATGACCTTCGTTGTCTGTACTACTTTTATTTGTTCCAGCTCCTAGATCATCGTGTTCAACACATTTTGATAAGTACCTTACTGCGCCCATAGAATGTTTTGCAATAACCTCGAATTAAATGTGTTAAAATACTTTTTAAAACCATTTGAACTACTGTATTATAAAAGTTTCGCAAAGAAATGTAAAGTTTATTAGGGCCTTACTGCATGCAATGCTCAGTCACTTTCGTTGTGTTGTTTTCAGAAATTCACCACCTTTTTATTCCTGAAGGAAATAAGATGTCAGATTTTAAATACGTTTATACTGACTGTGATAATATTACAATCATGTTTGCCACATTGAGCTCCAAGAAATATTCCGTTACATTTTTTGAGACGTACTTAAGAAGGCACAGGAAATATGCCGAATACAAAAATTTTTAGTACGTCTTGCTATCACCAAATGTAGTACCACCTTAAAAAGAAAAACAGCTTCCACTGCGAGGGAATTTGTCTTTTTGAAATAGTCAAATGATTTGTATATTTTTTCTTTTGTATTTAGTGTAAGATGACTGTCATTTATTCGTAGATGATGCATTGTGAAGTTCGCTTGCAAGCAGTAAGATACAGCGTGCCGTACACAGATAGTTTCGGCTTGTGCTCTTAGGCCAAGAACTTTAAAATTACCGGAATGCGGGACGGTTCTGCCATTTTGTGGGACGTTATCAGTAGTTACCCCAATGCGGGACAACGAGTCCAAATGCGGGACTGTCCCACAAAATCCGGGACGGTTGGCCGCCTTAGCCTATGAGTGCCTCCGCACTGAAGAAAGAATCATTGCCCGTCATCCGGGAAATTGTGTAAGTTATATATGGTGTCAGTTCTTTCGGACATGCCGGCCGCGGTGGCCGAGGTGACTGAGGCGCTCCAGTCACGGTCAGCACGGCCACTACGGTCGGGGGTTCGAATCCCCCCTCGGGCATGGATATTTGTGCCGTCCTAGTTCATAAGTAGTTTGTAAGTTTAGGGACTGATGACCCCGTAGTTAAGTCCCATAAGCTTAACAAACATTTGAACATTTTCTTTCGGACATGTCCGAAAGAACAGACGCATCTTAATTTTCGATATGGTAGGTGGTGTAATTGTAGTACTGCGTTCGGCTCATCTCCGTAGAGAAATCACGTATTTTTTTACCGCGATATTTACACTGCGTCATAAGGGTATTCGCATACCTTCATCGCCCGCCGCGGTGGCCGAGGGGACTGAGGCGCTCTAGTCACGGTCTGCACGGCCACTATGGTCGGGAGTTCGAATGCTCCCTCGGGCATGGATATTTGTGCCGTCCTAGTTCGTAAGTAGTTCATAAGTAGTTTGTAAGTTTAGGGACTGATGACCCCGTAGTTAAGTCCCATAAGCTATGCAAACATTTGAACATTTTGAACACGTTCACCGCCGCCACTGTAGATTAGTGATTCCGGAGAGTTTTTCCTCAGAGACGTCCGGTCGGTGAGTCACGTGACCAGTGCTGCTGGAGCCCCGCGGTAGTGTCCGCGCGGTGATGGCGGACGTTCCGCCCCCGCGGCGCCGTCCCCCGGGAGGCGGCACTCTCGCCGCCCCCCGCCCCTGCCCCCGCCCCCGCCCCCGCCATCGGCATCGGCAGCAGCCGTAGGTATCGGCGCCGGCTGCGCTGTTACCGTCTGGATGGGATTCCATCTCTGGCGTACGTGATGGAGTCACGCGCCTCGCCTCGCCTCGCGAGATACGCCCGCCCCCAGCCCCCGCTGTCGGAGCATCAGCCCTCCGGCACACGTACACAGCACACAGCGGCAGATATGACCGCCCCCGCAGTATTTGGACGGCCGACGCAGCCCATCCCATCCCGCCCGCCCTATCCTATCGCGTTCGCCCGTAGCAGGTGGCTCCGATGCGCCTCACGTCTGCCTGCCGTGCTGCGCCCGACCCCGCTGACGGCTGACGGGAATCTCGTCGACGACTCGTCAGCTGCCGTTCTTCCACTGAATAGCAACCGCGCTGCCTCCTCTCGGATGTAAACACCGCCCCGGCGCAATAGCCACGCTTCACCTGTCATCTCCCTGTGGGCCCTTACGACGGAGTTGACTAGTGTGGGAGGAAAGTGAAAAGTCGAAAGAGCTGACGTCGACAAAGCAATTCTTAAGCGTCAACGTCCGACCATCTCTGTACCCTCCCCTACTATAAACAGCTTGTCATTTGCACGTGACTGTGTTTCAGATATCCTCTGCTGGCCACTGTGTACAGTGTCTGGGGATTAATCGAGGACAGGATAATGCCCCCCCCCCCCTACAAAAAAAAAAATAAATAAATAACAAATAAAAATAAATAAAAATAAATAAATAAATAAAAAAAAATAAAAAAATAAAAATAAAATGAAATCTATATCTATAAATGTGAATGTCTGTTCGGTCTTCGTTTATCACGTCGGAACCACAAGACATAAAGAGCTAAAAATGTGTACACTTACTAATGTCTACCCGGGGAAGGCTTTAGGCACGGTTTTATGGCGATCGGATTGGTATTTATCTATATATATATTAATGTGAATGTCTCTTCGGTGTACGCTTATCACGTCCGAACGACAAGAAGCAGAGACTTAAATATTTGTACAGTTACTAATTTATACCTGAGGAAGGTTTTAAGAACGGTTTTATAGCGATCTCATAGATATTTACTAATTTGAAGAATACAACGCGAAATGCAGAATAATAATGATTCTTTGAAAATGAGATTTACTCTTTGAAAATGGTTTTATTGGTTGCATTGTTGCTTGAGGGTTGATAACGATAAAAGGATGGAAAGTTATCGGTGTGTATAAAATTCTACATGTGTGTGTGTTAATATTTCGCCCTGCAGCGTAAACTACAAATCGCACACGAATGGTCTGTGTGTAATTGTTGTCTGAAGTCTCCCGTTGTACACCATAGCAGTTCCATGCCGAGAACTATAACGGGGTGGAAGATATGGTGGTTGAAAGTCGCCAAATTATAAAAAAATTCGGCTGAAGGCCAGCGATGACGTTTGCGACTCTGTAGCAAGGAGGTTACATACAGCGAAACGTGATGCCACAGACCATATCTTGGGTCTATGCGTGCTACAATGTCTTCAGCTCTTTCTCTATAAGGATAAGCACACGAATAAGGAAATATAAGAATAAATAAATAAAGCAGTAAAAAAGAAATTTCTTTTAATACATCTCGTTTAAAAAAATCATTAAGCACTTCACATAATTTTATTTTTTATTTGAATGTTGGTTATAAATGTTTGTTTCTAAAGAAGGTATTGTATTTCACTTCATCCTTCAAAACCAGTAACAGCACACTACTGAAAGATAGCTATCATAATCAACCAACACGCGAGCGGAGGCATGGGTTTAAGCTAGTAAATAGATAAATAAATAAAAATAAAATAAAATAAAAATCACACTGGAGTCCTATACAGGCCGGCCATTTTTGGTTTTCCTGAAGTTTTACGATTTTTTCAAATATTTCCAACAAGAAATAACAACGGCAAAAATAATATAAAATTAAATAATATCAAAAAGGAACAACTTCCTGATGTTCTGCAAAACTTTTTTATTGGTCACAAAACGGCTTTCGGCTTCTTAGGCCATCATCAGGTGACACCTGACTGTAGTACACATGTCTGTACATGAGGGTTAACTGCACTTTGCTAACACACTTTAAAAAATTAATTGATTTTTCCGTCGGTACTTGACAGAATATGATAATATCAAAAAGGAACAACGTCATGTTATGTTCTGTCAAGTACCGACGGAAAAAATAATTAATTTTATAAAGTGTGCTAGCAGAGCTATTTCTACATCCTCATCTACATACATACTCCGCAATCCACCGTAAGGTGCGTAGCGGAGGGTACACTGTATGACTTCTAGGCATTTCCTTTCCTACTCCACTCAAAAATAGAACAAGGAAGAAAAGAATGCCTATACGCCTCCATACGAGCCCTAATTTCTTTTATCTTGTCTTTGTGATCACTACGCGAAATGTAAGTCGAACCTACTAATAACAAACCTAGCTGCTCGCCTCTGAACTGCTTCTATGTCTTCCTTTAAACTGATCTGCTGCGGGTCCCAAACACTTGAGCAATACTCAAGACGTGGTCGTACATGCGTTTTATACGCGGTCTCCTTTACAGGTGAAGTACATCTTCCCAAAATTCTCCCAATAAACCGAAGTCGGCTGTCCGCCTTACAATTGTCCTCACATGTTAGTTCCATTTGATATCGCTCTGCAATGTTACGCCTAGATATTTGAACGACGCGACCGCATCAAGAAGCTCACTACTAATGCTGTATTCGAACATTATAGGATTGTTTTTTCTACTCATGCGCATCACCTTCCTGTTTTCTACATTGAGAGCTAGCTGACATTCTTCGCACCAACTAGAAATTTTGTCTATGTCATCCTGTATGCTATTACAGTCAGTTACAAACGACACCCTCCCATACACCACAGCATCATCAGCAAACAGCCGCGAATTACAAGTTACTCTGTCCATCAGATCATTTATATACGAGGCGCGTCCAGAAAGTAAGCTCCGTTTAGTAATAAAATGAAATTGTATACAGATACATAAGAAATTTTTATTGCACAAATTCTACAACTGTTAAACTACTTTTCCACATAACTGCCGAAATTTTGCAGGCATTTGTCATAGCTTGGCACCAGGTTTGGTATACCTTCTTCATAGAAATCTGCCGCCTGTGTCTTCAACCAGTTGGAAACAGTTTCTTTCGGCTCGTCGTCATTGGTGAAGTGATGACCGCCAAGGAAAGACTTGAGATGTAAGAACAGATGAAAGTCGGTAGGAGCGAGGTCAGGGCTGTACGGAGAATGGTCAAACGCGTCCCAGCCAAATCCCTGTAGGAGGTTTTTCATCTCCTGTGACTATCCATCTCAGAAATTGTTCGCCGCTTTCAGCATAACGGATCAAAACCTCAATCCATCCGTTGTGTTTTGTGATGCTGAGTGAGAATCTTTGGTATTCAACGTGAGCAAAGTTTACGGAATTTCAGTTGTTTGGTAACAATTTCATGCATCAGTGATCGTGAAATTTGAGGGAACTCCATAGCGAGAGCACTAATTGTATACCTACGGTTTCCTTGATCTTGTCATCAATCGCGTGAACCAGTTCTTCTGTAACCACAGGTGGACGCCCACTTCGTTCTTCATCGTGCACATCACTACGCCCGCCATTGAACTGTCGGACCCATCTTCTCAACATCGAATCACTCATCGCATTTGGTCCGTAAACATCGCAAATTTGCCGATAAATGCCACTTAGTTTCACTTTCCTCGCATTCATAAACCGAATCACCGACCTGATTTTACAGGCGGCGTGATTTTCAATCGACGGCGACATTTCAAACAAGCACAACAAAGCGTACGTAACTGACAGCGATCTCCAAATGGCGCACGTTCTTCTCCTTGATACACATCCTCTACAGCGCATGTGCGGAACAGCAATCGCAGCGCTGCAGCGGAGATAAATTGAAACGGAACTTACTTTCTGGACGCGCCTCGTAGATGGAAAACAATAGCAGTCCTACCACACTCCACTGGGCGCACGCCTGACGACACACTTTGACTTGTGAAACTTCACATAATTTTATAAAAGTACTTTTAATGGTTGATATCTTGCGCGTAATAAGATTCAACGTGCTTACACACGACGTCAATGTCTTGAAACCACCGAACCGATTATAATGACATTTGAATTATGCATAACTTTCAATTTTCTTAACGTTCAGCTTCATCAGTCAGTGTAGTAGTCACGATGTAACAGTTTCTTTTCGTATTTAATAAATATCTTTATTTTCATCTCCGTAAAGGAGTTCTGCAACCAAATTTTGGTAGCGTAGGTTGAACAGATGTAATTTCTCGCTCCCGTGCTTTGAGAAGGTTTAATCAGAAGCAATTTCACTAGTTACCATTGTTGATAATCGAGAGGTATTTCTGTTTTATGATACGAAAATGGAAAGTTTTGATGTTTTAAAATGTTCTACATAAATTTCTACGCGCGCGTTCATTTAGAAGGAGAGTGTTCACTTACAGTTAGAGGCACACGGGTTTTGCTGGTCTTTTTCACGGCTGTACGAAGTAAGAGATGCTGTACCATCAATTCTAAGCCGCCCGGGAGTAGCCGAGCGGTCCGGAGCGCCACTTTACGGATCGCGCGGCCTCCCGCGTCGGAGGTTCGAATCCTCCCACGGATTGTGTGTTGTCCTTATGTTAGTTTAACTTAGTTTAAGTAGTTCGTAAGACTAAGGACTGATGTCCAACGTAGTGTGGTCCCATAGGATTACAAACATTTGAACATTTGATCACTTCTCAACCGTTTGACAAAAACTGACTTTCCGATTTCTTCGACCTTGTCGAAGGCAATACGAGACGCCGGCCGCGGTGGTCGAATGTTCTGCGGCGTCCCAGTCACAGTTTGCACAGCGAGGGTTCGAATCCCCCTCGAGCATGGATGTTTGTGCCTTCTTTAGTATAAGGCAGTTGATAAGTAGTTTGTAAGTTTAGGGCAGAGCTTTCCAAACTGGGTGTCGCGACACCCTGCGGTTACCACCCTGAAGACTCGCCTGCAGCTATCACTCTTCTCTTCAGTCAGTGCACCACAGATCACGTATTAAAGGAATGATCGGTGCACATTAATTGCGTGCTCAGCCGCTAGGCGGCAGCTCTGCTTCAGCAGCAGTAGACACTCAGGGTTCATTCAAGCAGCTGCCAGTTGCCAGATTCCAGCAAACTGCGCAAGCACAGAGCTGCTGCTGATACTCGATAACTGCTCTTATGCACAATTTGCTGGAATTGACAGCTGGTTAAACGAACATTCACTAGTCTGCTTTCCTTCTCAAAAAGCTGCACCTGAGCGTTTTTTAATGGATTTATCAAGGCCACGTCAGCCTCGGTAGCGTTCCTGACAATTAAATATCAATCGATGACACAGTGGCTGTAAAAGCTGTCACAGACTGTAAAAGCAGTCACAATTGTCCAGTGACTAAAGGTATTCAGTAGCGATGTTTAATATGGAGTATGGCCGGGTGATTAACGGAGAGTAGTATTTTAAATGCAGTGATCGTTGGTTCGAACCCTGGTATGCGTTAATTTTTTTTTCTCTCTGTTTCCTGCATGTAACAGAATCTGGGACCAGAAATGAAATTCATATTATTACTTGTCACAAATATTTATCAATTTTTTCCGAATATGTCGGGACTTCCGAGGTCGTGGTGAAGCAAGAACCTAACAATAGAACTTGAATAATAATTCATCACTTGTTATAAATACATCCTCTTTATTTCTGAAAATATCGTGATAATATTGAACTGAAAGAGAACAGCCACTGTGCTTTCTAAATCAGATATTCGAGCAGCTAATTTACATATGCCGTTTTCAATCGATCCAGCAAAACCGTATCTGGCCCTGACATGTACACACGATACTGAAAAACGGTTTCCGAAACTCAGTTTTCGTGTTTCGAAAGTTGGGTTGCATGTAGAAGAAGCAAGTATTACTGTGTGTGTTAGGCATTGTTGTCTGCGGTGTTACTGTCTTATACATCTCAGTAGTTCCTAATATTTCGTTCTCTTGCTATGAGTGTACGTAATTGCTGCAGTCAGGATCAACATTAGACATGTCAGTGCGTACGAGGATTTCAGTTTCGTTTGCAAACTACGTTTAAGCAATACTTTATATCCGCCCCCCCCCCCCAGAACCATCTAAATTCTACCATATTTATTTATATTAGTGAAAGGGTGTCGCGCAAAACTGTAAGCTATAAAAGGGTGTCGCCATGACGGAAAGTTTGGGAAGCACTGGTTTAGGGACTGATGACTCCGTAGTTAAGTCCCATAAGCTCCACAAACATTTGAACATTTGCAATACGAGACCAACCAGTAATCTAGCCACTGCAAATATATTGAGAAAAGAAATAATTTTAACTATGGCACTTGTTCTTGAATGTTTAATAAATATGTAACACAAATGTTAGTCAATTACAAATGTTGGTATGAACACAAAAAAAGGTTACAGATTTGAGAAAAATCGATCGGAAATGTACCACACTGGGTACAATTATGATCACTTCTTCGTATAATTTTGATCACTGACTTTTTCCACATAAAAATCACTTTTTCCTTCGGGCACCAGCGCACACTTCGCGGTACCAAACGCTGCACACTAATGAATTTACAAGCCGGTGGAAACTAGAATATTTATAAGAGCGCGTTCGACGAAGTAGCTCCACATTCATCTTAACAGGAAGAAATTTATATCTCCGTAGCACAAAGCGGTGTATTCTTGGAAAAGACATGAGGAGCTGTTGAAACCTGCTACGCTACAACGCCACACAAAGGCAAGTGCTACGAGTGAGAAATGGCGCAAAAACCTATTTTGATCGGAATTGTACCTATATCGAATATGTACCACCTTCCCTTCTCATTATGAAGATTAAAATACACAATTTTGTGTTTGTTCTACGGTTTTGTTTATTTTGTGAATCGATTTTCGGCTGTTTAGGCCATGATCAGACATTTGCTGAAGTTCATTCAAAGAACTTGTGTTGCCAGTAAAACAGAAGACATGTTACATACAGGAAAGTAAATTAACTCCTTTGAGTAGCAGTTATAGTGTAAATAAATATTTGAATGAAATCTTTAAATTAGTAGTACTGAAAAAAGGAAACGTAAATACCACACATAGAGAAACGGTACAAGTGTCTTACGACATGACTATAGTGAATAAAAATAAAATTAAACAAGAATCTAATGTTTTAAGGGTTGTTCAAAATACGAAGTGATGCAAATATTAGAAACATTAGAAACCTGATACACTATTATAACTAAATAAACAAATAGACAAAAAATATATGGGTAGGATAGGAGACTATAGGTGGCGTGAATTGGAGAATTGAGAAGCTTAACAAATCGGAGGTATGCATTCGAACTGAAAAATGTTGTAGATAAACATATTCAATCGAAAATCGATTCACAAAATAAACAAAACCGTAGAACAAACACAAAATTGTTTATTTTAATGTTCATAATTTTGTTTAAAGACAACTACACCTAAATGTTTCTGAGTAAGCAAGCAGTGCTCTGTGACGACATATTTCCTATGAGTAGTAGTATTTAAATCTTTAGGCAAGCAATGTACTGCAGAACAATTTAGGGTTTTGCGTATTTCAGTATTTACGGTGTTACAGTTTCAGAAATTTATTACTGTAAAGCTACATTTATTATAAAGCACATGTTGTTTTGAAGACACAGCTAGACGACTTTAGCTACATGGTGCCCAAATACATGAACACATTATATCAGACCAGTAATCCGCTATTATAAAATCGCCCCTTACATGGCAGCATGTATGAACACGATCACTGTGTCAGCCCGTGCAGTTTCCACCAGACTGAGGGCGAGGCGGTGAGCACGTCACGTTCACGTCGATAGTGTTGCTACCGCCACCAATTTCAGAAGATGGCTGGCGCTCGGACTCGATACGACCACAAAAGTCGAGAGATACGGCCGGTGGTCGAAGCTAGCGATGCACAAGTCACAATGACGTCACGATGTTGCGCGATCGTGGTTTCCGAAACGTCTCCCTCACCAGTCGATCTCGCGCGCGGTGGTAATTAATTTTCCTTTTAAACGTCATAAATATACCAATTGTAACTCGTAAAAAAATGAAAATATTTACGAACAACTGAAATGTGGCGATCGTAATGCTAAGATCGCGATGTGCTGTTGTACTACAGATTGAATTTCGTTTTGTCCAACATTTTTTATCATTCTAGCAAGCATACCACCCCCATGAACCACAGACATTGCCGAGGTGGGGTGGCTTGCGTGCCTCAACGATACAGATAGCCGTACCGTAGGTGCAACCACAGCGGAGGGGTATCTGTGGAGAGGCCAGACAAACGTGTGGTTCCTGAAGAGGGGCAGCAGCCTTTTCAGTAGTTATAGGGGCAACAGTCTGGATGATTGACTGAGCTGGCCTTGTAACATCAGCTAATGTGGCTATGCCACACAGCTACTGCGAACGGCTGAAAGCAAGGGGAACCTACAGCCGTTACTTTTCCCGAGGACATGCAGCTCTACTGTATGAACATATGATGATGGCATCCTCTCGGGTAAAATATTCCGGAGGTAAAATAGTCCCCCATTCGGATCTCCGGGCGGGGACTACTCAGGAGGATGTTATCATCAGGAAAGACAATACTGGCATTCTACGGATCGGAGCGTGGAATGTTAGATCCCTTAATCGGGTAGGAAAATTAGAAAATTTAAAAAGGGAAATGGATAGATTGAAGTTAGATATAGTGGGGATTAGTGAAGTTCGGTGGCAGGATGAACAGGATTTCTGGTCAGGTGAGTACAGGATTATAAATACAAAGTCAGTTGGGGGTATCACAGGAGTAGGACTGATAATGAATAAGAAAATGGGAATGCGGGTAAACTACTATGAGCAGCACAGTGATCGCATTATCATTGTCAAGATAGATACGAAGCCAACACCGACAACAGTAGTACAGGTTTATATGCCAACTAGCTCTGCCGATGATGAGGAGATCGAAGAAATATATGAGGAGATAAAAGAAATTATTCAGACAGTTAAGGGAGAGGAAAACTTAATTGTGATGGGAGACTGGAATTCTGTAGTAGGAAAAGGAAGAGAAGGAAAAATAGTAGGTGAATATGGACTAGGCAGAAGGAATGAAAGAGGAAGTCGCCTGGTAGAATTTTGCACGGAACATAATTTAATCGTAACGAACACGTGGTTTAAGAATCACAAAAGAAGGTTGTATACATGGAAGAGACCAGAAGACACCGGAAGGTATCAGATAGATTTTATAATGGTAAGACATAGGTACCGGAACCAGGTTATAAACTGCAGGACATACCCAGGGGCAGATATAGACTCTGACCATAACTTGTTAGTCATGAACTGTAGGCTGAAGCTGAAAAAACTGCAGAAAGGTAGGAAAATAAGGAGATGGGATTTAGATAAATTGAAGGAAAGGGAAGTTCTGGAGAATTTCAGAGGGAGATTTAGGCAACAATTGACAGAAACAGGGGGAAATAAAACAGTAGAAGAGGAATGGGTAGCATTGAGAGATGAAATAGTGAAGGCAGCGGAGGACAAAATAGGTAGAAAGGCAAGACCTGCAAAAAATCCATGGATATCACAGGAAATACTACAGTTAATTGATGAAAGGAGAAAATATAAAAATGCAGTAAATGAAACAGGCAAAATGGAGTACAGACGACTAAAAAATGAGATTTACAGGAAGTGCAAAATGGCTAAGCAGGAGTGGCTAGAAGCCAAATGCAAATCTGTAGAAGAATGTATAGCAAGGGGAAAAGTAGATACCGCCTACAGGAAAATAAAAGAGACATTTGGGGACAAGAAAAGCAACTCTACTAATATCAAGGACTCAGATGGGAAACCAGTTCTCAGCAAAGAAGGGAAAGCTGAAAGGTGGAAAGAGTACATAGAGCAGCTCTACAAAGGAAATGAACTTAGAGACGATGTTGTAGGAAGGGAAGAAGAAGTAGATCAAGATGAAATAGGAGATACTATACTGAGAGATGAATTTGACAGAGCGTTGAAAGACCTCGGTCGGAACAAGGCCCCAGGAGTAGATGACATACCCTCAGAGCTACTAAAGTCTCTGGGAGAGCCAGCCATGACAAGACTATTTGAACTGGTGTGTAGGATGTATGAAACAGGCGAAATGCCCTCAGACTTTAAGAAAAATGTAATAATCCCCATTCCAAAGAAATCAGGCGCAGACAGGTGCGAAAATTACAGAACCATCAGTTTGATAAGTCATGGATGCAAAATTTTAACACGAATTATCTACAGGAGAATGGAAAAGCTGGTAGAAGCTGACCCCGGGGAAGATCAGTTTGGATTCAGGAGGAACATGGGAACCCGGGAGGCAATACTCACTTTACGTCTTATCTTAGAAGATAGATTAAGGAAAGGTAAACCTACATTTTTAGCTTTTGTAGATTTGGAGAAAGCATTTGACAATGTTGACTGGAATACACTCTTTCAAATTCTGAAGTCAGCAGGGGTAAAATACAGGGAAACGAGAGTTATTTACAACTTGTACAAAAGCCAGACCGCAGTTATTAGACTCGAAGGGCATGAAAGGCAAGCATCAGTTGGGAAGGGAGTAAGACAGGGTTGTAGCCTTTCTCCGATGTTATTCAATTTGTACATCGAGCAGGGGGTGAAGGAAAGCAAGGAAAAATTTGGAATAGGGATTAAAGTTCAGGGGGAAGAAATAAAAACATTGCGTTTTGCTGATGACATTGTAATTTTGTCAGAGACAGCAAAGGACCTGGAAGAGCAGTTGAATGGAATGGACAGCGTGTTGAAGAGAGCGTATAAAATGAATATTAACAAGAGCAAAACAAAAATAATGGAATGCGGTCTTAGAAAATCAGGCGATTCTGTGGGAATTAGATTAGATAACGAAACAATGAAGGTAGTAGATGAGTTTTGTTACTTGGGTAGTAAAATAACATGGGATGGTGGCAGTACAGAGGATATAAAATGCAGAATGGCAATGGGAAGAAAAGCATTTTTGAAAAAGAGAAATTTGCTAACATCGAATATTAATTTAAGGGTAAGGAAGTCTTTTCTGAAGGCATTTGTGTGGAGTGTTGCCTTGTACGGGAGTGAAACATGGACGATAAGCAGTGCGGACAGGAAGAGAATAGAGGCTTTTGAAATGTGGTGCTACAGAAGAATGCTGAAGATTAGGTGGGTAGATCGCATAACTAATGAAGAGGTACTGAACAGAATTGGAGAGAAAAAGAATTTTTGGCATACCCTGACTAAAAGAAGGGATCGCTTGGTAGGACACATTCTTAGGCATCGGGGAATCGTAAATTTAGCGTTGGAGGGAAGTGTGTGGGGTAAAAATCGCAGAGGGAGACCAAGAGACACGTATAGTAAGCAGATTCAAGTGGATGTGGGTTGTCGTTCTTATGAGGAGATGAAAAGGCTTGCTCAGGATAGAGTAGGGTGGAGAGCTGCATCAAACCAGTCTCCAGACTGAAGACTATAATATATATATATATATATATATATATATAGCAAGCATAATTACTATTCTAATTAGGGTATACAATCAGTTATAGCCGTAGAACACCCAGCAGATTCAGACCTACCACTGAATCGTTTGAACACTTACATCATCTGATTCGGAAGAAAGTCATGTGTGTTCATTCAAGTTTACTTTCATTTCGTCAGACTTTTTGTCATTTCAGTTACCATATCTACGCTTATAATTAATATACACAGTTACTTTTTGTCTACGAAGACGGGCCGAGACGTTATTTCAACTTGACGTCGTGAAGTATTCGCACGGTTCATTTAGTTTGAAGTGAAAACATTAAATATTTCTTGAAATGCGAGCCCATTTCTGAAGGTGTTGCTATGATTCGTACTACTTCCCACCACAATAAGAAGCGCTACTATTCTGTCCTCGCGCGTTCTATGAGCGTATCTCGCCGCCAAGGCCCAGATGGAGGCGTCGAGATGAGACAACCGCTGCGTTTGATAGACTGCGCCGCGAAAGGAGGTCTGCCAAATTGGATTGCCTTGTTTGTTTCGACGGCGGGCAGATACCCGCTCTGACGGCAGAGTCCATTATGGAGAACTTTCCTCTGTCGTCCCGCGTTGACAACAGCGCGACGCACATATGATGGGCAGTCAGGCGATACCGCGATGCTCGTTAGCTGGCAGATGCGAGATACGCGACTTCCGGCAGTTACCACCCACTCCCTTAGAGGCAAGATTAACACAACCCCACACTGTTCCCTTCCTTTCGGAAGGAAGTTTTTTTTTTTCTCATCTTGCGGATGTAGGGTTGTAGAACGGCGCCCACGCTGCAGCAGTCTTTTTCGTGCTAAAGTCCTGCTAAAGTCCTGCTACAGTCCGCCTGCATAGCTGCACAGCTGCGCACGGGTTAAGCGCTGCCTCTGGGTCTCGGACAGGAGTCCACGAAGTGCGTCTAGGTAAGGCTCTTATAAACCCGAGCTGAACTGTCCGCCATTTTTCCCCAAGCTGTACCAGTCGCCACGTTCCGGACGAAGCTCACGCGTTACCTCGCGTTTCATTCACCTTGCTCACACTCGCAAACTACTCACTGTATCAACGTGCAACTTTCATCAATGTGTTCGTGAAGGACTACACTACATTTTCAATTTAGTTTAATTTGCGTCAATAGTTTATTAAGAGGATATACTGACAGTTTAGCAACATGCACTTTCTGGAGACGTTACGGAATTTTCGACATGCGTGTAACTTTTTTCTGTTAAAGTTAGGTAACACATTAAGCGAATGAAATGTTCAAAATACATCAAATTTTCATCCTCTCCAAACAGAAACTCTGTGAGAAATGTATAACTTGAGATAATGTCAGTCAAATATGACGCACTGGGATCCGCCCGTCCGTGTAGTAGTAACACGTCTTCCGTATTAGAGCTCCTAATAATTAGGCACATGTTGTTACTGCATAACACCCATACTTGAAGATGTACTGACTTCTTTTAACTCATTAAATTTAACAGTTGCACACTACAAAAGTACTGTGTCTCTATGTAATATGCAATTTCAACTTTTCAGTTATATGAAAAGGATATGCTAAATATCTCAATACAGAGTGCTTCATTTATGTCAGGAAATGAGAACAAGTCAGTTCGTTAGCTAGTGAAGAGATCCTTGCTATCTGTCATTTTCAACTATTCTCACATAAAATCCTCATTAGATCTAGTAACTTCCGTTCTGTTAGAGCTAGGCTTTAAAGTGAAGGAAATGTAACTCCTATTAGGTTTTGGAAACTGAGAGGTAGCTCTGAAACACAATGGACAAGACGCAAAGAAATAAACATTTGTGGGTGACGAAGGAATATCTGCAAATCGAACTAAGTTCACTCTTTTTCATTCTACAACTATGTATTTCCTTGAATGAAGCGAATGTTAATGAAGTTTTGTGTAGTAACCATGTGGCAAAATGCTCCCCTCTTTGCAAGTTGTCATTTGTCAAAATATAATTTTGATACCTCTAACCGTGTGATTCATTCTGACCTTATCGCCATCGGAAATGAGTGCGCTAAATAAAATAAAGTATAGCGGTATGAGTAAAATCTAAAGATCTACTCACTAAGTCGAAAAAAAATTCAATCCATTAGGAAAGTTTCATCCGCAGTAACATATGGTGCAACAAACACCAAACGGAATATCATAGCAGCCCCTATTTTTTACTGCAAACTTTTCCTAATGTAACGCAGACTCTTTATTTCGAAGCCAATATCTTATTAGCTATGACTGTTAACTAAATGACGAGCATTTCGTCACAATAGAAAGATATAAGTAGCGGAAAAATTAAATATTTCTACCAATTAATTTTTGCGAAATCGTTTGTGAAAGATGGTAGGGGATGCTGTTAGTGCAGCGCGATTCCAACCATGTTGAGGAAAACATGGCGGACGATTCGGCTGGGTATTTAGGAGCTCTACGTTTAGGTGTGGGTCAGCGTGGACGAGGTTCTCAGGTGGTTTTCCAGATTCCACTAGGTGAATAACAGGCTGTTACCCTAGTTGCGTCTCAGTTGCTCGGGTCACAAACATTTGCAAAATACTAGCACACTTCCACACGGAAAAACACTACTCGCAGAGACATACGACGTAGCTGAAGTAGCCGCCGCATGAGCATGGCTGCGCGGTCTTAGGGGAGTGTGATAGGACCGCTATTATTTTCTATCTATATAAATGGTCTGATGGGCAGAGTAACTTGTAATTTGTTCGTTAATAATCACGATTTCAATGAAACAACCTTAAGTTACATTTTTACATGACTGGCTTCACCAATAGTCGACGACGTTAACCTTTGAACAGTTTCTGAAGAGTTACGACGCTGTTTTTGGAAATCATCTTTATAGGTACTGATGGCTTTGCAAGCAAGTAACCTACTCAGTCATAGTTTTAGGTGACGACAAGATGTGCACTACATTCACCTAAACAAAAAGAGACATAACACATAGAATTAGAGATCCCAAAACGTTTTATACAACTGAATTCGGAAAAAAATCAACAATAATACATTTCCTTGAGACAATGTTGCCTCGTCATACCAAAGGTATTACACATAAGAAGAGGCATCGAATTAAAGTTTGTACTGTGGCTGGGAATCGAACCTGGGACCTCCTACTTACTAGGTAGGCGCTTGAGAGCGCAAAGCACGTCTCCCTCCACAACACATACTTTAATTCTGCCTCATGTTCCCTGTGAAATGACCTCCTACATACTAGGTAGGCGCTTTAGACCACTCAGCTAACACAGCGTGGCAGCCAAAGCGACTACACGGACTGTCTTAAAGCACGTCTCCCTCCACACCACATACTTTAATTCTGCCTCATGTTCCCTGTGAAATGACCTCCTACTTACTAGGTAGGCGCTTTAGACCACTCAGCTAACACAGCATTGTAGCCAAAGCGACTACACGGACTGTCTTAAAGCACGTCTCCCTCCACACCACATACTTTAATTCTGCCTAATGTTCCCTGTGAAATGCGTATCAAATTGCCAGGGCTATCCTACATTGTATTATTTGTTGATGTCTATATCAGGTTGACCTGAGGAACAAGGCGGGATAGTTCCTGGGGTGCTATTCCAGTGTAGGAGAGTCCTGGCAATTTGATACGCATTTCACAGGGAACATTGAGGCAGAATTAAAGTATGTGGTGTGGAGAGAGACGTACTTTAAGACAGTCCGTGTAGTCGCTTTGGCTGCCACGCTGTGTTAGCTGAGTGGTCTAAAGCGCCTACCTAGTAAGTAGGAGGTCATTTCACAGGGAACATGAGGCAGAATTAAAGTATGTGGTGTGGAGGGAGACGTGCTTTAAGACAGTCCGTGTAGTCGCTTTGGCTACAATGCTGTGTTAGCTGAGTGGTCTAAAGCGCCTACCTAGTACGTAGGAGGTCATTTCACAGGGAACATGAGGCAGAATTAAAGTATGTGGTGTGGAGGGAGACGTGCTTTAAGACAGTCCGTGTAGTCGCTTTGGCTACAATGCTGTGTTAGCTGAGTGGTCTAAAGCGCCTACCTAGTACGTAGGAGGTCATTTCACAGGGAACATGAGGCAGAATTAAAGTATGTGGTGTGGAGGGAGACGTGCTTTAAGACAGTCCGTGTAGTCGCTTTGGCTGCAACGCTGTGTTAGCTGAGTGGTCTAAAGCGCCTACCTAGTAAGTAGGAGGTCATTTCACAGGGAACATGAGGCAGAATTAAAGTATGTGGTGTGGAGGGAGACGTGCTTTAAGACAGTCCGTGTAGTCGCTTTGGCTACAATGCTGTGTTAGCTGAGTGGTCTAAAGCGCCTACCTAGTACGTAGGAGGTCATTTCACAGGGAACATGAGGCAGAATTAAAGTATGTGGTGTGGAGGGAGACGTGCTTTAAGACAGTCCGTGTAGTCGCTTTGGCTACAATGCTGTGTTAGCTGAGTGGTCTAAAGCGCCTACCTAGTACGTAGGAGGTCATTTCACAGGGAACATGAGGCAGAATTAAAGTATGTGGTGTGGAGGGAGACGTGCTTTAAGACAGTCCGTGTAGTCGCTTTGGCTGCAACGCTGTGTTAGCTGAGTGGTCTAAAGCGCCTACCTAGTAAGTAGGAGGTCATTTCACAGGGAACATGAGGCAGAATTAAAGTATGTGGTGTGGAGGGAGACGTGCTTTAAGACAGTCCGTGTAGTCGCTTTGGCTACAATGCTGTGTTAGCTGAGTGGTCTAAAGCGCCTACCTAGTAAGTAGGAGGTCATTTCACAGGGAACATGAGGCAGAATTAAAGTATGTGGTGTGGAGGGAGACGTGCTTTAAGACAGTCCGTGTAGTCGCTTTGGCTACAATGCTGTGTTAGCTGAGTGGTCTAAAGCGCCTATCTAGCAAGTAGGAGGTCCCGGAATCGAATCCCGGCCACAGCACAAATTTTAATTCGATGTCTCTCCTTGTGTTAAAAAAATCTGTCACAGTGGGATACAAACTACCTACTCCATGGTTGTGAAGCCAGAACGCTACGCTATGGGTAGTTGTGTTATTTGCGGTCGCTGATCGTGTTCGTTCGCTGTGTTCTTGGCTCAGCTTTTCTATTATAGAGGGTGTTCAGCCCTATGACCGGCCGTGCTGAGCCACGGCGCCCGGCTAGAGTGACGCCGATAGATGCTGCAACTCTTTTAATTATTGGTACTTACGTGTAGTTTGCAAAACTTCAAATTCGATTTTCTCGAGATTTTTTTTTAGAGTTGGATCGAATAGCGTTGGCTTATTGTTATTTAAGTTCTGAACTTCACGAACCATAAAAATTATTTTCTTAAATTCGATACCCATGTGGTCTTCTTGTGATTGGTCGCAGCTGAGGTGGATAGGGGGTACGACTTTGGAGCGCTACTGTACTGCGGCGAGCACACCCCTGTTGCGGAAAGCGGTACGTGGCCGCGCCGAATGGGGTGACCACCCCCCAGGGTCAGGGGGCAGGGAGGGGAGGGGCGTGCGACCGCCAATGGTGGCCCGGGACCCCTAGGCAGCTAGGCAGCAGAGGGAACGGTTGGCCAGGCTGGCCACCCGCCAGGCACAGCACAGGAGCACGCCACCTGGGGCCGTCTGAGTACTACTTTGTACTCTGAATTGCAGAGAATAAACTCAGGTTCGTATGTATAAAGTTAGTCGGAGAATGTACTTCAGCCGAGTACATTTTTGGCGTAACAGGGTGGGGGAAGTTGCTCACAGCAGGGAACATTCTCCAGTCTAGTATGAATAAAACTACAGTAGTTTTTCATGACTGGAGAACATTCTCCGATTTCTGAAGTGAGCTCTCTAGCATACTTCGTGCTGAGTAACTTCTATTAGAGTTACGTTTTACTATGGTTTATAATAAAAATTACAACATTTGTGTTGCTTAAAAAAACAAGTTCCTTTGTATGTAGTCTTCAAGAAATACGAGGGGATTTAAAAAGATAATGCAAATAAAAACATTTTGTTGACAAGTAGCTTCTCCTTCAGAAAAAATCGTGAGTGTGACACTTCAGGCATTTTGTATAGTGACGAGAGAGATGTTTTCATTGCCAACATAGAAATGAAACACAAGTGGATTCAGCTGCGTGTTTTAACCAGTTGTTTGGAGTCTATATTTACAGTTGTAAACAGCTACATAGCAAAATAATATTGTGTTTTTAAATAGGGTCTATTAGTAAGGCCTTATGATGTTAGTTCCAAATAAAGTGCATCCCACGACTTTACATACCAGGTAAGCCTACAGAAGTATTGTTTCTATCCAAACCGGTCGGTCTATTTATGATGCGTTTTATGACTTCGTAATCGTAACTTATGTTAGAAGTAAGTAGACTCGACAGGAAAATTAATAACTGATTAATTACATACCAAGCAGCCTCTTTCTTGTAAGAAAATCACGTGTCCTAACGCTTATGAGCAGATCATTAGGTGTCATATTTAACAAAAAGTAGGCCTATCTCACGTTAAAAAAAATCCGACAGCATTCCACGTTGAAACACATGAATATGTGGTGCATTCTTAAAATTTCGTTCGCAAATTGTGCTAACCCAACTTCATTAACAAAAACTTTCTCGCGTGACGAAAATTTTGTATGTTTAGAAGAATACATTTTCGTAAAAAGTGCACATTTAGTCTTAATTACATGCTCCTTCACAACAAACTAATATCTAAACATAGTACAGTTCTTCCTGAACACGTAGATGCCTACTCCGTATTTGCACACTGAATAATTTGCCTGATTGAGTTAGTTTAAAGAAATACACGTTTGAACAGCTGATCTGTGGTGGACATGAGACACGGAGAACTTACTCAAGGAGGAGGGGAGGTAGCCACAATGAACTACCTGCTGAGAGCATACAGAAATTGAGAACTTACTCAGAGAGCGTTCTTTTCCTCTGAGAATCTTCTCTGGAGCATGTGCTATTTTTTATTCAACGGCGCCTTGCCTCAACACCTTGCTGTCGTCTCTGCTGCTGCTTCTTTACGTGTCTTCAAATTAGTGACGGCAGTTCCGTTATTGTTTAATCTTTGTTCTTAATAAACATGTCTGAAAAAGTTTGTGTCTTACATGGAGATGGTTTTACATGTGGGTCGCCGATTTCGATTAACATTTTGCTTGGACGTCCTATACAGATAACAAAGACACAGGTATTTCGGCTTTTTTCTAGACAGTACTTTTTGGAAAAATCAAGGACAAAATTGATGATGTAAAAATCGTGTCTCCAATGCTATACATCGAAAGATTGTCTGAAGACGATCATTTTCTACCAATATATGTTGTTGTTGCGGTCTTCAGTCCGGAGACTGGTTTGGTGCAGCTCTTCACAATACCCTATCCTGAGCAAGTCTTTTCATCTTCTCATAAGAACGGCAACCCACTTCCATTTGAATCTGCTACTATACGCGTCTCTTGGTCTCCCTCTGCGACTTTTACCCCACACTCTTTCCTCCAATGCTAAATTTACGTTTCCTAGATGTCTAAGAATGTGTCCTACCAAGCGATCCTTTTTTTTTAGTCAAGGTATGCCAAAAATTCCTTTTCTCCCCAATTCTGTTCAGTACCTACTCATAAGTTACCCGGCCCACCCACCTAATTTTCAGCATTCTTCTGTAGCACCACATTTCAAAAGCCCCTATCCTCTTCCTGTTCATACTGTTTATCTTCCATGTTTCACTCCCGTACAAGGCAATAGTCCACACAAATGCCTTCAGAAAAGACTTCCTTACGCTTAAATTAATATTCGATGTTAGCAAATTTCTCTTTTTCAAAAATGCTTTTCTTCCCATTGCCATTCTGCATTTTATATTCTCTGTACTGCGACCGTCATACGTTATTTTACTACCCAGTATATATGAGGCCTAAAGTTAATGGCATTCGAGTAATTACCGTTCCCGGCCGCGGTGGCCAAGGGGACTAAGGCGCTCCAGTCACGGTCTTCACAGCCACTACGGTCGGGGGTTGGATATTTGTGCCGTCCTAGTTCGTAAGTAGTTCATAAGTAGTTTGTAAGTTTAGGGACTGATGACCCCGTAGTTAAGTCCCATAGACTATACAAACATTTGAACATTTGATTTTTAATTATGGTTCAAATGTTTGTAAAGATTATGCGACTTATCTGCGGGGTCATCAGTCCCTAAAGTTAAAAACTACTTATAAACTAGCTTATACTACAGACGGCACAAACATCCATGCACGAGGTGGGACTCAAACCTCCGACGCGGAACGGCCTCGCGCATCGTAGCATAGCGCCTCAATGCGCATAGCGCCTGGTTGAGGTTGGTAGCCCTGCACAAGGCCAAACGTGCGGTGTCAGAGCGATCGGAAAAGATAAGTAATTTAAGTAGAAATAATGCGTAGTTTAACACTATAAGTAGCTAAAAACATTTATTACAGTGCTCTTAAAGCTTACCATTAAAGGTTTTTCTTTTACTCACGTATTTATCCAGTAATCACGAAAAGTACGGTTTGTTTACATACGTCCTTGTTAGGCCTAAATTCCGAGTGTTCATATTTAGCGTTTCTCCGTAATTTTAAGTGCATTTAACACAGTTAACTAACTAAATACGTTTATTAGTGTCGTCTTCAAGCTCACCATTAAAGGTTCTTTTCTTTTTTCGCGCATTGGCTCATTAATCGCGAAAAGTTGTTTTGTGTACATTCATAGGCCAAATTCGCGAGTGTGAAAATTTAGTGTTATACCGCAATTTTAAGTGCATTTACTAACAGCTTACACGTATTTTAGTGTCCTAAGCAAATCTAGTAACCCTTGTATTATTATTTAATATATATTGTCAATATCACGTAGTAACAATCATGAATGCAATGTGTTTGAGCTGCAGTAGGTTTGTTCGTTTTGGGTTTCGATGCAGCTGTTGTAACAAGTGGTTTCATTGGGGGGGATGTAGTGGTGTGGGAAAGAGGGAAGCAAATGAGTCTCTTCCTTTGTTTTGCAAAGTGTGTTCAAGGGACAAAAAAATAGCTGAACAGGAAGGGAAGATTAGGGCCCTTCAGGCTGAACTGGATAGTGCTAGGGAGGAACTTACGAGGTTAAGGGGGGAGAAGGGTGAGCATGGGTGGGAAGTGGTAGCAGGGAACAGGGGCCACAGAGAGAGTATAGTTCCTGACAGCTTCACAATTGGCACAACCAATAGATTTGCCTTGCTACCACAGTCAAGTGAGGAAGAGGCTCCTTTAGAAGTAGGTGCAGTTAGGAAGCAACAGACTTTCACAAGGAAACCAACGGTTTCAAAAAAAGTAGATAGTAGGAGGAAAGTTCTGTTGTTAGGAAGTAGTCATGGAAGAGGTGTGGGCCAGATTTTACAGGAAAAACTAGGTGACAGGTACCAGGTCACAAACATTTTCAAGCCCAGTGCAGGTCTAAGCCAGGTGGTAGAGGATATAGGTTCCTTGTGTAAGGGTTTCACAAAACAGGATCATGTTGTTATAGTGGGTGGGGTGGGAAACAGCATTGATAGGGATCAGGGCTACAATATTGAGTGTGACCTGGTTAAAATAGCTTCTGCAACGACTCAGACAAATGTTGGACTGTTGCCTGCTTTCATGCGGTACGATCAACCCCAATTGAACCGCTCCGTCAGGAGAGTCAATATGGAGATTGATCAACTGCTTAGGGCGGACACTCTGTCGGACATCGGTTTGGTTCCTGTGGATTCTATTGATAGGTGGGATTTCACTAGACATGGCCTACATCTCAATAGGAAAGGGAAGGGGAAACTAGCTGGGTTGATAGCAAAGTCCTTAAGGGGGGACACTGCAATTCATGAAGGTACTTCTTTTTTAGGCTAAGATCAGTGTCCAGTGAGAAGCTCAGGCAGGCAGGTGCTAAAAATGTTGAAAAATCAAATATTTCTCAGAGAAGTAAAGTAAAAAATAATGTTAGCATTTTTCACCAGAATATTGGGGGACTAAAGAATAAAATAGATGAGCTTTTAGTTTGTTTAGATGCTATAGAAACTGATAATGTAATAGATATACTATGCCTGTCTGAGCATCACATTGTCACCGGTATGGAAAATGTGAATGTCAGTGGATATAAATTAGTCTCTAATGTAAGTAGAGATAATAAGATAAGAGGAGGAGTTGCCATATGTGCCAAAAGCTATCACAGTGTAAAAAATTTAGAAACAAAAAAGTTTTGTGTAGAGCAACATATTGAAGCATGTGCCTGCCAGCTTAAACTTAATGATGATTATCTTATAATTGTAACAGTATATAGGTCCCCTTCAGGGAACTTTCAGTTATTTCTGGAAAACTTGGATGCCTTGTTGTGCTATCTGTCAGATAGGGGGAAGCAAATTATTATTTGTGGTGATTTCAATGTAGATTCACTGAAAGAGTGTAATAGGAAGAAAGACCTGGAAGTCTTACTTGGCTCATTCAATCTGACATCGGTTATTGATTTTCCTACTCGGGTAGTAAAGGACAGCAGTACATTGATAGATAACTTTTTTATAGACCAAGATAAGTTTAACAACATAAATGCTTGTCCCATTGAGAATGGTCTTTCGGATCATGGTGCACAGCTAGTAACAGTATATGAAATAGCTCCGTTCAGTAATTCGAAACTGTCCACCAGAATAGTGCGCTCGATTAATGACTTAACAACTAAAAATTTCAAAGAAAGTCTACAGCAGTTAGACTGGGATGAGGTTTACAAGGAACCTGATGTTAATTTAAAATATAATTTATTTCACGATACATTTGTAAGGGTATTTGATAACTGTTTCCCCAAGAAATTAGTAAAATTTAATTCTAAGAAACCATGCAAAAAACCATGGCTTACTAAAGGTATAAAAATATCGTGTAACCGAAAAAGGGAACTATATCTGTCCGCAAGAAAGAGTAATAACCCAGAAACAATAAAATATTATAAAAGCTACTGTGCTACATTAAGAAAAGTTATTAAAAAATCAAGAAGCATGTGCATCATGTCTGAGATTAGCTCCTCTGATAATAAAATTAAAACAATTTGGAATATTATTAAAAGGGAGACAGGGCAACCAAGAGCAGAGGAAGAGGGTATTACCATCAAAACAAATGAAAACTTTATCAACAAAAAGTCAGAAGTTGAAAACATTTTTAATGATTACTTTTTAAATGTTGTGGAGAAAATAGGATCTAAATGTTCATTAGAAGGAGCAAGGCAATTAATGGAAGAGGCCATACCCACACAATTTGATACAATTGAAATTCCACCCACCTCACCTTCAGAAATTAGGAAAATAATAAACTCTCTCAAGAGTAAACGGTCATATGGAATTGATGGCATTTCCAGCAGGGTATTAAAAACTTGTTCCCAGGAGATAAGTAGGATTCTCAGTCATATTTGTAATAGCTCATTAAAGCAGGGTATTTTCCCAGATAGACTGAAATATGCTATAGTTAAACCTTTGCATAAAAAAGGGGATACATACGATGTCAACAACTACCGGCCCATCTCACTTCTGACAGCTTTATCAAAGATTTTTGAAAAAGTTATGTATTCTCGAATTGCTTCACATATTAGTATAAATAATGTTCTAACAAAATGTCAGTTTGGTTTTCAAAAAAGCTTTTCAACTGAAAATGCTATATACACCTTCACTGATGAAATATTAAATGCTTTGAATAACCGGACATCACCAGTAGGGATTTTTTGTGATCTTTCAAAGGCGTTTGATTGTGTAAATCATGGGATTCTTCTAGATAAGCTTAAGTATTGCGGTATGAGTGGGACAGTGCACAAATGGTTTAAATCATACTTAACTGGAAGAGTGCAGAAAGTTGAAATAAGCAGTTCACATGATGTAGATGACACAATTAATTCTTCTAACTGGGGAGTTATTAAAAATGGGGTCCCACAAGGTTCGGTCTTGGGTCCTTTGCTGTTCTTAATATATATTAATGACTTGCCATTCTACATACATGAAGATGCTAAGCTAGTACTTTTTGCTGATGATACAAGTATAGCTATCACACCTGACAAACAGGAATTAACTGATGAAATTGTAAATGATATCTTCCAGAAAGTCATTAAGTGGTTCTCTACAAATGGACTCTCATTAAACTTTGATAAAACCCAGTATATACAGTTTCATACAGTAAATGGCATGACACCATTAATAAATTTAGACTTTGAACATAAATCTGTAGCTAAGGTAGAATATTCAAAATTTTTAGGTGTATGCATTGACGAGGGACTGAATTGGAAGAAACATATTGAAGATCTCCTGAAACGTCTGAGTTCAGCTACTTATGCTATCAGAGTCATTGCAAAATTTGGTGATATAAATCTCAGTAAATTAGCTTACTACGCCTATTTTCATTCACTGCTTTCATATGGGATCATATTCTGGGGCAATTCAACATTGAGTAAAAAAGTATTCATTGCACAAAAGCGTGTAATCAGAATAATTGCTGGAGCCCACCCAAGAGCATCCTGCAGACATTTATTTAGGGATCTAGGGATACTCACTGTAGCTTCACAATATATATATTCACTCATGAAATTTGTTATTAACAATCCGACTCAATTCAAAAGTAATAGCAGTGTGCATAGCTACGACACTAGGAGAAAGGATGATATTCACTATTCAAGGTTAAATCTAACGTTGGCTCAAAAAGGGGTGAATTATGCTGCCACAAAAGTCTTTGGTCACTTACCAAGTAGCATCAAAAGTCTGACAGATAGCCAACTAGTATTTAAAAAGAAATTAAAGGAATTTCTGAATGGCAACTCCTTCTACAATGTAGATGAATTTTTAGATAAAACATAAAAAATATATAAAAAAATAAAAAAATAAAAAAAAAAATTAAAAAAAAATTTACAAAAAAAAATTCTTAAAATATAGATTGTCAAGTATAGACATAATTTACTAAACTGACACGTTCCACATCATTACGAAATGTCGTATACATGATCTAAGGAACAAGTATTAATCTAATCTAATCTAATCTAATCAATGCGCTCGATCGATCCGCCGCGGTAGTAATTATCAGCTTCGTGTTTTCATGCTGTAGCTTGGGATATCGTAAACATGAGCGACTTTCAGAGCGCCTTCGCTGATGGAACGCTTCAGGGCTTGGACTGTCAAACCGTGGATCGAGGTTCGAACCTCGGTCATGGCAAATTGTTAGATTTTTCGATTTATTTTACAATATTTGTATTTCATTTTTATTTGCGTCTTATTTTCAAGTACACCATTGTGAAGTGTGATTAATATTCAGTTGTTTTATCTGTTTACAGCTGTTCTGTGATACAGAGTGCAAAAACAATAAAAATAAATAAAATTAAAGTCCTAAAGTATATTATTACATGATTACAATTACTGGCCGCCTATTCGTCAGCGTTCTCACAGCTAGTCGGGTGAAACCTTCGATAAAAACACCCAAGTCACAAAATTTCTCATACCATGCACAACACATGAACGACATATTGCCACATTCACGTGTTCTCCAAGATATCGTCCGTAGAAAACATACGTGATTTATATCCTTCAAGACAGGTCTGTGAGATATTATGGACTAAGGATATGAATTTTAGTGGCACCTAGAAATTTAGCTCAATCTTCAATACAAGAAAAATAAAAATAAGTTGAAAATTCATATTCACGGAATGAATGACATTAACTGTGGATGGTTAAAATTGAAAATGTGTAACCAGCTGTGATTCGAACTAGGGTTTCCTGATTCCTATGTAGTTGTGATCAACCCTACACCACTAGGGACACGGCGATTACCACACCTGCACGGAATTACTCAAGTACGCCTCCTGTCACATACAAATTCTCTTACGGGAAGCTGTTCACAAAACTATGAGTTTGAGTTCTAGCGGGCAGAATACAGTTGAGTTTTCCGATCTGACGGGAGGCGTGCTTAGGTAGTCCTTGCAGGTGTGATGATCACTGTGTCCCCAGTGGTGCAGAGGCCAGTGCAACTGCCTAGAAAGCAGGAGACCCGGGATCGAATCCCGGGCCGCGATGGAGTAGCCGAGCGTTCTAATGCGCCTAGCTGCGGAGCACGTCTCTACTTGCCGTCGGAGGTTCGAGTAGTCCCTCGGACATGGGTACATTTTTTGTCCTTAGCATAAGTTGACTTAGTTTGTAAGCCTAAGGACTGATGACCAAAGTTGATAAGTCACATATATTTACAAACATTTGAATTTTTTTCTCTTTTACCACGTTTTTTCTAAGATAATAGGATACGTAAGTGTTTGAGATATTACACTTTTTCAACCATTTTCGTCTCATTTTCATTTTTGCCGATTACAGCGCCATCTTTCATGAAATAAAAACTTTTTCATATAAAAGTTACAAATTTTTTCACGGAGAATCCAAATATGCAGTAAAAACGTAGATTTCAGAGTCGCTTCTCCCGCCCCTGTGGCTGGTCCCGGGGACGTCAGGCTTTGTGTTAATCGATGTCCCTCTTGGATGTGAACAACTATTGTTACAATTATTTTATTCTGACTTGTATTTTTACACATATTCCGAGAAACAGATTTAAGTGTCTCACTCTGTATATAGATAGATCATCAGTTTTGATGCGTGAGTTTGTGAGTGCTATATATGTTACAATTGTATCCATTTTATTCTATATGCGTGATATATTTCAATATAGGGTAACATCTAAATTATTGATTAAGAATATGTGTTCCATGATCGCTCGTTGAATATTTCATTTTAAATCACCAGTTTCCACAATATTAATTGTCATCTTCAGGTCTGCAAGGTTAAATTTTTACACAATAGCACCTCTTGTGACATAACGTTTGATGTCTAAGTTATAAAAGTCACATACATATTTCATATGTACTGTGTTAAATGCATATAAACTAGATGTATCAAATTTGAAATTATATCCTGTAGTTGGTTTATATGTACTTAACACCGTACGTTTAAAATATGTATATGAGTTTTATAACGTAATCAACATGAACTAAGTCTCATGAAATGCTGTTTTATAAAAATTTAGTGTTGCAGATATGAAGATGACAACTTTGATTCTCGAAAGCGGTTATATAGAATAAAATATTCAACAAGTGATCTTGACATATATATTCTTACCAAGCTCCATTTCGTCTTTGTGTTGACTCTCAAACTTGAGCAAAGGGAACTACAACTTGGAATTTTAATTTCATTTCAACTTGATACTTCTACCTGTCTCTACGAAAATCGGTTAAACTGAAGGACAGACAGATGGATGACAAGTAAAATTGTCCTGTAAGTAGGGACACGAAACTTAAGCATAAAAGACAACGATAAAAAAGGCATAAATTTGGCACATCGTCGATAATTCTTTCGATATCACGTATTTTTATGAAATATCTAAAAATTTCTTAATGTA
This sequence comes from Locusta migratoria, assembly GCA_026315105.1. Taxonomy (NCBI): domain Eukaryota; kingdom Metazoa; phylum Arthropoda; class Insecta; order Orthoptera; family Acrididae; genus Locusta; species Locusta migratoria. The sequence goes on along the minus strand of CM048754.1, from coordinate 79,989,750 downwards.
TCATGTAAGAAATTTTATAAAATTGGTAACGGAATTTCGTCAATAGGTCTAATACTAAATTACATGGGAGTTAATGAAAGTTGAAAGTCATTTACTATATATGTCTTAAAATACAGTTAATTTCCCATTTAATGAACTATGACGTGACGTCGAAACAGTATGGAAACTACACAAAAAGATGACGACGACGACGACGACGATGGATGATGATGATGATGGTGATGTTGATGATAATAATACACAACGAATTTGCCAATAAAGCTAGCATAATCGGCATAATAGAACATCTAATTTGGTCAATATTATACAGAATATAGCAATACCTACAGAATCTATCAAAAGGGGATAGGCAACAGACGGAAAATAGTACAACTATACCTGGAAGTAAAAACAGCTGAAATGACAAAAAAATTGAAAGAAAATTGGCGCAAATGGCATGGAGAAAAGCAAATGGATAAAAAGCGCTGAAGTTGGAATAAAAATAGTAAAAAAGAACAAAGATTTCAAAAAGTAGCAGAAAAGTTCCCAAAAATGTGGTATTTGACTTAAAATGGAACTAAATGTGGCACAAGTAGCACAGAAATTGCCAAGGTAACGCCGAATTTGGCAAAAACGTAATACCGAATTAGGTAAAAAGTAAAACCGGAGGTGGTCAAAAGTAATGGAAACTGTAGCACCGAACTCTGCCGATGCGTAGCGCCGAACTCTGGCAGACCTTAACTCTGAATTTGGAATTTGCCAAAATGGAACAAAGAATTTACAATTTGCCAAAACGGAACAACGAATTTGCCAAAAAATAATGCCAGGCAATGCCCCGTGAGAATGGCTGCATGGTCTAAGGCATAATGCTGCAGACTGCGCGGCCGCTCCCGCCGGAGGTTCGAGTCCTCCGTTGTGTGTGTGTGTGTGTGTGTGTGTGTGTGTGTGTGTGTGTGTGTTGCGTCCTCAGCGTAAGTAATTTTGTTTATTGGTCTAGGGTCTAATGACCATAGCAGTTTGGTCCAATAGGTTTACAAACATTTGAATACCTTGAATCAGCCAAAAAATGGTACCAATATAGGAAAAAATAACTTGGAAATAAAAAATAAATATACAGGAAGGAAACACCTAAATTAACCAAAATCAGCACCAATATGAACAAAAAGTAGAACCGAAATTAGAAATACATTGAAGTAGTCAAGACCAACACCAAAATCAGTATAAAAATAAATCGAAACTAGGCATCATCAAACTACAGGCCTTTCAGTATAACAATTGGAAGTAGGGAGCAGTGAGAGAAAATAGTTCGACACCGTATGGGTGATATTGTCTGGTTCACTGACGGGTCAAAATCAGACCAAGGCGTTGGGGCCGTGGTGTATGGGGTGCAGCCAAGACTGGAGGGCGTCATCTGTCTAGGGAAACTGGCCTCAGTATTCCAGGCCGAAATCACTGCCAAATTCAAATGTTCAAATGTTTGTTAAGCTTATGGGATTTAACTATGGGGTCATCAGTCCCTAAACTTACAAACTACTTATGAACTACTTACGAACTAGGACGGCACAAATATCCATGCCCGAGGGGGGATTCGAACCCCCGACCGTAGTGGCCGTGCTGACCGTGACTGGAGCGCCTCAGTCACCTCGGCCACCGCGGCCGGCGAAATCACTGCCATCAGGGCGTGTGTGGAGGAGAATTTGCGTAGGTGCTACAAAGATTGTAGCATCTATATATATTCAGACAGCCAGGCAGCCCTGAGATCACTGGCAGCTCCTGTAACAAGGTCTAAAATTGTTGCAGAATGTCACAGGGTTCTGGTGGAGCTAGGGGAAAGCAATAGAGTAAACCTATTGTGGGTCCCTGGCCACTCGGGGATCAGTGGCAACGAACATGCCAGGATGGGGGCAGAGACTCCATTTATTGGACCGGAACCTGTCCTGACAATCACCAAGGCAATGATCAAATTGGAGGTACGTAACTGGCTCAGAAGACAGTACGTAGAATATTGGACCAAAGTCCATCAACAAAAACACGGCAAGGTAATGATGACAAAGCCATGTTTTAAAAGAAGCTCTGCAATCCTGGGTCTGAACAGGAGAGAGATTAGACTCATGGTTGGATTTCTGACAGGCCATGGGAATTTCAAAAAACACCTACGTACAATGGGAATAACAGAAGAGGTCCCTAAATGTAGGATCTGTAATGACGGTGATGAATCTGCATCACATCTAATCTTCGAATGCATTGCATTGGAGAGTAAGAGACACAGAACATTTGGGACAACCAGACCCGAAGAAATTGTGTGTAATAAAGAACTGGTAAAGGGACTTCTTGCACTGTTCAAGGGCATTGGTTGGCTTTACTAGATATACAGGGAGCGATGCCGCACAATAAACTTAGTTTCGGTGCGGGCAGTGGCGGGTTGGACCAAGACTCTTTTAGCTTCCCTGAGAAAATCAATCAATTAATCTTAAAAGTATTTAATTACGGAAGGTCTCCTTAGCCACTTGATGGTGATAGGCGGCACTTCCGTGGAGTGAGGCGTTGTCGGCAATTAAAAGCCGCTGAGCAGCGCTTATCGGCCGCCTGCCATGTCGCCCTGGAGTTACGGCGGTCGTCGCCGAGATGGCTGGCGTGTTCTGGCGCACGTCATGGGAGTCGCGGGGCGACGTTTAGCTCCAGACACGCGACCCTGCGTGACGAGGCCGCCGATAAAGCCCAGACAGGGGCTCTCCCGTCCTCTGTCAAGTCAGGGCACAGCCCCGTACCACGCGCTCGCACCTGTCAAGCGTCTGTCGAGAACATCTCTAGAGTCACGACCGCAGCATTACTCACAAGTCCTCAGCCCCAGCCAAACTTTTACGGAATTCCAGCAGTATAGTTAGCGTTATGCCATCTTAATTTCGACGATTTTTCGTGAACTTCCACCTTACTTCAGCAGCCCATTGTAACGCATCCTCTCCAAGTCTTCTAATACATCTTCCTCTTCATATCCCTAATCTTCTTCATTTCTTCGGCATCTACTTCATTTCTTCGCCATCTACTTCATTTCTTCGCCACCTACTTCATTTCTTCGTCACCTACTTCATTTCATCGTTATCTATTTCATTTCATCGTCATCTTTTTGATTTCCTCATCTTCTTCATCATCATTATTAAAGGAACCATCAATTTTCACCAAATTCCACTCAAAACTTCTAGTACCACTATCACCACTTAGAATATCATCTTAAACTACATGATCCTCAGCCGCTGCTACATTAACATCAGTGATCTCCTGTTCCTTCACTACATCTAAAGATACGCCCCCTAATAATGTTTGTTGTTGTTGTGGTCTTCAGTCTGGAGACTCTCCACTCTATCCTGAGCAAGCCTCTTCATCTCCTCGTAAAACCTGCAACCTACATCCATTTCAGTCTGCTTACTGTATTCATCTCTCGGTCTCTCTCTGCCGTTTTTTACCCCACACACTTCGCGTCAATGCTAAATTCACAATTCCTTGATGTCTAAGAATGTGTCCTACCAATCGATACCTTCTTTTAGTCAAGGTATGCCAGAAATTGCATTTCTCTGCCGAATTCTGTTCAGTACCTCCTCATTAGTTACGCGACCCACCCACCTAATCTTCAGCATTCTTCTGTAGCACTACATTTCATAATCCTCTATCCTTTATTCTCTTCCTGCTCGCACTGTTTACCGTCCATGTTTTACTCCCATACAAGGCAACACTCCAAACAAATGCCTTCAGGAACAACTTCCTTACACTTAAATTAATATTCGATGTTGCAAATTTCTCTTTTTCAAAAACACCTTTCTTCCCATTGCCATTGTGCATTTTATATCCTCTCTACTACGACCATCACATGTTATTTTACTGTCCAAGTAACAAAACTCGTCTATCTCTTTTATTGTTTCGTTACCTAATCTAATTCCTTCAGCATCGCCCGATTTTCTAAGACTGCACTCTATTGCCCTTGTTTTACTCTTGTTAATGTTCCTTTTATAAGCACCTTTTAACACACTGGCTATTCCTGTTACCAAACCAAATTCATCATTGCGATTATGTTTTCGTTAACAACTAACTCATGTCATTGCCAGATTCATAAAATAGGTTTGTCAATACTCCATCCTCTAATTCAAATCTATATTTGTAGTGAATTTCATCTTGTGCATGTTCAGTTATACCTTTGAAACCGATGAAATCAGATTCCAAAACATATACTGCTTTAACATTTCCGGTTTTAAATTTAACATCATCAAGTCCAGACCTAAAACACTGCACATCAAGTTTAAGCCCGTCTGTTGTCTTTTCTATTTTATACAGCGCAGAAAGACGCGTTATAGCGCTCGGCCAATCAGCCGCGTCATCAGAAGAAGAAACAGTATTATCCGATAGCCATTGTTCGAGGAGGAGATCAAGCTGTTTATTTGCGAAGTAGTGACAGAGCGCAGTTTATCGACTCCGTCTCGACGACCAGAAACAACACACGGAATGACGCGGTGTTCTCGTGGGGAAACCTTTGCTGAGTACAACTAATGTGCTATAAATACTACTTTTCCAGTTGGGTGGCCTTGACGTACGTAGTTGGTTTTATAATTATGATGGCGGATGTTTGTATCTAAGATGACAGACCACTGAAGATGTTTTATTGCCAGTAGAACAAAACGCGTCCGATGAGAAAAGCGCATGTTATTTTTAGTTGCATAGATGGACAAACATTACCCATCAGAATTATAAATATTACGTATATAAATTTGTTTCTTATTTACATGCACTATATGTGTTGACTTGGTAGATACGTAATTCCTCTCAAGACAGCTCCATATACTGATCTTCTCGTTAGGAAAGTATTCTAAATTATTATTATTCTTATTATTACTTTACCAGCTTAAAAATGCCCCTGTCAAAGCACAAAACATTGAAATAGTGCAGAAAGATGGAGCAGGATGCGTCATCTGAACAATATCGTTTAAGGTATGAAAACATAGACTGACGCTCAAAACTTTCATTATTATTTTGTATTTAAACAATAAATCAGTGTCCAGAGACATATTTTGTTTCAATATAAGTGAAAGGCATAAATCTGAATGACAGACATAGAATTAAAATTTGTGCCAAGAACGGGGTACGAAACCGGGATCTCCTGCTTAGTAAACAGGCGCTGTCTGACTTGATAACGCCTGACACGAATTTCTCTCTCTCTCTCTCTCGTAACCTCTCCTTCATCTTACAATATTGAATATCTTCCCGCTTTCCTCTAGTTACTTGACGTATTTCACTCTCTCCTCACCTGCAGTCTTTGTCTGCTACGGCTAACATCGGTACAGTGAGAATTACTCCCAGACGACTATCCACATATTTCCTCATCCTACCCTACCACTGTATCCCATATATTCTTTTACTCTTCCTGATAACCTCCTCACTTGTTTAAATGAGATGTGTAGTGTCCGTGTTTATTGATGGAACCAAAGGACATGTCCTTAAAAAATGCCTGCTTGTCTTCCTTTCTTAATCCGTTCGCTTAATTCTCAACGTCCTTTTGGTAATGCTGCAAGGCAAAAATGATTTTCCTCTTATTTTCGGTTTTCCCCGCTCTCTGTGAGTCAATCCCTGACATGGTATTAACATTAATTTTCAATCTAATGTTCAAACACTCAAATACCCTATCTGCCTAACTACATAAACTTTGTAATTCATTTCACGATATTTTGTGTGTTGCTATGGGATTTCTTCTTGTGATGTAATTATTAACTGAAAAATTTATATGCTGCCGAGATTGAACCATATTAGTGCCCTACTTTTCTGAAAATGGCCTTTAATGAAGTGCGTAGTTGAATAACCGTGAGTCGTAATAAACATACTATGTAAATGTGACAGATGGTTGTCTGGCAGTGGCAAATACCAAAAAGAAAAACAAACTGGAAGTGCCTGGATGGTCTGTAGCGTAGCTCGAAGTCTATAAAAACGAGACCTTTGTCGTGTTCATAAATCTGATGTGTTGCATAGCGCAACGAAGGAAGGAAGGGGTTTAACTTACTGTCGTTATCGTGGTCATTAGCGACAGAACTCAGGCTCGGATTGACTTTTCTTAAAAATAGGAAATGCAATCGGTCGTGTCCTTTCAAAGGACACACCCCGTCATTTGCCTCAAGTGATTTCGGGAAATCAGATAGTACAAGGTGTCCAGTAGGTTAATATAATGAGTATTACGTTGTGATATGGCTAAAACCAGTGAAATCTTATCGAATGGGCGTATGTACAATTCTGTTGTGGAGTGTCCTTTAAGTCGATAAGTCGTTTGTTTCAGCATTTTTACAACGACCTTGGTCAAAGCTAAGGACGGTATCGAACGGTTCAGTTGAGCTACAAAATACGCTCTGGAAATGGATACTAAGGATTTACTGATAAGCACAAAGACCTTAGTTGTGATCATATAGACCTACTGATCTGTTGCTTAACTCGATGTCTTCGTCTACATTATTTGAGAGGTGAAATCTGCTCACGTCTCCTGACGAGAATAGGTACGATTCTCGTTACCGTTCTGTGCTACACTTGCTGGTTCCAATGCGTCCTTTACATCCGCCATTTTCATAACCTCATTAGTCAGCGCCGACAGATGGTATCGATGGCTTCAATTAACACAGGAAGAACAGCACTCCGGAAATTTAAACTCAAGTGTTTACACATTGGTGCTGAGTCTTTTGTTATAGTCATACACAGTTGTTTTGCGTAGCTTGATCTGTAGAACAGCTGAAGGGAGGCATTTTGATTGGGAAATGAAGAAACGAGCGAATGTCTTCTCAAGAGAAGATTTACTGGGTTTTTCCTTTTTCCAAAATTATTCGATATGTACTTCACGAAAGTTGTGCAGGATATCGACGAGAAATTTGGAGAAGGACTTAAAGTTCGGGAAGAAGAAATAGAAAATTAGCTATTAGCAGATGACATTGTAATTCTGTCACAGACTTTTAAGGACCTAGAAGAGCATTTTAATGGAATGGACACTGACTTGAAAGGATAGTTTAAGATGAACATTAACAAGAGCAAGGGTAATGGCATGTAGTCTAAGAAAATAAAACGACATTGAAGGTATTAGATTAGGTAATGACACAATAAAAGTAGTAGATTAGTTTTGTTACTTGGATAGCAAGACTACTTCTGATGGCAGAAGTAAAGAAGATGTAAAATGCAGAATGGCTATTGGAAGAAAAGCGTTTCTAAAATAGCGAAATTTGCTGACACCCAATAATAATTTAACAATTTAAAGCCATGCTGACTTTGTGTCGACCATGACTGTATCTAAACAATTAAAAGGCTACCAGTTACAAGTGTGATTTGAGTGTTAAAAATTATTTAACAGCGACATGTTTCGATGCTGTGCATTATCAACAGGCTATAGGCAATCAAAATATATTGCTAAAGGTGTACATTAATCTATATTGACAACATCTTGATATTTATGGCAATTAACCTGTGAAAACATTAATATGACCCATATTTCACAGGTTAATCGCCATAAAAATGAAGATTTTGTCAATATAGATTAATGCCGACTCCCATGAACCACAGACATTGCCGAGGTGGGGTGGCTTGCGTGCCTCAACGATACAGATAGCCGTACCGTAGGTGCAACCACAGCGGAGGAGTATCTGTGGAGAGGCCAGACAAACGTGTGGTTCCTGAAGAGGGACAGCAGCCTTTTCAGTAGTTACAGGGGCAACAGTCTGGATGATTGACTGAGCTGGCCTTGTAACATCAGCTAATGTGGCTTTGCCACACAGCTACTGCGAACGGCTGAAAGCAAGGGGAAACTACAGCCGTTACTTTTCCCGAGGACATGCAGCTCTACTGTATGGAAAAATGATGATGTCATCCTCTCGGGTAAAATATTCCGGAGGTAAAATAGTCCCCCATTCGGATCTCCGGGCGGGGACTACTCAGGAGGATGCGATCATCAGGAAAGACAATACTGGCATTCTACGGGTCGGAGCGTGGAATGTTGGATCCCTTAATAGAGTAGGTAAATTAGAAAAGTTATAAAGGGAAATGGATAGGTTGAAGTTAGATATAGTGGGGATTAGTGAAGTTCGGTGGCAGGATGAACAGGATTTCTGGTCAGTTGAGTACAGGGTTATAAATACATAATCAGTTGGGGGTATAACAGGAGTAGGATTGACAATGAATAAGAAAATAGGAATGCGGGTAAACTACCATGACCAACATAGTGATCGCATTATCATTGTCAAGATAGATACGAAGCCAACACCGACAACAGTAGTACAGGTTTATATGCCAACTAGCTCTGCCGATGATGAGGAAATCGAAGAAATATATGAGGAGCTAAAGGAAATTATTCATACAATTAAGGGAGAGGAAAACTTAATTGTTATGGGAGACTGGAATTCGGTAGTAGGACAAGGAAGGGAAGGGAAGATAGTAGGTGAATATGGTCTGGGCAAAAGGAATGAAAGAGGAAGCCGCCTGGTAGAATTCTGCACAGAACATAATTTAGTTATAACAAACACCTGGGTTAAGAATAACAAAAGAAGGTTGTATACTGGAAGAGACCAGGAGACACCGAGAGATACCAGATAGATTTTATAATGGTAAGACCTAGATCTCCGAACCAGGTTTTACAGTCTAAGTAAGACATACCCAGGGGCAGATATAGACTCTGACCATAACTTGTTGGTTATGAACTGTAGGCTGAAACTGAAGAAACTACAAAAAGGTAGGAAAATAAGGAGATGGGACCTGGATAAATTGAAGGAACCTGAAGTTCTTAAGAATTTCAGAGGGAGCTTTAGGCAACAATTGACAGAAACGGGAGAAAATAAAACAGTAGAAGAGGAATGGGTAGCATTGAGAGATGAAATAGTGAAGGCAGCAGAGGACAAAATAGGTAGGAAAGCAAGACCTACAAAAAATCCTTGGATATCACAGGAGATACTAAATTTAATGGATGAAAAGAGGAAATATAAAAATGCAGTAAATGAAACAGGCAAAATGGAGTACAAACGACTAAGAAATGAGATTGACAGGAAGTACAAAATGGCTAAGCAGGAGTGGCTAGAAGGCAAATGTAAGGATGTAGAAGAATGTATAAATAGGGGAAAAATAGATACAGCTTACAGGAAAATAAAAGAAACATTTGGAGATAAGAAAAACAGCTCTATGAATATCAAGGACACTTCTCAGCAAAGAAGGGAAAGTTGAAAGATGGAAAGAGTATATAGAGAGGCTCTATGAAGGAAATGAACTTAGCGGCAGTATTGTAGAAAGGGGAGAAGAAGTAGATGAAGATGAAATAGGAGATACTATACTGAGAGATGAATGTGACAGAGCACTGAAAGACCTAAGTCGAAACAAGGCCCCTGGAGTAAATGATACTTCCTCAGATCTACTGAAGTCTCTGGGAGAACCAGCCATGACAAAATTGTTTCACCTGGTGTATAAGATGTATGAGACAGGTGAAGTACCCTCAGACTTTAAGAAAAATGTTATAATCCTCATTCCAAAGAAAGCAGGTGCAGACAGGTGTGATAACTACAGAACCATCAGTTTGATAAGTCGTGTTTGCAAAAGACTAACACGAATTATTTACAGAAGGATGGAAAAGCTGGTAGAAGCCGACCTCGGGGAAGATCAATTTGGGGTCAGGAGAAATGTAGGAACACGGGAGGCAATACTCACTTTACGGTTTATCCTAGAAGATAGATTAAGAAAAGGCAAACCTACATTTCTAGCTTTTGTAGATTTGGAGAAGGCTTTTGACAATGTTGATTGGAATAAACTCTTTCAAGCTCTGAAGCAAGCAGGAGTAAAATATAGGGAGCGTAAGGTTATTTACAACTTGTACAAAAACCAGATAGCGGTTGTCAGAGTTGAAGGGCATGAAAGGGATGCAGTGGCCGGAAAGGGAGTAAGACAGGGTTGTAGCCTTTCTCCAATGTTATTGAATTTGTACATTGAGCAAGCTATACAGGAAAGCAAGGAGAAATTTGGAGAAGGAATTAAAGTTCAGGGGGAAGAATTTAAAACATTGCGTTTTGTCGACGACATAGTAATTCTGTCAGATACAGCAAAGGACCTGGAAGAGCAATTGAACGGAATGGACAGTTTGCTGAAAGGTGCATATAAGATGAACATTAACAAGAGCAAAACTAGGGTAATGGAGTGCAGTGTAAGAAAATCAGGTGATGCTGAAGGAATTAGATTAAGTAACGAAGCAGTAAAGGAGGTAGAAGAGTTTTGTTACTTGGGCAGTAAAATAACAAATGATGGTCGCAGTACAGAGGATATAAAATGCAGAATGGCAATGGGTAGAAAAGCGTTCTTGAAAAAGAGAAATTAGTTAACATCGAATATTGATTTAAGCCTAAGGAAGACCTTTCTGAAGGCATTTGTATGGAGTGTTGCCTTGTATGGGAGTGAGACATGGACGATAAACAGTGCGGACAGGAAGAGGATTGAGGCTTTTGAAATGTGGTGCTACAGAAGAATGCTGAAAATTAGGTGGGTGGACCGCATAACTAATGAGGAGGTACTGAACAGAATTCGGGAGAAAAGAAATTTCTGGCATACCTTGACTAAAAGAAGGGATAGATTGGTAGGACACATTGTTAGACATCAAGGAATTGTGAATTTAGCGTTGGAGGGAAGTTTGTGGGGTAAAAATCGCAGAGAAAGACCAAGAGATGGATACAGTAAGCAGATTCAGACAGATGTAGGTTGTCGTTCTTATGTGGAGATGAAGAGGCTTGCTCAGGATAGGGCATTGTGGAGAGCTGCATCAAACCCGTCTCCGGACTGAAGACCACAACAACAACAACAGATTAATGTAAAGTTTTAGCAATATATTATGTATGCCTATAGCCTTATGATATGGACAGCATCGAAACATGTCGCTATTAAATAGTTTTTGCACTTATATCGTAGTTGTGACAGGTAGCGGAAATTACAATCAATCTTCTAAATATTAGTTGAAATATCAAGAACTCCTTTCTGAAAGCATTTGTCTGGAGTGTAGCCTTGTATGTGAGTAAAATGTGGGCGACATAGAATTCGGACAGAAAGACGATAGAAGCTTTTGAAATGTCATGGTACAAAAGAATGCTGATATGTGTAGATCGCGTAACTATTAAGGAGGTAATAAATAGAATTAGGGAGAAAAGAAATTTCAGGCAAATCTTGATTAAAAGTAAGGATCAAAGTAGTGGGACACATTCTGAGACATCAAGGGCTTGTCTGTTCAGTATTGGAAGCGAGTGTGTGGGCTAAAAATCGATGAGGAAGACCAGCAAGAAATACAGTAATCATATTCAAATTGACGTAGGTTTCCTTTTTTATTTAGAAACCAGCTTAATTCCCGCTGCATGGGTTGTTTCAGCTTCTAAAAATAAATTTTCATAGCTTTAGCTTTAAAAATGCATTCCTAATCAAGTAATTTGACACAACTTGCCACCCACTATTGCATCATTGATGGCAGAATTCAAAACATTCCGAAACAATGTTTTTAAATTCTAACCATGGTTCCAAATCCAAGTTTCCGCATTTCTAGCATCAAATTAGGCTTAGTAGCACCCTTAAAAGATTTTCTCTAATTTCGCCCGCTTAATGGTTGAATTTCCAAATATGCCGAAACTCGTGTTTTTAAAATTTCAATGAAAAATCTAAATCCGAAGTTAAACAACATCTACAAATTTCAAGTTTCTATCGCCTGTAGATTCACTTTTCTGCGCCATATTCTATCTTCTAGAAACGGATCGAGAACGTGGAATTTATTTCTTACGCTTTGGAATTTTTCTTGGTTGCAGAAGAACAACTGAAGAATGTGTATCATGAAACTTCCTGGCAGATTAAAATTGTGTGCCGGAATCGGGACTCGAACCTGGGACCTTTGCCTTTCGCGGGCAAGCGCACTACCGACTGTAGACGGTAGACGGTAGTGCGCTTGCCCGCGAAAGGCAAAGGTCCCAGGTTCGAGTCCCGGTTCCGGCACACAATTTTAATCTGCCAGGAAGTTTCATATCAGCGCACACTCCGCTGCAGAGTGAAACTATCATTCTGGAAACATTCCTTAGGCTGTGGCTAAGCCATGTCTCCACCATATCCTTTCTTCCAGGAGTGCTAGTCTTGCGTGTCTGCAGGAGAACGTCTGTGAAGTTTGGAAAGTAGGAGACGAGATACTGGCGGAAGTAAAGTTGTGAGGCGGCATTTTGAGTCGTGTCGGGATAGCACAGTCGGTAGTGCGCTTGCCCGCGAAAGGCAAAGGTCCCAGGTTCGAGTCCCGGTTGCGGCACACAATTTTAATCCGCCAGGAAGTTTCAAATCAGCGCACACTCCGCTGCAGAGTGAAAGTTTCATTCTGATTGTGTATCATGTTTCGCTTTGCTGTTATAGTGTCAAAAGTCATCGCTGTCTTCAGTTTGAATTTTATATAAACTGACGTCTTTGAACCACTATATCTTCCACCCCTTTATAGCTGTCGACACGGAACTGCTATGGTGTACAACGGGAGACTTTGTACTACAACACAGAGAGATCGTTCGTCTCAATTGTGTAGTTTTTGCTGAAGAGCAACATATTAACACCCACATGTAGAATTTTATATAAGTCGGTAACTTTCAACTCCAATATCTTCCACCCCCTTATCGTTAACAACACTCTACCACCATAGTGCACAATGAGAGACTGATATCTACTACCACGTACAAACACTATTCGTTTGCGATGAATAGTTTTGGGTGCACAGTGAAATATAGGCACATACACCTCAATTTTGGTATATATTAAGATGAAGAGGCTTGTACACGACTGGGTAGCGTAGAGAGCTGAATCTATCTTGGACTGAAGACCAAATCAACAGCTGATTTTGGGGGAGTTGTTTTCGCGCACCTTTTTGAAAATGTCACCGGGCAAAGCCGATTGGCGGTATCGAACACTTCAGTTGGCACATTTTCCGTGCACCGAAAGGAAGTATTAAGCTTTCGTTATTAACTAAATAATTCTCAGTCTCTGTTGCAATATTTTTATTCTCCAATTACGCTTTTCGCGCTGTTAGCGCATCATCAGACTGAATGTTGCTAAGGTGAGTAAATTTTGAAAAGCCAGACTTACTTGGGCGGAGATGGAGCCAGAGGACTATCTAAAGCTATGGTGGAGGTGGCTTTACAATTTGTGTTCTGTCACTGAGCCCCTGCAAAGAAGTAAACGTACAAATTACGTAAGGGTTATTTGAAGAAGAATAACTAGGGATAAATAAATGGAATGATTTTTTATATGTTAAACTCACCATAGCAGCAAGTGAGCGGCAGGTCCGTGTTTACAACTGGTAGCATTGTTAATAACTGCGGAACATAAATGCGACTTGTAGCCTTCACGATCAATGACAGGATCCAGTATCGCTTTCACCACTTTGAACGGCTAGTTAAGGACTCTTTTAGCCAGTCAGGCGTCTACAAAATACAATGTTTGCAGTGACCCTTATCATACATTGGCCAAACTGGACGAGCCTTCAAAACTAGGTTCCAAGAATATCTTTTAACTAAGAAAGGCGATGCCAAAAATAATTCGGCCTTTTCCGAGCACCTCAAAAGAAGCAAACACATTCAGCCCTCCCCCTCCCCCCTAGACAAATTGCAAGTTCTTCACATCGTCCCAAAGGAAAAAAAAAATACTCTCACTTCTGGAAGAATTAGAAATCACTAAATTTGTGGAACGGTCTCCTGAACACAGTCTCAACGAACAGCTCATTACAAAAAATCAAACTTTTTACATCATGTTATCCATCTTTCTCCAAAATAACGCCCTTATGACAATTCACAACATGTTCCACTCCACCCCCAGACCTCTAATAACTTCGTTTTCATTCATTCGTTATTGTTTCACTACCACCATGTATCATTTCACAAGACCCATTCCCCCCCCCCCCCCCCCCCCCGTCACAAACACCTCTGACAATACCAAGCTACCACTTGGCAAGCCGCTCATTCTCGCAGGCTGTTAACTCTGTCCATACCGCTCTGTTTGACGGTCGCATTTATGTTCCGCAGTTATTAAACGTGGACCATATAAAGAGCATACTATTAATTTCCATTCTATACCCCTTTAGTCGCTAGTTATTCTAGTTCAAATAACCCTTACGTACTTTGTAAGTTTACCGCTTTGCAGGGGCCCAATGACAGAACACAAATTGTTAAGCTACCTCCACCACAGCTTTAGATAGTCCTCTGGCTCCATCTCCGCCCAAGTAAGTCTGACTTTTCAGAATTTACTCACCTTAGCAACATTAGATTCGCTGCCCGCCATGTACGCGGACTGTAACAAAACATTTGTCTTTTCCCAGTCTGACGATGCGCTAACATCGCGTAATTGGAAAATTAAGAAATATTGCAACAAAGACTGAGAATTATTTAATTATTCAACACTGTTGCTGCGCCAGCCGCCAGCACCACTATCATGGAATGGAACGAAATGTATTCGTTATTAATATTTTTCATTATTCCAGCTGTGTAATGTTTTAGTAGACAGTACTCGCTACCGTAGCACAGCCCGTGTCGGCTGTCTCTTACGTAACAGACAAGTTTTTGACAGCGCGCGTTGGACCCCAGCTGTCGCGAGTTCGATAGGATAGCGGCCGGTGGTTCGCCGCCTGGCCGTTTGCGCCCCCGGGCGCCCTCTGTCGCGGCCGCCACCCGCACGCGGTTCGCCCTCCCGCCGACTGTTGGCGCTAGTGCGCAGCGGCTCGCCAAGCGGTTCCAGCCCTTGCCGCGGGGGGCTCTGCCGTCAACGCCGCTCCCTCCCGCCGACGTCCGCCGTCGCGTACGCCAAACGTGACAGCGGTCCCGCGTTCGACGAGAACTTCTGCTCGCGGATAATATTTTTTTTTTTTTTCGATCGTCGCCCTCACCCGCAACATTTGTAACATTAGATTCACTGCCAAGGGGGAGAAAAAAAATCATTATACAAACACGCAAACACGTATACAGAAATTCTGATTATTACTATTACTTACAAAAGGACGCTAATAATGATATTTACGTAATTCCAAAGGGACTTTTGCCATATTTGTATGCAAATCAAATATAATCGCTGCCGAATTCCCTGTGACGGAAGTTTATAATATCGATTCCATTTGAAATACGTTCATTTGTCTCCTACTGTTGTGAAGACTTATTATTTTAGGCCTAATTCTAGCAGGTGTTTTTTTCCAAATAAACAATCCCTGAGACGGATTTTCGTCTCGATCATGTGAAAGACAGCAGTGATGACTCTGAGGCATTGAATTAAAATTTGTGATGCGGCCGCGAATCGAACCCGGACCTCCATGCTAATTAGGCAGACGTCTTAACTTTTTATTTATTTATCTTTTTGTTCTATGAGTACTTCTGTTCGTTGCGGACATTGATCATGTTTGTTCGTTCTTGTTCGATTTGTTCTTGGATCAGGATTTTTTTTTTTTTTTTTTTTTTACAGAGGGCGTTTAACCCTCTGACCGGGCGCGCTGAGCCACGGCGCCCGGCAACCGTTAGACCACCACACCACTAACGATTAAAGCGCCTTGGAATAGTCTAAGTGCGATTTCCCTTCACTATGTCCATTGCCGAGGTGCTATTCTGCTGCGTGGACAACCTTGGCAGTAGTGGCAGTTACCTTTGGAACACAGAAGCTGAATAAAAGTTTGTGACGTGGAGGGAAATCGTACATAGACTATTCCGAGGCGCTTTAATCGTTAGTGGTGTGGTGGTCTGAGAAGCCGTGACTGAACTTACTAGTCGCAGGGAACCGAGATCTTCTGAACTAAACAACGAACATCAAGATCTATTAAACAAAAATAAATAAATAAATAAAAATAATGAAATAAAATTATAGTAATGTGAATAAAGAGAATTTATTTGTTTTGTCTCCTACACATTCCCCTTCCTTTTCTTTCTTTCTCTTCCCTTATATAGTTAGTTTACAGGGGTAGTTTTAGTTAGGCGCCAACGCCTGAAGAGGTTGAGGTTCTTTTTATTAGGGTCAAAGTTTCCTTTCCTTTTGTGGTCCCTTTTCCAAAAAAAAAAAAAAAAAAAAAAAAAATAACGGTTAAGACGTCTGCCTAGTAAGCATGGAGGTCGGGGTTCGATTCCCGGCCGCATCACAAATTTTAATTCAATGCTTCAGATTTATCAATAAGGTGTCTTTTAGTTTTAAAAAGTGTAACAACAAAGTAAAAGTTACTTCATAAACATAGTACACGCAATATCAGTACTTCTTAATACACGGTACGCAATAAGGATGTTATTTGTTCATTATGCTCTAGTTCAGGACTTTGTCGGTACACTGTAATGAGATGGAACTGCGTTATTTCCGATAAAGATGCATGCTGATTGTTGTTAGGGAAACACGAAAAATATACGTAAAGATACTTGCAATTATATGCAGACCAGTTGCTACCAACCTTGTTTTTTAAACCAGAGATCGCTTGCATTTCTTTGTTCTGAGCAGGATCCACAACTTTATACGAAAATAAACAATGTCGAACTAAAAATAAACTCACATTAGAACGTTCAAACTCATTCTTTAACTCGGAATAATTTGTATTAAAAGTAGTATTATAAAATAAAGTTTATTTGCTTAAACAATGCAGTAGTCAAGGAGACAAATCCTTGAACTAGAAAAACAAGCGGCTAGAATAGGACTTCACAACTCCTTCGAAAGAAGTGGAATTATGATAAACAGCAAACTCCCAGGTTGAAATTTTTCGGAGAATTGAATGCTAACCGAAAAGTAATGCATTAAAGGAAAATGAAATTGAACTTGCCTTCTAACTAACAAAAGATACACACAGTAAGAAATTACACTTTATAAAGCAGTGATTAAACAAGAGGTCCTACACACAGTCGAAATTGTAAACATGATTGTCAAAGGCCAGATAGAGGAACTAGAGCTAGAAGAAAGGAAAATGTTAAGAAAAGCTGTAGGATGAACGACGCCAAAAATGAAACAATTCTACAAGGATATTGAAATAAAATGATATATTTTAATTGTCATTTTCTCAGAATGAACCCTAATACGCTAACTAAACGAATCTTTGACTTCTTCCGTAAACCGCGGAACATACCCCAAATGGTTAAAAGAAACTGGAAAAGACCTGCTAGAATTAGGCCTAAAATAATTTCACAACACTAGGGGACAAGTGAATGTATTTCAAATGGAATCGATATTATAAAATTCCGTCACAGGGAATTAAACAGCTCAAGTAATAACTAAATCGAAAACACAAGGTTGCAAGACAAATCCAAGCATATTATCTTCGAAAACGAGAGGATACAAATAATGAATGAAGCACTTCTAGGCCCTAAAAACACAAACACACCGACAAATTATTGATTCAACGTACCCTAAAAACGTTGAAACGAAAGAACTAATAGAACGTTCTAGTAGCAAATAAAATTCTGTTTGCACCATTCTAATTTTTTCCTGGATTTGTTTTCAAAGGGAGAAATAAACCGTGGAGACAATGGTAACATAGCGGACGGTGATTTCCGGGATGTTATTGTACGATTCTTACAACAAAAATTGCCAAGAGAGTGAATTTAAATGCGTTCTTGAAGCGTCAATTATTTTGCAATTTAGTAAGTCTTCACTACAGTAGGGGACAAAAGTACACACTTCAAATAATACCGATGTCATTACCAATAAAGTTGTCAAGTTATCCAGGACAATTGAGTGATAACGTAACTAGATTTTGTAATTTAGAATGAATGATATTTCTTTTTCTTTTTTTTTAATTTCTTTATTTTACGGACTATATTTTAAATCTTGCGGAGCAGAGCTAGGAACCACTAATGTAGACACACCAAAGAAATAGAAGAATGCATATCTGATACCTTCCCACAAGAAATGACGAGATACTGCACTATTATAGGGAATTAACGCAACAAGTCTGTATTAATGAAATGGAGGTAGGTATTGTAATAGGGGAGGAACAGGGTGGTTTTGCCGTAGAATGGTCTTGTGTATATATTATACTTGCAATAAGAGAATTAATGGGAAAAAGACGAGCTTATTATACTTCAACAATAAAGAGTGTATATCGGTTTCTCGTTGAAAGAACTGATTCAAGAAAAATCTATTGTGGCACTAAAAAGCTTTTTGAGTGATTAGTTCAAGAATTAAAGTATGGAAGGAATTTTTGAGAGTATTTCGAAAAACTAAGGATCTTACATAGGGTGCTATGTGACAGCTACCCTTTGTAAAAGTTATATGAAAAAAAAATTCTTTAAAAAATGATTGATAATTGTGGAGGAATGGCCCTAGACCTAAATGGAGATGGTTTGACCTTTTTGTAATTTATCGATAATACGGCGATTTCGACTGTACTTGAGTGAGGAAACTCTTAGAATCATATAATAATGCTCGTCTGACGAAGTTTTAGAAAACAAAATATCTTTGCGTATGAAACGGACAACGTTACATAAACACAAAAGGAAATACGATTGAAGCTTGTATGGAGTATAAATATCGAGTAGTAGTAGTAACTAATCAGTGATCCAATAATAATGAAGTAACTCAGAATAATACCGGGTAGATAAGCAATAACTATATTGAAATTCATCCTTTGGTCAGATAAAGTTAAGACCAGCAAAGGTTATGGGTTGCAAGAATTAACATGGAGCTGAAGAGGAAAATGCCTCAAGAACCGAGTGTGCCATATCATAACCTGCTTTTGGGTTTTAGAAACATACTCCGGTTGCTTGTAGGAATCAATATAAATGGTGATTCATCGTAAAGTACCAAGTACTTCCAGCCGTCAAGTGTATAGAATTGCAGCCGTAACATGATTAATCAGCTCCAACCATATTGTTTTTATCCAAAGACAAGTTAAAAACCCCATGTTGCCTGGGTGTTTGTCTATTCTAAATTCTCCCATCCCTCTCTCTCCCACGTCTCTCTCTCTCTCTCTCTCTCTCTCTCTCTCTCTCCCACGTCTCTCTCTCTCTCACTCTCTCCTTCTCCCACGTCTCT